>OZ005741.1:220717801-221917801 GCA_963930735.1 Dioctria linearis
ATACAGAAAACCAAAATTCATTACCACAATTGGTATAGGACCATTTTCCAAAATAAGTTTGCGAGGTTTGCTAATGACACTCAACTTACGTAAATTAGCAACATATACTGTAAAGCTCTGTCGGCTAAACTCCAATCGAATTTTACAATTTTTTTTGCAAATACATTGTGAATTTTTTATGATTTTTTGAAATTAATATTACGAGATTCGTACGGTAGCGGGTTACAGAGTGGTAACCCGTGTTGGGTTACTTATATGTTATTACAAAAAAAATATTTTCCAGGGCTACGGGTATTTATTTGGAGGATATTTGTGTACAATCTCATCAAAATCGAATAAAAAAGTCAATGTCAAAAGGTCATTCATATACACCAATGGGAAAAGTTTCTCATTTCCCGAACTCGGTTGTTCTTAGGGGGTAAATATTATCCGATTTGCAAAATTTTCTCCCCTTCTGATAAAGTAGCGAAATATAATTTTCGACGGCCAAAATCCTGTCTGAAAAATTCATTTCGAAATGTTTTTCTACAACTAATCGGTTAATCCAATTTCTTGTTTTTTGTTGATGCGGTTTTAATAAGAGATTATCTGTACAAAATTTCAGGAAGATCGGATGTGATTTACATATTTAAAATAAATTAAATATATAAAAATTTTGCATACCCACTTTTCGCCATCTAACGGCAATCTTTGAAAACGTACGGAAATGCCATTTACAGAGTCGAAAATCTACATAACTCCTCTGCGGTTAGCATTTTACCTGAATGAATTTGGTACTTTCGTTCAAATTTTCTTGCAATTTAACCGCGACAACTTCCGCGAAAAATTTTAAAAATTTGAGCATTTTCCAAGCCTACAAAACCCAGGACTCCCCTACATTATGCATTATTTCGGTCTCGTTTGGTCATCTTGAACTCGCACTTGCATCACTTTCAGTTCTAGTCCAAATCTAATTTGGACGAAATCGGTGATGACGAGTAGGGACCCTATGCTTGTTAGACCAATTTTAGCTCTTTTACTTGTTAAGATTTCTATATATGCTACTCACTGACACGTATAATATAGACTGACTACGTTTATAGAAATATACTGCAGAAAGTGGGCTCACTTCTATATTGCTGACTCTTTCAGTCTAAGCACCAAGTACCAACTGAGAGAGAGCTGTAATCAACAAATAAATGTTTATAAATTAATTATTTAGGATTATTAGTTATAAAAAGCGATCTATCAAAGGCAATATATTCATTAGATACGCAGGAAATATTCGATAGGTTTTATTAAAATCACTTTTCTAGCTGCGCGCTCATTATTTCAAATTCCCTCCAATGATTTTTTTCAATCTTAGCACCAATGTAAGAACTCTCTCTGACAGACAAAATTGTGCCCACGTGAAATAAAAAATTAAGCAGTCCATGTTATATATGTCAGTGTCTCAGTGATGCTACTTAGAAAACACACAATGCGCCAAACTTTGAGTACATATGTATACTCATATTTAAGTAAATTAATACCTTTCATAATCGAGGTCTATTTTGGAAGATTGTATATAGCTTTACTATATTTCAGTATTTGTTCGAATTTCCAAAAATTTTCATATATGTTTAATTATTCGTGTCAAAATTATTACTATAACTGATTAGAATATCCATTGCGTAAGCAACACATAACGTTGTAAAATGTTGCAAAATAATCAATTTGCCATTTTTCTAAAATATGCCAAAAACGTTTAAATATTGAATAATTATGTACCGAAGCTACTAGCAGCTGTCACATTTTAGTCTACGGTACGATCGCATTTCAATTTGTGTGGCAAGTAGATCTGGACCGGGGCTCGTCGTACAGCCTTATCTTCATTGGATATTGTTAAAAAAAGCCTTCAAGTACATTGGCGATTTGGCAATGACTTGTCATATCAACTCACTCGAGCACGGACGCACCGCTCTTTTATCGCTACATGCGTGTTCAATATTCTGATGAAAGATCTAGACGGCCGTACAGTAAAATTCACTGATTTCGTCTTATATCGAACTGTGTGCATGTGGAACAGTTTACCATCTTCTGTTTTTATTCGGGCTACCAATCTGCGAAGATTCCAGAGTAATATACATCAGAACCTCCGCCACTCTGCTCACGTTCCCTAATTCCTTTCTCTATTTCCTTCCTGACATGCTGTACTTTGCATCATAGGATATCCCCCAAGCTTGGCTTAATACTATAAAAAATTAAGATAAGAGTTTCATGTAGCGAGTTTTAATTATACTGTTCAAGCTTGTATTTGGAAAATCGAAAAGTTCTTTTAAGTGTAGTTCCTAATATCCAATATTTGGATGGGAATTTGGCCTCCAAATCAAACAGAGATTAAAAACCGGGTGATAAATGAGGCCGGAGGGAATGTAAAATCAAGCTTCTTGCTATTGAAGACTTAGAAAATGGAACAACCTTAGAAAAAAAATCAGATCCGTTTGGCTGGCATAATTATAAATGGAGCATTGTTTGCTTATGTATTCTTTTACCGATGATGTTTGATTTTCGAGGTTTTCACACATAGTCTCAGGTTAACCCTTAAGTAGGCGCATCTGGTGAGAGAAAATTTAAGCATGAAAAAATGTAGAACGCATTCTCTCTCGACCTTGCGTATTCCAGTAGCTTTTCATCTTAGAGCACTATTTTGAAAATCGTCGTACTCGAGCCGCATGCCTCTATCCTACAGTGAAGTGTGATCCCATGCGCCCACTTACGTAATTTTTTTTAGTGAGGTAAGTTTTATAATATTTTCGGATGAATTCTAGCAAAAATGAATAAAACGTATGTTGAGATTGTAGTTTTGTACTCCGAGTAGTAGTTCTTATTTTTTACTTTTCTATAAAGACTGGCAAGATGTTCCTCAGTATGTAATATAAAATAATTGTTATTTTATTTTTGTGTTAACTTGAAAAGAATTTATTTGTTTTTTCAGTTTTTTTTAAAGCAATAAAATTTAGTTATCGAACTGCATTGTTTTTTTTTAATATTTTGTAGTTTATTTAAATTTTTAAATTTCTAGAAAGAAATTGGGGTCAGACCCCGTGCTTTTGAAGAGAAAACTGCCATTTGACTTTTTTGTGTACGTAGTATACTTGTAAGGTTTCTTTTTAATAGTATTAGTATTAGACTCATTTAAGTATCAGAACATGAAAGTAATCCAAATTATGTGTCGTGACAATTTTGAAGAAATTCACAGCAAAGTAAGTTTTAATTAACATTTTTGGAAACAAAGCCTTAAGATGTTTTGGAATGGATTCGTTACATGATGTTCACACAATTGCGTAAAATTTTCGATAAATATAAATCTTGTTTCAAAATCGAAGCATATTTAGCACATTTCGAAGTTATGAGCAAGAAATAAGATCTGCAACGGAACACTGAGACAATTATATAGCTGTTTAAGAACAAAGATTCATGTTAGATACATTTATGGGAAAGGTTTAAAAATGTGTTTCAGATAACCAAGCTCTGGTACTGATATAGAGTACGTACATACACTCAGCTTAGAAGGATCAGTAAGCTGCCTCTGCCGTACAAAATCTGTAGGTAGGATGATGCTACATTCCTGCCACAAACCATCGTCTAACCTACTACTTTTCTTGCGGCAGAGGTGGGATACTTACCCGTCTAAACTGGGTCATAACATTTACATAAATTGAAAAAATGCTCCCAAAATGTTTCTCCGGCTGTGTCACCATCATGGCAGAATGGCGCCCTGGGGAGATCTGTTTTTCAAGGTTGTCCACATTTTCATGCAGTTGCAGTTGCCCAATAAAAATAATATTTGCTTGAGTTAAAAATTTGAGGTATGTTCTAAGAGGTTGTGAATTTCGAGTACTATTTTTGTATTTGTTCCGAGGAGAAAACACGTAAAGGAACTGCATTAGTAGTACGACAGGAAGTACATCCATGTACAAAAACCTGCACGCACAGGTTCAGTATACTAGGAAATTTTTTTTCTTCTTAATTTTCCAGAATCGGAAATTTATCAGGAAAAAAAATGGCTAGGGGAAGATGGGGCTCTATTTTCCCATACAGCAGGTATTAACGCTACTAAAATTTCTCTATTTTTTCTCTCTCTTTTTTTATTATGCACTTACTCTGCACAGTAAGGAAGCGTTAACGCAATTTCAGGTTATGTTCATACGTTTAGTTGCGTTAATTTAAAATTTTATCAAACTTACTGCATACGGCTGAAAGTACCTGCGTCCACTGTGCGCCGCTCCATTGGGAAGCATACAAAGAAAACCGGAATGACATTTCTCTCCGTTCCGCTACGTTATAAATTTTGTAGTTCAGCCTTAAGCCTCAATATGCTTTGTGGTTTTAAGCTGTCAAGTCATACTAAAAGTTGTTGGCGCACTCACCACGTTTTTTTTTTTTTTTAGAGTATTGAAATTGTTCTTATTTTATGCTATTTAGAGAGAGTGATAGTGGCGTTCAATGCTTGAATTTAAGAGATGGACGTGCGAGAGTTTCATTAAGTGCAATGAAGAAGACTTGGACAATTTCCAGAGGGCCTACGAAGGCAGCTAGGCAAATGTTCCAAAAATACACCGCATTATGCACCATGGGCTGTTCGATTATGCTCTGGATATCATGCATATCATATACGAGTACATATATTTCTAAAATTGTACACAAGATTTATGGTCTTATATTTAATTACAATTTATTATAAATTCGGCAAGGAAAAAATAATAATAAAAATTTAACAGTAATATAACTTATTTAAAAAAAGAGAAAAATACAAATTAAAGATTATAGTTTAAGAAAAGAAAAGAGACAAGAACAAGAGTTTATACAAGTAAAAGGTAAAAAGTACCAACTGAAAATATAATAAAATATAGTTCACAGCTTGAACATTTCAAATCTCAGAAAAAGGATAGATTAAGATTAAACAAAAAGCAGCAGGAATTTACCACAACTGGATAAGGCATAAAAAGCTACGGTCATCAAAATGGGAAATTACAAATGAACTTTTTAAATTCATTGACAGAGATTACGCGACGTATATTATTTAGTGAGGTAGTGAGTTCCATAAGCGTGCAACCTGGACAAAGTAAGATCCTTCAAAGGTTGATTAATAGAAACGTGGAATTTGTATGATACATCCTCTCTGAGATTGCAAGAATTGAAAACCGCTATAAAGATACTCAGGCACACCATGTGAATGAGATTATGCAGAAACACGACGACTTTTCGCTTGAGATGTGTGTCCAAGGAACAGCCACTAATCGATGATCTGTAGGGCGTCAGATGTGTCGACCTACGTACACCGAAGACAAAGAGTACACAATCGTTGAAGGCAACTTCAAGTTTTCGTTTGCAAATTGAATCTATCTTAAGAAAGATTAGGCTTCCGTGGGTAAGGCGAGGCATTAGCAGCACCCTAATCAGTCTCAGTTTGAGGTTGACAGACAGAATATTGGCAGATAGTCACAGTCTTCTTAAACCACTATAGATTTTACCAACTACGGTCTTAATGTGGTCACAACATTTCAGCCAGATTTGACACGATATCAACAAAAGGTAGAATCACATTATTGAGGATGATAGGAGGAAGATTATCACTGTCCAGGTCCGATCTATAAATGCAATGCATTGTGATTTACTAGCATTGAGGAGGAGCTGCTTGTCTCTAGACCGTCTGCAAATTTCAGATAGGTCATCGTTTATTCTACTAATACAGTCCTCAATAAGGCCAGGAGGCCTGTTTAGGTACAGCTGAGCATCGTACGCATAGAGATGTAGATTAACGTCATGAACTATATCATTAAGACCATTTCTAAAGAGGCTAAACAGGAGAGGTCCTAATATTGATCCTTGTGGAACACCACAGGACAATGGCATGGATGTACAAATAACCGGACAAATACCTGCCAGTGAATTTTTATTATTATTTTAAAATTGTTGAAGTTGTTTATTTTCATTAAAATATTGTTGAAACATTAACAATAACGCAGTTGTTGCTTATATTTTTGAAAAATATAAATAATTGGCCGGGAGTTTGCTTAATTTCTTTACGTGTCCGGTATTGAGATTGAGATCGTATCTTAATCGAAGGATTACAGAATGTCACAGATATTTCAACAAAACTATTTCTAGTGCGATTTTTGGAAAATTAGTCTCTAAATTTCGTTGCCTACATACTTCTATTGCCTGGATAACAGTATACAATACACCATACCGGAAATGTTTAATTACTTTACACAATTATGTATAACTCAGAAAAAAGAATTTTTTCGTCTCAAGAAAATCTAAAATTTATCTCGAGAATGATGAGAGACAAATATTTGTGAGATACTCAAAGAATACAATTTGAGGGAATACAAGAGAAAAAGTTATAATTGGTCTAAGACCAATAATATTTTACCCTAGATTAAAATAAAGGGGGTTGCCCAATTTAGTTCATTTTTGAAATTTTATTTACTTTTTTATGTATATAAAATTTCAGCATTCTACGTCGACGCATTATCAGGCTGTGTCCAAATAAATAGGCTCCTAGTTCCGAACTGTCAACTGTCTAATTTAACGCGCTCTCGAGTTAACGTGGGGATGGCCAGACAGACAGACGGAAATGCAAAAATTTAATATTATGCATGGACACCCATTTTGCTCTACCAGAATTATTATGTGTTACAAACGGAATGGTAAACTTAGTATAACCTCCTTTCAGTGCGGTCGACATTGCCCTTCATACATTTTCGACTTCTATTTTATTTGAGTAACAATCTAACTTATATACAGTACCGAATATTTTTCCACAAATTGCACCAAGCGAATGTGAAATTCTGGATCATTTTTCATTTTCTCGTACGAGTGAGTACATTTCTGCGTTTATCAAAAAATAATTAATCAGCCACTTCACTGAATCTCTCATTCACAAATGTTGTACAGACGAAAACTGTACATTCATCGAAATGCAGAACAATTTATGTAGTTTAGGCAAAAGCAAATTACTTGCAGTGTGCAGTTTCTAATTCAAATCACCGGGTACTACCACATAATATATGTACGTTATTCATTCACTCCGCATGTATGAAGAATTTGACTGTCTAGGGGGCAGCAGTGTGTGGTAGCACTGCTTTGGGTTTGGCATTCTGGTTTTGGTATTTAGTATTTTGCCTGAAAATGTTCAAATATTTTGAATATGGATTTGAGTTTGAAAACTCTTAAATAGATGAGTTGGTAGATTTTAGAAATTAATGCCTTCTTTGACATTATTATTTGGTGCATATGAAGTTGTGCTTGTACGAGTACATAATAACAACAAAAATTGTGTGTTCTTAAAATTGTTAATCCAGTTTTATTGCACATCGACAATTATAATATGTTTCAGTATTTCGTCGGTTGAGATCTTGTTTGCTCCATTCGTAATTTTTTCATATTTTGAATTAAAGCTTACCACCAAAGGCTTTCACTGAACTGTACCAGAAGTTGGAGTTGTTTTACTTCTATGTTGGTACTCTAGATTTCCACATTACTATGTATTCTTTATTTTTTAAATTAGAGATTACTCTTAAATATTTTTTACCGGAGCAAACTTATATTTTTCAAGAAGTCATTTTGTTTGGATTCTCCGGTATATAGCAAAAAGCTAAAAACAAATTTTATTTGTTATTTCATCAACTCATCAACAACTCATTTGATTTTGGGTGACAAATTTCAAGTCTTGGTTTTGACTCATCAACAGGTCCTAAATAGCGAAATTAAGTGACTTAAAAAACAAATGAAAAAATAGAAGAACAGAAATGAAAAAATTAAAAAAAAAACAAAAATTAAGAAAAATAGAAAAAAGAATTTGTTTTATTAAAATTTTTTTCAAAAATCAAATTCATGCGAAACGAATTGAACCTTTTCGCAGAAAACCGTACACTCATCGGTAAGGCTTGGTTTTCTGCCTGACGTAGACGCTTGAAAAAGATGAAATTGATCGCATCTCATATAAACTCAGAGTAAATTCTGGGAGTGAACTTTTTTAGCTTTTTGCTATAAACCGGAGAATAAAAAAAATACCTTCTTGATTAAATATCTTTATTTTTGATATTACACTTTTGCAAGAATTTTTTTTAGGTAAATCTGAATGCTAATTATTCTGTTGCTAATAATAAGAAATTATTTTTTCTTAGAGAAACGAAACTTTAAATGACGAATAATACAAATTAATTGGAAAGTAGTTCCAATTAATACATGAATTCTATGGAATCCTGTTGATACAAAGAAGTTGATCCATAAGCTGCGTCAGAAATTTATTATTATTATTACTAATGAGGGGATGCATACACGACTCCCGCCTCTCATCTATAGTCACCTCGATCTATAAGATCTTTTGTGACATTACGCCTAGGGCGTCCATTCGAACTTAAGGTCTATAATAAAGCCTATGATGTTCTTGGGAACCATTTTTTCGACATCCTCTGCCAGTGGGAATGCCTTTCCTAGATGTCTTGGCCTTATGCGGCACAGAGCTTCACAGTAACACAGAACATGTTCAGCGGTTTCATCGTCTTCCGTACCGAAGCGACAGTTTTCATCATGTTTGCGTTTATTTTGCCCTTTTCTTAAATTTTTTAATAATTGCATTTTAAGTACTTGCGTTTTCGACACAGGAAAATCAGATGACTTTAATTTGATGTTGCATAACCTACTGATGTAATGTTCTCCCATTATATCAGCTGCTGATTATTTTAAAATATCACCATCACCAAATCAGCACATCAGTAGTCTGGTGTGGCACTTGTTTATGCGCTGATGATATTTACATAGAACTTGATTGGGTGATAGTCGTCGTAAATAACTAGTACTGTCATCTCTCTACTGATTGATGGTATGAAAGTATCTTTAAAGTAATATTAAAAAATTTATGTTTCCATTCATCCTTTTGTAGATACCGCATACGCTGTATTTGGAAAATCAACATTTTCAGGAGTGGAAGAAATTTGTAGCCTGTAGCGCTTGCAGCTAACAATATGTGTGGCTTGCCCAAGACCACTTACAGTCCAATAGTATGGTTTTCCTATTAGGCTAACTACAATTGTTTTGCAAGGATCAAAGCAAATACTTGACTCGTTTAAAGTCTCTCTGTTTGATTGTCTTGATTTGACTCTTCAATCATATTTTTGTACAAATAGCCAAATAGTCGTTAATCACACGTGAATGTAAAATTTTTTTCACGCGTATTTTTACTATGCCTCTTAGGAGGCAATCATCTCTAATCCGGTTATTATTTAACGAGTCTCCAGTTGGTTTTCCTTACGTATTCCTGAGCTTTGGGTTTATCAAGAAAAGAAATTCTTACTTTTCTTGACAAACTCCATCTACATTTTTCTAAATTTTGTAGTCCTTTAGCTAATTCCATTGGGTACAAAACGGTACGTTACGCAGTGGACTTTGAATCGGGGCTCTGTGGGCTGGTGCATAACGCGATCCGACTAGTCGCAGACTGGGCTATGGATTTCGGACTGTGCATCAATCCTTCGAAAACCGATATATGCCTTTTTACCAAAAAAAGGAACATTCCAAGATAAAACCTGCCCTCCAGTTTAAGGATAGGGTGAAATATCTGGACATAATACTGGATAAAAAACTGAACTGGAAGCCACACCTTGAGGACAGAGCGAATAAAGCTCTTAGAGCTTTCGCAATGTGCCACAAAGCCATAGGGAAAAAGTGGGGACTCAAACCTCGGATGATCTTGTGGATATACACTAGCGTCATCCGACCTATGTTGGCCTATGGCTCTGTGGTGTGGTGGAAAACAATGGAGTATGCCAATCGTCGTAAGATTTTGGAAAACATTCAAAGATTGTGCCTATTTAGTGTAAACGGCGCATTCAAGTCTATGAGCACTAGGGCTCTTGAGGTTATCCTAAATATACACTGGGCCTCTATCGCAGCAATGAGGCTACATCTGGGGCTGGATCCATACGGGAACCAGAGTTCCGCACGGATTCATCCTTCATTTTGTTCGTTCCATCGCACCTGATATCGACAGGGAAAGCGACCACCTCCTTGAGACCATTCTGATAAGCAATTTTAAAACGAAAATCCCATCTAGGGCGGAATGGGTGTCACACTCCATAATTGATAAACATCGAAATTTATACGGACGGCTCCAAATCTGATGACAATACCGGAGCGGGGGTCTTCTGTGATGAACCACACTTGGAACATGCGATACACTTGGAAGGCCATGTTACGGTTTTCCAGGCGGAGATCAAGGCCATTCTTGAAGCGGGAAGGGACCCTCTTGGCTTGAATACTGAGAATAAGGAGATTGTTATCTGCTCGGACAGCCAAGCGGCTCTCAAGGCCTTGTCAAAGCTCTTTACAACCTCCAACATAGTACTGGAGGGTAAGACTACTCTGCCTGGTTACAGTGATATCGGCGGAAACGAAAAAGCGGACGAGCCTCCGCTTCTTGGTGCGGCCTCGAAGGCACCATCGTCCAAAATTGGGATCGCACCGGGATACCATGTCTCTACAATTGTGACTTGGGCCGATTGTCAACACAGTTGTCTTTGGTTGGATGACCCTTCGGGTAGAACAGCAAAGGAACTGTGGGGCAAACCTAACACAAGTTTCACAAAAAAGCTCCTAAGACTGAGCAAGCCTACCCTGAGAAATCTGGTGTCTGTTCTTACGGGACACTGTTCTCTAGGGGGTCACCTACATAGGTTAGGACTTGTCGATACTTCGATATGTAGAGGATGCGGAGAGGAATCTGAAACGGTGACGCACTCTCTTTGTCATTGTCCCGCTCTCTCCGGTAAACTCTATAGATTCCTTGGCTCACAGCTCCTGGATGAACTGCGCGAAGCCGGTAGGGAGGATTGGGGGCCATTGTTATGGTTTTTAAGAGCGTCAGGTTGGGACCTGTAATCATAAGTATGGGTCCGGAGGGTGAACAATGGGCCTGCTGTGGCCTATGTTCTGGGGTACCCCTCCCCTGGGGGGACTCCACCTCTCTTCAATCCATCCATCCAATTCCATTTCGGCATGAACTAGGAGAGTCGTGGCTCTATCTCTTGTTATATTCTTTGTTCCTCAATTTCCTGTTATTATGGAGAACAATGTAATATAGGGTCTTTCATACTTTTTGCAGTAATAAATAGTTCACTCTAGTTGTATTAGAAAGGCACACGATGTGAAATATGTTTGATTTTTTATGCATTTCTTCTTTTACGTCTTTATTAAAAATCCGCTTTGCAAAATGCATTAAGAATACTCGGGTGGGATGGCACACTGAGCTTCACGATCGTCATGTTTCAAAGTGAACGGCCATTCGGGTAAACGGTTTTTTTTTTTATCAAAAAATATTGTCTCGAAGTTGGATTCTTCTGTTCTCTAAAAGATTTCGATTTTCGAATGACAATGACAGATGATATGCAGTGAATGCAGGGAAAAATAAAGAGATCTTGATTAAGCTTCACACATAGCTTGAAGTCACGGTACAGAGAATAAAAGTACTCTCTCTATGAACCCACGTTCCATCATTAGTGGACGAAGTGACGTATAATGTACAGAAAAGTACGGTACAGAGAATGCAATACTCTCTCTGCTCTCTCTGTCTTTTCTATACATTGAATTGACGAATTTACGTCAGCTGCAATGTGTCAAAAGTAGGACTAGTGTCAATAAAATATTAACACTTCAATACAGGAATTAAAATTTCTGTAATTGCTTACCTGATTGCTTGCAAAAAGTGTTACTTTTGTTACATTTAACTGCCAGATCATCATAAATTTTCAAAAATATTGATACTATTTTAATATAACATTATTTATTTTAATTTGCAAAAGCTGGTACCAAATAATTTATTTACATTTTTTTTCCTGAATATTTCATATGAATTGTGATGTCGTAACGTGACTACTCAAGTGTTAAATAATTACTAGGCATACTTTCTTACTCTGTCTGCTATGGCTTGAGGTAGGGTTTTCACTTCGATCGTGCGGTCTTAAGCCAAACTCACTTTTTGTTTTATTTAGTTGACTCTAATATTATTCTGAGTAATGAAACCCAATTAATTTAACTTAATTGAACAAAATTATTAAATTCCTCTTAATCTTTAGATTAAATTAACAAACGAAACACCTTGCGAAAACAAATGCGTGTACCAAGAAATAATTATTTGAAATTGGAATAAATGGACGCCAGAAAACATATATTCATAATCGAATGACAAATAATTGTTTGAGATTCAAATAATGACCAGCACTAATAAAAATTATTTGGGAATGATTCACCAAATAATGAATAATGTTTGTAATCAAATAAATTTTTATTCGATTTTTTATTTTATTCGGTTTTTTTAACATTTATTTTTATTCGAATAAAAAATGCCCATCTCTGTTAAAAATTAAGGTACGCTCTTTATAAATTAGGTGGCGCTATGAAGTCTTAACAAATATTAGCAGGCATTTTAGAGCACATCAAAATGAGTAGTACAATTTTAAAATTTTACTATTTTATTGGAAAAAGGAATGAATTATAAAAACGAAAATGAGGCTTATAATGTCGACATTATACGAGCGATTTTAATCGTAATTTTATTTTATGGATCAAACCACATTTCTATGTCGGTGTGTCCTAATTTCAACTGAGTTGAAACTTATTGTTTTTGTGGTAAAATTTGGTAAAATTAGTTTTGGGCTTTAAAGCCGACCTTTTGGAATCACTACATTTATTATGGAAACAGAAATGACTTCAAAGAGCTAGACACAACGAAATCTACTGGCATTTTTGGGGTTCAGTGATCGTAGTACGTATTAAGACACTTTCCGCCCAGTATTTTAGTGAGATAATAATGCTTCAAAGGAAAACTTTGAAAAACTTCCTTGAGGGGTATCTCTGGAGATGGCAAATTATAGAACTTAATTCTACCGAATTTTCTTTGAATTTTGTTAATTCTTTAGAAGGAATTGAAAATAAATATTAAATTCATGCCATCCACAGAAGAAAAGCTGAAGGCAAGTTTAAAAGTAGGTACAACACATCAGAAATTGATTGATTTTTTTTTTTGTTGGGCGGTATAAGGTTTGCTAGATCACGTGTCGGCAGTTGAGATTTATGGAGATTTAAAATAAAGCCCTGTTGAGGATGTAGTGTTATGTTCATTGAAGTTTGTTTTTTTTTCTTTTTATATGACTCAAGTGGATTTAAGTTACTTTACAAGTTATTTTTTATTCTATTTCGTTGTAGAGAGCAGATTTCAAAAGTACTGTCACTGAAAACTTAATCAATTTTCTGTCCTTCTTATTTACCTTGCTGACATTTTTGCCTAAAATTTTCACTTCGAAGGTCTGGCACATACATGGTATGTATGTACATCACGAATACTTCTGGGATATATTAAGAAACCTTCAAGTAAAAAATTTATGTATAGATGGTTGGATTGTAAAGTTAACTAGACTGAATCAATTCTCGTGGCTGGAGTTAAGAATAAAACTTAAATTCAACTCGCTTTAGCATGTAAAATTCATTATTCTGTTAATTTTTATCTCGGCATTTACCTTCAACAGGTGAGATGATTTTCGATTTCAGTATTGGTACGGTGACTTCAAGTTGACGTACTTTTGAAAATGCTATTTTTATTTTAGGTACATAGATTTTGTGGTAACGTGTTACCATTTTTTTATTGCGTTTTTTCTTAGTTTTAAGGAATTATTCTATTATATAAAAGAACTTATTCAGATCTTATATGAAAAATAAGACCTTTATTCTTTAAACTACTTACGTTGGCATGTTTACAGTCTCCTAGCGTCGATCATTTCAATTAATCTTGCTAAATAGTTTTTGAGTATTGTTTTATAGGGGAAGGTGGTGGAAGCTGACCGTTATTTTTGTCTACGATATTTTTAGACCAAATTTTAAGCGATTTAATAAAAGCAATTTGTAGCACGCCACTGGATTTCCCTTAGCTACGCAGGAAGCAAATGGTTTCCAGTCATCCCCACCATAACGCAGACATCGTATTCCAGACCCTTTCTATATAAACAGAATACAATGTACAAATTTTGTCAGATATTTTTCATAAATTGATGATAGGAGAATTAAAGAATTTTATATAAAAAGGATTCTTTCTTTACTCTATAATTGGCGCCCAACTCGTGGCGACATAGTAGTATACGCATAGAGGTATTTTTTTTATATTTTGATTACGATAGTCCATTCGCTCTGTGCGCAGGCTTTGGTCCGTCTTCTCAAAATCCTCTTAGTATTTGTTGTGCTTTAGCATTGGTAGCAAAAGATTCGATATTCGAGCGCCGTACGCGGACCGAAAGTCTTTCTTTGCATAAACCTACATACATAATAAACATTACACGTGCGTTTGCAGCAATCATTCGCTTTATTAGGCTTTGATTGGCTTCGCATTTTCAATTTAGTGTTTCCTTTACTGTATTGGTAGCAAAAGATTCGATATTCGAGCGCCGTACGCGGACCGAAAGTCTTTCTTTGCCTACACCTACATACATAACAAACATTGCACGTACGTTCGCAGCAATCATTCGCTTTATTAGGCTTTGATTGGCTTCGAATTTTCAATTTAGTGTTTGCTTTACTGTATTGGTAGCAATAGATTCGATATTCGAGCGCCGTACGCGGACCGAAAGTCTTTCATTGCATACACCTACATACATAACAAACATAACATGTGCGTCACAACAATCATTCGCTTCATTGTTAAGCTTTGATTGTCTTCGCTTTTCCAGGTGTAGCACTTTGAGAACGACGGACCACTACTTGGAGCCTTTGACAAAGTTATCATAACTAATTGTTATGATTTGGTCACGTCACCATTACGTTATTTCTTGGAAGAAGTCCACGCCTGAATCCTATGATGGCTATTCAGATGAAAGCTTAATAATATGAACAGCAATCAGCGTACGAGATCTTAAAAAAGCTTCTGACATCAGCTCCAATACTTAAGCAAGCTGATGATAACTCGCCGTTCATAATAAAAACGGATCCAAGTAGTTATGATATTGGAGGAATTTTAATCCAGGGGGAGCTCAGAAGAGCACCCAATAGAATACGCCAGTCGGCTGTTGACAGCAGCAGGAAAAAATTATTCCACTACTGAGAGGGAGGCCCTAGCAATAGTATAGGCCGTTAGCAAATTAGACCTACCGCATAGAAATGCCACGGAGGTCCGACAAAAGCAACTTCAGGATGAATCGCTCAAAGAAATCATCGACTGCTTAGAAGACGCGCTAACCCCAACGAAAAATCTATTCGATGGAGCAATCAAGGATATCTCATGACAAATGGAGTCCTACAACGATACATACCTGATGAAGATACCGAAGCAGGTCAACTCGTCGGTCCTCAGGGAGAACGTATAGAAATTTTAAAAGCTCTTCATGACGCGCCGACTGCCGGCCATTATGGAGTAGAGCGTACACATCGACGGATTTCTGCACGGTATTATTGGAAGGGAATGAAGCAAGATATCGCCAAACATGTTTCGCATTGTATCAGTTGTCAACGATACAAATATGAAAACTTGAAACCGGCAGGATTGATGCAAACAACGCCAAGTCGCCAACGATTTGAAATAATTGCCGTAGATCTTTTCGGGCCGTTGCCCATTTCTCCAAATGGAAGTCGTTGGATTCTGATAGCAGAAGATACTGCAAGTAGGTGGGTTGAGCTTTATGCACTTCAGGAAGCAACCACTGAAGCTTGCGCTCATACACTGCTAAATGAATTCTTCCTACGGTATGGAGTCCCCCGAAGAATGATCAGCGATAATGGAGTACAGTTCATCTCTAGCATAATGCAACATCTTAGGTATTGCTTGGATATTCAGCAGGCTCCCGTTTATCACCCACAGGCAAACCCCGTAGAACGCACAAATAGAGATTTGAAAACGCAGTTAGCCATCTTAATTGGAAACAATCATACTACCTGACCAGATAAACTCCCGGCAATACGATTTGCCATTAACACTGCTCAATGTGAAAGCACTGGGCGTACAGCTGCCTATCTAACATTCGGTAGAGAATTACGCACACCCGATGACATCCATCATGACTTTCGAGCAATAGTTCAAAGTGAGAACTTTGTGGACCAGATGACACCATATCTCTTACGGCTTAGTGATGCTCTACGTGATGCCAAGGATATCACTTACAAGGTTAAAGAGCGAAATCAACGACAAGCTGACAAACGAAGACGTCCCGATCCTGGTTATCAGCCCGGCAACATGGTATGGGCACGTACTCGTACCCTCAGTAAAGCCGCAAACAAGTTTAGCTCTAAATTTGCACCTAAGAAGGATGGCCCGTACGTGATCCTGAAGAAGGTGGGAGCCGTCACTTACGACATAGCAGCTATGGAGTCGCCCGATATCCCAATCGGCCGATATCATACGTCAGTTCTCGCGCCCTATAATGGAAGCAGCACTGAAGTACCTCAACCAGTAGTACCTATTCTAAAAAGAAGAAGGCAACACCTGAACTGACGCCAGCCAAAGTACCAGAGGCGCGCCTTGCCACTAGCACCTGATCGAGACGCTAGAGGGGGAGAATGTAGCACGCCACTTGATTTCCCTTAGCTACGCAGGAAGCAAATGGTTTCCAGTCATCCCCACCATAACGCAGACATCGTATTCCAGACCCTTTCTATATAAACAGAATACAATGTACAACTTTTGTCAGATATTTTTCATTAATTGATGATTGGAGTATTAAATAAATATAATTTGTTAACCAGATATTCTTTCTTTACTCTACAAATTTAATTTTCTGAAATCTTGAACTCCCAGGTAGAATCTTGGCTACAAATTCCATAATACATTTTTTTTTAAAGTATATTAACAAAGTGTTGAAACTTAGAAAATGATATGAAAATTTAGGAAAAGATTTGCTTTCTAGAAGCTACTTTGTTCACAATACTTATGGGCAAACCTTTTTTACGTCACACCTTTGTACAAAAGCAAAAATTACCGTTGTTATCTTCTTCGGAATGGGTCTGAAATGGCGTTTCTCCTTTTCTTTTGCGAGTTCTCGGCGCCTGCATTATCGGTCAGTTGTGTCAGCGCCGATATCTGAAAATATTGGCGAAGTTTCTGCAGAAGCCTTTAATTTGGATGGATCACCTGATGCCGATGCAACTGCAGCAGTGGTAAAATTTTGGGGATTGGCTAGATTATTCGGAAAATATCTGCCGCAACCTTTATTTCCTTTATGGCAAAGATTTTTCACTATACGAACAATTTGTAGGTGGCTATTTGTTTCTCTGTAATTAGTTGTCATTCAGGTATCGCAATAATACTTCTTAAAAGGTTAATCTAAGACGATTATCAGAATCAAATCAGATTTTTGGTTAACCAGAATTCAGAGTTCCAGCATTTCGAAGCGAAATTTCAAGATCCATTTATCAAGCTGAACTCTCCGAGTCGATACTTCTTGGTGGTCAAACGCGTGCTGATTTTGAAAGTGGTCGTAGATGGATATTGTGGCTACAAAGCTAAACTAGCCAAATCCTGCTTTGGCCGAATTGTTTATCGCTACTTTGTCCTTATTCTATATGTTAATCGATCCAATCTTGTGACTATCCAACAACATTTTGAAGGAATATTTGTAAGTATACGCCGAAAGCTTTCGAATACACATATTCACTTCATACACGGTTAAAAATTCGAGGCTTAAATTTATACTTTTGCGATTGTATATAATTCGACTCCAGAAATGGTTTGACATTAAAAATTACACAAACTCTTCAAATTATTAATCAATTTTATATTGATACTTCCATATAGTCTGAAATTAAAACTTTTAATTGTCTTAGGTTTAACCCGGCAAGTTTCAATTTAATTAAATTATCTTGAGAACTCATTGGTTTTAAATATAAATTAAAAATTTTCTATTTTGGGATAGTGGAGTTTGAATTTTGGAGAATATTTGCTTCAATGGATTTTTATTGTCGTGGAATTCTACTTGAAATATTACATAGGAGTTAACAAAAAAAAAATTGTGGATTCAATTTTATTATTTATATTTTTTTTTGTTTTTTTTTTTTTTTAAATTCATGTTTGTGTACATATACATATTAATTTTACATCTGTAGGTACTTTTGGTTATTTTATGTAAATTCAAAATAAATTTCATTGTTTTTAATTTTGTTTTGTAAATTCATTAGTTAGACTTTTATTCGCCACTGAGATTTGTTTAGACAGGTGCGTTTTCGATACGCAAAAAATTGTTTCTTTATTCGGTATTATTAAAATATTTTGAAAATTTGTTTTTAATTTCAATTATACGTGTAGTTTTTTAAGGTAGATCAATTTCGTATATAAACTCTTGTAAAAAAATAAGGCATCTTCACAAATTTATTTATATGTAAGATTAAATACAAAATACAATTTAAAAAACAAGCCCATTATTTCAATAATATTAAAATTATTTAGTATCATTATAAATTGTTTGTCTACATAAATTAAATAGTTTGAAATTGCTGATGCATTCGATCGAATTGCCAATATGACAGGCTTTCCTTTGGTATTTTTACGATTTCTTCTTTGCGGGTGTTAATCTCTAGATATATGGCAATATTTAAAGTTATTTACAAAATTAACATTTTATTATTCTTTAAATTACTTACATTTCCAAATTTAATTAATTTGTGCTTCGTTTGAGAAAACGATTCTCTAGATTTAGATGTATTTCCCTTAGAAGCTGGAGGTAATATCTTCAGAAGTGCCATAAATGATTTCGTAGAATTATTCCATTCTAAAACATTGAAAAGAAATAGATTTATAGTCAAGCAAATTTATTGTGATAAGATTTTTATTCTACCCCGCAATCTTGTAAGGAAGTTTTGGAATCATTTAAAATTGTGAAAATAACATTTTCATATTTTCAATCAATCAATTTCTCACTATTATTTAGATACAATAGTTCAAAATCTAATAATATGTGTAAAAGGTCAGATAAATATGCAAAACACATATTTATTATTTCATATACTTCTTACCATTTGTGTATCATAATAGTAAAATGGAAAATTTAAAATATCCTGAATGTTATTCCTTTAAGTATTTATGACATTTGTCGGTTTTTTCTTAAATTTTCTTTAATTTCAATACTTTGTAGTAAAGCGACTGCATTTTCTATTTTATTTTCATTTCATCATTCTTCTGCTAGATGCATTTCGAAAAATATAACAAAAAAACATTATCTTACTTGATATGTAATAAAAATACTTTTTACTTACATGAATAATAAAAATCACCTGCAACCACTAAATAAAAAATCAACTTCACTCCGCGAATGCGTACTTCTTAATAACTGATTCACTTGCAGAAGTAACACATGTTCTAAATATTAAAACAGTTTCGGTTCAACAATCCTAATTTTTATTATTTAAGCTGAAAAAAGTATAAAAATAAAATTTCGCTGATTTTAGTTGTTTTGTAAGAAAAAATTCGGACTTTCTGAGTTTAGAAAAAAATGAGTTTTAAATTAAGGAAATGATTGTTTGATATAAACGTGAATGTTTGCATTTCAGACTAGAAGAGACTTAAAAGTAAACCCTTTCAGTGTGAATTAAAAAATAATGGAAAATTTGACCTAATTTTAAACTTTCACGTTTACAGAGAAGTTAAGTCATTCACATAATTTGAAACTAGGACGAAACTGATATAAAAAGTTTAAGACTTTTACGTTTTCTTGGTTTTATTTAACGAATGTCTTACAATACCTTAAAAACATTTTTACTCGTTTTAAAAATAAACTCAAAAATGTGAACAGTTTAAAAAAAGTTTTGCAAATTAGATAATTTCAAAAACTACACTGAAAAAATTATTAGTTAAAACGACAAATCACGATTAGTTGATTGCACATTAGTAATTCCTGTAAATTGATTTGGAAAACCAATCAAGTGATTAATAAAATGGTAGGTGCTAATTAGTTGCAATTTCTAATTGGAATTAGTTGATTTGCCCTTAGTTGTTATGGAAAATACTTTAGTTGGAGCTTCGAATTCAATTAGTTCAGTTAACAAATATTTTACGATAAATTAACTAATCATATGTCAGAAGACATATTAGTAAGATCAACATATAAAATTATTAATTTTTTCGCTAGAACAAAGACTCTGTTTATTTATTTTTAAGAATATGATTTGTTAGTAGCGAATTTATGCAATTAATACAATTAATAAATTCAACAAATAAATTGATAGATTTTTTTAATATCACAATTTTCTAAATTAACGAATTACATTAGTTGATATGAATAATATAATTTTCGCATAACTTTAAATTTTAAATCACTGTATCATTAATATTTATGTTTATACCCTAGATGAAATCTCATTGGTCATACTGAGTTTATCATTTCGGGTAACGCATATTACTGATAAAGGAAAAATCGTTTGGACACCCACGCATAATTGCTATTTTGATTTTTGCATGTCTATAGCATTTTCGAAAGAATAATAAATGTAATTTCATAAATGAATGAAATCTTGAAGCGCCTGGGGTTGTCATAGAAAATTTACAATATTTTAAGTGTTCTGGGAAAACGTTTAGGACTAATTTGTTCTTGTACTAAGAAGTTACCTGCAAAATGAATCATAACCATTTTTACTGTCGCTTCATCTTTCTAGAAACTTATGCGCAGAACCATTAAATTAAACCAATCCATTTGTTGAATCGAAAAATCTAAACTTTTGCTTTGACACATCTTTTTTAAATTTGAAGTTCGTTTGGACATGTTTAAACCCTATTCGTAATTTCGACTTATACATTCGATGAATTAACAAACCATAAATTTTTTCCTCATATAATTCACACTTAGAGCTTATACTGAGTGTATATATGAGGTTTGCTTAACATTTACTTCAGCGTCTACAGTAGGCAGAAACTTTCAGTCGTACTAATGAGTACGCATAGAATTTTTGCCCATACAGAACGTTTTTCTTCTCTTTATTGAAAATATTGTCAGTTTACTACAGCCGAAAAATCATATAAAAATAATAATTATAAAAATAATTAAATTTATAGCATTTTATTATTATGATCAACTAAAAAATTAGTTGAACTTTCCAATTTCATTACATATTTTAACAAATTCGATTAGTTGATTACTAATGTATTCAAACTAATGTTTCAGTTATTTTAAATAATGCGGTATGCAAAATAGACCAATCAATTAGTTAATTTGGAGAATTGAATTTGTTGAAAAAGCAATATTAATTAGTTAATAAATAAAAATTAGTTAATTCAACATAATGATTAGTTGAAAGAGATGCTCGGATACGAAATTCCGAAAGATTATCAAAACTTACTAAACAATTAGTTGAATTCACAAATGTTATGACTAAACAAGTTTAGCTAAATTAACTAATGTCAATAAGTTTTCTTAACAAATATGAGTCGTAAGCTGAATATCAACTGAGATTATTTGTTGATTAGACAAATTCATTGGCGTAAAGCAATTAATCTTTTTTTTTCCAGTGTAGATGATTATTAGAAATTTATTATTACCGAGCCTACTATGTATTAAGTATTCAAAAAAAATTATGATAAGACTATATCAAAACAACAATTATATTAATCTGAACACATATTTACTCGGAGGGCCTTAACATTCAAAAAAAGGTTTATTATTAACAATGCAGTTGTCCCTAGGTATTCTGACTTCCTAATATATCACAAGGCAAGCGCATAGAGATCTATATTGATAATTAGGTGGCATTAAAGCTCTGAACTCTTATGCGATTAAGTCGTGGTTAGTTCTGAGATATCATAGCAGTTTCCGAACTTTTTGCTGCTATTTATGAAAATTAGCTCTTTGATGGATCCAAGAGCATAGTAATTTTAAAACAGCTATGCTCCACAATAAATTCCGAATAGACCACTTTCTTGCTGAAAAGAAATTACTGCGGTTTATAGAATTCCAACTTTGGTAATTATATTTTTGGAACGCATGCTGAAAGCTTAAGTGTTCCACGCAAATTCCTTAAATTTCGACAAAAAAGAGGTCGAAAGCTTTTGAGAGCTCATTTTTTAATGCCCCTGGTGAGGATAAAAGAAGGGATAATTCACTAGGCAAACTATATTTCCGCGATCTGGAGAAAGTCACGAACTTATAAATAAGCCAATCAGCCAATCATCCATCAGTTGAGGACTCCAGGCATGTTCTGACATACCCAAGTGATATCATCACGAACTATCCAAAGATCTATGCGAAGCTGGCAAATACTGTGAATTGCAGCGACTACACCATTCTAAATATTCTAACCCAAACTAACGTAAAGAGAAACTAAAATTGATGGACCGTGTTATAAGGAATATATAGTGGTTATATTAAAAATATGGAGGGTTATATAAGGGAATTTTATTAAGTAAGTTATACTTAACGTTTCCGTTTCGACGAAAATGTTTCAATCACTCTTCTATATATTTTAAAGTAACGGTTTTATAAATCTCGTCATCACCTCGTTATGTCAAATTTTGGATAGTAACCAGTATACGGACTATCGGCACCGGTTTTAGATAGATAGTCTGCTTTTTCATTACCGTCCACTACTTCGTATCCAGGAAAGCAAAGCAACATTACTTTGTTGCCCCTAGATAGCAGGTGGGGCTTCATGTGACACCTCCAGACAAGTTTCGACTCAAAGTCTTTAGAGAATTGAATTGGGAGCGTAACTTGGCTGTCTGAGAAAATGCAGATGTTGGAGTTCTTCTTGCTAGATAGTCCATTTTTTTTATTACCGTCCACTCCTTTGTGTTTGCGAAACCAAAACAACATTACTTTGTTTCCCCTAGGGGCTTCATGTGACACCTCTAGACAAGCTTCGACTCACAGTCTTGAGAGAACAGAATTAGGAGCGTAACTTGGCTGTCTGAGAAAATGTATATGTTGGAGTTCTTGCAGCCCCTGTTTAAGTTTCCTGAGCTCCAGTTTCTACATATGCGTAAACTTCCGTCTGTAAAGGGGAAGGTGCACCACACCTGCGCCTGTTTTGTCCACTTTCATCGATCTGACCAGACATGGATCTGTTATGTGAGATTACTTTGCTTTATGAGAAAATATTGTTAAGTGTAGTGCAAGCCTACGAAAAAGAACGGCAATAACAATCAAAATACGTACAAATTGGGTGATATTCGACCGCAGTTCGTCTATAATTTATGTCAAACAAAAGCATTTTGTCCATCACTCAAGCCACCACACAAAATCTTAATACCATGTTCGTAATTAATACCATGCTCGAAATAACTGTGAAAAGTTTAGTTGACATTCGAAGTACAATCTATAACACCCGATGGAAATTCGTTCACAGGGACACCCTTTTTACCTCAAGTCAAGCATGAAGTGTACATCATCATTTTAAACCTCGTACAAAGTAAAATTGTAGGCAGACTTATAATTTCTGTTTGTAGAATACTTCAGGTGCAAGAAGAGTATAAAGAACAATTGAGCCCAGTGCTGAAAGAAAAAATTTCTCCTCCGTCTATAACTAAACATTAATCAAGATGTGTAAATCTTAATTTTCAAGCTTTTGTATACTTTTGATAGGCTGGCAAAATTAATGATGATTCGTTCGTCATTAAGTTCTTTTCAAAAATTGCATTGCCTCAGAATTTGAAAAGAAATATGCTGTCAACTGCTGTGAGAATTGACCGGAGTGTTTGTTTTTAATTTAAAATAAATATGGACCTTAGTCACCATCTAGCGTCAGGAAGCGAAAAAGTTCTGAAGGAAAGAGTATAAACAATTATAAGAGAATTTGCTTAAGAGTCGTTGAAAAACAAATACTTTCAAGTTTGTTTTTTGCGTGACCTAAACCTTTCAGTTGTTTCTTCATCAGGAAGACGGGAAGTAAGACATGTCTGTTATCACTAAATCACAAACGGACACATTGCTTGTAGAACTTTACTATGTAGTTACATATGTATATATATATAGACATGGATATAAAAAATTATTTTTAGTTATTACATAAAAATAAACCCTTAATATTTTATGATCACTACATAACTATAAGCTACTTCAAAGTTACTTGAAACATAATAAAAACATTTTAAATCCACTCTGCTCCTTTCTTGTAAACCGTGATTTCCCTTAGCTAAGCTTTGGAAGTATGTAATGCTTAAAATCCCAAGTCCGAAACTTCAAGCAACGCACATATGTATATGTATACAAATGCAAAATCTTCACATTAAAAGCTTATTTTAAATCTCTACAGACTGTGAAATGAATATTCAAATAGGACTACATATGTGTATATATATTGGTACACAATAAAATTCACAAAATCCAAATACAAGGCGAAACAGCATCAGCATCCATACGTATACGTATATATAATATATGTATGGCCGGTGAATAAAAGTACCACAGAAATCGATTTATAAATCTACGTCCCGTCGTCCATTATTAACAAGCTCTAAGTCATGTGACATATGCCGCAGAGTCCTTAATCCATTCGCACCCTTCAAAAATTCCGAACATCCACGTACTTTACCTTCCTTGATATTCAAATGCATGCATCCTTGGATAGCCTGGCTGCTTTATATATGATTTTCTTATGTGCATCATTGAATTTTGAGGTCGAAATGAGTTCTATAGTACGCCACATTGTTGGCTGGCTCTATCTACTTACATCTATACACGTAGGTTACTTTAACCCTGCTTCGATGGCATTCTTTGCGCATATATCAAAAATAGAACATTCCATATAAAATGCTTGAGATTTGAGATGATGACACCAGATTTCCATAAGAGTTAAATTTTAGTTGAAAAGATATGAATATAGTAATCACCAGTGCCAGTGGCGGTGGTGGTGGTGGTAAGTTCTCTTGATTATAATGCATAACCGCCATTTTATTGGAGTGATAATAGTAAAAATTTATGTTTCGAAATAAAAATCTTTGAATATGAAGCGAACATAAAACTGCAATGCAAGGTCGGGGTCATAATGCAGGTATAGCCGTTTCTAGGTTGATGATATGAAAGATGAGGGTAAAATTGCATTATTTGAGATGAACCTTGAAATGCTCATATTGAGATTATTTTATGGTTATTTATTTGAAACTCAAATATTTTAATAAACCAGATTGGGGGGAAAATTAATGAATCTTGAACAAAAGGTCATATCTGATATCCATAAGACTCTTGATAGTGACATACTAGTAATTCTTACTATTAGTAAAGCCTCCGACTCGTTGATTATTTCTAAATTGGGCTTAAAACTTAGCACTAAATATGGCTTCGTCGGCTGTTGGGTTGATATCGCTTACCTCTTAAATTGCAAAGAAATTATAAAGATGAAGGATTCGCTCTCTGCTGCGATAGTCCTCTTCACTTGCGTACCTCAAGATTCCATCTTAGGTCCTCTTTTCTTCTTCCTTTATATAAATAACTATCCCAAATGAAGAATTTAGGAATTAAAATTAATTCCAAATTTAGTTTTTGGTACTATAGCAGCGCTATGATGAGAAAAATTGATGGTAGTCTTCAACAACTATATATTTCCTCCATTAGTTTGTTTGTAGATTTCGCAGGAAATTATCTATGACTCTAATTGCCCCCCATTTCAAGTACGGGAGCAAGCTGGATTCAATTGTAAAAGAAGACTTCCTGTGGCCCTTAATGACATGTTACTATATATGTACATGAGTAAGTGTTTACAAACGCCCTCGGTGAAATCATATGCTCTTGTCTCGTCACAAATTGGGGCTTCTATCGAGTTATGTTTCTTAATAGGCTTATTTACATTAAATTTCCTGCATATATCTCCCAAAGTGTAAAATTCTTACACTCGAATAAAGGTCTTCGACTTGCCTGTACCGAAATGTCCATCTGGGATTTAACTTCGTCCAACTTGCTCGTACATGGACCTCTCTTAAAAAAATATAACTCAACGTATTGGGCCCGACCTGACCTTTCCTAAGCTAATCAAGATAATCTAAATTATTATAGATTGTGATTGCGTATTGATTCTCAGCACTTCAAATGTATGTTAGCTACGTCGTCTAAATTATTTTCACTTTTTTGTAACGCTCGTTATATTTAAGTGTTTTTGTATTTTACTTTTATTTTTGCCATCATTTTAATGTTATTTATCTCCCTTTACACCTAATTGTAGGTACACGAAGAAAGATGAACAAAATCATTGTTTAAACCAAATAATTTCGGGTTTACAACGGCGCCAATGACGCTTTACGTTTGTTTTAGCAATTAAGAAACATTCATATTAAATGCACGTATCTTGATTATAAAAATATTCACGTCAAACAACCTTGCGTTCATTTCAACCCTAGAACCCAATTGCGAAAGGGAGCTGAGGCGCTCCATTCCCAGAAGCAGACTATCACAGCATAGGAGGAGCAAGCAGAGTTAAAAGAGTTCACAGGGGCACCCCTCAAGGTGGTATCCTATCACCTCTTTTATGGGTGCTCATCATGGACGATCTCTTGCTAACACTCACCCGGATGGGGTACAAAGCAGTACGTTTCGCGGACGACTTGATAATCTTAGTCACCAGGAGTTATGAACCCGTACGATGTGGACTGGTGCAAGGCGAGATCCGACTAATCATGCGCTGGGCCACGGACTGCGGAATGAGCATCAATCCACGGACAACTGACCTATGCCTCTTTACCATGAAAAGGAATATACCCAGTTTAAACCTGCAATCTACGCGTTTGGAGTTAAATGACAGGGTGAAATACCTAGGTATTATTTTAGATAAAAAGTTAAACTGGAAACCGAACCTCAAAGACAGAGCGAGCAAGGCTTTAGAGCAATGTGCCGCAGAGCTAAAACTGCATCTTAACCTCGGCTGGCTTCACACGGGAACAAGAACAATGAATCCATTTATGAGTTTGTGCAGTCTATCGCACCTGACATGGACAGGGACAGCGACCGCCTCCTCGAGACCATGCTGTAAAGCAAGTTTGAATCAAAAATTTCACCCAGGGCAGAATGGAAATCACTTTCCGCTCTTCAACCATTAACAAACCCAATTATAATATATACTGATGGCTCTCAGTCCGATGAAGGCACCGGAGCGGGAGTTTTTCATGAGGAGCCTGAAATCGAATTCGCCATGCACCTTGAAAACCATCCTACAGATTTTCCAATATGGAGGCGAGAAGGCATCTCCTTAACTCAAACACTGAGAATAAGGAGATAGCCATCTGCTCAGACAGCCAAGCAGCTGTGACAGCTTTGTCTAAACCCTTTATAACCTCCAAACTTTTAATAGAGTGTAAAACCACCCTGAACTCCCTTTCTCGGAATAACAGGGTGATAGTTCAGTGGGTGATGGGGCACAGCAACATCAGCGGGAATCAAAGGGCAGACGAGCTTAGTCGTATTGCTGCAGTCTCAGAGATACCAGCCTCTAAAGTCGTGATTGCACCAAAACACCTTGTCTCAATCATTTCAAGCTTGGCTGACCGCCAGCACAGTCGCCTTTGGTTAGAAGATCCCTCGGGTAGAACAACAAAAGAACTGTGGGGTAAACCAAACCCATATCAAACCAATAAGCACATAGGATTCCTTATCAATAATAGTAATTAACGATGAAAGTATTTGTGAACTAAATAAAAATAAGGTAGACTACTAAAAATGTTAAGTTTAAATTAAAGGAAACAAAATTAGCTTCTTCCAAAAATAAAATTTGAGAAATATTTTCGAACTTATAACCTGGAATAAGAGCAACTAGGAAATTGATTTCTGCAAGTAACTTTTGGCCTAGCATGAATTAAGACTTACATTTTTGGGCAAAATCATGTTTATCTTGTCAAAAATCAACAATTTACAAACATGCCAAGTCGGAAATTGGCCAATTCCAAAAGGCAGATTTGAACACATTCACGTTGTTTTATTTGGCCCATTACCACCTTCAGAAGGATTTACTCACGCATTAACTGTTACCGACAGATTCACAAGATTGCCCGATGTATGTATATCCTATAACGTATACTACGGCTAGTACTAACGACATTATACACGCAATATATTTAAAGTTTCGGAATCCCACGTGAAATAACAACAGACCAAGGTAAAAATTATTAGCGGCGTACCAACCAAATACTAACACAAAATTTTATTGAAATCGGTTGAGCGGTTCTGGAGATTAGCACAGTGGCACTTGATTTTTATATATTAAGATAATATTAATAGTATTGTCAAGCAGCCGGGACACTTTCTTCCTACAATTTTTTCACTCGGGCGAATTTAAAAAAAAAAATCTTTATTTTTAATTCAAAATATTTTATTCGACCTTTGCTTTTATGGCATTATATTAGAAAAATTTTGGTTTGCATAATTTTTGCAATTTTCGCAAAAAAAAAGAATCACTTGTGAAAGATTTCGTTTTCCGTGACTTTTAATTTTTTAATTTTTAAATTAACCTGAACTTTGGATTGCTTACTTTCTTATTGGTCGTAAATAAAAAGTGTTGTGTGAAAATTAGGGGTTTCCGGAATAAAAGTTTTTACCTATACTCCCTTCAATCGCACAATTGTGTTCTCATCACAATTTTTCTATATATGTATATTAAGAGGTCTCATAGCTACTCCGACGGTCACTAGTGGAGTTAAACAAGTTACTAGAAAAGAGTTCATGTAACAACTACAGAACGAATCTTATTCTTATCTACAGACACTCTTGAAGCTTCGTAAATGGTAAGCCCGAGGAAAGAACAGTAGATGGTAGACTATTCCATATTCGCATAGGTCGGGATAAGCAAGCTTCACGGAATTTTCAATAAATGCCGGGAGACTAAATATTTCACCGGAACATTGACCGTGCATGTAGCGATAGAAGAGCAAAAGGCATGCAACATTGCGCCGTTGCTCGAGTGAGTCGATATGACAAGTTATTTTCTGCGAATGAGCTTAAAGACTTTCTTTTAGACAATATCCAACGAAGTTAAGGTTGTACTGTCGTGTCCCAAAGCAATCGAACAAGAATCCATAGAAAATATCAAAATATCAATTATCAACCGAAATGAATAAAACTCGCGAACTTCTGTAGCACATTAATTCTTTATTACGACAACAAAACGGACCTATCTTAATATATAATTCACGCAATTCTAACCCGAACCGAACGGTAACTTGATCTCTAAAACAACTCGCGACTGAATACTTAACGCTACGATGACTGATAATAAAACGGCACTCGCCAGACCAGTCATTAGTCTTTTTATGTCCGATACTCGGAAGTAAACTTTCTTTGCTCACAACGCGGATGTAAACAAACGACAACAACCTTGTCGTTTGTTCTACCGGTTGCAGCACCTGAGTCGCTTAGTTGTAAACAATCGCTTTACATAATAATTACCATACGAGGTGAATTATTATTGTAATCGTCGATTGCTCCACTAAGCGCTCATCGCAGCCAGCTGTTGGGCTAATCAGCAAAACAACCGACAGTTGCTGAACAATACCATGCGAAGTTATTGTTTAGCATTTGCTGATTATTTCGCTGTAATGCCTTTGGCTGCTGGAAGAATCTTCTGTATATCGGGCCATAACAGTACGACCAGTCTCGGTCCAGATGTTTGAATTGTATTCCACTCTAGGTCTGATATAGTACTTGTACAGGAGCGCTATAGATGTTTCGATATTTCTTACATCTCTTCAGAGATCGAAGACATTTCGATTCTTCTTTGGCAAAAGAGAAGTTGTGATCTGTCCAACTTAATTTATTGGAAATATTAATGCCAAGATTGCTTAGTGACGGTGAATCGGAAATTAATGCTCCATCAAATGAAACTGAATTGTTTAAGTGGTGATGTTATTTTAAACAGATTTATAGGGTGAGATTCAGATATGTATAACGCCAACTAATACAACACGATTTAGGCGAATAGATAGAATCCACAAAAGAAGAGGACGGGAGAGACCAATTGCTTTAAATTTGGCTAAAAGGGCTGGCTTCCAGATTCTATCAAAGGCCTTTGAAATATCCATGGTAACGATTTTGGATTCACCAAAATTGTGGAGACTGCGGCTTCAATGTTCCGTATGAAAAGTCAGCAAGCCTCCAGATGAGCGACCACTCCGGAAGTCATATTGGCTGGTTGGAAGAAGAATGGAAGATACAAGAAACCTTTCATGCTATAACATGGTCTTTAAATTACCATCAATTGAATTAAGTACAGTTCGTATTGCGATTACACAGACGATGACTTTGGATTATATGTAAAATGCTAGAAATAAAATATGTTTCAAAAATTTGTCAGGTGAAGGTAGCCTATAATGACTGGTTGGGTAAAAGGATGCATTGGCCTTTCCACGAAATCTAAGTGTCCAACGCATTCCTAATAGTATTGGTCATATTCTGCAGTTGTTTTGTAGCCGAAAACAAGAATAGTAGTGTCCAAAACTATCTTGGAGCGAATTAGCGGAGATAAAAAAAAAGTGAATGCTGAAGTATTTTTTACATGGATTAGTATTGTGTTTTTTCAGTATTAAGTATTGATTCTATTTAATATGCTATTTTTCCCGGATTGCTTCTATTATAAAAAAATAACAATATTGTAATAATTATTTTATTTTACTCTTGACCATTTGGAGTAAAATGACATACGTCGGCCATGGGCAAATTGACATACCTGTATCACATTTTTCTAAACATTTGTTTCTATTTCCACAAACATTTTTTTTAAATTATTAGTTTGTTAAACGAACAAAACTGACGCGTTTCGCCTTCTTAGGGCATCCTCAGAGCTACTAACTAAACTGAGTCTATGTGCAAACTTCATAGGGAAGTATCAGCTGTGTACTAAAAACTAGCTTAATGGAACGTAACAAAGAAAAAACGTGTATGTAAGTGACAAACTAACGAACTAACGTATACAATTAAATAACCAAATAAATACATGAATGGGTAAATGCCTAAATAAAGAACAAAAAACATGTATGTGTGTAAGAAATAACAAACTACTATACACTAACAAACAAATGAATAAATACATAGCAAAATACACAATTACAATTTCATAAGATCTGGTTCAAGTAAAGGACTTTTATTTGTAAAATCTATTTGATCGTTCAGCAAGATCCCGCCGTTAAGTTTGTAATTTCATAAATTTCGTACTTATCTAGTACATGTCCGCCGCTCAATCTATGCAACAATTCCAAGTTATCTACATATCTTGCACTTGACTCGCTACCTGAATTCTTAAGTGTCCAATATACAAAAAGTTGAAATGGGAGAAAAACGAATTTTAAAGTTTGAATACATTTTTAACCCAGTAAAATAAAGATTGATGAAGAAAGTGTTGTTTAATATAAGAAAATGAATAGTTTTGTTGAAATATTAGTTTCAAAATGCTCTTTTAGGTTTGACCCGTACTTAGAATTTGGTGAAGTTAAAAAAAAGTCAAAAGTGCACATTGGACAAATTTCATATAAATATAAAAGATACATGATTATATTTTTGCTCCGTGTTCAATACGGCAATTTGAATATAAATTGGCTATCTGATATTGGACCTTTAAGAAAAAAAAACATACTTCTATCAAATTAGTAAAAAAAACCGTTATTTTTTCAAAATGATAATTAAATCTAAAAAAAGTATTTTTTTCCTTCCTAAATGAAGGTAAAATTAATTATTTTTACAAAAATAAAAGAATTTAGGTAAACAAAAATAAGTCTATATTTCATTTTTAGAGGAGTTAATAAATAACAAACGAAAAATATAACATAAAAATTTTTCATAAAAATAATTTCCAAATATATATAAAATATAAGTAAGCGCGTAAACAAAACTAAAACTAAAAACTATAAACGATTTGGTATCATTTTTTAATGCAACTTTAAAACTGCCTTATAGAATTTCACGTCAACCGCAAGCATGTAAGGAAGCATCGAAGATATATCTTTAATTTTTTCTTTGGTCATGGCAGTTGTTGATTTCAAGTTAGAAACATTCGGGAGTTCAGTCTGTTGTTGACGATTTACTTTTTTTTTAATAAAAATAGGAACCTTATTTTTCTCAGCGAATTCGCCATAGTCCTCTTGAAATGTGATGTGAAATAGATCGTTAGTATCATAGAAAAATTTTTAACAGAATTATATTTTACAGCAGAAAAATTAAATCCGACACTTGCAGCATTATAGTTAAAAAAGTCTCTGGATGAACACTGTAAGATTTTTAGACATATCTTTGGATAGTTCATATCTTTCAGGTTTCTCAAGAGTAAAATTGGACTATGAATAGATATGTTTTTTTAATGACGGTCTATCACAGCATGCACAGCATCAACTTCCTGTATTCTGGAATGTCCTGGCTTCGAATATCGTTGTGATATTGTCTTTATTTGCTAGTTTTTTTCAAGAAACTTCAAAATGGCTAGTGACATTATTCTGTTCTTATTTTGCGGAACGCAAGCAACAGACCACAGAATGAAGTGTGTTTGCATTGGATTATTATCAGCAATACACTGCAAAATTTTAACCAAAACGCTCGCCAAATCATTCCCTGAACGACCACTTAGAGTTTCGTACCATATAGCACAATATGTTTTATTATCTGCTCTGCAATGTGCTGTTAAATTAAAAGTATTAAATTTCCTTGTGGTAATGAAAATACTTTTTGAAGGTCGTAACATATTAGTCCTCGATTTTTATAATTGAAAGCTTCTGCAATGTCATCTACTGTTCGCTGCTTTGCTTTATAATTTAGGTCCTCATGTTTGTCCTGATCTTGAGGCGTGGAATTGCACATATTCTCAAATTTTACATGAATGTCACATTGGTCCTTCTTAGGTTTAAAAAAAGCTAAATTATATTCCGTATTAAATATTTTTCGGTAAATGTTGTATTTGATAGGATTACTTTTATTTTCTTCCACGTACATACGGTACATTTTACTGAGAGTTAAACCACATTCAAGATATTGTTTTTTGCTTTTTGCTCGAATGTAATGTGAGTCAACACATGGAAACATTTGTATATGCCTACGCACACCCTAAACTTGGATGTCAGGTGTTTTCTTCTTTATATGTTTTCAATTCTTTGACAGAATCGGAGCAGATACTGTAATGTCAAAATTGTTTTTAAAAAAGTAATAAACTGTACGTTGCGACACATTTAACACAGCTAAGAAAAATGATTTGCACACCCTTTGCATGCTGTTTCCTACAGCTAGACTGTATGCGTATGTTTTCTTTTTTCTTGATTCGTAGTTGACTCTCCTGCACTTTGGTGAACTTATGGATATATGCTTTGTGTAGAAAAACTTTTTTTCAGAATCTTTAAGCGTCCAAAAGTAGCTATGAATTTGTTGTTTTATTGATTCCGTGAAATAAGAAGTGCAATTATACGCACAGTCTTTTCCACACTTGGGTGCTTGGACAGATTTTGCTGGTTTCAATTTTCCACTATCGGTCATGTACTCCTTTCCTTGTTTACTTTGATGTTTTTTGGCGACTTTTTTCCAATTATTCGGTTCTGCAGTTCTTTTCCTTGGTCTTTTCTTCGTACCGACAACAGATTTCGGTGTGTTTAAAACTTCAATAGTATTTTCGTTTGGCTCAGATCTGTCATTCCTTCCAGCAAGTCTTTCTGGAGATGAAGGTACAAAGTCTGGGTCTGCAAAAGAATCATCGCTGAAACCTGTTTGGGAAAGATTAATTTCGAGTAAGGTTGGACTTACTTCTGGAGGACTGGAAGAAGTAGTACTATTCGACATTCTAGAAATTTTTAATAATTACAATAATTAATAAGAAATAATCTTTAAAAAAATAGCTTACTTCTGTTTTTCAATTACGCCATTTCACATACACGATCCTCACTCAACAACGGTTAGACTACGACTGAAAATTAGTTCAAAATGGCTCCCGTATTTATACTTTTTGACAGTCATGTCAATCTTCTATACGATATTGGACACTTAAGACGACAATTGTGAAATAGGACACTTAAGCATAAAATTTAACTATTTTTTAGAAATTGAAAAAATGTCTAATATCTGAAAAAGTTGCACATTGAACAATTAAGCACAAAATTTATAAATATTTCAGGCACTATGAGACTATGGCCAAAGTAATACAAAAACTGGACATTGGACAAATAAGAGCAAAAAGTGTTTGAAAATAACCGAAATTTCAGGGATATTGAACAAATTTAAAAATATTATCTCGAAAACTAAAGCAGATAGAACAAAACTGATAAGAAAAATCAATAGAGCGTGGTCGATTATATACAGATTGATATATAACTCATAAAGTGAAAAAAGTGCCGTATTGGACACTTAAGAACTCAGGTAGGGTTGTGTCGTGTGTCACTCAAGTGTTTTGCCAAACCAGATGTAGATTTATTTAATCTGACAAAACTGGTTAGCTTTCCGAAACGCTGTTTCGAAGACCGCTTAGTCTTTCCTATATATATATATACCCCGACAGTCCTCACAGCTTATCTTATAGACTCCACTTGATTTTAAAATATCTTTTTTATTCCCGATTTAATTATTAACCAATAATTTTTTTTAATTTCTGCCATTAAAAAATGCTGGTTTGATACTTTCTTTCCTTAAGGGTAGTAATAAATTTGATGAGATATTTTGAATGTATGGGATTTTTCTCCACCCCTTCCCATCCATTTCCTCAAATATTGGAAATACTTCATTTAAAACCATCTTTCGTTGTTTTTTATTTAGGAATTTATAAATAATTTTAGTATCGTACCCGCTATTTCTTGCAATAATTTTTATAAAATTTAATTCTTTCTTAAAGTCATGATTTTTTAAGGGGACATTTAATAGTGTATTTATTAAGAAATGAAAGGCTGCAATGTTTGTATTCCATGGATGGCAAGAAAAGATATCGAAACTCAAGCTGTGGTCATTTTCTATATTAATAGACAGGTCAAGAAAAATTATTTTATTGCTAACTTCCACAGTAAATTGAATACTGCTATCTATTTTGTTTAGAAACGAATGTAAAAACGACGAAAGTTGTCTATCAGAACCAGTCCAGATGCAGAAAATATCGTCAACATAACGATACCATCTGAAAATGTGTTTCGTTTGCTGATTATGTGAGGAAAACATTAGCTCCTCAAAGTAGTCCATGAAAAAATCTGCACAATTGTGTATTTTGCTATGTATTTATTCATTTATTATTTATTATTTATTTATTCATTTGTTTGTTAGTGTACAGTAGTTTATTATTTCTTACATACATACATGTTTTTCGTTCCTTATTTAGGCATTTACCTATTCATGTATTTATTTGCTTATTTAATTGCTGATACTGATACTTCCCTATGAAGTTTGCACATAGACTCGGTTTAGTTAGTAGCTCTGAGGATGTCCTAAGAAGGCAAAACGCGTCAGTTTTGTTCGTTTAACAAACAAATAATTTAATAAAAATGTTTGTGGAAATTGAAACAAGTCTTTAGAAAAATGTTATCAAGGCAATTCCACCAAGTGCTCTCAAAAACTCAATCAATTATACTTGTATCATTTTACCTATGGAATCTAAAAATCATGTTATTTTCTGAGGTTGGGCAATACAAAAGAAATGTAACATATGCATACAGAAGTTTAACAAAAGTTATATTTTCGTTTATTTTGACAAATAAACTCAATTTGTTTTGAACCACTATTGCGTTTTATTGAAATTACATGGGTAGCCCAAAATTACACAGTGGTGTACCTATGTCGTTTTATACACACGTGCCAAAATGACACATTAGGTATTTTTTTTAACGAAAAAAAATCGTGGATTTATTTTAATGACTCATATTCTACAAGACATGAAAGGAAATACTTTTGTGCTGCTAAATGTGTTCTTAAATATAAAAGGTTAAGATTCACAAGGTAAAATATTAATGGTATCTCATTATAGGCCACCTTCCGTTACATAAATGTTTTCGGTCAAAAGGTCGTTTGTTCATTAGTGTTTTCCGCAGATTTCTTAGTTGATAAATTATGATTTAGCTGATATTTGTTTTTCATCACTCAGATTTACAAAGTATACTGAACATAAATGTTAAGAGACTTGCCACGGAGCTTTTAGTAATGGCATTGATACTTTGATTAACTTTATTTAATGTACAATGTAAATCATACTTTAGTAGCTTGTTTTGAATTACCTGTTAAGAAAGTCTGATGGCTATTTATAAACTTCATAATTTTTAAAAGGTTCGTGCAATTAGTTCAAATTAATTTTAATTTGATTTAACCAGCTTAATTTTATTTAAATCCGATGAATTTTGGAGGTTATCTTTTCTTATAGCGAAATCTTCTATCGTTTTTTTGCAAGGAATTTAATGGCTCTTATAAATTTAATCTAATTTATGACATACTTGCTACCAGATTTATAATGATTCACCTCTATTACACCTGAACAGAAAATCGATAACCTCATCTGATTGCCAAAATATATTTAATAAAAACAAATCAGTTTCAATAAATTAGTCACGTGCAGTAATCCCTAATATTCCCTATACAGTGAAATTAATTCAAAAATATTTGGACACTTTTCTATACTCTTAGAGTATATAGGGCAGACACCAAAATCATAAATTCATGTTGTGACAAAGCCGATTAAGGAAGCTCCTATGTATAAAGAACTTCAAGGCATACTTAAATATGTATGCCATGATGCGGTATTTTATTTGAAAAGCTCCTTGGATTTTCTTCATAATATACTACGAGATTACTGGACATAGCATATGGTCAATATCCGTTGCCCCCACACTAATCTACAAGAACAAATTTACTGAGCTTATTGCGGGTAATGAGAATGTTGGAAAATTAGATTTTGGTAAACGTCGTCGGCTATTTAGGTGTCGCTATAGAAAAAAATAAAATAAGGATGCTGATAAGAAAACATGACTGATTCGATACTTTTTTAAATTAAAACGATGGATTTCGTAGTACAAGAAGTTGACAGGATTCATTATCATAGATTAAATTGCTCCTCATCTTCAGCTACCGCATAATATTTATATGACCGAATTTTCACCACATGTTTAAAGAGTACATTATAGAATTAGTTGTCGTTCATCTCCAGGAAAATAGCCTACTTATTTGTTCCTAAGCAACCGTCTATGCCCTTGAGTGTAAAAACCCTTGCTGACTTTCGATTATTGTTAATATCATCAAATTATCTCTGCGTATATACATTTTACAATAGAGTAATGTTTTAAGTTGCCAGGCATCCCTACGTACTGTAATCTGATATGAGATTATCTGAAAACATAAATAATGTGTTAAATGCTTAGAGAAATAACTGTTTTGCTGTTATCTTCTCACTCTTATGTTGTCTTGAGAATAAATGGATAAACGTTTTCGAATATGAAATTAACCTTTACCTGTACCCACCAAAATGACAATCGAAGGAAAACTCAGTGCCACTATTATTCATAAGTGAAATAGCTGGAAGCTAAACTTTAGTCCTGGAAAAGGGAAGCTATACATGAATTAATATAAAACTTAAATAAAAATGCCTTTATTGCTTGCTGAACTAAATTATAGATTTATTTATTTCTAATTTTGTTATTGAGTAAGGTGCTCTGAAGGGCAGTATACAAACACATATGTACATAACTTTTAATATATTTATTGTACTTATTTATTTATTTCTACATTATTTGCTTTTACATAAATCTTAAGATAAGCTTATGTCTAAATGCAAAAAATGTTTTAGGCCCACGTCTACTAGGCCATCTGGGCAGCGATCAGTTGTTTTTACAGCCTGCGCGAAGCCCCAACTAGATACATATGTTTTTTGTTTATTACATAGTTTTTCCTTAACATATAATTAATACATTATTATTTTAAGCTGGCTCATCTATTCTTATTTTCTAATGACATTCTTATTGTGCTAATATAATAGGAGCTTAATAAAAATAGTGAAGTTCACAATTTATTGATGAAGTCTGTAGGAGAAAAAATATAAAAGTTTAAGAATAAATAGGACATAAACGATTCTCTTTCCCTGAAATTTGGAAACAGTTTCTCTTTGATTTATCTTTATAAATATCTTTTAGATGTCTAAAGTTTCACTTTTCACACTAGTGAGTATTGAATCAATGTAGGTATACGAACAATTAGATGATAGTTGAAAAATTCTTCGATTGTAGATATTCTAGGAAAGTAATTTTAACCATAAAGTTCTTTAAGCATTATTTCAAGCTGTTGTAAGTAACTTATGTACGTACATCTCCATGCATGATTCCGTAAATTAACTGTGCGTAGAAGAGATTAGAGTAAATCGATTTATATGACTTTCTTATTCTACTGAATTTCATTTTCAACAAAATTATTTATTTGGCCAATGTATTTTTCAAGCAATTGTAATAAATAAATACTTAAAAATACTGACTCTACCTTACATAAATTTATTTTTTTTGTTCATTATTAGTAGCATATATGTACTAAGCGCCTGCAGTATTAATTTTTATTGAAAAGTTACTTCATTTTTACTTAGATCATTAAGTTGTTAGCACACAAAATGCCTAGTTATTCAAATACATATAACGAAATTCGTAGGGCTCAGAAAAGACATACGAAATATAAAAATATTGATTAAAAAAACTGAAATTCTTTGCTGAGAATTTTTATTAAAAGCTCAACTTATACTTCAAAGAAAATCATTATTTTATCAATATCAATTCTTACAAAACTTGATTTCCTCATAAATTAAAAAAAAAAAGTGTATTCAAGTCGACAAGGTACCTACACATCACAAATGTGTCCGTGGTATGTTATTGAAAAATCCTGTTAGGATATATCAATTGTCTGTAGAAAATCCTGTCCGGTTCCAGTTAACAACTTGGGATATCCCTAGGAGTGACGAATGTACGGGGTTAGGATGTCGCTGGTAAATCCCACAGGATTTCCTGTGGTTGTACTTATGCATAGTTAATGCATTCAATAATGTAAAATTCCTGCCACAAGCGTATTTCCTGATATCATACGCAGCCTGGGAATATCTGAGGATATTTTTTTGTTATTATCTCTGATTGTAGATTTTTTTTACGGGTAGATATTTTAGATGACAGATATATGTACTTGCACAATACATATATACAAAATTTTTAACACTTGTAAAATCAATTTCTGAAATGTATAACTAACAATAAGACAATTTAAATTTGCCAAAACAAAAAGAAATTGCAGAAGCGAATAGAATTCTCATATAGGTACACGGAGAGAACATACCGAAATAAATACTGGAAGAGGGAAAAACGATTTTCCCATGTTTGTCCCAAAATTGTCCTGAACATCCTATATGTATTTGTCTGTAAACTATACTGAGAATGTTCTCATATGGAATAGTTATGGGATATCCCAGGAAATAACTTATTGGAAAATACTAATAACTCCTAGAAGTAAAGTCCTGAGTACATACTGAATACTTCCTGTTTATTCCGGGAAATTTATGGGATCTGTGGGACAAGAATGGGTAATTTTGCGCTCTATGGGAAAATACAATACCGACATAGTTAGATTTTTTTTAAATATCACATGCGTTTTTCAGATAAAATAACAGAATCGTAGTACATCATTAGCAAATAAGAAAAAATTATAATTTGGGGTGAAATAAAAAATTGAACTTTATTACGCCATCTTGTTATCATTTCCAATCCTTTCTGGCCCGGTACCTCATTTTTTATGACTAGACGACTGACATATATATAAATGGACTGCTTGATCTCCTATTTCATGTGGCATCAATTTTCACAAAGTATGCTCTCACTGTCAATGCTACAAACTATCGTAAATTGGCGTTATATTTAAATTATTTGCGAATTTACTCATATGCATGTCAGTGGGATTTACCGAATTTACCACAAAAGTATTTGGGACTATTTGCATTGTTAAATTTTAATTACGAGTCGAAGCAAGTGTTTTTTATAAGGCTGTTTTGGTTGGAAATACTGTTGAATCTCAAGCAATTTCGCGTTCCGAATCGTTACAGTTCAGTGGGAAAGTATGCTCATACGGAAAGAGACAGGAATATGAAAGTGGTGCCATTTTCTTTCATGCGTTTTTGATTCAACGAGCAGTCCATTTATATACATGTCAGTGGACTAGACCTGGAGGGTGATACTGATCTTTTGTCGTACTTTAATGTCAAAATATACGCTTAAACGAAATGAAATTTTCTACTGATTTTTTCGTATTTTTATTCAGTTCAGTAAGCCCTGCATTACGTACAATGAACTGAAAATGACACTTCAGATTACAAACTCAAAATATTATTTCGAATTACTCTAATTAGGTGTAGAATATCCATTTAGCACAGTATAACATTTTTGTCACAACCTCGGAAGCAGTTGACTAATTTGTCGTACTTTTAGGCGTGTATTCTGACATTAATTTATTGCAAATTCATTTGAGTTTATTTTGTGGTTCATGAAAAGGATAAATTAAAATGAATTATATGGTGAATATAAAAGTACGACAAATTTGAGGTAAAATGTCACCTCCCCTGTCATAGGCCTAGACAACGCGAGATATTTACTTCGCATATTCTATTTTAATCATACTACCTCGAAGGCTTTTCGCTTATGGGTTTTATAATATTAAGTACCTACTTGAATATTTTCTTCGTCGCCATCTTTTTTTATTGCATTACTTAATTGGTTAGCAAGAATAACTATTTCAGAACACATGTCTCATATAATCTGACCAAATTTAATCTATTCAGGTAAAATTCTTATTATTGTATCTTTTTTTATTAGTCAATGACTTTATTGACTATCATGATGAATTATTTAAACTCAATTTCAATACCTCTTCCAAATGTTAAGGTAAAATATTTTATTTAAATTTCCTAGCCAACTTGTCAGAAATGCCTCCATTATTTTGAATTTAAAGATTTCAAGACTTTGACATCTTCGATAATGGTCTTCTGACATTTTTTAGACTGCATAGTTACAAATTAGATCAGACAGCTCATCTAATTCATGTATCTGCTTAGATTTCTTTTCCATTATTTAAAAATCTTAAATCTTTTAACAATGGATTTCAAGACTTCAGATCTTCTGACTTTTAAAAGACCAATTGCAAATGATATCAGACAGTTCATCTAATTTATACCTACCTACTTTTCTTTCTGCCCTTATACTGTTTACCTTACGTATGTTCTTCTTCCTATCTGAATTTATTAGTTGTGCGTTGGTATTGATTACTTATTTTAATTAAATTTGGTGTGGCTTATAAATTTATTGAATAAATCAATAAATGGTGCCCCAGATTTAAGCAAATTTGACTTGACACGTTGACAGAAATTTCAGTCAATGAAAGACAAATTAACGCTCAAGGAACTACTAATGACAGAAAGTGAAAGGAGCTGGATATAAGAAAATACAGAAACACAAAAAAAAAGTACCAATTGAAATACTCGAATAATTACCTGAAATTGAGACTAATAAATAATCAGCACCAGTTCGTGTGCCGAATGAGTAGGCGAAATAACGTTTTGTGGAGTTTAATCTTAGTACAATTTGTTGTATCGGAAAGGCGTGTCGCAAATTGAAAAAGAATGCATTCATAGGTTATAAAAGGCGAGATGATGAGTAAATTTCCTAAAGATAGCAAGATCCATAAAAGAGCGTCTTGTTAATCCAAACATTAGGCAAAGCAGCATCTAGATGCGGTGAAATATCTGATAGAGATAGTGACGTTTTTTTAGAAAAAATTTATTAGTCTGAGCAAGGAGTCTACGTACTTGACTTGTACTAACAAAAGAAAAGAGAGAAGCGAATAAAATGTTTTGTATATGGTAATTACGTCACAATGTGCTTTGAGTACTTAGGTACTTAATAATATATTGCACATTGAGGTACATGCATTTCAACGATGGATAAATAAATTCTTTTGCCAATATAATTTACATAAAGTGTGAAAATGAGGGGACCTTCTATAAAGCAAATAAGACAAATTGAAATAGTTCCTAGTCACAATTGTGAAGCATCCTTGAGTAAAAACATAAGTGCAAGTGAATTCGTTTGCAGATTCACATGGAAGTGAGTAAGCGATAACATAAAGTGAAAATATGATGCAAGGGATATCAAGTGCACTGAAGGAGAAAGTTATTGCTCGGATAAGTGTCTTTACAATAGATTTCTAATGTTTTCTTTTTTTTCCAAAAATAGAGGCTTACAAAAACAACGTTTGTGCAAAACTTTCCTTGCCAACATTTTTGCGTGGAGTTCGTGGTAATCGTAGTGATCTTGAAATGAGAATTTCGAATTTCTCACGATATTCCCTCGTTCCTCTGATTTTGTTATGAATGAGAAAAAAATAATGTGCTCAATACGACAATTCTGATACCGATTAAAATTTAAGATTAATCACTTTTTAGAGAGGGTTCATAAAAATAATTGTTTTATTGAGTGACATTCGCTACTTGTGGACGTTTCTCTAAGACATGCTAAACTAAAAAAGTTATATGTTATATTTTAAAAGTCTGGTTTAAACACTTTTTTATTGATATTTTATAATTTATCTTCTAATGAAATAGTTAAAAAGAGAATTTTATTTTCTTATGAGTAAATGACAGTCTTATCTTAAGTTTTATATTTCTCTCTCGGTTTAACATTTAAAAATGAGTTTTATTTTTTTTGTCAAAAAATAAAACTAATAATTCGAGTTTTTCATTGAGTTTTATTTTTTTCCTCAAGAAATAAACCTGTCCGAATAAGTTTCTTAGGAAAAGGCAAATTGGAGTCGGCAACCCCTTCTTGGTGTTGCTATAGATAGCTTTGGTTTTTCACTGTAAACGATGTTTTTTAAAAAAAATGTAAATTTAAGTTCAAAAATAGGACCAATCGGGCAACTTCTTCGTACGGTTGCTACACACATTTTTTTTTAAAAAATTCACAAATTTTATGTTGTAACAAATATTTGACAACAAAAATAGAAAACGTCCATTGATAAGTTTTATTTCCTAAGGAAAAAATAAAATTCATTTTTAATTCTTATAAAAGACGGAATATATAAAACTCTGGCAAAGAATTTTATATCGCTGTAAAATAATATAAATATTTTTTTTAACAGTTGAAATTGAAATATAAAAAATATGTCTAACAATAACAGTTAGGATTGGATTTATATATTAAAATCGAAACTTTCTTGATTTCAACGTAGGCAGCTGGTCTAAGTGCTGTACATAGACCCCTTTTGTGCTACACTACTTCCCAGAAACCTGTATGAAAGATGAAGTAAAGTAAAAACCCGGGTACAAAAATTAACTTATACAAAGAAAGAGTATCTAGAGTTAATAAGTCGAGTGTTATGTTCCCTTTACTACGCTGGTAATTCGGTTTCAAATTCAAATTTTTTCAACAAATACACTATTAAGGTTTCGATCTTATGAGTTAGTGTAGGATAGCTAATAATATACTTAAAAATAATAGTAACTATTAAACTAAATTTCAAAAAGGAAAGCAAAAGTAATTCATAATATGTACAAGCACTTATACTAAATTAAACTAACAAAAACAGTATTCCCTCAATACAAACTTATGAACTAAGAATTGTAGCAATAATAGATTAGTAGTAGAAAATAGAAAATAGTAGAAAATAGAAAAGAAAAAAAGTACGTTAAACTATTGGATAGATCGCAAATATGCAAATAAATCATTGCGAAAACTGTGACTGCTGATGCTTCTCCTTAGATGAATTAGAAGAGAGCTCCGCACTCAGGTGGACTGGACAAAGAATTGGCTTTCACTCGTACTCGAGCAGTACAGTGGCATAAATAAAGATGTTGTTCTTGCAGATTGAACAAAGGTAAATTTATTGTAAAGATAATCTGGCTGTTTGGTTGCAATTAAATTGCGAAGAAACATTACAAAATAGATGTGGAATACGCAGTGATATGTTTTAGTCATATCTAAACTAAAAGCATAACGTATGGCAGAGCTGAATGCTATATTAATCCTACGCAAGGAGTGGAAATCCAATTTGCAAAACACCTCACACCCGTAAGTTAATAAGGGGTCTAGTAATGATTTCACTAACATTACACTGGTTTCAACAGGTGTAAAGGCCGCAGATTTGATTCTGGCCTTTAAGGTGTCCCCCAGGGTACTATCCTCAGCCCATTTATCTTCATTATTTATATAAATGACCTTCCAATAAATCTGGACTCCAATTGCCTGCTCTACGGAGACGATTCTAACATTTTTCGTGTTATTAGCAATTTTGAAGATTGTACTCGGTTGCAAGAAGACATAAGTAAGGTTGAGAGATGGTGTGCCGAAAACTATTTTCCATTAAATAGAAATAAATGTAAGCAAGTTTCTTTCAATCACAAAAAGGACACTATCAAATTTGCATATAAGTTATGTAGTACCGCATTAAAAAGAGTTACTGAAATTAAAGATCTGTGAGTGATTTTTGATGATAAACTTTTATTTTTTTGCCATATTAATTACATTGTAAGTAAATTCTTTAAATTGTTGGATTCATTTTCAGAACCTGTAAATCTTTTAATATGTCTTTCTCCCATATTGTATTGTTCAATTCTCTAATACGCACTCTATTAGAATACACGACCCCGGTGTGGAATCCTTTTTATAAAACACATATTGAGCAGTTGGAACGACCATTTAGGAAATTTACAAAATTTCTTATTTTTAAACTGTTTGGTTTACGTGCAGTGGAATATCCTATAAGGTTAAGTATGCTTTTTGTTACTTCTATTAAAAAGCGTTGCATTGTACATGGATGAAATATTTTTGTACAAAATTTTACATGATTATCTGGATAGTCCGCTACCGCTTACCGAAATAAATTTCCATATACCCTTAAGACAATCACGAGTCTCACCTTAAACATTTGTTTTGGCGATTGCTCAAACATATTTTCGGTCAGTATAGCCTCTATCAATTTAAACATTTAATATGGAGTGATCTAAAGTGTATTCCTTCGATCTGAGACGACTGATCATTCTACTCCCACACCTTTCAATATATATGTATTATATAGTAGTGCTCTGTTGAACTTACATTAACATTTTAGTCATAGTCCAGTAACACAAAAATAATTTCATAATTTACCTCCATGAGAAATATGCCTATGCCTATGAGAAATAATTTGAATTTTTCTTTTTGTAAGAAATAATTATATTTTCATTTCATTTTTTTTACGTGTTGCTTTAGTAGGTACTTTTACAATTTTTGCTTTTTTCTCTGTTTTTCCTTCTTTTATTTTCAGTATTGCTATTTTTAAATCCATTTAAAATTCCTTGAATTTATTCCTATGTTGATTAAGTCGAACTTACTTTTTATTTTATTCTTCTTAATTTTGTATTACTTAATTTATCATTTTTTATCTAACGGTAGTTATATAAATGGATTTAATCTGTATGCTATCGTCTGAACTTATAAAATAAATAAATAAATATTTAAATAAATAAATAAACAAATAGGTATAATATAATATCAATATTTAATTCAATGTAAATTAAAGGAAAACTCTAAAGAACTTTTACGGTGTAGGTGAAGGATCATTAAGAAATTTTCAGTAGAAGAAAAATGTTTGGATTTTTTTTTGTGATCGAAAGCTTACCAAAGATATCTTGATTAAAAGTGTATGTTGGGAAAGTTATCATAGCCGGGGTAATTAATATCAGATTCAGTTTTCTTGCAAATATTTAATTTAAAGAAAATACCTAATTCGCACTCCTCGAAAATTTCTTTAAATGTCGGTTTGAAAAGAAATTATTGGAAAAACACTTAATTTGCAACAAATTGCAGTCCTGCCAAGCAATTATGGTATTTAAACAAAATGCAAACTACCTTTATGTGAAAAACATCAGCAGTAAGACAATCGAAATCATAACTTCCGATAAAGTTGTATGAATAATAGACCACAGTTATTGATTCTGCACGGGGACCAAGACAGTTGTTTATCTCGCAATTATCTAAATATAATAAATATGGAATACCAATTCTTTTCTCACGTGCCCTTTTAAGAGACCAGAACTTTCCGTTAACAAACTTTTTGTAATATTCTGAAGATGTGAACATATTATAGTTATTAATAATTGAATGTGAAACAATGGGTAATTCAAGAAACTTCCGGATATGATATTTAATAATAATAATATACTTATATGTAATTTTTTATGTTGAGATTATCTGCAATCATTTCCCCGTGTGAAACAACATCACTCATTTCGCTATGAAGAGTAACAATCTTTGGATTCACGAAATAATTACTTTTTTCCAAATATTTAAAAAAATGTTTAATCAATGAAATCAAACGCATTTTCAAAATCATGTATGTTTTTTTAATTTCAAGACGAACTTTATCATCTTCAATAAATAGTAATACATATATTGTCTTGCAAGAACGTGGATATTGAATTAGTGATAAAATCTTTTATTTGAAATTGCATATGGAATACGTCCTTTCGGATAAAATGTTCTTATTATTGTTAGAAAACTTTAAAGATGATACAAAGAGTTTTTGAAAAGCAAATTCTTCTTCTTCCTTATTGGAAGCCATACTACCGTAATATCGTGGACAGATATATTCGGACCAAACTCTGTAAGTTTTTCATACACTGACCACTAGCGAATCTGGCTTTAAATTATACACGTCTTTTAAACGTTTCCCCAGCTTTCTAATAGAAGATTTGTCGATCACGTTGTACTTTGAAAAACCCGTAATTGGTAGAAAACTGTCTGATGCAGAGAATAACTGTACTGCATTGTTCGCTTCTGCGCGTGTTTTTGCAAATTTTACGAACGTTATTTTTTTGTCTTCCTAGAGAATATGTACGAAATGTTCGTCATTTTTACATTTTTTAATATCAAAAGAATCTTACACTTCGTAAAAATTTCAGATCAAGCTTCCACCATCAATTCCGTTCCTTTTTACGAAACGTTTTGAAGATTTTTGCAATATGTTTATTAAATTACGTTAAAAATTCTTAGATTTTAAGTAAGTAATTCTCTACAATACTACGGAAATTGTTCAGATATCGAGATTTTACGAAAGCTTTCGTAAATACTTTACGAAAATTTTTACTAAGTATAAAAATTAGTTTTCCCCAATTTATTTTTTATTTTTGAGTGTGAATTAGTTTGTGTACAATGCTATTTTATGTGCAACTTATTATTATGTTCTATATTGTTTAAAATTATGTAAAAGTATGTCGAATTTTGCATTGTCTCAAATACATTCGTATGTATAATATAACATTATTAACAATGTGCTCATGATTCTATAAAGAGAACTTGTTGCTAAGCGATATAATATACTTATTTTATAAATAAGTATATATAACATTTTATAATTAGAATTGAAAATTTTTTAATCGCCCCTCTAGAGCAAATATCTGGTTCCGCCTTTGGTAAGAAAACAAATTGCTTCATCTTATTCAAACTGATATAGAAAAATTAGATTAATAACTAAATATATTTTCAAAATTATCTCCGATTATGATAATGGTAGTAAATTCTCATACAGAATATGAGAAAAGGTTACATATCCTAAGTATAGAATTGCTTAAATGTAGTCTACTTTTCGTTATTCTAGAAAAGATTTATTTTAAATGTTCCAAATTGGTTAATTTTTAGTAGGTATATATTATGTTAACTTCATGTAAAATGTTCTTCTTTGTAGCAATTCAGTTTCATTGTATAATGATAATTTTCTTGTAATAAAAAGAATATTTCTCAATACCAGAAATGTTTCTACGTATATTATTTAAATTTGCCTTCCATTAGATCTTCGGTTTTATTGCCGTTAAAAGAACTTTGCTTGTTTGTGTAAAAGTTTTCTCACTCAAGTAGAAATCGTAATGCTAGTAGATTTAAAAATAAAATTAAATGTATGTTGCATTCGATAGAAATGAGATCCAGTCAGATGAATAGGTGATATTTATTAAAGAATCAACCCTTGCTCGAAATCAAACAACGGCAATAAATAAAATAGTTTGCTTTAATACTGATTCACGTTTTAGAAAGTTTTAGACATTTTTGAAAAAAAAATACTTGACAAATATTCTTTTTCAATTTTGTGTCAGACTAGCCCCTACAGGCACCCCCACAATGAAACAATTTGGACTTCTTCCAACATGTTCCAATGGCTTACTAGAAAATCGCGCATCCATTGCTTACGCATTTTTTTTTTTTTGCTTCCAGCAGCAAAAACCGCCGGCGATGACATTTTTAGACTGAATACACCGAATTATATTTTGTACTAATTGGGCGTTTTATAAACAAAGTACAGGGTCAAAACCCAGCAGCAGAAATAGTTCTAGAACTACTTTGAATTTGCTTTCACGTTCCTACAAGGGAAAGTGATTATAGAATGACTTCAGTAATCGATTGTATCATATAATAATGACGGTACACATTATATATCATGTTTCTATTGCAATATAAAAACTTGTGGTTAAAAGGTTAAACACGTTCTTAAAATTTTGTGTGCAAATACGTTTGGGTTATATTGCCAATTAGCAAAAATATTTTTATCATCAGGAAAATTTTCCTTAAATTGTAAACTATGAATACTTTAGAATGTTTTCATTATTATTAACTTTTTACTTCGTCCCCTTTTTTGAATACATAATATATTTACTTCAAGATTATTTTATCTCTTTCAGTATTTCTAGTTATTTTTCTACTTCTCAATACCTTAAAGTAAAAATGGATCATTAAATACCAGATTTCAGACTCTAAAAAAATTTCATGACAAAAGTAATCCAGTAATATCTTTTAGAATTAATCTGAAAAAGCAAAAAGGAAATAATCCGGCAATGCTTCCGTTAATTACTTCTAGAATATATACTGGTAATACAAGTAGGGAAGTACTGGTTCCGCCCTATGACAACACCGTGTAAAAGTAATTAGTTGTAATTAGTAATTAGTTAGCGACTTATGGTAAGTACTTCTAGAACTATGTCAGTAATGACTTCGACCGCTGTTGGTTCAATACACCTTCTGTGTATATGTAGATTAATATTGTTGATAATCGGTTATGGTAAGATTTTTACATAAATATACTAGAATTGTAAACAATCAATTTTAAATTCAGACGTACTCTAGTAACTTATTTCGGAGTCAGAGCTTTTCCAACTACTCCAAAGCGCCTTCAAGAGTACTAGCTGTACAGGGCTACCCCACTTGTGTAGGTGTCCATAGAGTAATAGCTATACAGCACTGCTTTACTCTTAGAGTGATTACCTATTCGGCTGTTCATTAGTAGCATACTCTAGTCATAAGAGATTCTTCTGTGGAATAAAATTGGTTTCACTCTTAAACGTATATAAATGCAGGTATTCAAATATAACCAAGAAAAAACGAACGCTTTCTTATCTTGTTAATTAACCATGAACCATGAACTAAAAGTTAAAATGAAACATATTAATCAACCTGTTAACGTTTAGCTTTGTTTTTATAATACCTGTGAAAGTGTACAGCTAAATTCTAAGATTAACTGCTCGGTTTGTCGCAGCCGACTGAATTCTACAAAGCACGCATAATCGAGCTGACAGAAAAACGTGTTGAAATCAAACTGGTACCTATTTTTTTTTTTAATTCCAGACGTAAGAATTTAATTAATTTTTTCTTACCATAATTAATTCTGGGTGTTAAAAAAGTTCGCACAAACTTAAGCCTAAAATTTCACCTAGTATCCAATATAAAATCTACTTAAAAGATAATAATGCTTTCTACCCAATTAAACTTTTTTTCACCATTTACTTTTTTCATCAGTTCACCACAAACTCATGTAATTGAAATAAAGATCTTAAAGAAAAAATGTACGTTAAAGTCGCCCCCTGAGGCTTTTCAAACATGTTACGTGGGTAAAGACATGAAACACGTGCGCCTTAATTTATGCTTTAACAGCAAACTGCGATACAAAAATTACAAAAAAATGGAAAATTCAACCAGTAGAGTCTCAACGCGTTTTTATAGAGTGAGATGAAAAAAATGGCTCCGGTGACAAATCAACAAAAAATTGCTCACCTGGGCACTGAATCAAATATGTACATGAATGTTGTCAATGCTTATGCAAATAAGACAATCCGGAAAGGACCAAAGTAAAAAAGAAAAAAAAAATAAACTTTCTACATAACAAATGTTGAGCGGGAGATATTTTATGGAGGCAAAATGAGAAATTTTGTGAAAATTTAATGTTACATCAGCAAATTTCCTTTTAGATACGCGCATAATTTACATAGGTACGTGATTTAAAGACCATCAAAATATGGGGACAGCTGTATCATCTTAACGATCTGAATGCATCATCATCAAACTCTTGTAAGTCCGCAAGCGACATCGGGCTGTTTTTTTTTTTTTTTTGAGCTCAATAGCCTGAGCCCACTTCTGTTTGATGCGGCTTCTGTGAAAAATTGTTCTCGTTAAAATACTTTTCAGTCAATTTACTGAATTGTTGGTTCCTTGTGGAAATGAGAGAGAGTCACTACATATTATGTTGCCGCGTGTAATCAATCCAATTCTATTTTTTCATGTCATTCCATTCCTTCGTTGATCCAGTATTGGTCAGAACGTTTATAGGTACAATATTGTAGAATTGAAACCCGGAGCATTCAACGAATTTCAGGATGTCATACCTGAAAAAAAAACATTCGCTAATTTGTTTTTTCGTGAGTTGAATACTTTTTCTGAACCACAATATTCGATAACTATGCTACCCATTAAAAAAAAGCTCTTTAGGTAGTAATGAGCCCTTGCATTTTATGAAAGTTCCGGAGACGAAACTTGTGTTCATCCGTATTTCTTTGGCTTGTGCAACATCAAGTCTCATGTCAGAGTAAGTGGACTACTTTGTGCTGGGAGATTTTGATTCTTAAGATGTTCAAATTTTGGTGTCGGTTGACCTTCGCGCAGATATTGTCAGCATGGTGAGTGCATTCATAAATCCTCATTGATTATTATTGTCAACCATTAATAGTAATTAGGAATTATATGGGGGAAAGAATACATTTCTCTAAATACTCGCTAAGATCATAAAGAAAGAAGGTACCTACTGAAAATAGAACTGAAAGTAAATGGTGCTATTTTACATAAGATCAGAATATGATACAAGAAAAATTTTTTCTAAATGAAAATGTAACGAATATTCATAAAAGCATTGGAAAGTGTCATATAAATATAACGATCGTGAGGAAAATTTTACAATTCAGGAAGATTTATTTAACTAGACGTGGTAATTGGATCTGTGAAAGCGAGAAATAGTAAAAAAATTCTTAGTTCTAAGAAAAAATTTGATTTAATGATGAAATGTTGTCACCTTTCATTAAAATAATTTATCTTTCTTTGCTGCCTGAAGGCATTTGTTGTATTTGCTGGATGGACAAAAAATAATTAGTAGTCAGAATTTTAACAACAATGATCGTTCATGTGAAATAGCCAATCGAGCGTTCGAAGATTTTAGCGGAATACGGTTATTCGTGAAAGAATTTGAAATGTTACAGTTGTTATTTGTCAAACAGATCTTAATAGTAGTCAGTACTCAGCAAATTTTTCAATTTAAATACCAGCGAGCCTGTAGGCAATAAAATTTACTATATGAAGGTTTGTGTCCCGAAAGTGAGCCCAACATACAACAAAATTATACAATTTTAGACGAAAAATTAATATTTGTAGTTCAAATAAATTGGAAATTTTTAACGAGAATTATCTCTTCTAAATTTGTTTGCTCAAAATTGTTAAATATACTATTTTGCTTTGTATTTCAACAATTTTCAACGAAATATTGCAATACCTCGTCGGTGAAATATCGGTAGAAAAACAAGCACTATTAGAGTCAAAAACGCTACTAAAAGTGAAAAAAACTTATTTTCTAAATCTAGCCTTTATCTTTCTACAATAGTCACAATTTAAAGAAATGAGAATACCTACTAACAGGAATTTGATTTAAAAAACTTCAACTTTTACTACTTTTCACAAGTTTCCGAGCTAATATCTCTAATTCAATTCATTTTCTTTTTAATTTTTGCCGCCTTTATTTACTAGACTTTTTCGTTACCTTTAATTTAAGATATAAATCATTATTCTGCTACAAATAGTTTGGCAGAAATTCGTATTGCAAAATGTACGAAACTTGCATATCTTGGTACTAACTCCTCTTAAGGAGTAAAAGTAAACATTGAATTTCAGTATATTTAAAGAAAAGTAGCTTGAATAATATTTTCAAGTGAAATTCTGCCTTAAGAAAAAATGTTTTTTTTTCTGTTTCTACAATTTATACTTAATTAGTCCAAGAAATTGGGTAGCATTGGAATACGATTCCATAGTTTTTATTCTATTTTCCAGATAGGAAAAATCGACTTGAAAGGAACTCATATTCAAATTTTTTATCAACTTTACTAAATAATTATTGAACATTGTACAACATTGGGAAAGCTGCCCTATACTTGGCACAGATGACACGCACTCCAATCAAACGCAATTTTTAAACTAACTTCACTTTTATCTATCTTCATTATTTCATTTTCATAACTTACTTATTTGTCAGCTCTCATACCATTAGAAGACCTGTGAAATCCCTCTCGTTTTTTTTCTAGAAACGGTTAGAGATAAAAAAACATTTATTATAAAAATTGTAGAGAACCAAAGGTCTATACTAATGATCTTAAATGACCTGAAAAGTCACTCGTTTAAAAAAAAATAGACTCAAGTAAGGGTTTTTATTTTCTTTTGTAAATTCGGAGGGACATTTTCATGATGAGTAATCGATGACATTTTTCAGAATGATTGGGAAAGTGTTCTATTTTGTTCATTACTTTAAAACAGGTCATTACTTGGAAGAAGAGCCATTAAAATAAATATTCAGAATTTTTTAAGGACTATTTATTCGGACAAGAAGAAAATATTTCTATATTAAAAAAAAAGTGTCAAGTTGCTATTGGGTAATAAATCTTTATTTCCTTTATTTATGTTCAAGTCCTGTGAAACAGATCAAGTTTTGGCATACTGTCATCACTTGAGATAGCTTTAAATAATTATAATGTTTGATATATTTATGTTAAACTTTGAAAAAATAAGGAAACACTAATAAAAAAGATATTTTGATGTTCAAGCAATGAAAAAGCAATATATGTATACATATATAGTAAATACAAACGATATCGAAATTGTAACAGAATCGAAGTCGAGTATGACTTACCCGAACAGTTGTGCGAGTGATAATTATTTGACTTCCGAAAAAAAAAAACTATAAACCCTGCGTAGTGTAATAATAAAAAAGACTTGAAAATATGCTAATATAATATTTTATTCCTAGTAGTATTCTCTTAAAGTCTAAACCAAAAAAGACATTTAATACGCTTCTGCTCCTGCTTATATAGTACATGGGAAAGCTGGAATTCTAGCTGGAAGTGACTTATGGAGAAGTTCATATGTATGCATCGTATGTTGGATATACGATAGTCATCGAATGAATGGTTAAAATTGGTTGGCGGCGGTCTGCGATGTACGTGGAAGGTTTGATGCTTGGGTGAAAAATTTTTACAGTGGCGTAGTTGTAACACTGGCGTGCTACAATATCTCCCTCTGGCCTGAGATGCCTCGATGATGCGCCAGATTTTCCAGAGCATGCATTGCTTTTAATTCCTTTTGGTCATCCTCGATTCTTAATAGTTATAATTGAGAGGAAGGCTGGATGACTTATCTGGTCCCTTGTATCGAGAGAGAGAAGAAGCATGATACATTCCAATAGAACTATTGAGGCTTTCCACAGATGCTACTTCACATGTTGATAAGTCTCTTTGACGTAAGACAATATATGGCCCGTCTCGCCTAGGCGCCATTTTTGAAGAAAACCGTTGTTTTGTACTACTGAGAAGATGAGTTTGCACCCAAAATTTTCTTATCAGAGTAGGTTTCGTTATGTATCTGCAACTTTTCGTTAAGTTTGGGAGTGTCTCAACAAGCTGCAAGAGGCTTGATGTTATCTGATGAGCAAAATTTGCCGCTTGAACTATAACTCTTAAATCGTTATTAACGTCATCTGGTGTTCGCATTTCCCGTCCGAATGTTAAGAAATTGGCTGTATGACCCGTGCTTTGACATTTTGCCGTATTCATTGTGAATCTTATTGTTGATTTGTTCACATCCAGCAACAGTATGTTAGTAGCTCCACCACTGCCAAAATAAACTGTGTACTATTATCACTAATGATTTTTGGGGGGGCTTAGCTTAGCATAATTTTCTGCTGTTGCCTCGGGAAGAGCATTGAGCTCAATCCATCGACTTGCTGTATCTTCAATGATGAGTATCCATCGTTTCGTATCTGTGGACTCTGTAAGTGGTCCGAACAGGCCAACAGAAAGTATCTCGAATCTTTTTCCACTTGCAGTTGTTTGGATAAGTCCCGCTGGTTTAAGATTACTAGCCTTGTATCTCTGATATTCAAGACATTTTCCGATGTATTTCGTGATATCCTACCTCATGCCATTCCAATAATATCGTCTTGCGATACGTGAAATCGTGCGGTCGACTCCATAATATCCAGATATCGATGTATTATGGTGAGCTCTAAGAATCTCTTCATATTCATCTTTGGGAACTACCAACCCTCTCCTTCGTTATCTGGTGCATATCTGTAGAGAATTCCTAAATTCATTAGGTAACCTCTTTTGTAATTTGCATATACTCCTGTGTCCTCGAGGCAATCGAAAATTATTTTAAGGTCAAGATCGTCAAGTTGTTTTTCACGGATCTCTTCTGCTGTTTTTCATGAAATCTCCACCTCTGTACTACATACTTCACAGTTCACAGGATACTTATATATGTTCGGTACAAGGAGACCTAGACAAACTATCGGCAACCACATTGGTTCTTTCATGTGTGTATTGTATATTTAAGTCATATGGCTGATATTGTAATGCCATCTAGCTAAGCGGCCCGTTGGTGACTTAAGAGTTATCAACAATTTTAAGGTTGATGGTCTGAAAGGATAGTGATTTTGGTTCCTTCAACATATCCTATGAATTTAGCGCATATACAATTGCTAGCACTTCACGTTCTGTTATCGTATTATTTCTTTCTGCTTGTGTGAGCAGTCGGCTGGCAAATTCAATAGGGTGCTCATTTAAGCCCTCGCCCTGTTCTAAAATTGCTCCAATAGCGTAACTGCTCACATCCGTCTTTAGAATAAATGGTAAGCTTTCATCTGCCTGTTTTAGAACAGGGGTTGTTATTAAAAACTTCTTCAATGCATTGAAAGCAAAGTGTTCTTCCTCTTGCCATTTCCAAATAGAATTTTTTTTTGTAAGATTTGTCAACAGTTTAGCTACTTCCGCAAAATGTGCCTACACCAAGAGCACATCTGAAGAAATGATATTAATTGCTACAATGCTCGCGGTTGCGGAAGTTCACAAATTAATTCAACCTTTGAGGATCAACGGAAATTTCTTCGTTGTTGATAATATATCCAAGAAAATTGACTTGTGGACAAACAAATTTATACTTTTCCCTATTGGCCTTTAATTTGTATATTCTTGAGGGCTTAAATACTTTCTCATGATCGTTCAGGTGCTCCTTGAATGTGCTTATGCAGACAATCAAATCATCAAGATATACTAGAACACTTGTAGGACTCAGGCTTATTCTGAATCTATTCATTAACCTTGGAAAAGTCACTGGAGCCTCATGTACTTTGATTTTCCAATAGATAGAGCTTATGTCAATAGTGGACATAAATGGTGTGCTTTTGGCTGCGTATAGTAAGTCGTCCATCCTTGGTAATGTATATATATCAGGCAGTATTGGCATTTCATATGTCGATAATTTATGCATACGCGAATTGCTTCATCCTTTTTGGGAACAATCACAACTGGTGCTGCCCATGGAGATTCCTCAATTATGTCCTTCATAAGCATTTTATCAATCTTGATCTTGAGCTGTTCACGTCTTACAGGGAAGAGCCGATACTGTGGTTTAGCTACTGGTGATTGATCTAGAGTTCTTATTCGATGTTCTGTGAAAAGTGTGACCTCAACGTCACAATTTGCCATGAGTTCAAACAAATCTTGTTCAGGTGCTTCACATTGCCGCAAAGATACATCAATGGCTTCGAATGTGTAGGTTACTGGACTGCTAAATACTTCTCCCGTTCTTAGATCTGTCTTTGGTAGGGACAATGTTACAGAGGTGTAGTTTTAACAGTGGCGTGCTACAACAGCGAATTAATTAAATAAAACTTTTATTAAAAACCGATCCGAAAGATTTAAAAAAAGTACAAAAGACTGAATTTCACTTGTGTGACAATTCTTTGCACAGGTTTGCCTATTTCCTTGAGTTGATAGAAATTAAGAATTGTCGCTAGACGTTGCGTAAGCATAATTATCTGAAACATTATATCTTAACATTTAATTGCTGAATAATGAAATATATAAAGAAATAAATGCAAATTAGCTAGTAATGACAATTATAATGATAGGTTAGGCTAGTTAAGTAACTCGCGAGCCACGATACTAATCTAATTGGCTGAAAAGTTTGCTAAGATTATTGACTCTAGCTACTGTGACCGGAAAATTACAATTTTGTATCGTTTTAAAATGCTCTTATTTCTAAAAATAAATGAGTACGAGTACGATACAACCAGCCTCAATTTCATTTTGCGCTATTATTAATGTGCTCTGCATTGGCTTAAATAAATATACGAATACTATAACCTTAGAAATCATTTATCTTTGGGGGGGGGGGGGGGGGGGGGTGTTCACATAGATTTATATTTTATATATTTTAGCAATTTTTGTTAGTTTTATACTCGGTTCCTGTATCAATCGTAAAAATTATTTTTAAATTAAAATTTCAACTTAGTTAACTCACCGAAAATGTCACTGATACATTCCCAGTGCTTCTATGCGTAGGCGTTGATTGGCTAAATAAATTTCACTAAAGCAAAGCCCTAAATAATTAAAAAGTTAATTTGCTTATCTTTTTGTTGATTGGATATATAGTATGGCTTTTATTGTCCTTCTATATGTAGGCATATAAAATATAGAATAACAACTTTGTATGCCCCTTCAAAACAGATAAGGAAAGGTTATGTTGGTTGATGATAAGAGGAAAGGATATGATTACGTATTTTAAATGGCATGAAAAAAAATCAGTGATTAAAAGTATCCCTATCAGAGAAGAGAACATAAAAACCTTGTCTTATCAGGTTAAAAGATATTTGTACAAAGTCCAACATTTATCAAAGAATGGCTAATGACTATCCCTACATAATATTCTGGTTGCGCTGGTAATATGCATCAAAGGTTATCTCATTATTTCCCGCCTGGTTTCCAAAGCAAAGGGAAATAAGCAATGATATATAGGAAACGAATGTCCACCGATTTGTTTAACTCACTGCGTATAATTACGTTAATGGGATGTGTTTTCACCATTCTTGGAGATACATAAATCATGAGTTCTTCGTAAATTGAGATTTCTGGGCAAATAAATATGCCAAAGTTGAAAGAAGAGGAGATACACTTTTCGTATTCTTTCTGTTACCAATTCTTTGGAAATAATCTTTTAAAAAATTAAAGCATAAAAGTTTCATCCAGGAATTCTTTTATGCTATTCAGCATAACAAGAGGTGTGTTTGTGTATATGTACGTTTTTGAATATCTAAAGAGGACATTTCGGGAAAGGTAACAGTAAAAATGACGTGTTCCCTTTTATATTTCTATATAAGAGAGAGAGAGCGAATTTCACAAACGCGTAACCTTGAATAAATCTCACAGGGCATATTAAAAATTCAAAAAATTACCCATTCTTCGCTGGTCGTAAAAAGTTTTCAAGTCGATTTTTTTTACCTTTCCGGAATCGCAGCATTTGAGGTTCCGAATTATCAGGAGGTTTCCGAAGGTGCTTGAATTAAAAAAAATTAAGGTCACCATTGACATACTACGTACATGTAGACATTTTATTTATTCAGGCCCTAACGACTCTTTCTACAATTTTAATTGTCTGGTTTTTCTGAATTATGTGGATTTCCCGTCATTTAAAAAATTATTGAATACAGAATTTAGGTCATTTAGGAGGGCAGTATATCTCTCCTAAGCCAAAAAGCTGTTTCTCGATATGTGATTGTTTTGGGTCACGAGGCATTTTAGAAATTGCAAAACAGCAACTATAATTATTAAAGTTTTTTTTGTAGTTTGTATCGGTTAAATAAAATGAAGAGTTGGATAACTATTGAATGGAATTGAATTGGAATTGAATTTATTTATATACTAATTTCACTAAATGCTAGCAAAAATTCTACATGTATACATAGCTCATAAAAATAATTATGATGTCTAATAAAACAGAAAAAAAGCACAGCAGCTTTGCAATAGTCTAGACCTACCAAAAATATGCTTTAACTGCGATTTAATACAACGAAAGTTATAATTAAAATTACATTTAGTATAGGTACCTATTCTAGTAATCGGCTGAAACTGTCCATAATTGGTATAATCCGAGTTAATATGAATAAAATCAGTAGATTTTAAGTATATTGGTTGAGATTTAATACTTATAGACTCTAACAATGGCATGGAGATATTATCTTTCAAAGGCTGAAAAACAAAAATAATATCAGAAATTTTCCTTCGAATAGGTAAGTGTATCAAAGTTAATCTCTTAATACTATGTATATGGTGGAAGATGAAAAGCGTGTCGCCATTCGAGGCATCTTAGAGCAAAAAGCAGGAAACTCCTTTTCATACTCTCAATGCGGTCAGAGTGATGCTTGTGATATGAGCACCAAAGAGGTTTGACATAAACAAAGCTTTCGCCGTATGGACCATTCCACCAGTTTAGACATTTGAGCTACGTGAGAGACATCATTTATGAATAATTTGAATAGAGGGGGGTCAATAGTGATTTCTCTCAAGTACTGCAGAATTATCTATTATTCCGCCAGAGTGAGCAGACAAAAATTGGACTAAAATTTCAGTGGATACTGCTAGGAGGCATTCATCACTAAAACTTTTTTTATGGAGGTATTTTTAATTACGTAAATATTTGTTGTTTAACTTGAAATTTGGTATACATCAATGTAGCTTTATATAAACAAAATACTCTGCTGGATTCGTAGATATTTCGTCGAACAAAAGTTATGAGTAAATTTTCAAATAAAAATTTTCAAATTACATATTTAGTCTCTTACCTGAAATGTATTTTTGAGTATATGCATAGTTAAAAAATCAAAAAAATAAGCACAAAGCTCGACTGCTTGAAAAAAGTGTTACAAAAAAGGACTAACAAGTTTAAAAAGTATAAATAATTAACGCGATTTGCAATATTAATTCATATCCATTAATTTCCTTATTAAGATTATAAAATACGTGTCTTGAACACCCAGACAATATTTGCTGTTAAAAAAGGTATATCCTTTGTATTCAACAGCGATTATTTACTAATCCTTGAAAATTGTGATATTTATTAGAGAGTTCTTTCACAGGTAACTTCATCTAAGTTTTTCCAAAAAAATGCCATCTATGATTTACTTGAATATGCATTCCAAAACGTATTTTTACCATCACTTTTATATTTATCGGACTCTGAGAATTTTTTTTATTTTCTTACAGACACGAGTTTCTTTAATATCACTGTAAACTTAAGGTAAGTGCTTGAAATCATAATATTAAACTTTTGTTTTATATGCGTATATACAAAATAAGGTCACCCATCTCAGATTTCTATTGAAAACATATATAAACAATTGAACAAAAAAAAATTACCTGTTGAATACATTCACTTGCAAGCAACAGTTAATCTCAGAAACCTCATGATAAGTGGTATTGCACTCATAATTTTGATACTGATACTATATTTACAATGGATCTGAAATTCTTTATACAACGCTGCTATCATTGAATAAAATCTTAAAACAACGCCCCACAATTACTTTAATGATATTTGAAATTACTGAATATCTACGAAAAAACAAAACAAAAAATCATACAAATAACGTATGAGATCCATTCTCTTTGAGATCTCATCGCTCCAGTCTTAGGTATTCCACATACGACTTTTTCTGATTTTGAGTTTTGTACCAATCCATTTTGTTCTGAATATAATCGTTTCAGAAATATCGAGATTTTATTTTGTAGACCATTTTTAAAGACTCCTTTCAGTTTTTAATGCTCCATACCGATTCTATGCAATGTTGTTTCCGTACACGATAAATTTAATATAAGACGAAGGAAGATCTTGAGGTGCCAATTGGAGTATAATTGCAACTGGATCACAAAGTTTATGCAGCCTCTGATACTTGTTCCCAATGAAACCTGAAATATTTTCACAAAGTTGAGTTAATCTTCGAAGAATTTTGTATGCTATTATCAAGAGTGGAAGCTGAGTTGAACTCTAGGTCTTTCTCAGATCTTGAAGACTTTGATAAATAATTAAAAATTTATAGTTTAACTTTTGAGACTATTGACGAATGAAGGATCATAAGACTAACTTAGAAGGAAAATATTATATATATATTATATATTATATATTATTTTTTGTGAAATTAGAGTGGTACGCATAAGAGATCTAGCTTATCGTTTTTATGGTTAAAGCTGAGAATTTTAGAATTCCTATAATCTTCCAGAATATAATCCAATTCCATGAGAAGACTGATTTGAAGATTTTCCGTAGAACAATCTTGGTACCAATTTTCTTGATGTTGTTCAGAAATAATATTTTTTAATATGAAGTTCACCCTTCTGACTTGGTAATCTACACACATGATTTGGAAATGTATACAAGACACTTACTTCTTACAATGGAATTGTTTTAAATGACAGGATAAGCAGGATTAAAGAGCGTATAAAGGGATCTCCATCATTGTGGATAAGTCCAAGTTATACTTTCTTCGAATATTGAACAAATATACAAATCAGAGTCAAATAATTAATTACATTTCCCCAGAACATATTATCTAAGAGAGACATTTTGATGAAAGTTGTTAGCGACCTTGTAATACTTGATTTTCAACGTGGCAGGAGAAAAAAGTCTATGTCTGCCCACTGAAATTAAGCTCAACCACAATTTACGTATACGTAAGTAATGTTTAAATTTAACAGACGTACACAAATCAACTTTAACTCGTGTAAGGGAACTTTCGTTAAATTGCATTCAGTAAAGGTGCGGAAAGAATCACTCATCCCGTAAGAACATCGCGTTCAAACAAATAAAGTATTACTAAATGATCAAAACTGCAATGTAAAAATTAAAATGTAATAAAAACGGTACTGCAAATTATTAGAAAGCTCAAATCTTCAATTGAATCAATTCCCATTTGTTAATTTTTCGTTTTTTGTTTCTACCAATTTTTAAAATTGAATCAATCAAGATAATAACCCTTACGGAATGTGATATCCATTTAGGCTAAATATATCAACTTTTCGTAAGTACAGCTCAGTCTCGTTCAAATTCGTAAAGGTCTTGACTTCAATTTTAGCTGAGCCTATTTATCGAGTGAAGTGCTTTATGACAAAGCAATTTTGCAACAGGCGATCCCGAAATAGTGCATTTGTTGTAGAGTGAACCCACCACATATATAGAAGACTATTACCAGCAGGGAAGTCTGTCGGCTTCGATGACAATTTACAAAGTTGGATGCGTCAACAAATGTATTCGTGTAAATAGGGACATCACAGTGGCCGAGATCCTGAACGATTTGAGTATTTCGCATGGTAGTTCGCGCCACTGAACGTCTTCAATTTCAGAATTTTTGTACCGCTAGATGGATCCCTTATTGACAGAACAACATAAAAACTAACACTTTCAAGCAACTCTCGCAGGCCTCTAAACACCTGTGTATATACATCGGAAACGCAATATCTAAAGAGACATAATTTCCAGATACTTCTTTTGTTTACGTTCTCCCGTCGTGTATTTTAAAACAAACAGGTCTCCAGACTCGTCTTCGGTCAACGAAGTTTGTTCATTTGTCGTCTCTAGGTGTCCGGAGACTATTTGTGCGTTTTGGTTAGTTAAGTGAAGGTCTACTCGGAAACGAAACGGAATAAGGTGGAGTGTTACAAAGAAATTAAAAAAGAAATTAATAATTAATATGATGGATTTAGGGCAGAACATATGTTTCGTCAACAGAGCTCTGCTTATTTTGAAAAAAAAAAAAAAAAAAAAAATCGGACAAATTTGTTGTGTTTATCCCGTAAAATTTGTACACCAAGGATATATTTTTTAAGCTTTTTCAATTTTCCCATAACATAAAAATATTAATAACTTTTAAGATAATTTTTTCTAACAATCTCTTGCTTGACAATTAACAAAGATCTCTGGAGATCTCTAGAGACAAAACTTCAAATTTCGTGTATACACTTCAGAGATGTGTCTCTAGACATTTTTTTATTATTGTCTCCGGGGACCTAAATTATTCAGGTCCAAAGACAAAAGTCTCTTGCCATTTAAACATTTCGGAGAGTCTCTCACCGTGTATGTTTACCTTTAAGACGGAAATAAATTGATGGATCGTATAGCGACCGGAGACAATAATTGATACCATCACTTCTCGCGGGAAACGAATTTGCTTCAGTTGAATCAGTTTTATTCTCCAAATTTATAAAGCGCCAGATAGATCCCTTTACCAGAAAGGCAGTGGTATCCTTAATCTTCGACAATCAAAGTATTGTGTTTACTAAATTAATACCCGGCGGCACTATAATAAATGCGGTAGTATTCGTGAAATCATGACTAGCGTAATAAAGTCGATTGAAGCTCAATGGTACAAGAAAGCTGACAAAAGGCGTAGTTATTCAGTTAAACCATACCAAAACTAATTTGGTACGCTTTTTGAACGTCTTCGAAGAAAAATTCAAGTAGGAGATGTGGGAGCAACCTCCCTATAATCCAGAATTTTCACCTTGTGATTTTCCTGGGCTCGAACCCCATAAAAAAATCTGAAGTGGCAGCATCAGTCATATAAAATGGTATAGAATGAGACATTCGATAATGGTTATCACATATTAGGCGGCAATTTTTCATGAAAGAATAGGAAAACTCATGACGTTCTACGATAATTACTTATATAAACTTGGTGACTATATCAAACTATAAATAAAATAGACACCCTGGGACATAATTTTACACTATGTAGAGAGGCAAAAGCATCGCTTAAATTTTGGAGAAATTCTTGAATTATTTATTTTATGCAATTTATGCCGCACAAAAATTTGTACATGGATGTATGAAATTTCAAACCAATCAAATCATAAAAACCGGAAACAAAAGTATTTATCATAACTGATCGAACCACACCCTTTTCTGTTTTCTCAAAGAAAAAAAGTGTGGGTCGTACTTTTGACTAATTTGAGCGGCCACCTTTATTAGAGCTTTTCAGAAATTCAGCACGTAACCCCCTGTTTGGACAATGGTGCAAGTAGGATGATATTTCTGAATTTTCGAAAAAAAAAATGTTATTTATTTTATTTATTATCTATCTACCAAAGTTTAAATCATCATCATAGGGTGTAACGTTCAGAAGTTATAGGGTGATCTATAAAAACATACCCAAATATCTTAAAATGCCTTTACCTCGGAAAACATTACAACCCCCCCCCCCCCCCCCTTCCATCTTTAAATTTTTTGTTTGTATAAGAATGACCTTCGGGTGCCAGACCACATACGGGACACCCTGTATACATAAACTTCCATTCACTTCCACAACTTCGATAATCGAATTTTTTAAAATATTTTTAATTTTTCTAAACTAATTTACTTTTCATATACAATTCAGCGGATGAACCGAGGAGGTATGAGAATAAAGGTAGCGTGTAGGATTTAAAATTCTAGAAATTTTTAATTTTCAATTTTTCATTGCATCTTAAGGAATCATTTTGTGTAAAAGAAAGTTTTTACAGTCCTCTGGAATGACCTGGCACTTCAGTGATTCTCTTCACGGGTCAGCTTCCATAAATGTTATCAATATCATCTCTGTTCCAGTGTCCTCAAGCTTCTTTACCTTGTTCGTTTTAGTAATGTTGTTACTTCTTACTACTCCAAATAACTTCATTTTTCCAACATTTTCCTTCTCCGAATTTAATGTTGTCACCAAGAACAAAATTATCGTTTTGGTAATTTGTATATGTTTCTGCACGGTGGGGGAACACGATAAAAACGAACTGCTCTCGAAAAATCTCAAAATATACTATGTCCGTTATGTATGTGTATTGTATAAGTGTAACCAGTATTCTGACAAGGAAGAGAGTTCCAAGCACGAGAAAACTAAAATGGAAGGATGATAATAAGGAACTTTTCTGAAAATATAGCTGTAGAAGTAATGTTTTCATTTTGTTTTACTTCAACTTATAAAAGTCGTTCAAATTCTATTTGTTCTTAAAAAGTCATTATTTGTGCTACCAAAATATAAAATTGAGAAGTTTTTTCTGGATATTTGGTTGCTCTCTGTTGCTTCATAAAAGCATGTTGACCTCATTGCTTTCACGATGTTCTCAAGTACTTTGTGCAAAATTGCTTTATCTTTACTTGGACAAAACACACCCTTTTGCATCAGATACCAATTTCAGTTCAAAGTGTTTGCTTTAGCAATTTTCTTATAACTTCTTGAAGGGGGAAGGAAACTCATGACCATTTAGAGATATTATCAAACATTGCTCTCGACTATATTGTAAGTAGATTCCAAGGAAAATAAAAGTTAGAAATTGCTATTTGGCTGGCCACAGTGTAAAATATCCTTACAGTGTTCTCAAGTGTATAAAAATTAATTCGCAATAGTTGAGATTATTTCAGCTTTTATGGTTTAAGGGAACACAATTTTGCCACCTCATATAAATTGAAAGTTCACGGAATTCGAGTACATCACCAAGCCATAAGAATATTTCAGGACATGTCGACATATGTAGGTACATAAATCACTTTTGTTTTTAATATAATTCTTATAGGGGTGCTGATAACGTTCACCGAATGTTTGAGTTGCAAATATAGCCAGCCAAAATAAGGGAAGCCATACAGACTGCGGTACTGTAAACCTATGACCCAAAACCTGGTAACAAATGTTTCTACTAATGTTTTGTTTGATCAATTTATCACAGCTCAGCTTATGCGTCTGGAGCAGTTCCAACAAACAGTGCAGGAGGTTGAATTGTTGTTGAAAGATGTCGTTGGTTTATCTTAATTAGGTGTCTCTCTGCGGTAATGGATATTTATCTCCATGACTATATGCAAACAATCAGAGAATGCCATACTTAAGTTGAGGAATTTAGGTTATGCGGCCACCCTCACGTGCATATATTATTCTCAAGACTGGGATAAATAGATTTGTACGATGACTGTTAATTTTGTTTCGAATTGAATTTTTCATTATCAGAATTATATTTAGAGGATGAAGGATGGAAAAAGAATTAAATTATGTATATAAGGATATATTTTATAAATCCTGAGTTTACCTCTTCTTGTAATCTTCTAAAGTATACTGTATGACCTCATTGGGATGTCTCCACGATTTTCTCTCCTGGATTCAATTGCCTGCACATTGGCCTCCTTTATTTCTTGACTGGCTAACTATGTAGATTTCAATCAAGTAATTGGGGTAGAATACATCTGTTGTCTTCATTCAGAATGTGTGTCATACAGTCTACGGGCAATTGCAATTTGTAACAACGGATTTGCACGTCAATTCAGTGTTGTACAGCACGTCATCGTAAATCGTTGTTAAGAACCCATTCCATCGAGTACGAATATTTCGATGCCACCATAATTTTGCAAATATGCGCAGGAGATGCCTTAGATTAGATTAGAATTGTGAAGGGGTATGTAGGCGCAGGATATGAGTCGTTTAACTCTGGTACTGTAATCTTTCATGTACAAAGTCATTTATCTAACACAGTAACGATTTGAATTTGGAGTTATGAACCTTTATTTTAGTAATTTTATTTTTTATTAAGTGCACTAAGTCAATTAAAAGGGTCATGGTAGGTGTATCGTAGTTTTTCTATGTAGCACTGATTGTAGTATAGTAGCCTATAGCACGATTCCGGAAACTGTATAAATAAACAAAATTATTCAGCGGATTTCTACAAGCACCAGAACTGAAATTTTATTATATGCAATTACATGCAATTTTAAAAAATTAATAGCTGGACTATTTAGTAAATCCCTCTCCTCGAAAAGGGATTAAAATTTTTGAATTAAACAATTTCCCAATAGTATACGAGATTCAAACGAAAATGGACTAAATGGCCAACATATTATCCTGTAACTATTATAGCAGATAGGAAAACACAAATATTCATATGATTTAGGCTTTTTCGAGACGATAATTACCGTCGTTTCAATAAATCCCGGTGATGACTTTAACCCTTGCGTCTGCACCCGCATACCCGGGCATGATTTCTATATAAAAAATTAAAACAACCATACGACGCTGAAATTTAATAAGCTGGAAACTTGGCGTAGTCTGACAAATATCGTATCTAGGTCGTAGGTAGTAGGTAAGTAGTTTCTATAATTCGGGAAATTTGTATTGAGAGCTATCAAATTCTCTACATAAAAAAAATATATGTATATATACAGGATGTTTCAGAATTGGTGCACATAACTCAAGGATTTGATAGCTGAGGTGGTGAGAAGCAATAAATTATAAGGGGAACGGCGGGTAAGACGCGTCGTTGCGGCGGTAGGGGGTGTTTGGGATTTTTAGTACTTCTTCCACTTTACAACCTGTACCTTTTTATATATACACCCTATGAAGGTTGCATTTATCTCAGATAATAGCAGACCGTCTTCCAATGAATGTTCAATCAGCCTTCCTGTTACCTTCTGTCGGAAGTTGTAGGGCATCAAAGTCAAAAAATTTGAAACAAAAAATCCTAACTAATTTTTTCAAATTTTAACGATTTTCCCGCCGAAATGCATTATAACTATACAGTTTTTTTAGAAGATTTAGAAAGCCGAAAATGTTGCCTTTAATTCAACTATCTTTACATGCATCCGTTTTTTAGATTTTCCCGTTTCTATGATTCATAATTTCATTAATTTGCTACTGACGACGTTAATCGCGGAAACTATTATGCAATTCCACGGAACCTCTCGCACCCTCCCCGCTTAATTTCCACCTATATCATAATTTGCCCGAACTCCAATTTATTCTGATACCACATATCTTAAGCCTCTCCACTCTGCCGTTATTCCGGAAAAACTAAAAAACTTAGTCGATTTTGATGTTATTTAGATCCGAAGCCCGATGAAAAATTCAAGCTTTCCACCTTGAGGGTGTCCACGCGGTCCGCCATTTTAAATCAAAGGTACAAATAATTGTTTTTTTTTTTCAAAATAATTCCTGAACGGTTGATCCTACGACAAAAATGTAAAAAATATATAAATTTGAAGAAGACTAGATTCCCTACATTTTCTGTATAAACACTTTTTTTGTAAGTGTGATATGTAACAAGTTACAGTGGCGGAAAAGTGAATATTCTTTCAAAAAATAACAACTGTAGAAAGCTTGCAAGCGAATGACTCTAATTTGTCGATTTTCGAACTCAGATAACAAATTCACAAAAAACCATATTTAAAATTTCAACCCTATACGTAAAAAATTTTTAAATCATTGTCCACACTAGTGAAAGGCGAAATTTTTGTACGGCATATGTTTTGTCGAGTACCACCAGAATTGTCCGATTTCGGGTCTTTTTAAGTGTATATCTACAATTTTAAATATATCAGCTCTCTATCGGCGAACTTACAAATTAGCGGATAAACGTATAGACAAGCGTCTGTACCTATGGATATGCCATAATCAAGAAGCCTTTGAATATCACGCTTGGATACACATGGCATTTTGCACTAGTATCAATCATTAAATGATGAGCCCATAGGGTATTCTAAGTTCATCATTCCGTTTGTAACGCATAGAAATAGTGCTGGTAGGGTGAAATGGATTGGATAGTCACGCATAATATTAAATGTCATTTTGATTTGTGCATGCCCTTTTGTCCATTCGTCCGTCCTTCTGTCTATACATCCGTCTGTCTGTCTGTCCTCGTGATAATGTCCGGATGAGCGCTAGCTACATACACCCTTCATGTCCTTGCATACTATCGCGATCTGTAATTGTAATTAAACAAACAATTAGAACGTATAAGCAGTGAACTAAGCTTAATTTCCACGAAAAATCACGCACATACTCTACATACAACTTAGCTTTCCTAGACTATATGCGTTCTATGGTCACCCGGAGGAATCACAGTCACACATATTAGGCCCAATATTCTGTTATTTAGGTCACTAGATAATCCACGTATGCTACTCATGTAGCTACTTTTTCCTTTTCCACCGGTCAGCTAATTCACTTTCTTTGAGGATGCTAATATGACCTACCTTCAACATGAAGACTTTTAAAATACCCACTCCATTCAAGTGTCATGCAGTAAGAAATTACCAGCATATAATTTTCGTCAAAACTATATAATGAGTCCTTGGGCATACTGGTGCTAGAATGATGCATCAATTTAAAATTTAAGGAATAGAAAGCGATAATGATTTTTTTACTCTTTCGAGACGCGTACAATATACGAGTCAGCACTCAATTCTCAACCTACTCCATATGAGCAAAGAAAATTAAAAAACAAGTACCAAGGTACTTACTGTCAATTTCTGGCCTAAAGCCGCAGATCAAAAAAGTCCATGAAGAAATTTTTTGAGAGTAATGGTAATATTGTGTAATGCGTTTCGATCAGCAGTAACAGGGCGATCTCATCAGGACAGTAAAAAAACGCTGAAACTATCTGCTGTCTACACTACAGTGAACTCAGATGCTACTAAGTTGCTGCTAGATATATGTAGATTTATTTAAGAATCTAAATGTGAATCATTTTAAGGAAAATAGGTTGTCTTCACAATTAAGGCAATTCTTTTATTGCTCGGTATCTCTTTTTCCAAGTATCATTTAGTAGTTAAGTATTTATCGACATTTTATTATTACTATTCTACCGTAGACGAAACCATAAGGTATACTATATTTATCATTCCGCTTGTAACGCATAGAAATAATAATGGTAGAGCAGAATAGATTGGACACCCACGGATAATATTAAGAGATATGTTGCTTTTTGCATGTCCGTCTGTAGGTCCGTCCGCACGATAACTCGAGAACGCGTTCACATAGGGTGCTGAAATTTTGCACGCTGGATTTAAAAAAAAAATCATATGTTCGAAAATGGGATACATCGAGTAACTCCTTCGTTGGGTTGCCATACAATAATTTCGTTTTTCTCTATATATTCGGACATTGTCTGAGAACGCATAGACGTATAGAGCTAAAATTTTGTGCACAGTCTTTTCTAAAAAAAAAAAAAAAAAAAAAAAATTATGCAATTTCAAGAATGGTCTGCATCGAGTAACTTCTTGATATTGTTAAACAAAAATTTAGGTTTTTTATATATACTGTGAAAACCGTCAGTCCTAGATGTTTTTATTATACTGAAAAGTTGTTTAGAATATGAAATCCTATGAAATTTGTTATAATCGTTTTTACTGTCCGAGGGAGGATCCGTTCTAGAAATAAATGCGAAAAACCACTTCCATAATCAAACTTTCGCAGAGTGGTGACCATACAAATTCTAGCATTTTCCTTGATAAATATTTAAAACGCATATGAAACGCTATGATTTCATCTAGGGTATAAATCCAATTCGGATGTGTATGTAAGCTAGAAATCAAGCATAGTCACACTTGTCTTAATAATACTTAGTAATACGAATTCTTTGGAATAACGCTCTGCGTCCGTAGGTGATTAACACAGATTTATTTTCGAAAATTGAGTTTTAATAAGCGTTCTGAAACGCTAGCATGTCTTCGTGATTCTGTTTACCTTTTTCTTTCTACTCTAGCAATAATGAAATTCAATAATTTTTCTCCCCTCTACTGTAACTATACTTAATGCTTACATACACTTAAATGGATTATCTCTTTAAATAAAATAATGCCTGAGTTTGTTTTCTTTGCAAAATTCTACAAACATGTGTACATATATATTTATATATGTATAGGAATAGTTTCTTAATTTTTTATGGTTGGTATTTATGAACACTATCAAGAAAAATGTCATTATTCTCGTATCTACCTGATTTAACTGAAACTCATAAAAATAATGGCAATGAGTGCATATCTCTTTTGCAGTTCGCTAAAGTCTTTTGTCTGCTTTCATAATGAACAATAAAATGAGCCCATAAAATGCAAAAAAGGGGGAGAACCCAAGTCATATAATGTAATGACTTGCTATTATAGTAATATTCGTGTACTTACGTATGTAGATACATATATGTATGTGTGTAGTATGTAGCGGCTATTGTCTGATGAACTATTAAAATGGTTTCATATGAATATTCGCAAATTGAAAAATAATAATTAATTCGGCTATATATGTAAGTACATGCATAAAATATGGAATTAAAAATATGTCACAGGATTTCATTGCAATCATGTTATTTTCAATTTATTGCCCAAACTCGATTTTAATCCACATTTCCTGGAATATTAAGTACAAATCTGTTTTGGTTTGGCAATCATTGGAGTGTTGAAAATGCCTGAATTATACCCTCCAGAAAAGAACAATTAATCATTTGCCAGAGATGTCTTCCCATTTTAATCCAATTTATGTACAGCAACATGACAAAACAATGTATTTTCTATAATCATTCATATACGCATAAGGACATAAAATATTTGATATCCGTGTGTATAAGAACATGCAATTAAATGAACATGATTTGATACATGTAGCGCTTCAGAAATTCTGAATACAGAAGGAGTTATTATTCATGAATGAATTTAATCTTGATTTCTAGCTCAATGCAATATTTTATAGGAACTTGGCCGCTGCTTGCGGCCATAGTGTTATGTTTTATAGAAAATAGTAGACAATATTGTGTTTGGTAGAATATTTTTATAAGAATTGCTTATTTACATATAAGAAGTGTGGGTATCCATGGCTGACATAATTATGAAATAACTTCAAGCGAACAAAATATATTCTTAACATAATGATAAGTTTTTCTGTGAGCAAAAAAAAATTTTATTTGTTGTAATTCTAAATGAAAGAAAAAAGTGCTTGAATCTGTGTAGAATTCGACGATTTTTTCCTTCTTTAAATCATAAAATGTGTTAATCTATTGAAATTGAAAAGTTCGTTCCTCTAAAATAATTTTTTTGGAGCATTTGTTTATTTAAATAAAAATAATAATTAAGATGATGTCAGCCACCTCCTAATCCAGCGTCGCACAGAGGAGACGAACTGAACCGCCGGAGCCGCACCTCACGTCTGTAATACAGAAGTGTTCATCGGGCCTTAGATTTCCTTTTAAAATTTTGTAAAAACGACACAAATTGCGTGAATTCCAAATAAATAAGTAAATTGGTTTCATTCTTTAACAATATATGGTCAATTTGTTGAAGATAAAGAAAACAGTGTCTTTATGATCCATGCCGAGAATTTAGGAAAAAAAAAACTTGAAACATAATATCTCCAAAACAGGAGTTCTAAAGTGCTCACATGGGCTCCGGACGCAACATTAGAGTCCTATTTTCCGAACCCCCCCATCATCGAGATTTCAAGTTTAGGATGACGCAATGGTATTTAGTATATCACTTAATTATATATATAAAAATATATTTTTTTATTTATATAAATGTTAAAATTAACACTCGGATTTTTTTGGAAAATTATTTTGATTGTTTTGTTGAAAGATATTTATTTTTTTATTTCATTGCTCAACGTTTCGGGTCCAAGTACGGCCCTTCTTCAGGAGCTCTATATCTTAATATATAAAAATCCCGTGTCACTGTGCTTATACACGCAAATCTCTGAAACCGCATAACCGATTTCAATGAAATTTTGTGAATGTGTTTGGTTAGTTCCAGCTTGAAAGATAGGATAGTTTTGGACAAGATAGATGGCGCTGTTGTCGAGGTGTAGACAACTGCCTGAGAACGCTTCAACCTGTAAAGCTGAAATTTTGTACACGGCGTTTTCATAAAAATTTCAAATACAAGCTCAAACATGGTTTAAACCGGGCAACTCCTTCGTAGGGTTGCCATACACATATTTCGTTTTTTAGTATATATTTGGACACTGCCTGACAACGAATACACATAGACAGCTGAAATTTAGAACGTAGCGCTTTCATAGCAATATTAAATAAAATTTAAAAAATGGGCTAAATCTGGTAACCTCTTCTTGGTGTTGCTATACAAAATTTTGGTTTTTTACTAAGTATATATTTGGAAACTCTTTGAGAACGCGGCGATGTCGAAGCTGAAGTTTTGTACGCGGCGTTTTCTTGAAAATTGAAAATAGAAGTTCAAAAATGGGTCGAATCGGGCGACCCCTTTTAGGTATTGCCATATATAACTTAATATATTTGGAAACTGTCCGAGAACGCGTTGACTTGAAGAGCTCACACGGCGTTTCCTTAAAAATTGCAGATATAGGTTCAAAAATGGATGAAACCGGGTGACCACCTTTTAGTTTTGCCATAGAAAACTTTTGGTTTTCACTATATATTTTGAAGCTGCCTCACGGGTCGACGTAGAGAGCTATAGTTTTGTAGACGCAGAGAACTACACTCTCCCAAACATATAAATGTATGCGCTCACAGTCATACACAACACGCACCCAGCCATAGTGTTTGGTTGGCTCCAGCTTGAAATGGCGCTGTTGTCGAGATACAAAAAACTGCCTGAGAACGCGTCGACGTGGAAAGCTGAAATTTTGTACACGGCATTTTAATAAAATTTGCAAATTCAAGTTCGAAGATGAACTAAACCGTTTTTTAGTATATACATATTTAGACACTGCGTGACAACTAGTGCACGTAGAGAGCGTATGTATTAGTTCAAGAATGCATTTTTTTGGATTCTCCGGTATATACCAAAAAATGTTTAATTGTTATTTCATCACACAACCCATTATATTTTGGATGACAAGTTTCAAGTCTTGGTTTTAACTCATCAACAGGTCCCAAATAGCGAAATTGAGTGACTTGAAAAACAAACGAAAAAATATAACAAAGAAAAGAAATATAATATTTGAAAACTGTCCGAGAACGCATCGATGTGGAGAGCTCAAATTTTGTACACGGCGTTTCCATGAGAACTACAAATAAAAGTTCAAAAATGGACCGAATCGGGCCAACGCTTTTTGGTGTTGTCATACAAAAATTTAGGTTTGTCACTATATATTTGGACCCTGTCTAACGCGTCGACGTAGAGAGCTGACATTTTGTACACCAGATTTTCTTAAAGAAAAATTGAAAGTTGAGTTGAGTTCAGATATGGGACCAATTAGGCAACTCCTTCCTAGAGTTGCCATGCAAAAAATTTGCTTCGTGGTGATTTCATAGAAATGGTAAAAAAAAAATTGAAAAATGGGCTAAATTGGGTTACCCCTTCTTAGTGATGCCATACATAACATTTGTTTGGTAGCTGCCTGACAAGGTTTCGAGGTGGAGAGCTCATATTTTGTACACGGAGTTTTCATAAGAATTTTAAATACAGTTCGAAAATGGGACCAGTTGGGTAACTCCTTCATAGGGTTGCCATACCAAAATTTAGTGTTTTACTACATATTTGGGCACTGCATGAGAACGTTTTGCTTCGTACAGAGCAACACTCTCCCAAACAAATGAATATATGCACGCACACTCATATATACATATATACATACACACACACACACACATACAGACACAGGGTGAAAGTCTAGAATCGCGCGATCGAGTCAGATAATACCTTAGATATTACTTATCTTTAACAAACCCAAGCCCACCCCTACCCATCTAGGTATCTATATTATCGCCGATGGGCTCCCTCTAGTATATACAAATTTTACATATGCGATTAAGAGGAGTACTCAGCAAAAATTTCAAATTAGATACCAGCGAGCCTGTAGGAAATAAAATTTACTATACGTCGGTTTGTGTCCTGAAAGTATGAAAATTCATATAAAATTAGCCTAGCCCTTGACAACAAATCACATTAGTGACATCTAGCGTTGAAGACAGAAACCCAACAAGCGATAATTTATGACGAAAATGAAAATTTGCAGTTCAAAGAAATTAAAAAATTTTAACGAGAATTAACTCCTAAATTTTATTTTGCACATAATTGTTAAATATACTATTTTGGTTTATATTCCAACAACTTTCAACGAAATATTGCAATTTCTCGTCGGTGAAATATCAAGAGAGTTAACAATTAAAAAAAGCGGCACTGAAAATGAAAAAACTCGACGTTTTTTGCTAGATTTAGGATTTATCTTTCTAAAATAGTCACAATCTAAAGAAATGAGAATACCTACTAGCAGGAATTTGATTTGAAAGAAATAAATTTTTACCATTTTTACAAGCTAATATCTCCATTCCAATACATTTTATTTTATTTTTCTCGACGTTATTTACTAGACCTCTTCGTTACCTTTAATTTAAGATATAAGTCATTATTCTGGTACAAATATTTTGGCAGAAATTCGCAATGAAAATGTATGAAACTTGCAAATCTTGGTACTGACTCCTCTTAAAGTTTTTAAAAATTCTAAATACAAATATTTTAAATACCTATTTCTGTTTGTAGTGTAGATATTTGTTTTTAAGATAATAATTAATAACAAACAAATAAAATGGAAAACAAATTACAATAAAAGAAAATACATTATTAATAAATTAAAATAAAGACTTTGAACAAAAAGACAATTAACTAGCTACGAGGACATTATGTTTCTGAGTGATTGTTGACTAATACTACGGTTTCACATATGCTTTATGTTGTGATAATCTGGCTTTAAGCTTTTTTAATGTTTATACAATGCATGCAGTGTTGTAGTTCTCACATTTGACCTTGTATACTACGCTGTTTTTTTCTTGTGTAGGTATCGAATCCTTGGTTTTTGTGTAATTGTAATTAAAAATTACGAAAAAAAAATATTTTCCAACAAAACGATCGGTGTATTCCTCAAAATAATTTTCCAAGAAAATCCGTTATTTAAATAACCCGATCAAAAAGCCAACTGGAAACCCATCAGCTGTAAATTCATTAATGCTTATAAAAAATTTTAAATCAATATTACTTTTGGATCTTCGGCCAATATAAGCCATTCTGCATAGAGTATCAAAAGCTAAAACAGAAGCAGTATACTAAGAAATACTCAGTAGTTTTACTGACAATTTTTTGGTAGATCGGAGAAAAATTACCCTATATACGCATGTACCTCTCTCCTATATTTCAATTCATGAATTCATGTAAATACATGCCATCACCCCTCTCGCCTTTTCTGTCAATATTCGGAAGCTCGAATGTTTTTGTTTTTTTTTAATAATTTGAACGATAAACATCCCGAAATTAACCGGCACACGTTTATAATATAAAACATATAAATAGAAAAGCCCAGGCTATGTCTGTAATGAGTTGGAATCCCAGCATGCTTTTTTTTAAAGAAAAATATATTTAAAGAATTAGAAAATATTCAAGAAATAACAAATAAAAAAATTAAAGAAATTAAAAAAAGGAAAGAACAATAAATTTTTTTTTCAAACTTAAGAGAGAATACCGTTCAACCTACCAGTAAACTAATAATTTCTTAATGAATTTTAAGTAGATGTGTCCAGTAGTTTTCTATTAAATAACCTACGAGCTTACTACAAAATTAATATATAGTAGAAGTACATAAATATCATCTTTTACACAATTTTCAAACTTTCAATGAAGTAGGTACGAACGCACTGTGATAATGCCCTATGGAGTTACTTAAAAGGCTGCTCATTCATAAGTAAAATTCACCTTTAACACTGTTTCTCATAACTATTAACAATAAGATTTTATTTTTATTTTTTGAGTATAATTAAACTAAATTCAAAGTGATCAGCAAAATCGATTAATTGAAAAAAGGAGAAGGTTTAATCAGACACCACGATTCGGGCGATTTCTGTGATTTATTTTGCCGATTCACAAGGTAGATTACAGAGCTTTTTACACTTCTATTATGAATACTATTATACCATTAAAGTTGAGCAAATAAGTGGAAAGTTTGACAAGCAAAAAAAAAATCATACCAGTAATACAAAAACTTTAGTACAGAACTAAACCTAGAACTACAGGAATAATATTCAATAGAAGGATTACCAAATCAATCAATGTACATTGAAAGAGTGAATTCAAAGCTGGTCAGTTACAATTAGTTAAGGTGAGAATTGTACCTAAAACCTAGAGCTACAGAGCTACAGAACTAAAATTCCACAGAATAGTTACAAGATAACTTTAATCAAACTAGATATCATCGATTGAAAGAGTTCTGGATGGGCTTAAGTACGTACAAGGTGTAGTCGGTGCTGTTTTTTTTTTATCGCGGATAAGAAAATGAGGCAGTTACTAAATATGAAAAGGATTGGGGGACCTGGGTAGAGTTTTGGATCATCTCTTGAAAGAGATGGTTGAATGCTTCACGTTTGCACGGTTCGGGATAAAAACGCATAATTTAATTTTATTGTGCCGGCTGAAAGTATTTTGAAGGGCGAAAGTATGTACACGCCTGGCAGTCTAATTATTGCGTTCAGAAATTAATCTACAAGAGATCAGACTAGATATTTTATCACAACATTGACCGTATATGTAGCTATTAAGGACAGAAAGACATCTCCGACATTTCGACGGTGCTCGACCAAGTAGATATGACAAGTTATTGACACAACGCCAAAAGTTTAAAGGCTCTATTTTGGATAGTATCTAATGAACTAAAAGCTGTGCAATCAGCCGCAGCTTAGATATTCTAGGTTTGATATAGGATTTGGGGAGAAATACTAGATTCGATGAGCTGAAATGCATATTTCTTATACTTTTCTAGAAATCCAAGACATTTTTCGATGCAGGGAAATTGTGATCTGTCAGGTTTTAACTTCTGCAAATATTAATGCCTAGACTTGTTGGTGTAGATGTACTGAAATCAGTGTTCTTTAAAAACAAACGGCAGCGGTAAAATAATGATCTTGTTTTAAATATATGAGATAGCTTTGGGTCTTAGGCGAATTTGATTGGATGCTCTGCCCCAAACGAAGATCTCATAAACGTCATTTTCAATAATCTATTCATGCAATCGCAATTGACTCATGTGGTAATCCATCTGAAGTTCTCTCAAGTGGAAAAGGAGTAAGCAAAATTAAGGGTACTCTCATCAGCGAAGCGACGGATTGGATTGAAAATAAGGGTTACCAGATCTTTAATGAAAATACGGAAAGATTTCATAGCCCTGGGGCAAACTGGTATTTATAGGGTGAGGTTCCAATATAACGCTATCTAATAAAGCTCATACATATTAGGTGGTCAGATAAAAAGCTTTCAATCCATATTTGATGAGCAGGGGGAGACGAAAAGCTTTAAGTTTGGCTAATAGCGCAGGGTGCCAAACTCTACAAAACTCTCTATCTGTCATGAAAACCATAAATTTGTCGCGTCTAGTTTTCTAGGAAATGGATGTGGTGCAAAGTTGACGTCAATTTATCACAACATGAAGTTTCCTTCATAAAATAGGACACAACAACCTTATAAGTTTCATGACAAATTAACGACAATTTCCAAACGTAAAATTTTCCAATCCTATAAGGATTCGTCGAGTTCCAGTGAGTTGCGGTGCTAACTTGACGTCAACAAATTAACGACAAATTCCAAGATGTATAATTTTCCAATCCAATAAGGTTTGGCCGAGTTCCAGTGAGTTGCGGTGATAACTTGACGACAACTTAGCACCACATCCATTTTCCTTAGGAAAAAGGACACGAGAAATATATGGTTTTCACGACAAATTAACGACAAATTACATTAGGCGAAGTTGCGATGCTAACTTTACGCACGTACATATTTGCTAAAACAAAAGCCAGAAAGCAAAAATGTTTAGTTATTGTTTTATTTTTTATTTAAAATTGAACTGAATTATTTTTGTACTATTTTAAATATCAATGTTGTGTTATTTTTATGTTATCAAAATGCGTTATAATTGAAATGTCGACTTTAGTTTTCAATAAAATAAAAAAATTCATATGTGCATATTTATATATATTTTATTAACTGAAATAGACTTATTTTTTGGGGCCCCACGCTAATTTTGCGCCTAGGGCCTCCAAAAGTATAAATGCGGCCCTGTTCTTCATTAATGATAGGTTTGAAGACGTGACTTTCAGTAGAATCGAAGTGCAATTGGTTGATAATTTCAGGGATTACTATACCATCTACTTTTATGGAAATAGGCTGAACATGGACTAGTTTACAAGCAGTTTGAAAGTTTCCTGGGACGTTGAACAGCTTAAGAACCTTGAACATATATCTTGAGCGGATGTATATTGACTTTTGTACATTTTCACATGTGAGATGCAAAACAGTAATCTGTGTAGTGGGAAGTCAAGAATTAGGAGCGACTATTGCTGTTAAGATATTAGCTTCATCCAAAGAGTCAACAACCACTTCACCATTCTTAAGTAGTGAAGGTATAGAGGAGTTGATGAAGTTGTTTCTGATGATTGTGATGAAAGTCCACAAATCTTTATTGCCTTATTGCGATTTGCAAAGATTCTTCTAGTAAAACATTAATTTAATTTTTTTCTCGACCTTCATGTGTTCCTTGCAGTCTTATAGACTTGTTTTAGTTCTGGACATGGATGCAATTGATATTATTGAAATTAAAATTACATTCAGACATGTTAGTTTTAAGAAAAATACTTATTTGCACATGAAATACAATTTCCGAAGAACTACAGTTATTTTTATATTTAAGTCATAATAAAAAGTGTTTCAGAACTGACTAAGAGCATCAGATAAAGTACACAATATTTATAATAATAAAAATTATAAGCATACAAAACATATAATTAGAAATTATCATTCATGTGCGTTCGGTTTCCTAATACCAAGTTATTTCTAAATACAAAGGATTGTAGAATTTGTGCTTCGATGTAATTTTGCACTACATATATCCAAAATATATGGATTTAATTCGAAGCATCAATACAGATAGGAGGGAAAATGTTTTGTTTTGAATGAATTTATAAAAACAAAATTCATTATAAAAGGATTACCGTTAATGTATGTACATATGCAGTAGGTACTACTTATTCATAATATAAAATCCCTAATTCATAAATCCATTACAGATGAATAGCAGCTAATTATTTAATAACTCAAAGCGCTTCTACATACTACTTATTCCTCTGCGTGTTTTATTGATATACAAATTATTGTAGGGGGAACACATTTAAAATTAATTATACTTGTGAGCAGCTTATTTCAACGAATTTATTCATCGGTTAATCTAAAAGCGCCTAGCAAAGCACGCAAGCTTTTGTTTCTCCGCAAACTGTATTCTACTCATAATTGTACACGCAAGTCTTTAACATCATTAGAATGCAATTAGCTTGCAATAATTTGCTTTCGTGATATAATGTACATATCTACTTGCACATGTACATGTACCTTCAAAAAATTTCAATGGGAGTGGCAAATAAATTTTCATTATTTTTTTTTTTCGAAAATGCGAAAAACAGAACAAAAACTGGATCACATAAGATTTATTTAATTGAAAACCGCTTACAAATAGAAAGGGATTAGAATCTTTCAAATAAAGTCCTGAAAGCCCATTCTCGTGTTTGTTGGAAATTTTGAAAGGACACATTCCAAGCCTTATTTCCCCCATTCGTTTTAATCCGTGAGAAAATCCAGTTGTCAAGCTTAGTCCGTAGTCCTGCAGAATTTTAATACTTCATGAAAGAGTGATTATTGGGATAAAGCTAAAAATTTTATTCACTGCTGGAATCCTGCTTATAGGTGCCGGTTGTTAAAATCAAGGCTTGTGATAATTTACAACAGCTGCTCCTTTTAGAATTTTCTCTCCCCCATGGCATTTTATTATAAATATGAAAGCTTCGATAATGTCTGCTCGTAGTGGCACCAATCGTCATTCGTTCTGTTTTCTACATACCTATATGCATAAATAGATAAATGCTATCCACTTCTTCCTTTTTGGTGATAATACAGAATAAATAAGAGAATATTAGTGACTGATGATGAGCTCTCCAGATTAATATAAATGGTTTATCTCAGTTACAAATACGTCTCTCCCAGATGAAATCATAAATAATTAATTAACTGAAGGACATCAAGTCTGGTAAATTGATAAGAATCGTAGATTATGGAAATTGCTGAGGAGATCAATTTTTCATAGAAATCCTACAAGAAGATATTCTTTTTAAGATGCTGATGTATGAAGTGGCAATCGTTGCCAAAAATAAAAATTCTTCTTTTATGTGTACACATTTAGTATTAATCAAGTTTGTTTTTGTGATTTCTAATTACGTGACAATTTCTTGTTTGTACCACTTTGATTTAATTTAAAGATCAGATAAAAGCTTGAAAGGAATCTTATTGAAATTTTATCTTACCTTTTTATGTAGTCCATTTTCTTCATATGTGTGTACTCGGAAATATTAAGCATGAACAATTCGCTTTAGTTAACCATTGTTCAGTTTGACAAAAGGTAATTAAAATTAATTTAGATAACTGAACCTGTGACATTAAATCAAGGTTTGACTAATTAAAACCTAAGTAAGAAATCCAGAAACTTAATAAGGTGGTTGGGATAAAAAGGGCCAATTGAAAATTAAGGTCACTTTAGGAATAAGCAATAAGAAAAAAAATGTATGTGTTAACAATTCCATCTGAGTATAAAAAAATATCCATGAATTTGAAAAATCAGCCGGAAATTTCCAATTGTTGCGAAATAAGAGTTATACGAAAATTCTGTTTGTTTTGAAGAGGAATGAAAACTGGCAGTCAAAGAAACCAAACATTGATGAAATTGGCTAGTGCATACCATAACTATTTTTATTGTAGCAATTAAAATTGTCGTGCACTAATGAAGCGATGATGGGAGCCAGATCTCCTATGGAGAAGCTTAATAAAACAGATCTCCTAAGAGAGCTCAGTGAGCAGATCTCTTTATAGGCGCAGCTATACAGCAGATGCCTAAGAAAAGGGGAGTGCAGCTAAGGCTAGCAGACACTCGAAATAAAAGGTTTATTCATTGATAAGACTAACTAAAGACTCTTCTTTATTGAACGATTCTAGTTTATTTATAATAAATTAAATATGCTAACCTAAACTTAATTATGGTTACCACATTACCTTCTGATACGTACCTATGTACATACATGCCCGTGATTTGGGCACGTTAAACAAATCGCTTATTTGCTCTTATGTGCTTAATTTCGGTAGAGAGATGTGACGCAACTAGCTTGATCCATATTACGCTGGTTGCAAAACATGTAAACAAAACGCGTGTAAACAATTGCAGTCACTTCTTATGGTTGTGACATACATTTGGTTTAACTTATGTTTTACTTAATTGCAATAATGTTATCGATCGAATTTATTGTGATCGATTAATTGAGCAATGGAATTCGGGTCAATTGAATATTGCAATAATGCAGAATGTGCAGTCTTGCATTTTCAATTGGTTTGTAATTTGTTGGTTGTTTTCTATATGTGCAAATTCACATCATACTATAATGACAAGCAATGATAAAGTATTGAAGAGATCAGGAGAATTTATCGCTCCTTGTATGCAGTTATTTTTATCTATTCTCGTTAGAAACCCGTCGCAACAGTTAGTTTCAGCATGTTTACATATGGTAGAAGGATAATATTATTGTTTCAATAAAGCCAACGAAAAATAAATCGAATGAATCTCATTGCTACGAATTAGGTAAAGCGCATTGGTAAATCTAAAAAATCTCCAGTACAGTACACAGTTCATCTAATTCCTTACAAAACCGAGAGTAGCATTACCTTTGACAGCAATTGCACTTCATATGATCCTCGAAAGAAAGGCGAATATTAAATAGTTGTGCTAAGAGCGAGTCGGGCTCGAGCAGTTACATTTGCATACTAGAACATTATCAATGAACAGTTTATCAAACGAATTTAAATAGATTTAAATCTAATCGAAATTTGCTCTGATACTGAATAATATTCAGGGCTCCATAACGTTATGACTTTATATGAATTCCTATGATTTTTAGGTTATTTTTTGTAACAAAATAATTTTTGTTATCTTAAAATAACATCACACATTATTATGTAAATATTATTTCGTTATAACTAATTGATTGCAAAGTAAATGTGAATATAAAATAATAAGGAGAACATTCATTTAAATTCTGATCTAGATTATTAACAAGATTTGGCATTTTCCAAACAAGTCCCAAGAAATGAACTGTTGTCACTAAAAGCATTGTAGTTGCAACAAATTTTAACCAATTGAAAAGGTTCTTCCTAGAATTATAAACCCCTGGACTATGTTATAGATTTTTCCAACCATACATGTGACGCATCATTTAACGAATCCAATTTTTTTCTTCATCGGCTTAGTTATTCTCGGAGAGCATGTAGCTATAAAAAAACTTATTCTGTTTAAATTAAATTAAGAAAAAGCAAGTATTTTCCTTAAACTGTTTAACCTTTTAGACAATGTAATTAAAATGAAATGAAGTAAAAATAATTTAATCAAGAAACGAAAAATTCTTTCATTATGTTATAATGGTTTTACTGTTATCTGTTATTCAATGCCTACTAACCCTGATAGTATAAACGTTTTAGTTTTAAAAACCTAGAAGTTCAGGAAGACGGTATTTTCTTGCAATTTTTGGGGTATATATTTATAGCCAATTCACCAAAAATTTTGCATTGTCTTTTTGCAATCCTTCAAAGTAGCCTTTTTGAATGAAACCGGACATGATACATGGGGGCTCAACTTACCTACATTAAAAACTAAAGAAACATTTTTTTTTAATATTTTATTGTAGAAATATATGTGCGTCACAAACACTTAGCATTCTACCAGATATAAAATTCCTACTACACTTTGTTTTCGAGAAAAAGCTCTGTGATAGAAATTCATACAGACGGACGCACGAGCGATCTTTCGTTTTTTCCTTTTGTTTATGGAAGCCTAAAAAAAGAAGGTCATTTTTTCAGTTGAAGGCTAATAATCGCCATTTGAGATGCATTCATCTTAGCCAACCGACCGTCATCCTTCAAAACGGATTGTATAACCCTGCTCTCTGGTGTACTATATCCAAATTACAGCCATTTCTGTAGCCCTGCTTTTGTAATTTCTCTAAGGACTTATTATCCACAGAGCGTATCACCTTGGTGAATAGTGGTTTTCATTTCTTTGTAAGAACAATCTACTTACCCGCCTTCAACACTTCGTTCTGCATCCCGATGTAGTCAAGAAACAGATCTGTGATTCAGGAAGTAATCAATCAAGATTTGAGGTCAACGATTTTTAGTTCCGCAGCAACTTTAAGAGATTACTTTTCTTCTCTTATTTCCTTCAAGATAACTATGATTTATTACCGGGTAAACTTTATATTTTATCAAGATGGCTACTTTTTTAGGCTCTATGATAGAACAGCAAAAGTGGAAAACAAATTTAATTCGTTATTTTAAAACATGGCATATTGATTTAGGGCAGTTAGTTTCAAGTCTTGGTTTGACTGATGAACAGGTCCTAAATAGGGAAATTGACTAACTCGAAAAAACAAAATAGAAAACTGGAAAGAAATGAAAAAACTGAGAAAAAAAATTGCAAAAAGTTCTAGCCACAGTGAGCTGAATAAATATGATTTTTCAATTTTTTCCAAAACCTTTTCTTCTATTTTTCTCAATTTGGATGAAAATATTTACAAAAATAATTACAATAATTTTTAAGAAATTCAAGCTTTATATATACATTTAAAATAAATGTGTTAGTATAAATGGAAAAGTGAAAATTATAATTACACAGCTTGAACCCACTTATTAATTAAAAATAAATATAACCTCACAACAAAAATCAATTGCATGCGATGCAACCTAAATTAATGTCTAACCCCAACGAAAACTGTTTTTATGACTTCCATCGTCAAAAGTGATTTGTGCTTAATTCTATTTTCTTCTTAGTTTACCTTTTTCGATTATTTTGTTTTCAAGAAAAATATGTTTTGAATTTAATTAAACCTGATTTATTTTTTCCTTAATCCGTTATAACCGCCTAGAGGTGGCCTATCTATATTCACACCTGGCGGCTAAGCAACAACAAATAAATCTTCTTCTCACCGAAAAAATCCCTAGTTTGGAATTTTTCTGAAGAAAAAAAATTAGACTGTTCGAGGGTTAAGCTTTTTTGTTTCTAATCCCAACGGAATCAGTAATACTGATTATCTTTATAAGGAAGAATATTAATACTCTTATAACGTTACATTATGTAATAAAACGATATTAGCACTCTAGACAACAAATACTTCGGGAAACCGAGAAATTCACAGAAAAAGATTAAATTGTCTATAACGTACTCGAGTCTCGAAAAGGAGAAGGCAACCGGAGCGAGAAAAATACTTTCTGATACAGTCCACTCTCGGTTAAAATAATTTAGTAGACTTTCCATCAGATAAAAGGCCAATGCCATCCGATTATTGGGAGATACATATTTACAACCAAATGATGGACAAAATTATCACAAATATTTTTATTTTTTTCTCTCCTGGACGAGAATCGCACCCACACTTGTTAGAATCGGTGAGAGATGGAGAATAGAAGAAATTTTAAGAATTTTTTTTTTTAACGATTCTAAATCAAATCATAAATACAATAGGAAACAATAACCGCCTCGTCCGCGGTTTGAAACCGGGACCTTCCGCTTTCCGGGCGTCTGCCTTCAGTAAAATAGAATGAAAATCAGCGCAATATATGAGTAACTGTATGATAGAAATTGACATGCTGAATCGATATCCTTTGTTCAGAATGTTGGCAATCAAGTGCCATGATCCGCTCATTTCCTCCGCACATGTAAAGCATTGATTTTCACTTGCAGGTCTTGTAAATGCTACACAAAGGCAATCATTATCTGATGTGACATTTGTTTTGCTAAAGGCAAACTCACGTGGGTACTATATGAACAGCTTCCAAAATTATGTAGAAATTAAAACAGCAAAAGCTTTTATGATATTTTATGATACTTCATTAATGAAAACCCTATCCAGTTACTTAACTGGCTATAGATTTTTCAAAATTTCTGATTTGAGGTTCTGGTACTCGTACTTGGAATAAATACTGGGCATTAGGCAGGGCGTCACTATCATATCAGTTTCGTATATGGAACTTGAGGATTCTGATTTATTTTCCTTAATACGTCAGATAAGGAAAGATAGGAAACTAGAAAACAAAGGCCTCTGTTAATTAAACGACACAACTTTCCTTTAGTTTTCTTTTAAAATCGTGCAAATTTTATTTTACTCTTATATGATTTAAGAAAAATTGTATCGCGTTGGATGTTTGGAGAAGACTGTATGGAATAGATGAGTGTCGCTTTGGTTCATTTGGATTAAAGAAAAGAATGCACTTTCACTCAATTCGCCAATTACATTATGCACTAATCTATTTTCACAATAATTTAAATGTCCGACTAAAACTATTTCGTAAATACTCATCGTCGTTGGTCTCGATAAGTAATAAATATCGCCCGATCGTCGAATGTTGACTGACTAGTTATCCAAAAACTGATTATATGCTGATGACTTATACTAACTGATAATCGATGTACCATGATTTTCAGTCTCCGGGTGTGCAATAATATTCGATGAGAATTATAACAAAGAATGGGAAACAATTGTAAACTGTACGGTCTTCTGCTGACCTTAAAATCGCAGCCCTCGACCGCCACAGACTGAAAAATCTCAAAAGCTTTTCTTATTAAAATCGACCCGAATCTGCACACATGTACCTGCATTTGCTGTAGATTCAAAGTGCTGATCTAGCCTTTTTACCTTCTTGAGAGCGTTGTAAAGGTTTCACGTAAGAAGATTACATATTACAAAAATAGTGACGCGCAGACATCGAATTATTTTATAATGAATTATTTTTTTTTAATTTTTTTTTTTATGAGACTTATTTTACTTTTTGTGTGTAGCGCTATTTTAGCCGAAATTATGTTCTAGAATTAGGGGTTATGTTTCTTGTGTGTTCTGTAACTTATAGACTCTCTGTACTCTCTGTAGATTTTGATTTATATATATATAGCGGGCGAGTGGCCTTTGCACTGCAGCCATCTTTGGCTTATTGTGCACCACTTGCATTACAGTTCCTCCCGCAAGAACACTCTTCCCGGGAAGAGCAGTATTTTTTTGGAAGATATTTCTTTGAAGTCGGCGTGCTTCAAAAAGTATTAGCCAAAAGCCTGGAACCTACATTGCGCAATGGCTTCGTACTCTCTGTAACTTTAGAAACTTCATGATTATTTTAATATATGCAATTTCATTGGATCTAGACATTATATCATCATCTTGTAAGTGCTCAGAGCAATGCACAAAAAATGTTAGTCAAACACTGGCAATACTCATGAGCTGGTATACTTCGCAAACAGAATATTTGTTAAAGCCTAAGCATGAAAGTTGGGGGACCTGGCCCACTCCAGAAAAAAGTCCTAATTACGCCAACGTCCTTAAGATAACAAAAGTGTTACAAGTCCATATGTTATATAAAAATCCCAAGCTTTTGAGTATATTTGCTAAATTTTTTGTGCGTACAACCGCTGTAAATGAAAATATTTTTCCAATTTTCTAAGGAAAATTTCAAAATTTTTAAAAACCCACTAGCTCAGATTTACTGAACATGGTTTGGTCGCGAATTTTGTGAGAGCTTAAGTATGTATATTTGTAAACATACATATATATATATATGAGATAAACAATGTAAAAACTTAAAAATGTGAACTGGGAAGCAAAATATTTTACTTGCATATAGACATATTTACATTTGCATGTTCTTAGAAGCTATAATAAGAAAAATAAGTGAAAATTGGGAGTATATTAGTTACACAACACACAATTATAAAAAAAATCTAAAGGCTTCGGTTTCCACTGACTGTTTGTATATCAAACTAAACCCGATGTATAAGGCAATTAGAGCAAAATGGATGTGAAGAGATATTAGGTTTGTTCGATGAAAATGCCGGGTAAAACAAGGGCACCACAGGGCTACACTATTTTGTTTTTTTGAAAAACCTAGGACAACCCCGTGTTTACACTAAGAATTTCTTGGGGTAAGACTTTGACATTTGTCACTTAAGAACTGTATCTTGAAATTGTTGCTAATTGGAAAACATAAATTACATCTTAAGCAAAAATAAGATAAAAATAAATTAGAGAAGAAAATAAATAAAAAAATAGCTAGAGCACATTTTATTTGTCTTAACTCATTTTATAAATTATTTTTTACAATTAATTATACTGAGCAGATCTGTCACAGACATTTGTTTACACTAGATTTACCCTAAATTCAAATAACTTGTTCGATGAGTGCATAAATCCCTGGCCAATAATTGGAGGGAAAATTTAGACGGTGATTTACACAGTGCTTTCATCAGACAAATTTAATATAAAAAATGTATCTAAGTATATTTCCTTTGGATTTACAGTGAATACCGTCATCATTACAATAATTTTTATTTATTCACTTCAGTAATAAGAACCATCAAGTAATTAATATTTTTATTATAGCAAATAATTTTTACTTTTGAAAAAAAAAACAAAATATCAACAATAATCACGAAAATGAATATATTATAAAAAATAAAATATTACAAATAATAATTATTTTTTATCTAAAAAAAAAACAAAATTGACTATTTTTGATTTTAGTAATAAAAACGGAAAGAAATAATTTTAGAATAATTTTAATTTTAAATATTAGATTTTTTTTGGTTTGATATATGATTTTTTTATTTGAAAAATCAGTAAGAATAATAATATATGATCCCTGAGTTTTTTGCATATTCTTACTCATCTATAAGAAAATAATGTAAACGCTAATGTAAAATTATTATGGTTCTGTAAGTTTTATGTTTTTTCACGAATAGTGCTTCCAAACAAATACAAAAATAATAAATATAAAATTTTTTGATTTTAATTTATTTCTGGACGAATGAAACATTCAATCCAGTAGATCGACAAAATGCTCAAAAGCTCGGAATGTTTTCCTAAATTCTTATATAAACTTGACCAATATTATTGCAAAAATAAACTTAGGATGTGATTTTGCATGGCTTTTATGAAATTATCTTCCTTCAATATGGGAAGTGTTTCCAATTTAAATACAGTTTACATTAAATGTATGTAAAAGTCTATAAGATAACAGATAGTTCCTTTAGTTTAGTAGATTCTACTGCATTTAAGTATGTAAGAATTCATTAAGGTGTAGGAAATTTTACTCTTTTACATCTATACTTATAAAGAAAAAATGAAATTGTGTGATAATCGTAAGTTTTTTTGTGAAAGTCCATAGGATATCCCATTTTTAAAAGTGCATAGTTCGCTAATTAAATCAAACGTTGAGTTTTTGTAGGTCAGATTGCTAGAAATTTCCTTTTTGAATTTTAGATTACGTGAACGTTATCAAAGAAATTAATTTGAGCATTCTAGCAATTCCACTGAACACATGCATCCTAGTTTTCATGATTGCAGTAACTATGGGCTCACTTGGAAAGAACTGGTATTAATCTATCTCTGATAACTAAAAGCACAGACCAGGTCGCAATGCTAACAACACAAACATCAATGTGTGCCATACTCTTATCTACCCTACATTGCCTTCAGGGCTGGAAAAAGGTATGTTCCCAGCTAAATATATGTATATATGATATGCCAATAGCAGTAGGTACAATTGAAATGAATTAACCCACAACTTTGGGAAGATTTTACAGAATTATAAAAAAATTATGTTTCATTTTAAATTAAATTGCGACTGAATGAAATTATAGTCCTTAGATATTCTACCCCATTATGTATACGTATAAGACTTGGTATTTTTTGTTTTAACTTTCAAGGAAATTGTGTTTCATTAATATCGCAGTCAAGATGAATTCGTTTAAAAGCCCTAGGGAAAGGCTTAATTTCGAAATGGTAGTTGGTTTATTTTAAGGTAGACTTAACTCGAGAATGAATGTAGGTGCGTTCAAGGCAGGTAAAGCGAGAGAAGCCATAAAACTTTCTTCGACATATCTTAATGCCCTTGAACAACAAAACTTTACTTTCCAAGAACAAGATGAAGTTGAAACAAGTTTTAGTGAACGACAATAAACACAAAAAGTAGTTTGCATATATGTATTTTCATAAGACTAAGTTTTCTTTGACTTATTTGATTTTCATATTAAAAAATTAAGATTTCTGTCATTACTATTAAAAGGTAAAAATTTACATAATTGAAACTTTATAATTTTATCGACGGTCCATTGGTGATTTCATTAGGAAATTAGTTTTGAATCCCATAAGCGCTCTTAGATTTACCGCTCCAACATTCATCATTTCATCAACAGGATTTTCTACAGGAAGTATACCTACACATTGCGTGTCCCATTCTCCTTGAAATCAGTATCCCATGATTTAGTTGGATCGTTTCATTACTAAGCAGCTCTGTACATCAGATGGTCTTACATTCTTGCTATAAATTCGGCCAATGATTGGGGTTTTGATAGTGATTATAGCCAAATTTTTTATATCCTGACAGCCTTGCAGATCACGTCTAAAGAAATTGAAATTAATAATCAAAAGACGCAGAATTTAACAACTTATTTAATATATTTCAGAAAAAAACAAAACAAATAGGTACTACTTGCTTCGATGAAAACTTTGAACATTTTTATTTTAAACATAATTAGAACTTTGCACCTCTACAAAGAGAAGAGAAGTGAAATTAGAAGTAATGGAAGAAAAAAGAGAAAAGTTAAGTTCACTTATCGCACTGATTATACCTAGTACCTACCCAGGGTTGAACTGGCTACGCGAATTGTACCGAGAAGTTTTGGAAGGTTTTCTTTGCAAAAAAATTCATTGTTTATGATAAATCACATCTTTATTAAGTTCTTTTTAAATTATGACATTTTTAGTATATTTAGGACTACCCTTATACCTTAGACACACAGCACGATCTAATAAATCATTAGTACTAGTAACTATTCATTAAAATGCAGTGTGTCACATAGTATGCGTCATTATGGCTCGCAAATCAGATTATAACGAAGTACACTAATGAAGTGTTTTCTTCTCTCATTATTGGCAGCATGATTTGGCATATACATAATATAAATGTGGATCTCCGCTGTGAATTTGCCAATTTGAAAAATTAAAAGAAGAAATGCAAAGAAATGCAAACCACAAACTTCATTCTTTTTAATATTATGTTTTTCTCATTGGAAACTTGTTAAATTGAAAAATAAAATAAATAAAAACAAAGTTTATCACGTTAATTAGATCCATATCGCTCCTTTAAGAGGAGTCAGTACTCAGCAAAAGTTTCAATTTAGATATCAGCAAGCCTGTAGGCAATAAAATATACTATACGAAGGTTCGTGTCCTGAAAGTGAGAAAATTCACATAAAATTAGCCTAGGCCTAGACCACAAACCACATTAGAGACATCTAGCGCAAAAAACAGAACCCCAATATGCGACATAATTATACAATTCAAGACAAAAATATAATATTTGTAGTTCAAATAAATTGAAAATTTGTAACGAGAATTAGCTCTCTTAATTGTTTTTTTGCACACAATCGTTAAATATACTAATTTGCTTTGTATTTCAACAACTTTCAACGAAATATTGCAATTTCTCGTCGGTGAAAAATCGCGAGAAAAAACAAGTACTAATAGAGTCAAATAATTAAAAAAACGTGAAAAGTAAAAATAAAAAAAAAATTACGTTATTTTCTAGATCTAGGCTTTATCTTTCTAAAATAGTCACAATCTAAAGAAATGAGAATACCTACTAATAGGAATTTGATTTAAAAAACCATTTTTTAGAAGTTTCCGAGTTAATATCTCCATTCCAATATATTTGTTATTAATTTTCTCAACGTTATCTACTAGACTTCTTTGTTACCTTTAATTTCAAATATAAATCATTATTCTGCTATAAATTGTTTGCCAGAAATTTATCACCAGTTTGACAATACAACTTAATTAAAGAACTGGCTGTGTGTCTGCAGTTTATAATCAATCATTATAGACTAATGAGTCGTTCGTTATTTGTTCATTAAGAGCGATGTGTGTGTAGGGCATTACATATTTTTTTAATTACTACTTCATTATCAATGAACATTAACAAATCTTTGTTTCTGTTCATTACATTCAGCGCATCTACTTGATCATCATTTCATATATTTCTTAAGTAATTTTTAATATATTTTAGTATAGTAAATGTAGGTACATTCTCATTGAAGTTGTGTCCTTGACAACCTCGACGTAATTTTGGTCATTTTAACAACGTTTTTGTAAGCCTCGGTATACAAATTATGTTCATGCAATACCTTAAAACAATATATCTGCTAACTAATTCTTGCATCGATTACATTCACTCATTATTTCTGGTTCCGCCCCATCAATCTCCAAATCATAATTTGCATCAAGTAAAAAAGCTAGAATTGGTCTAACAATAAGACCAATTCTTATGATATAGATGAATGCCCGTATATAATTTCGTACTATGACCAATCTGTGAAAGTTTTTTTTTAAGGTGCTTTTCGCTCATATTTCTAGAATGGTGTGTTGGACAGCAAAAATGATTATAACAAATTTCACACGATTTCATATTTTGAAGAACCTTTTAATACAATAAAGCATCTAAGACTGATTTTTTCACAGTATGCGTAAAAAGCAAAATTGTTATATGGCAACACCAATTTTGTGCATTTTTCAATTTAATTTACTATTGATATAAAAATACCATGTACCAAATTTTCAGCTCTCTACGTCTACCATATGATTTCATCTTAGAGTATAACATCACATTTTTCAGACAGGTTTTTCTTCAAATATTCCCATTTCTCCACAAAGTCTTCATATTCTACCAAAAAATCAGACGTTACGAAATTAGAATTTTGCCATTACTGCTCCTAGAGTTTTAAAATTTTCTGAACAAACATTTTTCACAAGAAAATTGGGTTGCAATAGAGGTCAAAATAAAAAAACAGGATAAGAAAACCGAAATTTTTATTTTAGACCCCAATAACTCCTGAAAGGATCGGGGTACTGGGCTGGTTGAGCAGTCGTTGAAAAGGCCATGAAATTCTGTATAGCTCTTAACTGTGACCGTTCGTGAAAAACTAGCTTTCTTTCTTAATCGCCCTGTAACTCCCAAACGGTTGATGTAGAAATTAGTGTTAGATTCCTTCGTTCCTCTAAGTAAGATTTAGATAACTACACACGTACTCATTGTGCTCAAAACAAAAATAATCTGTTCAATGACATGTGCAGGTATGTCTAGTGTTTATCTAGGAAAAGTGATGTAAGTAAAGGTGCAATGAAGTGTTCAAGAAAATAATGTCTACGGACATTATGTCGCACTTAAAACTATCATGTTCCCTTTACTACGCTGTATTCTGTTTTTCCGTTCGACATCGAGTTATATTTCGAAGTTTAGTCAGAGATTACGATTTGCTAGCAAATCGTTTTTGAACCGTGATGTTTGCAGGGTATTGTGTTGTCTATACGAAGTGACAGTTTAGTGCACTTACTGCAATGAAAGACGAATGATAAAAGAAAAACACATAAGCTCCGGCACTGAAATGGTACTATCACAGTACTATCTGCGTATCAAGTGCAACTCAAAACATTATTCCTGTTGGACAACATTTTGGCGGCCTCTAAACTGACTAGTACTGAGCACGTTCTCCATACAACTGTAATATTTAAGAAAATACATAAGTAATGAACTGCATTCAGCCTTGAGCTATAATTTATGTATTACTCGTTTCGTGCATAGCTAAATTATTAGAATGTGTACGACACAACGAATGGGCCATCCCAGACGATTATTCTTGATGCAGTATGCATACCGATTTTCCAGGGAAGAGGTAAAAGAAGTAGAGAGAAATTTTGCATCAAAAATCAAACAGTATTCAAAATGCCCAATTGCCATAAATTCACCAATTTCAATTCCGAATAATCCTAAAACAACCTCAAAACTGACAGATAATCAGTTTTCAGTTACATATGTATATAGAATTACATAAGGCTTTGACATAATAGATCAACTCTGGTCGCGTCCGTCTCCAGATGGTCGTAGTGACCCAGTCGCCCTTAAACTGAGCACTTTTTCTTTAAATCATGAATAACGAACAAGCAATTCAAATAATCGCTCAGTGGATGGAAACAGATTTAACAGTTTCAGCGGTATCACCGTACATGTACGTCCTGCCATGGTTCAGTCCATTTTGGGCTGTTTTTTCGTATGTTTTGTACATAATTCTATCAACGATGCTCGTAAGTATATATATATATATAGTGAGTGAATATTGGTGAAAAAAATAATCAGCGACTTACATACGCGACAATTCTCCGATCGCGTTGAAACTTTTCATATTCATGCAAAAACACCTAAAAACACCAAATCTGACAAAAAAATTGAGCGGTCACTTCTACTTTCCGAGATATTTTACTTTAAAATTCCTAATATTTACTCTTACACAACGCAACACTTTGACATTTTCACAATTAATTTACCCTTCTTCGTCTTTAAAGTAGCAACAAGAATGAAATTCATCTTATTGATGGGTATATACATACTTACCGAACATTCGGGTTACCAGCATTGCATTTTTTTTTTCAGATTTGGTGTTTTTACGTGTTTTTGCATGAATATGCAAAGTTTCAACGCGATCAGAGAGTTGTCGCTTATACCTGTAGATATATGTATATATACGAATATATGCTGTCATTCCACACGAAAACGATCAAAAAGTGATTGTTTTGGACCCGATCATCTCCGTTTTGGATGAATCTTTCACAATTTGTAAGGAATACCGAAATAGGACACCTACATATACTTTTTTGTTTTCCCTACCAGCTCACACCCCCCCCCCCCCCCCACACCTCATAAATTTTGTGAATTTTGTTTCTTTCTAAATGTTGAATTTTCATCGTTTTAGATACTTGTGCATAAATTGAAAACGCCTCCATAACAAAATATTTTTGTTATTAGGTAGTTGTGAAATATTGATACAAATATATATTTAAATTTTTATTAAAATCGGTAAATGGGTTTAAAAGTTATTTTCAATTTGCGAAATCAATCTAAAAACTCGAAAATAATGAACTCCTGGGACGTGTATGCTGAAAGAAATAAATCACCAATGAAAGGGTCAAAGACAGATTGATGATTTATTCGAACAAATATTATTGGGTTTAAAGAGGGCCTTGTTAATTGGATAAGCCTAGCACTGACGTCCACGCAAAACTAAAGTTTAGCGAGCGTCCGTTATCGGGCCGTTCTTTTAACAGCTTAAATATGACTCAGAAATGAGAGATACTAAAAGAAGAAGAAGAAGCATTTTGATTACTTTAATCAGTCTTTTCCAATATGTTGATATTTTTACATTATTATTTTTTGTTATTTTTTTACATTTTTCAGAACTCTACCAACAAATATTTAACCGTATCTAGAGCTTATTTACTCAGTCCTGTGCTAAACTAAATCTTAGCGAAAATTTATCGTGAATTTTAGCGAGACCACGGGTGTGACTCTGACCTTTTGTCGTACTTTAATGTCAAAATATACGACAAAATGAAACGAGCTCTTTTACTGTTTTTTATACGACAAAATTAAACGAACTGTTTTACTGTTTTTATACCCTAGATGAAATCTATAGGGTATACTAAGTTTGCCATTCCGTTTGTAACGCACAGAAATAATGACACCCCCGCATGAATATTATTATTATTATTTTGATTTTTGCATGTCCGTCGGTCCGTCCGTCCGTCCGTCCGTCCGCCCGTGCGCACGATAACTCGAGAACGCGTTCACTTAGAAAGCTGAAATTTTGTACACGGATATTAAAAAAAAAAAGTAATATTAAGTTTGAAAATGAGACAAATCGGGCAACTGCTTCGTGGGGTTGCCATACAAAAATTTCGTTTTCCACAATATATTTGGACACTACCTGAGAACACGTCGAGATAGAAAGCTGAAATTTGGTACATTGGGTTTTCATACTAATGGCAAATAAAATTTCAAAAATGAAGTAAATCGGGCAACCCCTTATTGGTATTACCATATACAATTTTTGGTTTTTTACATATACTTTGAAAACGATCAGTCCTAGACATTTTTATTGTACTAAAAACTTCTTCAGAATAAGAAATCCTATAAAATTGGTTATAATCATTTTTCTGTCCGACGAGCCGTTCTAGAAATATATGCGGGAAACCAATCCAAAAAATCAAAATTGCTCAAATGGGTGACCATACGAACTTTCATACGTGCATTCATCTAGGGTATCATAAGAATTGGTCTTTTAGACCAATTCTAGCTTTTTCACTTGTTGTTTGCGTGTTTTTATTCAGTTCAGCAAGCCTTACATTACTTTTAGGCGCATATTCTGACGTTCGTTTACTTACTGGAAATTCATTTTAGTTTATTTTGTGGTTGGTAAAAAGGATAAATCAAAATGAATATAGTAAATAAAAAAGTACAACAAATTTGTGGTGAAATGTCAAAATATGTGACTAAAATATACGCATAAGCTACGACAAAAGATCAGAATCACGCCCCTGGGAGGATGTACTTCTATATACACTATATTCATTTTGATTTATCTGCGTCTTCTCCTTCTTCTTTTTTTTCAGTATCTTCAATTTCCACCCACCTTCCACCTTCTAAAAGAAAGGCCCGATAATGGATACTCACTAAAATTTAGTTTAGCGCGGCCCTCAGTACTATTCTATACGAATAACGAGTTTTTAGGCTTTAATTTTTCAATTTATTTAGGAAAAATTTCCTAAGTTTCATTTCTATATTTAAATTTTTGAAATATTTTAAATTAAACTTCCTGTTGACATCTTTCAAAAAAAATCTTTTTATTGTTGTATTTTTTTATTATTCATAGCTTTAAATACTCTTGCCTGGATTTTATAAATGCAGGGTGATTCTGATCAAGATACCTTCCGGTATACCACGCGATTCCTTGAGGTAAGCTGATCAAAATTTTTTGGAAATATTTGACAATAATTTAAAGATGCTTCATTAAAAAAATCAGACTAATACACCTTTCGACAGCTACTACTCTTGGCTATGTAATAAGCCAACAATAACTAAAATCTACAGCGTGGTTCAAAAGTTATACTCATTTATTCCCATCAGGGTTCACGAATATCTTCAACTGGCCACCACTCCTAAAGGAAGTTCTCGAGGGGGGGGGGGGGGGGGGGTATGTGGAACAATTTTTTAATCAGCTTACCTCAAGGAATCGCGTGGTATACCGGAAGGTATCTTGATCAGAATCACCCTGTATATTGTGCTAACTCTCTCACAGCTTTTTTTACTTTTGATATTAAACTTTTACCAACTAAATTAAATTAAGACCGACAAAATATTTTTGCGAAGCAATTTTTATTTTCACAATGCATAGCCTATCTAAACTAATCCCGACAAATATAACAGTGTACCAGATTGATGAATTCGCAATCCATTTATTTGTTTAATTAAAATATTATTCCGGATTCGAGTCTTAATTATTTTCTCAAATACAAACTCATTTGACTAAGTTTTAAATCGAGTAGGATTTCTTTATTCGATTCGCCCAAATATGGCCAATATTGGCAAATATTGACAGTCTGTTGTAAGTAATCTTCACAGATTCTGCAACCAAACATGTATAAAACTTTATACTTCTTGGCCACATCCTACCGTCAAAAATTATAAAATTGTTTGCTGGCGAGGTTTAGGAAACCGAAATCAGCAAAATTTCCAAATTCGAAATGCGGGGCCGCGCACTAATTTTGCGAAAGTTGTGCAGCCGTTTTTGTATTCTGCGCACAATGCGCTTGTTCAAAAAAATTATTTTATGTCATTTTATAAAATAATTGTATCTAAAAATGGCAAAAATCTAAATTTCTGTTTCTATGAAAAAATTTTGAAATAAACTGCTAGAAGGAGCTCTCCATACACTTATAATCGATGAAAGGACAGACATTTTAGTTCAAAAAACATTAATTTTATACTTAAAATTTCGAATGAAAAATGAATTGCCCTACAAAACAGAATTTGTAGGTATTTTGAAGCTAACACATACAGACAGTGCTTCTATTTTGGAAAAATGGTTAGAAAATGGTTATGTTTATAACGGACGGAGCGAAGTGTTATGGTACGACGAAGAAATGGAGTGGCAGCACTTCTTACAAAGGAAATATATCTCATCTCACTGAGCAAAATTGTGTTGCGCACCGAGAAGATTTGGGTTTGAATGATGCATAGAAACATGAATCTCTTAGGACAGTTTACGCTATGTTCAGTAGATTACGAATTAAAAAATGAAGAATTGGCTGCTGTAATGGATCGAGATTCGGTAAAATTTAAACCATGAAACGAGGTGCATTGGTTATCTCGTTATTTTGCAGTGGATGCTTTAATTAAAAATTACGACACTATAATTGAATATTGTAATGAACAAGTGAATTTATGTAATGATCCAATTTTTAAACATTGTTTACAAATTTTAAATAATACAATAATATCTAAATACTGTGGCACTGTTTGTTCTTAACGATGTTCTAAGTGAATTAAAAACTTTGTGCAAATATTTACAGAAAAGTTGCTGAATATTATTGATGCACATAATTACATAAAAGCAGAAAGACAAAAATTAAAAGCACAGTATCTGGGAGAAAATATTTTTTGGAATGAAAATGGTAAAAAATTTTTAACAAAGGTTGGAAATGATGTTGACAATGCTTCCATAATCCGTTTCATTGAAGGAGTGTGGAAATGTGTAAATGAGAATTCCTGATTAAGCTGTAAAAAATTTGGAAGTTTTTTATATACCCATATTGCTCAATCCGACGGATTAATGAATCCCGCCGCAAGTAAGATTCACTATGCGATTTTTCAATCCGTATCAGGATTCGATTCATTTGTATCCAATAATCAAGAGAAACTTGATTTTTTCACTTAGAACTTTTTTCGATAATCACAAAATGGAAAATTCGCAAATTTAGTTCTCCCGGCGGATTCAGCAATAGGGGCCAATATCAAATGAAATTAATAACTTTGATTTCAGAAAAGACAATGTGACATGCTGTGCAGGTAAATATCCACACTTTTTTTCAATTACATAAGGCCGTTATAAAATATGTGAAGAATATTCTGAACTTAAATTCCTGATTTCACAAAAAACCAAGACATGAGGAAGAAAATCATTTAGCAACAGTGTAAAATATGTACTACAAAATTTGTTTGAAAATATAGCGATACCGTATGATATCATGGGCACCTTTCAACCTTCTAGTCCTAACTGCCAGCGAAGATTCAGAAGAATGAATCTAATTAAAAATCCAAACTTAAGATCTGATTAAATGTCAATGTCGATCATTTAAATGATTTGATGAGAATTATAATATACTTGGCAATTGGAAAAAAGTAAATATAGATAAAGTTTACAATGAATGGACAAGTATGAAGGACAGGCGGGAAAAATGTAGTGCTAAGGTTTTTGTTAGCCGTAAATATAATTAATTCAAGTAATATAATTTATATAGTAATTATTGATATTATTAACTATATGAAAATATAACTATTGAAAATTTGTTTAATGTTTATTCTACATTTAATGACGTAATATAATAAAAGTTTTCACTAAGTACCTACTTATCAAATATTTATTTTATTACATTCATTTTTGTAGTATTCCACTTTACACATTCTGATTAACATTTAGAAATAATATTTAATTCTTATGTTTATCGTAAAATGTCGTTCAAAAATTGTAGATCTTGCCCTTAATAAATAAAGAATATAAACAAAGATATGTACGAAAAAGTAAAACTCCTTTCTTGTTTGTAATTTTCGAGAGCATTTATTACAAAAAGAATTGGCACAGGACTCCCCCCCCCGTCCATGCAGTTTTACATATATTTTGAAAATGTTTGCTCCCATATACTTTGGCACCGCGCAGTCAGTGGAAAAATTAGAGGGAACATTGATTGGAATAGCACAGAATAATAAACATAATTTATGTACAAACTTGAAAGCTCTTTTTCATGAACAACAATAACGCGTTTTGTACTCTACCAGTAACGAAATATAACAATAACAGATGTGTATCGTGGGAGCTATAATTATAGCTAAGCAATTTCTACACGAACCACTATAGTCGAAAAAAATATAGAACAAGAAGGAAGACTGATTCGGATATTTTGTGGATCTCAGCCGGATACAGTTTTGCTCTTGCTTTATACTCAACATTTTATTGTCAATACCTGGGGAGTGATTTTGTAATAGGAATTTCGTGATAGTGATTTATAATGATAAATAATCACGCTTTATAAAAATGAATAAAGAGAAAATATAATTATAAGGCCACTTTTTATAAGTCGGTGACTTTTTGAATTTCCCTCACGGTAACTTTAAATGCAACACTTCTCCCGCCAACATCCATCTATTAGTAGACTACTGTCAAATTTTGAGCAAACTGCGTCAATTTGTTTGTGTTTGACAGCTATTGAAAGCAGACAACCTCGTGAATTTTAACGAAAATGGAAAAAAGTGAATTTCGTGCGCTGATTAAGCTCATCGAAAGTAATAAAGGCTTGATAATTACTACGGGGACTCTGCACCATCAATTTCAATCGTAAAGAAGTGGTTTACTGTGTTCCGTTGTGGTCGTACCAGCACAAGTGACGTTAAACGTTCAGGTCGCCCAGGAGAGGTCGTCACGCCATATATAGTCGATAAAATTCATGGAATGATATTGGAAGTTCGGAAAATGAAAATGCGTGAGCTGGCTGAAGCTGTGGGAGTCTCAACTCTGTCACGTACATCCCATTCTACATGAATATTTGTACATGAAAAAGCTATCCGCGCGATGGGTGCCTCGATTACTCACACTCGACCATAAGCGAAACCGTGTGACAACTTCAAAGGAGTCTTCAGTGCAACATGTTCTTGTATAATTTCGTAACGGTGGACGAAACATCGATCCATCATAATACATCAGAGACCAAAAAACAATCAAAGCAGTAGCTTTCACCGAGTAAACGTGCATCAAAGAAGGCCAAGGTGGGTTTGTCGGCCAACTAGGTGAAGGGCACCGTTATTTGGGATGCACGCGGTTTCATTCACATCATCGATTACCTTGAAAAGGGTAAAACGATCACCGGCGAATAATATTCAGAGCTTTTGGACACATTGGATGTTGATTTCAAGCAAAAACGACCGCATTTGGCGAAGAAAAAATTTCTGTTCCGTCAAGCAATGAACCGGTGCACACGTGTGTAGTCTACATGGCAAAAATCCATTAAATTGGGCTACGACGTGCTACCCCATCTAGCATATTCTCCAGATTTAACCCTCTGCGACTATTTCCTGTTTCAAATCCTGAAGAAATGACAGAGCGGTAAGAGATTTGGCACTAGGGTCTAACGGAGGGGTCATCACTGAGGCCCTTGAGAAAATCTAATATTTGGAAGGAATAACGCTCGACTAAATATTTATATCGACCTTAAAGGTGTAGTATATTTGGGGTCTAAAATACCACACTTTAACCTCCAATGTTGTTATATATTCCGAAGAATTGAATTAAGAACACTCGAACTTTATTTTTTTCACTTTATTATTTCCAACTTAAAATTGCAAAATACTTGTTTTTTGTATTTCAACACACTTTGTATTCCTGTGTCAACCGAAAGAACTTCACGACCACGATCACTTCTCTTCCAAAATTAAAGCTTTTTCTATGCAACAGCCCTGATCAGGAGAACTCAGATCTTACAACCTAAAAATGGAGACGCGTGACGATCTTGATCGCGGATTCAAATCAATCCTCCGAGACTTAGATTTGAAGTCTTAGGTCTCCTCGTTCAGGGTACAAAAAAATGCATAATTAACACTTTTCTGCCTTGAGAAAATTATTTTCACTGGACGTGTTTGAACACGTCCAGAATTATCGCGATGGACGATGGCTTGAAGTATAATTTGATATTTTCGTAAATATCAAGCCTTCGTCTTGGCTTTGGTGCACACATTGTTAAACCCACAATGTATGCAGCTCGCGACAATTTGCTGATAAGAGCTTTTTCGGTGAAGACTTGATTGTTTCATTCTTAACAGAGCAAAATTTATGTGCCTCATATGTATGAACATACGAACTAACATATTGTGTTTTTGACAAATCTTACTGAAGGGGCTTTTTTTCTACTAAAACGACTTGGGTTGAAATTTAAAACTTTTATTTTACCCAAGTCGTTTTGTGGGAATATTTTTATTATTTTTATGTGAAGGAATTTGAAGAAATTGCTGATGTCAATTTCTTCGCCTTGTAGAGAGTTAAGCTAACAATGTTTTAAGCATGATTACTATGTATGAATGATTAAATCAATTATTTCTTTCTATATTACCCTTTTCAGGTAATTTTTAGGTATACAACAAAGGAGACTATGTTGAGAAATAAAACGCTATTTTGCTGAAAACAGAGATACCTTTTATTCAAAAAGTCACTGACTTATCTAACTGCCCTATGTACAAGAAGGGACTTAAGCTTTTTATTTGGAAAAGTTTATTCTTTCTTATTTGTCTGTTTTTTTTCACGAATAAGGGAAACGTTTTATTAGCTATGCTTTTAACAATAACACATCACTTGCGAATTGGATATGAAATCTCGATTTTCAGAATATTGACTGGGTGCGGAAATCTATACTTATCCAAATCTTAAATTTTAAGGTACAGCAAATTTTGATAGTAAAAGAATAATTAAAATAAAGTCTGGCATACCATATAAATTTGCTTCAAACATTAGGTTGTTATATTATTTTCTACATTCCGACATTTTCAACATTTTTGTTTCCAATTATCTTATTGATAGTCGAGATTTTAAAAGTTAACATAATCACATCTCGTATCTCCATATCAGTTTTTTTTTTTTTTTGTAATTCGGATCCATATAATTTCAGTTGACGACTGCAATATTGTCAAGATTTCTATTTCGTAATTATAAAATTTCGGGATTTAAAAAAAAAAAATGCGCACAAAATTTTGAGAATGAAAATGTGGTTAGTGCAGCACAGGTTAACTTGAAAAAATTAAAGTGTAACGAAGAAATATCTCATATCAGGCAGAATTATGGACAATTTAATTTAATAAAAAAAATCCATTTTTTCTGCACTCTCAGCAATTTAATCCGACAATCCTCAAAGGTAATTCCATCATAGGTCATATGAAAATTATTTTCATTTCATTTGTGATATAAAGAAAGTTAGTTTCCCTACATTTGATGGCACATTCCCTACATTTTAGGGAATATATCAAATATTTTAGGCAATATTCCCTACATTTCAAGGGATTTTCCCCTAAACTTTGGGGCAACAATTTATGCTTTTTTACAGTGAATTCTACTTACTACGATAAGTTTTAATGCAAAGAATAAGGACTAATTTTATACTGCTTTATGAATGCTTACATTTATCAGTAATTTTGTTTTTAAAGGAATTAAAACAATAAAATGGTTGCGCAATATTTTTGTTTCATTTGGTTATCGTTTTCCATTTTTTCACTACGCTAATGACGAAGCTAACCTGTCCAAATTCGTTTTCTTAGCTTCATCTCGAAATTCAGTGAATAAAGAGAATCTATATGTTGTCTATTTAAATGGATCACCTCTTACCTTGACTCGGTGATCAAGCTAACCACATGTCTAATATCTAAACTGTTATACCAAGTAGCAAAGCTCGGTGGCATAGAAATGGATTCGGATACAGCTTGACTCGATATTTCGTCACTAGCTGTAATAACAAGACGAAGACCTGGATTCGGACAGGACCTTAATGCCTTGAGTTGTAAATAATTGTCGCATTATGGAAGGTATCGGTTCAAATGTAGCAACCACAAGCCACATTGTACATTCACTAAGAAATTTTAGGTGAGCAGAACTTCCGAAACCAAAATTCTTGAATTATTAAATTCCTTATCTACATGAAGAAAAGATTCTCCTTCATAGTTTTAATTATTCTAATTTATTCTATTTTTATTCTAATTATTAGCACAAGCCAAATACTCTCGGCAAATTTCCTGGCAGTTTATTATATACTTTCGGTTATAATGGTAGACGGAGCATCATCTTCTTATTTGATAAACACGTCTGCTTCACAGACATTATTACTTTTTTTTTTATAAGAGATAGGTTTTTTATGAACTTTTTGGTTTCTGTTAACAATTATAGTTGTTACGCGACCTTTTCACTGTAAATTATTTTTATTTTAACATCGTCACTGTAAAATGACCTTTTATTTCATTTTGAGAGGATAATCTTGCCCGTCAAGCACAAACTTACTCTTTCCTGTATAAGATTTTACAATTGAAATATTCATTCTCACGAAATGGCAGTGATTTAAACTAACGCTTGAGCTTATACTGTCGATAGTTGTTTAGTGACTGAAGTTATCAGGTGAGTCGCTCACCTTTCCTTCCGTTCCTTTTTCTTGTTCAGGAATTTGTCTTCCAGGATGTTATGATTCCAAAATTTGCACACCGGTATTTTTCATTCGGGATTTTATCCATTGCGTTGAATCAACGAATCATGCACATATAATTCGTAACCAATGCAGTGTTGACTTTTCTACCATAACCCTATAAAATCACAGAAAAGCGTGAATAAGTAAACCAGGAATAGTTTCTGTCGGCAGTGGCACTGTCGGCAGTGGCACTGTCGGCAGTGGCACTGTCGGAAGTGGCACTGGTGTAAAGATGATTAATAGCCGAAGTACTACATTTGATATTAAGACCTCACTACATTCAGATAACTTCTTTGTAGTAATTTTTAACGCAATCGTAACCATATTGCTCTTTAAAATACTAGGAAGAACAGGAAGTAATAAGTAAGGATAAATTGATAAAATTTCAATGATCTATTTTCGTAAGAATAATGATGTATGACATGTCCACGATGAATAAGCATACGGTACCTACAATAGCAATGTCGAAAATGTTTAGTATCGGAAGACACTCTATACCTTCCTCTAGTACGCCATATTATTAACCGACCACTCTCTTTATAAACAGATTTAAATTGAATTACCTGCATGCATAAATTTAAGGAAATTCAATAAATATTCTTGTCTTAAAACTCAATCTCGCAAATTGCTAAATTACCCACTTCATTGCAGTCCTGAAATCTGTTATAGGATGATTTATTTACACTTCAGATTAAGCTAATAAAAACTAAATCGTGTTCAAAGCTTATAGTGCTACGGCTAAAGACTACGCTCTTTGCCTTAGCACAACGTCAAAAACGACAATGATTGATAAGGGACGATAATTTACATATGTATATCCTACCCCTATACCTGTTCCATACATGCGTAGACTAGGACTTGAGAAATTTTCACTTCTAGAGAAGAAATTCCCACATTCACTTGCTAGAAATCCCTTTATGCAAAATAAGATATTTTATTCTGGATGGGGAGCAAAGAATCTCATTTGTTAGAAAGCATTTTCTGACCATTGAACTGTTTGTGATTTATTTTCCATATTAAACAAATCCAGATTTGCTCTTTATGCTTTATCGCTTTGTATCCACTTTGCTATTTATGAATAGTCAGTCTTTCTTTATTTGCGAAAACAAGAGACAAAGTAAGGAATAAATTTTATTAAGAATTTTCGCGGTGTTACGTCGTTTTATCTACCGATTTGCCAGCTTTCGATAATAATACGGCGCTAGTGTGGGGGCGTGGGGAGCTTTCGGCTTCTCATACAAGACAGTTAAAATTAAAAAAGAATTGTATTTTATATTATAAGTTAAGAAATATATATTCACCAAACACCACAAATACCAGCCGGATCACCATCAAAAGTGCACCAGGAGAAGAAGTTGCAGAATTTAACAAGCTCGGTAGTATCATTATTACAAACGGAGTAGCAAAAGAATGCATAGGCGAAAGGCTGAGAAAAGAAGAATGCCGTTCGGAAGGCCATGGCGACTCTGGAAGTCCCCACACCACACAGGGGAGCTAAACTTAGAGTATTCAATTTGTGCGTGAAGTCAGTATACTCTACGGTAGTTTTTCAAGAACAGCAAGTTGAACAAAATTCAAGTAGTGCATAAAAATTACATGCAAGATATTCTAGCCAAAACGAAACCCGTAAATAGAACTGTGGCTAATAAGCCGAAGGAAGTGGAAATGAATGGCTGACTGGAAGGTTGTCCAAACAATGGGCGAATTCGTAAGTAAAGTTACTTACTTACAAGATAAAAACTCCGTTTAAATTAAAGATATACCCAAACTGATCAGATAGTCTGTACGGAATTAGATTAAATTAGATTTGTGGAGCGGTGTGCGGGCGTTGATAGCACATTCACTGCGACCTGAAAGATCTACTGTGAGTCCCCGTTCAAGTTACTCAATTTCTAGGTTTCGACTGTCAATAAAATCCAGAACCATTCCGGGAATGATATTCCACACATGGTTTTGTTGAGGAAAAGCATGTTCGAGCTGGAGTAATCTCTGTCTGGCCAATACTTCGCAATTGCAGAGTAGGTGCTCTGAGATTTCATGAGCTTCCTGACAGAAGCGGCAGGATGAACTCTCAGCCAAGTCCATATTGTTCAGGTGATACCGAAAGGAGCTCCAGGAACAGTGGCCTGAGAAAAGCTCTCTAATCATTTTAAATTTTATTCTTCTAAGAAGGAGTTCTTTTGTCTTTCCGCCAGAGGTGCTGATAAACCTTTTTTGCCTGACGTAGTCTTTGTAGTCTTTTCAAATACAAGGATTTTTGTTTGTTCTCCCAGCTATTTAGGGTAACTCTCAGGTAACAGTTTGAAGTCCCACGAAATGGCTCTGGGCCATCAAAGATAGTTTCCGCTCCTCTTTGGCTAGGCCATCTGCAATTTCATTGCCTTTATGGCCCTTATGCCTCGGTACCCACATAAGCATAATCGTTTTTCTCCTCCATATATTTTTAACGGTTTGCAGACATATTCACACTACCTTTGAATTAATAGTTTAGGATTTTTAAGCCATGAGAGAGGTTTGACTATCCAAGACGATATTGATCGTTGAGCCATTTACGGCTCTTTTAATACAGGTATTATTGGTGCATTCTTCTATCGCTAATACCTGAGCTTGGAATAGAGTAGGGATATAGCCCAGAGTCTTTGAGATATGGCATGTGGGACTTTTGCAATCTGATAGCACTGGAGACTGGTTCCTTTTTCACCTACATATGTAGAGGTTTAGTAAGGATACCATGGCTGGTATAGAACATGTACTCATGGTACCATATATTCCCAGCCAGGCAAGCCGCTCTTTGATAAATTTAATTTTATGAGAAAGACATAAAACGTAGTGCTGAAATGTCCGCGTGTGTTTTATTGATTTCAGTTTTTAAATATAACGTCTATAAAAGTCACAAATCAATCTTCAATTAAACCAACTTCTAGTTTATCGAATCCTTTACGTTTTAGACTTTTTAAATATGACTAGAATAGAAAACCATATAGGTCAAGATAATAACCCCTGCGAAATGTGACGTTTCTTTTGGGCAAAAACGTCAATCATCCGTAAGTAAACATCAATTGTGTTCAGTTTCGTAAAGTTCTATAACAAGAATACATTTGTGCGCAGTGAATCGCAGCGAGAATAACGGCCACAAATTACATCTGAAGTAGTGAAACAGCAGCTCTCGCATGTAAACGAACCTTAATGTAGTTAACCTAAAAACTTATTAACGGAAAAACCAAGCAATGTTAAATCAACTGTGGTCTGTTTGTTATTACATCGTACGAGCGCTATTTTAAAACAATATTGAGAAAATACTTACATGTTGATTTTAATTTCGAAGAGTGTTAAAAACGGATATCCGTCAATTATTTTGTAAAAGTCCACGGTTGGAAGGTATCGATGTAAGAAAAAATTATGTTATGTTATAATTGTTATCAAGCATACAAAAATATAGTGAAAATATAGAATTCGTTTTTTTGCAATCAAATTTTACAGTCCGAAAAAATCGAAGGTAGGTATCCCATCATTTCATAAACTAGCATTTTCGTTTATTTTTGGTTATTGATTTTTTACACCAGACAATATATTTCGAAAATCTGCGTGCAGAAAAATCGTCTTCCGTTTTCAATGCACACAATGAAATTGCCCTGTATTCACACCAATCAATACAATATTATATTTATTTTTATATACGTACACGAATTAATAATAATCGTAATTGAAATACATTCGTAAATTATGACGAAATTTGGTCCGATATTTCTTGGTAAACAACACGCCAATCGTAACTAAAATTTTAAATTTGCACAAAATATTAATTTTACGAGTTACTTCGGACTCTTAATGGAAAATAATTTTTTTTATATCTGCAGCAAGGATGCATTCCCAATATGTCCAAAAACGTTTGAAAAATATAGCAGTGTTATCTGTGATTACAATTTCGAATGAGTGTTCAGATCCAACTTTGCGTCATCTGAAAACCTTCTTTAAACATACATCGCGACATAAGCACAAAACTCGATGGAATTCTTAATGATTGTTTTTCTATACATCGTCAAATCAATTTATTGAAACAGTAGAACTTGCATATGCATAACATATTATTTGTACACAAATTTTGCATTAAGCGGTATATTTAATTAATTACGGAACTACATAAACGAAACCTTGTTTGCATATTTATATCTCAACACCCCAACCAAGGAAAAGTCTTGCGCGCGGGCCTGCTAGTGTGTAGGCCGATGCTAGCGATTTAAGCCAAGAAAGATTAAAAAACTCTTAAATCGCGACATGTCCGTAGTAGATCTAGACTTCAAGTACAAAGCTTTCGTATATGTTACCCAGATATAATCGAAAACGTACTATCTTGGCATGCAATAACGCTTGGTTTAGTTAAAAAAAAAAGAATCTAGCTAATTCTCAATTAGATTATTATTTTATTCCCTTCCTATAGTAGCAAAAGCTCACAGAGCACTTGAAGCAAATTGAAGTTCTTGTTGGTGCTAAAACTACATATCTTCTCAAGTTATTCGGTTTCCTTTCTCACAACGACAACAAAACAATTTAAACATCTCTTCCCCAACTCCCCAGTGATCACTTTAAAACCAACGTGGAAAGCTTTTACATTTGGGCTAGCAATAGAAATGTCCGCCCTCACCCCTACCCACCCCCTTCCCACAAACAACAATTACAATGCATTTCTTGCTTTCCTTTGAACCAGGTAAGATTAGTGTGGTAAATTTAATATTCTTAACTTGTTCGAAACATACCTAACAGCATAACAAGCGCCGTATTAGTGCACAACATGGAAGAAGCAACGAATTTTATTGTAGAATTTCAAAATTAGTAATATTGTAGCACTTTACGGAACTAATGTTCCACAAACTGTACAAGGGGGTGAAATTCATTTGTCACTTACATGTACCTACATAGTACATGTATAAATGTCTATATAAATTTTTGTGGAATTCCACAATTCCATTTATATTTTACCGGAAGAAGTCCTGAGATCAAATTTCTACTACACTCTCATAGAAAACTGAAAGCAGCCACAAAAGAACAATTTAAATATGAAGGCGAACACACCCAATTTTAGGGCTTAGATTTTGTAAACTACCAGTTAACAGCTTTTAGAAAATGTAGAGAGAAAAAAAGACACGGGTTAATTAGGCTGAGAGGTATACAGTTACTTTGATATCTACTAAAGTATTCATTCATTAGAACGCTCTTAATGCAAAGGAAAAACTTACGAACCATAAAGATGTGACATCTTTTAACTCACTCTGTTCTATCCACAGTTCATTATCCAAATTGATCTAAGAAAGTTTTCGTAATCTGAAAGGACTCAGGATGATAATAGGAGTTTGGAATGAGAGGATTGCATGTACAACGATAGCAATAATGTTTTCCATTAACTCTTTCTATATGTATGTATGTATTATACATATACATTTTTTTTACAATACATAGGTACATATATATGTATGTATCATATGATGTTCGAAAATTAGCTTTGTTTTTCACTGCCTAACTTAATTAGATGTTTGGAACATGTTCGGAATAAATAAATTTGTGGAAATCTAATCTGCCTATTCGATAAATGTACTAACAGTGTATGTGTGCTTACACCGCGCTGGTTGGTATATCAAAGATATGGAAATTTATCTTAAAAAATTTACATTATTTACCGAATATTTTAGTAATTCGATAGTGATTCATCATATTACCACTATTTGCCCGCTATGGTATGCATAAAGAAGTTTCAAGTTCAAGTGGCAAATTTATTTTGACTGAGATTACATCGACTTGAAGTTTTGACTCAAATAAGTTTTTATTACGTTCCCCATAATTTTGTGATTTTCGCATAGAGGTGGAATATAATGCCACATATATTAAGGACAATATTCTCGAACAGAGGTAAGCAGCGCTTAGTATAGGACTTCCATCAATGGTGATGCAAAGGATGTTACGTGTCAAGTTTTTGGGTCTTTTTCTATATCGTTTTTGTTGCTTAGTTAGCTAGATTGAGTGAAAAACGATAAACTTTCATTAAATTAGCGATTACTTTTCTCAACCGGATATAAGAACTATTTTTTATTATTATTCCCGATGGAATAATGATAATAAATGATCAAATGCATCTATGGTATCAGAGATAACCATATTGATGAGCACCTCTCTCTGATCGCTGGATCGAACAGGTCAATTTTTTAGCAGTTTTTTGCATTTGGCAAATTAATTGAAATTATTTTCAATGAATATCAGTCTAAACGACGAAAACATTTTTCATCTTGCCGTATTGTAGAAAAAATATTGCAAAACGTTGGCGAAAATCTACTGTAATGTTATATTTTCTTCACTTTAGGTGTGTCGTCCGAAATTAACAACCCAGAAATCCTATTATCAATTCATATTTATCCTGCACTTTATGATTCTTTCCATTTGTAATAAATTATGTATATAAAAGTCATGTCCTGGCTCATTCATCATTATCGAGCATAAACTAATAGACCAGGAAAAATTAAATTTCAAATATGGCTTCTTTTTGTGACGGATAGACTCATAAGTATGGTTTTTTTCGGAATTCAATCCCTAAAAGGTGAAAACGGGCTCAAAACTTGTATATAAAAGTGATTATTAACTCACCTATTCACTTGAAACGTCGCACAAATAAACCAAATAAATAAATTAGTAAAACCTGTTTTCCTAGTATTTGAAACTCAATCTCTAAGGGAGTAGAAGGCAGTGTCAGAGATTGAATGGAAAATGAAACGATAACCTGCCTATTAACCTGTAAAGTTGCAAACAAATTTCCATATTTAATACGCAGCAATTTTATCGATTGTCAAAGTTCAACGTTAAAATTAAAATAAATATCACAGAAACGATTGATAATTTCAGAGTAGATATTTGGGTTCAAAAGATTGCATTTCCCCCTAAGAGCTTGTTTCGTAAAGACGATTAAGAAATCCCAGCGTTGAAAGTATCCAGAACAGACATGCGAGAGAATTGCTTCTCACGTAGACATGACAGTTCTATGTGTGGCCTATTCCAAATTGAGTTACATTAGCAGGGTCTGGTCATCCTTGCATCGAAAGGCATAACCACAAATGCAGTTTATTAAGTTGCTGTTTTATTATTGCTATGAAATGTTCCGACAGACAATATGCCTGTAGACTTTAATATGTAATAAGAATAAGATGAAAACCAAATACCGAATGCGACTTTTATTGTTCCATTTCTTGGAAACATAATTCACAAGCCTCAAAACTAAGTAACCCTTGATTATAAGTTCATTCTTCCCATCCATTTCAATATAGTTTCAAGTGTAGATATAAAATTCGTAGACAAATCCACTTACCCCTGCATGGACAAAGACTTTAATTCCCTACTTAGCTAAAAAATACAGTTGATATGTTGATATTCAAATAGGTAGTACATTTCCTAAGCCAGGGAAATCTCTATATATTAGACTCAATAACACTGACAGAGTGGCCTCGAAGGCCTAAAAACACCGGTTAAGTTACGCGATACATGCTGATTTTTGGTGTGGCAGTAGAGAATTAAATTTGGGAAAAGGGTGGCACACGGCAACAAAGACGCGGAAAATATGTATAACTTTCGTCATATCACGATAACTTAAGAATGCTGTCACTTAGAGCGCTGGAATTTAGTACACGGACATTTTTAGAAATAAATAAATTTATTTTCGAAAATGGGACCAATCTACCAACTCCTTTGTGGGGTTGGCATACAAAAATTTCGTTTTTCACTATATATTAGGGAACTGCCTAAGAACGCTTAGACATACAGAGCTCAAATCTGGTAGAAATTATTTTCATAGCAGTGGTAAATACATGTTCAAAAATAGACTAAATCGTGCAACCTATTCTTCTGGTGCTGTCATACAAAGCTTTGGTTTCTCACTATGTATATATTTGAGAACGCGTCAAATAGTGCTAAAGTTTTGTACATAGCGTTCTCAAAAGGCTGCCGATTTGGTGGTCAATTTTTGGAATTTGTATTAGCAATTTTGATGAAAACATGTACTTACTATTGCCATGAAAACACCATTTACAAAATTTCAGCTCTTTGTGTTAACACGTTCTCAGGCAGTGTTCAAATATATAGTGAAAAACGAAATTTTTGTATGGAAACCCTACGAAGGATTTGCTCAATTGGTCCCATTTTCGAAATTAAATTTAGCTTTTTCTAAACAAGCTTGTGTGCAAAATTTCAGTAATCTATGTAAAAGCGTTCTAAAGTTATTGTGATATGAAGTAAGTTATAAACATTTTCCTGGTCTTTCTGCGTCTGCCACCCTTTACCCATCAACCAAATTGTCTGCCATTTTTACCATTGATCATGAAATATAAGTCTCTGCTGCCACACCAAAAATCAGCCTTTATGAAATCATGTAACTTAATCGGTTTTATTAGGTCTTCGAGACCATCCCGCAGCTCCCACCACCACTGAAAGCCAGGCAAACTTCCGAATAAAATATCAACGCTGTTAACAGAGTATGAAGGAAAATTTTGTTTATGGAATGACGTAAGTATGTAGTCGCCAGCTCTCTGTCAATTAATGCTTCATTTTTTTCTCTAAACAAAAATAGTAGCACCGAACAAAAAACTTGCGATGGCGTTCGGCTTCGTTCACCATATACATATATAATCTCGACTAAATATTTCCCGATTCGTAAAATTCCTTTTTTATTGTGTATTTACCTTTTCTTCTTGGTGTATTACGTTTTCTTCCAACCCACTTTTCGGTCGATTTGGTGCGAAAAGTCCTTATTTTTGGATTATTGAATCCATATTTTTGCTAAATGATGCCACCTCTCGGGACTTTATCGAACCATTTTCAACATGTTATTATAGACATATTTTTGTCTGTTTTTTCAAAATAAAATTACAAGAAAAGTGCTAGAGGTCCCCAGTAGAAAAACAAATACGTTTTCCCCGTGCAGTGCTCCCATTCAAGTTACTTTATACGGTGACTTTAAAAGTATCTCAAAAACGTGACCGAACTCCATCGCGCAATTTTTGGTACATAGATAGAGAAAGATTTCTAGCTTCAAAATAAAAATAGAAGAAAAAAGTTCTAGAAGTCGAACAATCTTTCCAAGCCTTCTAAAAAAAACCAATAACAGCACACAAATACGCATTATCAACTGTTTGCAAATATGTGCAGGAGCGTATTTTACAGCTAAAAGAAGTAAATTTATTTCACCATGTTGTTAGTTTGTATCAGGATATATTAAATGAGAATTTTGAATTAATGACGTTTTCAAGAGATGCATCAAAAATTAGGTTACATGATATTTGTAAGGATCGAACCAAGTTTGAAAAAATTTAAAAGAATTTGGTTATTTTGGATGCAATATACATAGATAAGTACAACGAAAGTTTATTAAAGGAAAAGCTCAAAACTGAAAATTTGAAATTGATTTTATTGTAATTAATTACTATCTATATGTATAGAAGCGTTCCGATCCAAAACTTCACAGCTTTTATACTACATGTAAAATTACGCCAATATTATTTTAGGGACAAACAGCGGTCTTTAAGTAGAAAATTGTATTCTCATCTCAAGTTTAAGGAGATAAATAATGAAAATTATTAGGATATCGAAGAAACGCTAAATGGAGATATAATTTCAGGATTTCCTATCTTCGGAATTAAAGCTTTTCGTTAGTTTTGTACCAAGTAAACCCCCTGTATAAAAAAGATATTTTTTAACAAATATTGCAAAAACATCGCATACAAATTAAGAGACGAGATAGAGACGCTCTTCCAAATATTTTAACATTGAAAACTGAGATAGATAGTGAAGTTGAAGTTTCTGAGATGTGTAAGGTGGCAACCCTTGGCGAGAGATAATTTCTAAAAGAAATGAGGGAATACAGCTTGTATACTAGCATGAGCAGCACACTATGATCGATGATTGTAGTCAGTATAGAGAAAGTGACGAAAGCCCTGTCACAGTAGCACCCACTTCACATAAACAGACTAATTAACTACTGCTTGATCACACACACTACACCACACATACACACGCACCCTCTCCTCTGCCAGGAACAGGCAGCTAGCTCGGGTGGGATGTATGCGGTTGTGGCCGAGTAGGCTGATGATTGATATTCCAGAGGGCATCCGAGCTAGTTCGCTTTACAGAGCAATTTTTATCTACGCACATTTTTCAGAAGTGGGATTCGAACGTGCGCGTCTAATTTTGATTGTTATAAAATTAATTTTCTGAGGAACAAATTAGTGGAGAAAAATAGTAATAATGGTTTTTAAATAAAATTTGTTTTGCGGGTAGAATACTCTCAGTGTAAAATTGCGAATTTTTATGGTTTTTTTTTGCTAAAGTTAATGTAGTGACGCTAAGTGCGTAGTGTGATTAAATTGTGGAAAAACAAAGAACGGGAGTGTTTGAAATTAGTATATTTTATATAATAATAATAATAAGTATATTTTAAATATATATTAAAAAGAAAAAGAAATTTTCAGCAGTTAAGTGATTTTGTGAAATTAATATATATGCGTGTTCATGTATGTTTGTCAGGGTGAGAGAGGGAGAAGGTCAATTAAGAGACAAAGAAGGTAATAGACGCTTAAAGTTGTTCTTTAAGAAATAGACGATTGGGTAAGATCTCACAAAAGAAACAAAGGAAATATAAGGTAAGAGATTTTTGTTATTCTCTCTCCATTATTCATACGTATTATTAAATAAATAAGTGTTACAATGGAAAAAAGGGCAAACGTATAGTAAATACAGCGCGAAAAATAAGTGAAAATCTAAAAAGAAAAGAAAGTAAAGACACTTCTTGATTCATTGCAAAAAGAATTGGCTCAGCTACGAAAAGAAAATGAAATTTTAAAGAAAAGTGAAGTAACACGTGCTCAACAACTTGCCAACATAACATCGATCGTAGGGAGTGATGGTGCAGTTAGTAATAATATTAATAATAGTGGTTTTTCCTTTCGAATGGGATTATCGGAAGTCGCAAACATTATTCCAGTTTTTAATGGCGAAAATACGAAAAATAAATTAACTACGTTGCAATGGGTGCAGGCTGTTGAGGATTTAAGGGGAGTATATGAATGGGAGGATAAAGTAACACTCCTATATGCAATTTCTCGTTTACAAGGTGCTGCTAAATTTTGGAAAGAGGGGCAAATATTTGTAGGTTGGTCTGAGTTCCGAGACAAAATTATTATAGCGTTCCCATTTGTAACGGATGAGTTTAGCATTCATGCAGAATTGATGACTCGTCGCAGGGAAAAAGAGGAAAATATAGAAACATATTTCTATCAAATGGTGGCAATTGCGAAAAAGGGGAACTTAAATGAAGCAAGTGTAATTAATTATATTATTTCTGGGTTAGGTGACAACGAACTTATGAATGTACTGGTTGCAGCAAATTGCAAGAACTTATCTGAGTTATTATTACAAATTAAAACATATGAATGCATCCACAGTCAAGAAAAGTGTAGAGAAAATTTTAAGTTCAAAAATATAAGGAAGATGACATTTCGACCAGAATTCAGACAACCGACATACAAGAGACAGGGATATGAAAATCGTGCCAGACTTTATTCATACGAGCATCGCCCAACGGGGTACAATGAAAAAGATAAAGCCATGCAGGTAACGAACCGATATCCTATCGTATGCTTTAAATGTGGCAGGCAAGGTCATAAAGCAGGACAATGCTTACAGGGAAGGCAGGTAACTAAAAACTTTAATAAAACGGGAGAAAAGATGCAACATAATACTGTGAATACCGTAACAAAGAAAAACGAATACCATAAAGTGGTAGAGTTAGGTGGAATTCCATTATTAGCCATCCTGGATCTCGGGAGTTGTTATACCACCATTCGTTTAAAAGACGCTAAGCCTTTCGAAAAATATTTCAAGAAATCTAACGTAACTTTGTTAGGTTTTGGGGGAGGAGAGTGTAAAGCAGTTGCTCAATTTCGTAATTTGTTAAAAATCGACCAAGTTGAACTATCAGTTGAAATTGTAGTTGTCTCAGATTCGGCACAGAATACTCCACTATTAGTAGGACAGAATTTCTTTGATGAAGAAGGCATAATGGTACGCAAGGAAAATGGACTGCTTGAGATATCTAAAATGAAACCACCGGACATCAACATAATAAAAGAAATGGAAATGGTAACTAGCCGTCGACAAATAGAACTCAAAGATCTTAATGTGGATAAAAATCTCCCTGAAGAACATGTTAATAGACTGTTGCAAATATTGAACAAATATCGAGGTGCAATTGCATTGAGTATGAATGAATTAGGAAAAACTTCATTAGAGGAAATGACTATTCGGCTAAAATCTAACGAGATTGTTCGTTATAAGCCTTATCGTGTGCCATACAGACAAATGGAAGAATTACAACGTATGATTAATGATCTCCTGGACAATGAGATAATTGAACCATCCGTCTCGGAATATTCCAGTCCCATAGTTTTAGTTAGAAAGAAGGAGGGTAATCTAAGAATGTGTGTAGATTACAGGAAGCTCAACTCGATCACACAGCGCGAGAATTTTCCGACACCTAATATAGAAGAACAAATAAATAGCTTAGGCGGAAAGCAAGTTTTCTCTAAGATGGATCTGATGTGTGGCTACTATCAGGTACCCGTCGCTGAATCTTCGAAACCATACACATCTTTCGTTACGCCCGAAGGCCAGTATCAATTCAAAAGACTGCCTTTTGGATTAACTAACGCTCCCGCGATATTTATGCGTTTGATGTCCAACATAACTAAACGAATGGGCACAAAGGACTTAAACATCTATATCGACGATATATTAGTGTCATCTATCGATATAGAAACACATTTTCAAACTCTAGAGCAATTAATGCAACTTCTCTTGGAAGTAGGATTAACGATTAATTTACAGAAGTGTTCATTCTTCACATCAGTCGTGAGTTATCTTGGATATGAAATCACGAAAAATGGTGTCAGTCCTGGACATAACAAACTAAAAGCAGTACAGGAATTCCAAAGGCCAAATACGGTTAGGGAAGTTAGACAATTTTTGGGATTGTCTGGCTATTTTCGCCGTTTTGTTCCGGAATATGCTCGAATTGCCGCGCCTTTATCTAGACTATTGCGTAAAAATAATCAATTCCGTTGGAGTGAGGATGAAGAAAAAGCGTTTTCACAACTTAAAGAAAGTTTATGCTCTGAACCTGTACTTGTACTATATGACCCGAAACCAAAGCACGAATTACACACAGATGCCTGTAGCATTGGTATTGCAGCAGTGCTAATTCAAATAGGGGATGATAATACTAAGAGACCAGTCGCATACTTTAGTCGTGCTTGCTCTGAGCAAGAGTCAAAATGGCATAGCTACGAATCAGAAGCGCTAGCCGTTGTTGAAGGATTAGAACGTTTTAAATACTATTTAATCAATAAAAAGTTTACTGTCGTAACTGACTGCAATTCACTAAAACTTAGTCACGCAAAAAGAGACCTAATACCAAAATTAGCCAGGTGGTGGTTAAAAATCCAAGAGTATGATTTCGATATAGTGTATAGACCAGGGAAGCAAATAGCTCATGCCGATGCTCTTAGTCGTCAGCCAGTAGAGGAGCCAAAAGAATGCGGAGTGGTATGCCAAAATATTATGGTAGTAGGAATGGAGGAAGTTGATTGGATATCGACTTTACAAATTCAAGATCCTGAACTTAAGGAAATTCAAGATATACTTGAAGGAAATATTATTCCAACCAAGGAAAAACAAAATCATGCTAAGCAATTTATACTTAAAGGGAAGCGTGTTTATCGTAAAACCGACGATGGACCAAAATTCTTCGTACCGAAAGGAATACGTTGGTGCATAATTAAATCGGCTCATGATGATGTAGGTCATGGTGGATTGGAAAGCACACTTAAAAATATAAAAGAAAACTATTGGTTTCCAAGAATGAGACGGGTTGCACAAAAATATTTAAATAGTTGCATTCAATGTCTCTATAATAAACGAGGGAAAGATGAAAGTAGATACCAAATACATCCAATTGAAAAAGTCTGTATACCCTTCCACACTATTCATATAGATCATTTGGGACCATACCCTGATAGTAAGAGTAAAAAGATCAACCATTTAATTGGAATTACTGCCGCTTTCACAAAATATACGATTTTACGACCGGTAAAAAGTACAAACACTAAGGATGTTGTTAAAACTATAATAGAAATTACACAGTTCTTTGGAATGCCAGCGCGTATAATCAGCGATAGGGGTACAGCATTCACATCGAAAATGTTTAAATCATTTTGTGAAGATAATGGTATTTTACACATTGCGGTAGCTGTAAGAACCCCTAGAGCCAATGGTCAAATTGAGAGATCCTTTCGAACAGTTAAGTCAGCAATATCCTGTATGACAGTCGATCCTAGCGGTAAAGACTGGGACACACATATTAGTGCAATACAATGGGGAATAAATAATTTACAACATCGTGTTACCGGGAAAAGTCCACATGAACTTCTGTTTGCATATAAACCTCGCAACATACTAGGGAATAAATTAGCGCTAGACTTACAAGAAGAACTTGAGGAGGATGTTACTTCCGAACCAATAGAAGAAGTGAGACAAAAAGCAGTAGAACGAATGATGACAACTTCAACTCAACAAGCACAGAAATACAATGTCACACACCAAAAGCCGCGTAAATATCAAGAAGGAGATTTAGTGTTGATATTATGGGAACATCCAGCAACCGGACAATCGCGGAAACATTTGCCACGATATAAGGGACCGTATCAAATTACTGAAGTATACCCAAGTGATAGATACAGAATTGCAGATCCAGAAACAAAACAAGTTACAAGTAGGCCATTCCAGTCAGTTTATGCCGCAGATAAGCTTAAACCATGGTGCAGTATTGACGATATCGACTTGCATGACTTGAGTTCAGATGAAGAGAATGAATAAGATTACGGAACAAAATTATTATTACCAAATTTATTTACTTTTCATGATTTCTAAAGTTTGTCTTGGATTTAATATTGCTAGTATTTCATTAAATGTTTATTTTTCTTCTTAATAAAAAAAATTTTTTTTTCTTAAATATGAGCTTTCTAGGTTTTGAGGTACAAAAGATACTAATCATCGTTTAATCCACAAGGATGTTAGCTTGCTCTCATATGCCGTTTGAGTAATTTACTGCTGATGAAACACTTGGAAATGGAGTCATTGTTCCACGGACGTTTCCGGATAAAAACCGTCTGCGTTCTGTGAGCAACTGAAGCCATTTTTTTTTTAAGTAGTACGCGAGGATCTTGATTAAGATTCAATGATTGCTCGTGGGTACGTAAAACTTAACTATGGAGGATACGGATATTATTCTTAGGTAAGGCGCAAGTGTCATTGAATGTAAGTTCAATGGTCACATATGGTCATGTAAAGTCTTTGGATGAAGACAAATACAAATTTGATTAGTTTTATGAGCGATCTTGGTTGAGATCCAACGATCGTTCATGAGAAGTGGATCTTCTGATTATTGTCAATGATCATCTCGATAATGGGTTGAACTTGATGAGTTAATCCTGGTAAAAAAAAAAAAAAAAAAAAAAAAAAATTATGAGATTAAAAAGGTACCTTATGTATGCGCAATGATTTGATTGTTAGGATGAATTTGATTTGAAAGTATGTTTGATCATCGAGGGCGATGATGCCGTCAGGATTGGCCGAGTGTAAGGTGGCAACCCTTGGCGAGAGATAATTTCTAAAAGAAATGAGGGAATACAGCTTGTATACTAGCATGAGCAGCACACTATGATCGATGATTGTAGTCAGTATAGAGAAAGTGACGAAAGCCCTGTCACAGTAGCACCCACTTCACATAAACAGACTAATTAACTACTGCTTGATCACACACACTACACCACACATACACACGCACCCTCTCCTCTGCCAGGAACAGGCAGCTAGCTCGGGTGGGATGTATGCGGTTGTGGCCGAGTAGGCTGATGATTGATATTCCAGAGGGCATCCGAGCTAGTTCGCTTTACAGAGCAATTTTTATCTACGCACTGATGTTACACGAATTTTTCCTACATTTTCTTACTGGATCGGACTTACGATATGGAAAAGTGGAAGATGTCAATAAGAGAATAATGTCACTTTCCAACGATGTTATTTATTGCGTTTCAAAGGTCAAATAAAACCGGGAAAGCACATCCAGTTTGCTTGACTTCTATGGAAGTTTAATGTAAATTAAATATGCCAATATATATGTAGTCTTATATATATTTCATAGGTCATGCGGTGAAAAGTTTTACAAGTAGTATATGCGTCATTGAAATTTTAAACAAATTCAGTCATTGCATTAATTACCACACATCGAAGAGTTGGAAATGGAGCTAGCCTTCTTTTCAAGCGAGAATTGAATGATTATTTCAGAAAAAGTTTGCATGGGTCGAACGCAACTACAACTACTATCGTTTCGTGGAGACAAGCGCTGGAAAAAATACTCTTCACGATACTGTAAGGATTGCCTACCAAATTCTGGACTCATCCCTATGTAAAATATAAAACTTTTAGGCGCATATATTGAATATCAACTTCTATTTAACTTAGAGAAATAGGCTCAGTGCAAGCAAATTTTTCAGAAACGAGGGGAAGGACAAAACGACACATTTTGAAATCGAGCCGTATTATAAAAGACCAAAAATATACCTTTGCCGATTGCGTTAAGACTGACATTGATCTTTTTAAGCCATCAGTAGAAAGGGAAGGTAGCTCGATTATATTATATGGCTTATATCTTTAATTTGTGGTTAGGAGAATACATCAATGTGGACTTGTTGGAATGCTGTTCATGTTGAACAAAATCTGCAATGATGAATCAATGAAACTTTTGAAAAAAAATACTATTATTGACAAAAAAGTTGTGTTGATATATATTTTGTATAAATATAAACCATTAAGCATCATCTGGCATTTGCATCAAAAAAACTCGTTTCTCCGTTCTTAAGATATGTTGTTTTGAAAATGATGTTTCATCGTACAATCACGAAATTTCTAACCTCCCTAGGGTTGGCTTGCAGGGTGGGGGGAGTGTTAGTGGAAACCAAAACAACAAAAAATGGATGAGCTATGTTGATATTCTCTATAAGTTGTGAAAGTTTTATCCAATTCGGAGATGGTTCCAAGGTGATGCGGTTTCGTATGGAATGGATAAATAAATACACTTTCGGATTGCTATGAAAAAATAAATAAAAAATATTAAGTTTATATTATTCTGAAATAACAGTGGATCTGATAGGTGATAAGGGAAAGCTCCTTCAATTTAAATTAGTGGGTATGAATTAGATTTTTTTTGTATAAACTGTACTGTAACCCGTATACTATGGAAGCTGGTGAAATATTTTTCTTTGGCTTCATCCAATACATGTTTTACCCACAAGGAAACGTACGTAATTTTACTCAAAATTTTATGATTTCCAATTCATCTTAGTCAGTATGAACAGAGACCAAAAGGTAAAGAAATATACCAATAAATTATCTGACTACTTATGTTAGTAAAATGGGTTCTTCAGATGCCAAGGTGATATTCGCTGCTGCTGAAAGTGTCAAACTTTCGATATTCAATTGGTTGCGGAACGTTAAGAGATATTTTAAAACAATTGCAAAATGTCGATTTGTATGTATTATTGGAAGGACTTGCAACAAAAGCATTATTTGGAATCAATATGTAATATCTACAAACATGTGCTGGGTTTGCAAAAAAAAACAAAAACTATAATACCCAAATCCTAAAAATCTTACATGTGGGGTAAAAGAGATTTTCATCAAAGAAATATTGATTTTTTTTCATGAAATACATACATACTTACTAAGGACACATATGTAAATGTTTTACCGATTTTATATTTTTCGGTACTTCGCATTATCAGAATTTTTATTGAAAGTTTAATTTTGCGAAATTATTTTGTTTGAATTTCCACTGTGAATTTTTTGGGAACTGTCCAGGGGGAAATCAAAATTCATGCTCATATCGAATGCGTAAGGAAAATGTTTTCATCACTTCATGAATTCCTGCATTATATTATTTATCTTACATCCTACGCGATTCCATGGGGCCAGTGCGTGAGAGTTTACATATATTGCTTTGTTGTAAAAAAAAGTAAATCAATATTTTCATTTGTAAGAGCTTAATATTAGCTTTGACTATGGCTACATTAGTTTGAGTTGTACTATTAAAAACACAAAAACAAAAAAAAACTATGCGATACTTTCGACAAATTTTAATTAGTTACCAACACACAGCATTGGAAAATTACAATGTATACAATAAATTCCCGTCAATACTGTTTGCATTGTGAATAATGCCAATTAGTAGGAGTAATAGTATATAAATTAGCTACAGGAAACATAAACATTGTCTAGTCCTCTGACAGGTCTAGTCATAAATTGAAAGGTACCGGATCAAAAAAGGGGTTTAGAAAGAAGAAGAAGATGGTGTGTACAAAAAATTCAATTTTATTGTGTTTTCTTAAAAACTTTCTTACTTGCTATGCCTTAAAATAGAAATTCAATTATCTAGTAATACTTCAACTAATTAACTTAATTAAATGACAATTCAAAAAAATAATCCAAAGTTAGCAAAAGTCCGATTCTTCAAACTGACAATGCTCCAAAATATAAGCCCGCTTCGTAAATCTGTAATATGAGAAATGATAACTTTAGTTGACAGTTCTGTGTAAAAATGCTTGTATATGGTGAAACGTCAATAAGTCAAAAATAAGCTAGCTGTCATCAGTAGTCGAAAAGGATTTTGATTTTGTTGGATGTTGCTACGTCCTAACTGATAGTGTGCGAAGAGCACAGTGTATTTACGAAGTGTACAATTGTATACTGGTTTTTGATCTTCTTAGTAATACTAGAATCAATGTTTCTAGTATTGCTTGGTTAGCGGTATTAAAATCAATATTTTTAATACGGTGAAATGTATAGGTGGGTTTGTGCTATTCTTAGCAATACTAGAATCAAGGCTTCTTATATTGCGTGATTAGATGCATAAAAATCAATGTTTTTAATACACTGCAGTATGCGGAAGGGCACAGAGTATATTTATTGTGAAATATACAAGAAGTTAGGTTAATGTACCTAAAAATACCAGAATCAATATTTCTAGTTTTTTGTGATGTTGTATTAAAAGAAATATTTTTAATACGATATACTAGGATCAAAGAACTCCTAGGTTGATTTTCCAAGACTTGATAGCTTCAGTGCTGCTGATCTGTCTGGTGTGAATGCTCAGAACGCAATGCCGATTTCAATTTCTAACGCTCTATTTATACCCCGGATAATGTACAGAGTAAATGGAGCTTTAAAAAAAAGTTGAAAAGCGGTTGCGAGCGTGAACACTGGCTGTGCCGATTTTTTTCTGTAGGAAAAGAGAGAAGGCACGCCATCATGACTGATGACAATTGAAAGTTGCTGCTGCTTGATAGCAATAAATTATTTTGGTGAGGTTTTGTATTTATTATGAGCAATATTAGTTTATATTAATGTTCCTTTTTTCTCTCTTTTTAGCAATGTGACCTAGTTATGCTGGTTTAGATCGCATGTGGAATGGAGGATACTGTGTACCATATTGTGTACATAGATAAATGTGTTTGTGGTATATTCCCAGATCATAATTGATCTGGGATTATACCTTTCTGTTGACCTTTTTATGATTTATGTATATGCTTTTTAAGGATGATCTTTTGGAGTGGCCAGTGCATAATCGTTGTGCTGTAAAATCTATAACTTTTTAGCGAAAAAATGTGCACTGCATTTAATGCAGATTGCCGACTCTTTCGTATGTTTGTTCCAGCTTGAGTTACTTAAGGTGAGGTGATGTTGTTTATATATAAGAAATGTTGTGTGTTGACGAAACAAACATAATGCTTTAATATATACAGAAAAAATCGAACGTTTCAACTCAGTGATCATAGAGGTCTCATCAGTATGGCTATCTTTGATAGCCTACCACAGAAGGTCGATATTAGGGTCGCCCAATTGCCCAAACAAACACTTTTTCTCAAAAGCAAGTGTGTGTTAAGCATACGGTAGCAAAGAATTTCTCATTGCAATTTTAAAATTGAGTGATTATTCCCCTTTGTCGACATACTGCACTTGAATAAAGTAAGGAAAACTTACAGATGGATTATTTCTCGTCTATGGCGGGCTGAATTTCACCCAAAATAATTTCATTGATTTTCTAAAATGTATTAAAAGAGCAAAATTCGTCTATTGTAGACGAGAAATAATCCTCCTTTAATATATACCTATAAATTACGCACTTTACTACCTACTCAGAAAATAATGAGTATAAATAGTACATATAGATAAAAAAAAATCAGTCTCTAGATTTCACTCGTATGACATGGACATATCTTTTGCATTTGTTATTTCCGAAACTGCTACTGTTATTAATAATCTGAGTTCATTCATATTCAAGTTTTTTGTGCACGTAAAGCTTATTGCTTTTTCTTTACACTCTCTGTATCTGAGGATTCTAATCCTTCTTTACGCATAAACAGAATGTCTTATGTTCACTTTTGAATAGTATCGAAAAAGCGAATATTTGTCTTTTATCGAACTTACTTCCTACTGTCATATTCTTTTATATACATACATATGTCTCTAACCTAGAAGCAAAAAAAAATCAAGGAGTTCAAAGAAACCTATCGACAGAGAAGGACGTGGATTTCATCTTTTCGTTTGTAGCACCTACTTTTTCAAACGGAAAAGGAGGAGAATATCAAAGAATTTTTCTCCCCGAAAATCCTAAATCGAGATTATATAAATATTTGAAAAATATTTTACTCTTAAGAAGGAATTTCCTTGAGAATTTATTAAAGAAAGGGAGTTAAAGAACTTTGAATTTATTCACACATAATGCAGATGATAATATTTTCCTTATTGATTTACGAGGATAAAACTTTCGTACCTGGATTCCTCGGAATGCTTTAGACCGGAAGCTTCTGGATTTTTTCTATATATTATGTATAGATATGCATCACAGGGCCTCCCTTTTATCAGCCTTGTAGATTTTGATAGTAGATACATATGTATAGATGAAAACGAAATTGTTGTGTTATTTATTACTGGCAGTCATTACGGTAATATTGTCATCATTTAGCTTAGCCAAGTTTTCTTTACTTTTTATCACGAACGTGCATTTTTTCTACTAATGAGATTTAAGTGAACTTTGGATTCAAACGAAAACGTTCCAAATCACCCCATTGGGATTTGTCACTTGCTTTATGGTTAGCCATATTGACCCATTTTTGGCCTCTAATAGTAGCTGGTCCTATATCAATTTTCAAAGAAAAAATAAAACAACAGTTAATGTAGTATTCATTTATACGTGCTTAATAAAAGAAAAAGAAAAAAAGGCTACCTATTGTTGCTGTTCTGAAACCGTATGAAATGATGCTGCCTCATCCTAAGTGGGAAACATGATACACAATTTAATCGAACAGCAAAAACATAATTTACACTATAATTTGCATAACTTGGCTGGAATTTTTCTGGTTTCTAGATAATGTGATAATACGAAAAAACCTAAATGGGCAGAAGTGGAAATAAATTTCCATTTCATAGGGTCGCTAATGTTATAAGGGAAACCTCCTAAGCATTTTGGGTCTATCAGAAATAGGCGGAAAAAGCCTAGCATCAGGCAGTGATGGCATTGAAAATGTTCTCAATCTGTTCCTTTATAATATTTGGAATATTCCACGGACATGGATTTGGATCAATTCTGTTTCCCCATTAAACCAGAAGTATAAATTATTATTGGGATACAAATGCCGTCTTCTATTGGGGTTGCAAGGAATTGTGTAATGTGCGTATCAAAATCATATAGAAAAAAATATTTTGTAGAAAATTGTGATTGAAGAAAACATAAAAATTCAGTGAAGTTGAAATTCTATATTTTTCGATTTTTAGTTGTACATACCTACAGGAGTGGGTGTCATGGAATGGATTACGTCAAAAAATGTAAAGATTTGAACATGAGGATTGGATAAAATGAACGTTGATTGAAGTTATGTGACGAGAATTATACAGAGCATGTCACCAAAAATGATTTATTTTACTTTGCCATGAGTTGGGAAAAATTGAAATATGTATGTATTTCGTGAAACCTTTGATATATGTATATACATATTATATGGTAACTTTACAGGTTATGAATGATAGGTAATTTCCCTTTAGAAAGCAGACCAGCATGTTTCCCAAGGTTTCGAAATGAGGGAAAAACGAAATAATGAGGAATTATTTAGTTGTTCGCAACGAATTGTATATTTTAGCATTACCTACTTTCAAAAAATTATAATCTATTCGCTGATGTTGATTTAGATGTAGATAAAGATATGTGGTAAGGTTGGCCAGTTAAAAAAAAATAAAATAAATATTTGAACAACTGGAGAACATTATCTTATTTTCTTCTATTTTTTTTTAACGTTGCAGCCCCAAAAGTTAATCCGGTCAGTTTTTGCAGTACCTAACCAATTCGAGTGCAAGTTTTGTTTAAAAAAAAAAAATCATGCCCTTAAAAAAATTACGAATTGCGATAATCTAGATGTAGTACAAGTCACCGCTTATTTGACATTAGTTTTGGTAAAGAATTACACTAAGAATTTACAGAAAAATTATCTTGCACCGTAGAACCGTAGTAGGTACTAAAAAATAAATTTGTCTTTTCAGAAGAGAGAATAGGACATTCTAATTGAAAGGAATTATCGGGTGAAAAGAAACTTTGAGTATACGAACGATTAGGCGTCAAGTCATCCTTGACAAGAGTACAATACAACGAATTCTTAAGAGCAACCAACACCATTAATTTCGTTGTACCATGATGTCAAAACTTCATCCCAGAGACTACAACTTGAAAGTGTAATTGCTTTTTTATTACAAATGTGTGCTAATTTTCATTTTCCTAAAAATTGTAAATAAACACCCGATCCGCTCTGAGTAGAGTATTCATTTTGTACCCTCATTGCAAAAGTGATAAGAGAGAAGCGAATACATCTTGAGCTTAAATAAAACGTAATATCATGGAAACAAAAAATGATTTAAAAACATAAGATTTGTAACTATTCAACATTGTGCTTTACAGGGATAGTTCGGCTTGTGTAATATTCATATGGTGCATTGTTCTAAAATTCCAGGGTGATTTATTCAAAGGTGTCACCAAAAAAAGCACGGGTAAGATCTGAAACGGCATACTAATTGTTTTGAAGCATATTTAATGAACAATCACGGGTGTACTTTGTGTACTTCATAATATCTCCGAAGTAATCAATATTATTATACATATGTTCCTCTGACTCATTATTTGAGCTTTAAGTAGATTCACTGCTTAGGTAGAATTAAGTTTTGAGTGGGCTCACTGCTTGAAGGCACCCATCATTTGAGTTATTTTAACTAATAGCTATACCAGATTTATTTTGGGGAATTCGGGGACATTCATTTAAAATACATTTCTTTCTCAAATTAGATAAAATTACAAAACAAGTCAATTCAATGTATGTATGTATATAAATATATATATGTATATATTTCAACGTTTCAAACAAAACAAAACTTCTTACGTATTTCAACAATTAATATAAAATAAAAGTAATAAAAAATGTTTTAGATTATGTTATTATATTTAATTGAAAAATGTATTTTTTTTAAATGTGTTCATTGTTAGATAGTTTTTTAGATATGTGAGTTTTGATCAATCCAACATAAATGGACTGCGGAAAATTTTTTTTAAAGAGCTACGTTGCTCCCCGGCAAGATAAGACTTAAAGTAATTAAATTAAAAAGATTTTTGTATGGTATTAAGTTATACGTAAATTGAAAAATTCATCCGTTTTAGATGAAAAGTGCTCAAATAGATATGTAATTTCATCAAAGAAATTATCCTCATTTATAATAAAGTTTGTACATTTTGCTTGCGATATTAGAATCGCTGCATTAAGTTCTTCTCTGTTTGGGATCAATTGCTCTCTCATAAAATGAATTTAAGATATTAAAATATGAAGACGTGTTTAAAATGCCATCTTCTTCCAATTTCCATAGTAAGGGTTTCACCAAAGCAGGCAAGAATTTGTCCATTTTTCGGGACTCAAATTTCAATTGTAGATCATATACTACGTTAGTTGACTCAATCATATTTCTGTCATCACTCTCAAGAGTTTTGATTGAACTTTGAAATAAGCATAAATTTGCAAGAATAAATAAAAGCCACAGTTTTGTAGTTGGATTTTCAAAAAATCTTTTTGTGTTTGTGGGCAGTGATCTTTTGATAAAAATAACGCCTTTAATGAAGGATATATTTCTAAAACTCTATTTAGGGCGGGCATTAAAGTTAACCATCTCACAGATGTGTCCTAGAATTTGTTGGTATTCTTGTCCCACAAATTCACAAAATTCTTTCAGTCTTGTTACTCTAACGGTATATATATGAAAATAACGAAAAACATTTGTGAAAAAAACGTCAACATCAAATGGTATAGAATTCACTGCAGTTTGTGCGCTGTTATGAATAATATGAGCTATACAGCCTAGTCCTATAATTGTTTTACCCAGATTGGACTTAACTTTTGTGAAAACATTTTCTTGTCCTCTTCTTTTTAATCCCCCGAAATTAGAGTTAGTGTTGTCTGCAGAAATAGCAACTGATTTACTTTGTAAATTGCACTTTTCAATAATTTTGATAACTTCAGTGGATACAATATATGTACAGAAGCTTCCCAAGGAATATCGATGAAATCTATCAGCTTATTTTTAATTCCGAAATCATCGCCATTTAATTTAATGTAACGTACAAGAACGGGTAATAATTTGATTTCATTATGATTTGATGTGTCTATAGACAAAGACACATAATCAGCATCATGTAAGTCATTTAGTAGTTCTTCATAGGGGCAAATGTATTTGTAATAAGAGCTTCACACTTGGTTCTGGCACAAGTGATTTTTTTTTTGTAAAAGTTTTTAATTAAAGAACTTGTCCAACGAAAGCTCTGATTGTAAGAAACTGTATGGAATGCAAAAGTATCTTCTTCAATAGCTACCATTAGTTGAACTTTTGCAGGTTCAATTTTTTTGAAGTATTTTGAGATATAACTTGATGGTGCTTGTGCTGCTAAAGCTGTTTTGTGTTTTTTAGTTTCTTCATGCTCTAGAATAGAAGATCTTCCTCCACTAGCAATAGAAAAAGTGCTACTGCAAATTGTACAATAAACTGATGAACGGGGTCGCTTTTCCCCAGTCTGTAAATATAAAAAGTTTGTTAGAACACACTTTCGCTTCTGCTTGCGTTTTTCATTTTCCATATTAATAAGAAAAGCTAGCAAATTTAAAAAGTTGTCACTCATTTTAATTACAGTAATATTAGTTGTTTTTAAATACCGTTATTTTGATTTACGCCCGTCAAAAATACTGCTAAGCTTAACACAATACAAAATTTGGAACTGAACTGTCAAATAAATAAAATTAAATTTCAAGAGAATATATTCTTCCCTCAACATTCCTCAAATTTGATTGCGTTCACTCAAACCCTGTGCTTCATATTCATCATTGCAAAATTTCAGAGAGGGTATGTTCAGTAGTGCTTTTAAACAAAGTATCATAAAATTGTTAATGTGATGTAAGTAATTTAAGCAGTTATTTTCGGGGACAGTACCGATGCCCGGGGACATTTCCGGGGACAATATTTTTCCCAGGACAAATTTTATGATTCGGGGACTATCCCCGGAAAACGGGGAATAGATTAACCACTGCTATCCGTGGAGCAAAACGTCGCTATTATGGCAATAAATTCGATGGAAATCTTTCCCCAAAAACTTTGTGGAGCATTCTGAAAAAGCTGGTGTATGTGATAGACAAGGCAATTTGAACAATAGCAATTTTGATTCTAACGCTTTGTATCCGCTCCTGTGGATTCGTCTAATTTACATGATAGCACTCCATTGGCTCATCCTGCGAACCATTTTCAAAACCATACCAAGAGCACGTAATAAAATCTCACCTAAATTCATAAAAATATTGCTGCCCTATTTAGGTCAATTTACCCTGCACTTACTAAATCATTGCCTTACGTCATCTACTTTCCCTACTAACTGGAAATTGGCCAAGATTTTGTCAATTCCTAAAAGGTTTTTAGTCGCAACAGCATCTGATTTTCGGCCTATTAACATTTTGTGCTTCTTAACTAAAGTAGTAAAAAAGATAATTTTTGGGCAAATTCTAGCATATGTCGAAAGAAAAACCATGCTGTCACGCTAGATTAGTCAGGTTTCCGCACAAAACGCAGTTGCGAAACAGCCATTTAAGGTTACTACGAGCCTGCGAAGAAGCCTGGATAAGTGTGAGGTCGGCATTCTCGTGCTACTTGACTTCTCCAAGGCTTTTGACAGAGTCAACCACTCAAGGCTATTCTTGAAATTATTCAATAATTTTGGTTTCTGGCAGTCGGCTTTTGTTATTCAGACTTTTTACCTGTACCTCTTGGCGTTCCTCAGGGGTCTGTGTTAGGACCATTATTGCTCAGCTTTTGCATCAATGACTTACCTAGTATTATTCAATAAGTCAACATCCACGCAACCACCGACGAGGTCCAGTTATACAGTAGTTGATCGATTGGCTTATTCGAGGATTGCTTGGAGCGAGTCAATGAGTATCTTGCCAGAATCTATGCTTGGTCTCTAATGAATGACCTAATTCTTAATCCTGACAAGTCTCAATGTCTCATTGTGGATGGTGGTACATTGACCAGACTTATCCCCTCCGTATTTCTCGGGGAACAAGCTTTAACAATGTTGATGCAATAAAAAATCTTGGAATAAGTCTCAATGTAGATATGAAATGTTGTTGTTATATCAGATCGGTTCTGAGAAAGGTCTATTGTAGGCTACGCAGGTTCTGGTTGAAGCTCATCAAAGCTCTGATTTTGCCACATTTTACCTTTGAGAGCCTGATCTTCCCAAAATTAGACTCTACTTGCCAGCGCAGAATCAACGTTGCTTTCAATGATTGTGATTGCTCTTACTTTGTTCAAGCGGCAAGAACCTGGAATTCTTTACCATACTCTATCCAGATGGTGAGAGCTGTGGGTGCATTGAAGAAAAAATTATTAACTATCTAATGTGTTTCAATCAAGGTGTTTTGAAACAATTAATATATGTAACTTCAGTAAGTTTATTTTATACAATTAGATCTACTCCGTTTGTTTGGTATGTAATTAAGAACTTAATTGCTTTTCCATGTTCCTTTTTCTACCAACTTTTAGATCGTTCTCTCTTGTATATCTATAATCCTCTTTAACTGTATAATCCATCTAATTTCAATATTGCTTATTATATCGCTATGTTAGTTAATTGTACAATGCAACTTAATTTCTAACCCTAATTATACGATATATGTACTACTTACATTTTAATTTTCTAATAGTGTATTTATTCTGACAATTTTCTGTATCTCAGATTGTACTACAAAAGACTGTAAGTGCTGTGTATTGTAGGATAGAATTTTTGAATAAATTGAAATTAAACTAGTTAAATCACAAAAGCAATTTGAATAATGTCTTCAGTCACTGAAATTTTAACGCAACCGAATCCAAATGTGTACCTCCACTACCATTGGGAAATTATTAACACTAAAAAAAAATTTACTTAAAGTCTTAGGTCGTGCTCCAACCCTATCGAAATAATGATTTGCCAAATTTTTTAAAATATCTCCACTTTGGAGTTGCAGACTTACTGCTATTCCTAACTGTCGTGGCCACCAGTTAGATTAAATAGCGATATTAACTTATGTTAGTAGTGTGGTGTGACAATGACAAGTGTAATTAAAATTTAAAATCATCTCACCAAACTTTTAATTATAACCCAATGGCGCCACTCGCCGACTGAGATGATTCAGGCTACCGGATAGTAGAGTACTAGAGTTATTTTTTATGCTTAAATAGGAATAGGTCAATCTTGATGTACTGGGCATTGCCCACTTAAATATCATTTTAAAAAGATGGGTAAGGTCGATGATGAGACCTGTCGCTTCTGTATGGAAGACGATAAGACCGCGGAGCATGTCCTGTGTGGCTGTGCCGCATAAGTCTAAGACATCTAGGAAAGGCATTTCCACTGCAAGAGGATGTCAAAAAAATGAAAAATTTCATTGCAGAATAAAATATGCTAGAACTCAGATAAAATGTTAAAATTATTTTTTACTATTTAGTGCAATTTATTTATAAAAGTACTTTTATTTTTTTATTTTATTTTCTACTTTTTAGTCATTAAATGTCCGCTAAAAACTCATATAACGGTACGTAATCGATCTAATTAATATGCATATGTCAATATTAATTCGCATCTGCGTTCCCTTGCAAACTTTGTGTTTTTTTCTTCTTTTTTTTTGTGATAAATAGTTTAGAATATTATCGCACAACCATTTTAATGTAAGTACTTTTATGGAGAAAAAAATTTTCTTGAAAAAACTGGAAATATTTATTTCACATTAAAGCCCATATAACTGTTAACATAGAAAATTTAAATATTCCCATGAAATATATAAAACATTATGCTAAAGCATTTAAGAGAAAAATTAGCTCGCCATCGCAAAAATCAACACATGCATTTTAACGATACTCGAGTGAAAAAATTCGGCTATAAAAAAGAAAAAAAATGTGCCAATTAATAGCACTTAGCAAGAGCTTTAATTTGATATCACACATGGCTCACATTGTGGACAACCCCACTGGGGTAGACCCAAGTGGGTAGATACCCCCCCCCCCACAAAACCACCACATTGTAAATTATTTACCCCATTGAGTGTAAATCTAAAAAAAAACCCATGTAAATCCATCCACGTTTAACACATAAAACTCTTATCAAAATTTCATGCTTTCATCACAAACGTTACTCTCACGCCCAAAGTTATTTAGTCAATGGTTAGTGAGTGGATAAATGTTATTTAATAAAAAGGAAACCTGCGGGGGAACGTATGCTTGTTTCCTCACCACGTTGTTAGTATAGGACTAAATGTGTCACTAGATGTTCTTTAAGAATGGACAGAATAGAAACCGGCACAACAGAGCTGATAGAGGGTATGAAATATCAGGTCTTGAATTATGATATCAAGTCATCCGGAACTGACTGTTCTGACTGTTGAGGAATCCAACTTTCCACACAAACTCCGACCTGACTGCTGTTTTGCGCCTTCAGTACTACAGGAAGAAAGTAATCCGATTAATTTATCTCATAAATAATTTATTGTAAGACCTCGGGTAAAGATGGAAAACATAGCGTTGATATTTGTATGCTTATATTTTATTATCCCATTTACTGATATAGAAATCGAACCATTGTTTACAAATCTTTTTGGAAGAATGCCATTTTTACAAACTTAAAACAAAATATATATTTACAAGGTTACGGGATTTAGCAAACTACCATGCCCACAACTCGCAGTGTTTGCTCATTTGATTCCACAAAACTTACAAATGTTTCAGCCTTTGCTTACCAGATGCCAATCGTGAGCACACTCAACGCGCATTGGCACTTCGCTAAATGTAAATGACAGATAAAGACGATGCCGCCACAAACCTACATTTTCCATTTGTAGAATCCCAATCAGAATCTTTCAACAATTTTGTATAAAATCCTGAAATATGATCAAGGAATATTTTTCCGCAGGTATTTTTCTTCAAAATACCCAAAACATTTTAGTCCGATCAGTCTATGTCACGTATGGTTGCGGAATCATGGTCAAGCCCGTTTTAATTCGAATTTCCTATGTGAACTCAATGTTGTCATAAACTCTGTATACTTTTAGATTGTGCCGCTCCTGCCATGCTGCTTCACATTTTAAGTCCATTTTAGGTTGCAGTCTGAAATCTTACGTAAACTTTAGGATGGCTTTATTAAATATTTCGTAGCCTTTTGTTATTGAAGGGAACCAGTTTTCTTTTCGGTGAGCTTAACTTTTTTCAATCCGAGAAAAGTTTTCTGTAACCACTTCTCTTTGTTAGTATCTTTTAACAGAAAATCAATTGTTTGTCCAGTTCGTCAAACTTCTTATTAGCTTATCTGTCGACCTAAGACTTATTAACGGTGGTGTAAATTTATCTGAGGAACTTTATGAATAATCTAAAAGTAGGTTAAGTTAACATGTTGGAACATTAACGACATTCGCATTTTATATGTGCCTGGAAGTTTCCCTTTATTTTTCTTGGATGGCTTAATCGGATTGCTTTTCCTCTTTAGAATTTTCTTTTCAATTTATCTGACTTTTGTACATAGAAATTAATGTTCCTGATGTTCTTTTATTTTGGGTTAATTGATTTTTTGCACATAATACGGGAACTATTCGACATTTTACTTGTGTAGGAATGAACTCAACTAAATAATGTAAAACTGAAAAATGAATGAAGTAGCAAATGTTATCCCTAGGATGACGACATCATCTTCTGGAAGGGTAGCATCTATAAACTACAGTAAAAATGGAGTGGTTATATTAAACGAAAGTTTTTTTTTATAGTACTAATTAAAAATTAAAAAAAGGTGCTTGCATTTTAATTAGCACCCATCCCACATTCATCTTGGGCTTATTTTGGATCGGACTATCACCGTTCAGAGTTTGTAGGGAATAAGAAAATATTATATAGGTATACATATGTATTTACGCTCTACGTTGACGCGTTCTCAGGCAGTCTCCAAATATGTAGTGAAAAATGATATTTTTGTTTGGCAACCCTATAAGGGAGTTACCTGATTTGTCTCATCTTCGAACTTAATTTTACTTTTTTTCTATAAAGACCATGTGTAAATTTTCAGCTCTCTAAGTCCACGCGTTCTCGAGTTATCGTGAGGACGGACGGACAGATGGACATGTGGACATGCAATAGCCTAAATAACTTTTAATATTATGTGTGGATGTGCAATCTATTTATATAAAGTATTTCTATTCATTTGACAAATGAACCACAAAAATCGGTTGGTTCATTCTCGAAATATGATTCCTGTAAGTTTTATCCGAATCGGAGATAATCGGAATCCAAGGTGATCGGTATCTTGAGGAATGGCTGCTAGACATATATTTTACAGATTAGAATGGTTTATAGATTAGCTGAACCAAACCTTTTTATGATAAGAATTTCCGAGTATACCCCCTGATTCTACGTAAGAGATAAGAGCTCTTATCCTCTGAACTGGGTGTCATCTCTTAACTTTTGTCAAGATTTTTTTTTTGTAAGAGATTTGATATTCTAGCAAGTAAAAGTAGCTGTCAAATATTTCTCAGAATTAGAGATCCTCACCGAAGTACGCTTAATTCTCTTATCGTGATAGTCGAAGAAGTTGTTTTGTTTCTACTACCGAAATTTAGAATAAAAATGCAGCAAACATATTTATATAATTCATATCTTAATATATAAGAATCACGTGTCACCTTGTTCGTACACGATAATCTTCGAAACCGCCCAACCAATTTCAATTAAATTTTGTGAATGTGTGGTTGGTTCCAAATACAAGTTCAAAAATGGACCAAATTGGGTGATCCCTTTTTGGTGTTTCCATACAAAAATTTAGGTTTTCACTATATATTTGGACGCTATCCCACGCGTTGATGTAGAGAGCAGAAATTTTGTACATGGGCCTTTTTTAAAAAAATGGTAAGTTCAAAAATGGGACCAATCCCGCAACTCCTTCGTAGGGTTGTCATACGAAAAATTTGGTACGTGGTATTTTCATAGCAATGGTAAATAAAATTTGAAAAATGGACTACATCGGGTTACCCCTTCTTGGTGTTGTCATATAAAACTTTTGTTTTTCAGTATAAACTTGTTAGTTGCCTGACAAGGCTTCGATGTGGAGAGCTCATATTTTGTACACGGCGTTTTCATAAAAATTGCAAATATAGTTCGAAAATAAATGAGAGTAATCGGGCAATTCAAAAATTTCGCGTTTTACTATACTAAAAGGAGCACAATTTAAGCGCTCCTCTAGGCATCAATTGGCAGCTCTTTAGAACAACAAGGGGGATTTGTCCACTGTTGTCGAAGTAACGCATTTCTCATTTTCAATGTGTTGTTCAGAGTGGTCGGAAGTATGTAATCTGAAGTTTTGGTTAATATAAGTGAGAATAAAAGGGAGAATATTGACTTATTTAATCAACTTCATAAGATTTAATACCACAAATAATCATGACCATAAAGACCTCTTATAAGATTAAGGAAGAAGCACTGCGATGCTTATCCAAAAAGCTCAGTAAAGCTTTCGAAAAGACACATTCAAAAACCTTCTTCGGTCATCATTTCGAGTGCTGCTAGAGCGCTTTTCAAGAGCAGCATTGAAGCGCTTGCCTCTGCCGACATGCCTATGTTAGCAATGAACCCAGATAAGGAGAAGAAGCGCTACGAGCTTCCAGGGAAACGCTGCAGGAGGGATCTCAGAGTGCTCTTTTTCCCAGTGGGCGCAGCTAGACTCTCCCACACACCCTCCGTCATACACGCACACACACACACCTTTAGACACGCACAGAGTAAAACCCTAGGGTACGCAAACTAGCGATCAAGTCAGATAATACCTTAGATATTATGCATCTCTAACCACCCCTCATCTTGGTATCTATATTATCGCCGGGCAACGCCGTACAAGTTTGGGAAATATAAAATAATTATACAATATGAGCCATGCACAATTTATAGTTCTGAGGAATATGAGGGACGACTTGAATCCTTTTGCTATTTTCAAGGCTATATTCATTTCAAAATTTATTGCCTTTAAAGTGATTGAAATGACACAGCCTTTTTGCAACAATTAATCACTGCAGGTTTATACGAAAATCCTGTTGAACGTAACGGCGGTTGTGGAATTCTTTACCTCCGATTTAGATGATAATATTACATGCTGTGAATTTATCATACAATTATTATTTATATCAATAACTGTAACTTGATTAAAGACACACACGTGCAACGTGCGTGCTTTGTGCTAGTGACATGTGGGTTGGCCATATTGCATCATCGCCTTGTTAAAAAAAAAAATTTTCTTCTTAGTTCTTGCAAAGTGAATTGCCTTTAAGGGCTGGGCTGACTGAAAAGGGAGTGTTTATGTAGAATACTAATTCTTCTAAAATCTCTTACTTTCTTAATTTAAGAGCTTAATAAAAGTCTCTTCTGTAGAATCGGGGGTAAGCCTAAGTACTTTTAAAAAAGAAGAAAAACTAGATGTTTTCCTGTTGTCAACTATTTGCTATGTTTCTTAACTTTGTTATCATTTTGTCTTTACTAGTTTTAGTTGCTGTTGTGTCATTGCTTTTTTTATTCGGGACCTTGTGTTTATTGACCACATTGATTCTGACATTTTTCTCGTAAGTGTTTGGAAGGAATTATAGCTATCCCCTAAGCTGTAACTTCCTTTCTAAATATTCACGTCTACTACATCTACGCCTGCAAGCTTCATCTTACTTACTTTTATCGAAAGTTTCATTCGTGCTCATCAACATTTCTTCTTTAGTTGAGTCTAGACAATCAATTGTCAGGCGAGGTTTTCATCTTGATTGCTTTGGTTTCTACAATCTGAAAAATTATATCTAATTAGTTATTTAAAATCAAGAACGACAGATGTCTTTTCCTTCGATACGGTAGCTTAGCCTAACGTGCTTTCCTTTAAAAAAATTGTTAGGTTAGTAGGAAAGGTATTGAAAATGCAATTTATTATTTACTGATTGCTTATTAATTATTTGTATACTCGTACATATAAGTGTGCATTAGTGCAACTTACAAAAATCAAAATAAAAAACTTTCAGTCTACATAACATAAGCATGTGTTTCCATCACAATATCCACCTTGTAGGGCACCGAGATAGACGCAATACCGGGAACAACAATAATTTGCTTTCCGTAATTTCCTTGATAAATTGTTGCAGGGATCTGTTCATACAAAACCAGAAAAGATAACAAAAGTTTTACATTTGTAACAAACTATGTATGTGCATCAAAAAAAATTACCTCTCCCGAAAAATAACCTTCCTGCTTGCGGGAGTTTTTCAAATTCTTCCTTTCCTATAGAAACGAAAAAGCGCTTTTGTTACGAAGGACTACCATGGGAATCATTTTAAGTGCTCGTAATTTTCTTACCTATTAAATCATCCAGGGCTTTAGTTGCATTCTCGGCTTTTGTTCCAGAGAACGAGGCAAAAGCAACAACAAAGAACACATAGAACACAATCAACTTCATAGTTAGGGCAGAATGTTCCACAATCGTTCTGCCTTGCTGAATATAAACAACTTCCAAGCCTCAAGTATACGGCAATTCGAAATTCATTAAAATTTCATTACTCGTCATTTGCATAACAGATACTTGAGGTATTTAAAAGTTTTTGTTTAAAACAAAACAATAAGTTAATTAGGTACTGCTCCAACCGATAATGGGCGTAGTGATTCGATAATTGGATGAGTGTTTCAGAAGATTTAACTTTTAATCTCTAATTTATCATATTCCACTTATATTTAATGCGGAGAAATTAGTACAGGTAGGATCTTTAAATGTGAAGCCTTTAAAAATTAATTTGTTTAATTTGTATGTATGTAACGGTGTAGATAATACGAATTTATTAATCACGATACAAATGGAGTACCCTTACACATTTTTTTCCGAGAAATTAAAAAAAAAAACTTGAAACTTCTTAATATGTAAAACTATACCTGAGCCCTAGTGAATGAAACAACAAAGTACAGACAAGAAATACCTAAGTATCGACCGGCTGTACTAACAAAATGATGTATGAGAAGAGCTCGTTTGCAAACCTCAATAACTCACTGATTTCGGCTGGGAACGAACCAAAATGTATATTATTCATGTGCTCAGGCAAGTAAAAATTGTTTTCAGTGTATGCAAGAATTCACTTTTAGGGTTCCCTACCCAAAGGGTAAAAACGGAAACCCTATTACTAAGCCTCCGATGTTCGTCCGTCCGTCCATTTGTCTGTCACCGGGCTGTATCTCATGAAAAATAAAATTAATAGAAAGACGGGTAACCTCCATGACATAAAGATAACAAGTATGATCGATTCGAGAAGATTTTTTTGTTTTTTCCAGTGACAATGTAATGTCCAGGGAACTTGTTTTGAATTTTTCGTATTTTTTTTACTGAAATATGTTTTGAATATGTTAAAATATTTAACAAAATATTAGTTTCTTCGTTTAAATCATTTCGAGTTTAGCAATTATGTGCTAGTGAGAAAGCAATGAAATATCCAAATAGCCATACAAAAATGTCGGTATATACACGCTGTTTTCATAGTAATAGTAAATAAAGCTTCAAAAATAGCCTAAATCGGGCAACACTATCAGTCTTAGACGTTTTATTGTACTGGAAATTTCTTCAGGATATGAAATCCTATAAAATTGATTATAGTCATTTGTACTGTCCGACGAACCGTTCTAGAAATATATGCGAAAAACGACTTCAAAAATCAAACTTGCACATATGGGTGACCATACGAAATTACATACGAGCATTCACCTAGGGTAACGTAAGAATTCTATCTATTAAACTTTATAAAACTTTACTTCAATTTACTTACTTTCAGCTCACTTTGAGCATATACATATACATATGAGTCTGAGAGGACGAACTTAATTTATAAAAAATAAAATTGGTTGCAATTAAATCGCTCACAACGTATGTGTACATGATATGCTAGCTCAGCTGGTAGAGCATGAGAATCTTAATGTCAGGGTAATGGGTTCAAAACCTTGGGTGCGAAAAGTAGATGATAATTCTGAATCCGAGCTGTTAACCGTTTCATTAGTGAGCTACTTTTTTTAGCATACACGTCCCAGGAGTGAGTTGTTTTTGAATTTTTAGATAGATTTCGGAAATTGAAAATAGCTTTTAAACCCATTTATCGATTTGAATAAAAATTTAAATATATATTTCCAACAATATTTCACAACTACCTAATAATCTAAATATTTTTTTTATGGAGGCGTTGTCAATTTATACACAAGTGGCTAAACGTTGAAAATTCAACATTTAGAAAGAAATAAAATTCACAACATATATTTTCGTGTTTTAGGTTATATTACATTGAAAATCTAAGATTATAAACAATTTATCGTCAGTGGTCTCCAACTTTTAGCAGCCATTCCACACAAAACCGATCACCTTGGAATCCGACCTTCTCCGATGAAACTTTCACAGTTTGTAAGGAATACCAAAGTAGCTTACTCAAATTTTTGTTCCTTCCCACAACCCCACCCATTTGCTAGGGGTAAAAATTGCGTGATTTTACGATGAAACGTCATTTTCCGAAAAACCGATATTTTTTATTCAAATGCCAAATGAAGCTCAATGCTTTATATTTTTTATAACAAAATGTAGATGTACCGAATGCATTTTTTTTTGTTAATACTACTTTTTTATTCTTTAAAGAAAATAGTATTATTCACTACTGAGGACTTCTAGCACTTTTTTTAATTTTTTTATTTTGATGTTAGTAACCTTATCTACATATGTGCAAAAAATTGTGATGGTGTTTTTGATATAAGAATTTTCAAAGTCTCTGTATACCCAAAGTAACCTCTATGGGATCACTGCAATAATAATAATGATAAAAATAATATATATTTCTGGAAGAGTACAACAAGATAATACAATCTTTTCAAATATGCACTTAAGCTATAATGCTAGTAGAATTAGGTTTAATGAGTAATTAAAAGATAAACAATTACTTTGGCATATTTCAGTAGTAAAAAGAGAGAAAAGAAAGAAGATGGTTAAATAGAAAAGAAAAAGATAAACAAAAATACAATGTAAATTGAAGCAGAAAAAAAAGATAATAAAAACATATTATTTATGGATGATTATTAAAATAGTTAAAAAGTCTCTTCTTGAATATCCCAGTATTTCCCAACCTTTGAATATCATAAGGAAAATTATTCCATGTACAAACAACGTGGGCGAAGAAGGAACGACGTCCTATTGCAGTGTTAGTGCGCGGCAGCAATATTTTGTTATGACGAGGCGAGCTTAGGAATTTTAATTTTTCATACAAATAACTGGGCTCTTTTGAGTATACTATTGTGTATAATAATGTTAGTGCTTTTTGAAGCAAATAGGAATCTATTGAACAACCCAGGAGAGAGTCGCGATATGGGGACACATGGTCAAACCTTCAATGTGAACTACATAAGGCATAATAAAAGGTAATAGTATTTTCAGAAATCTGGGGAAATATTATCGGACTAAGCAGCGTCTGATTTAATGGATTTTATTGCCAAGTGCACTTCAAATTCATTTACAGAATGGAAACTAAAGCCTTCAAGTACCTCAGAAGTACTCATCATATTATCAGGAGTATTTAGCGTGTTTGCTGAAGGGCCAAAAACGAAGGATTGATTCAGCTTATGTGGATCAAAGTCTGCTTTCAACTCATGATTGCCGCATATTCCGATATATCTCAGATTGCGCCATAGTTTGCCTGTAGGAATATTAGTATCAACCAGTGAACCCAGATATCGCCGTTTTAATGTGCGCAACTTAGATGTAACCCTATTTCTTGCCAGTTTGTAGGCGTTAAGACTTTCTACAGTTTTGTGATGCCGATACTGACGATGGAGATACTCGCGCTCAGCAATCCACGGTAAAATGTCTGTTGAGAACCAAGGGCACCCATTAGGCTTAAAAACTCGTTTACTAATGGGAGCATACTTATCATACAAATAAGATATACAGGAATTGAAAAAAGTTACTTGTGCATGAGCTGAACCAGAGAGATAGATCTGCCGCCAGTTTAATTTCATACAGTCCTGAACCAGAGCTACAGCATTAATACGTTTAAAGTCACGATAAAATAACGTTTTACGTGTATCTGAAGGTCTCATGGCTAGGTCAAAGCTAAGAAAAAGAAAAGCGTGGTCTAAGAAGCTCGGTGGGCTTAATTGATTCTGAAACAGAATAGTAGTTTCACTTCTAGAAAAAAAGATATCAAGTAAGGACGGATTACTAGTCCGGAAAAAAGTCGGGAGCTCATTAATTATGTTTAAGTCTAAAGATCGAGAGAGATGTATCAAGTTGTTTGATGTAATATTAGTTCGTAATAAGTTTACATTAAAATCTCCATCTATGAGAACCTTTCGATATTTCCTGCTTAAATCAAAAACAGCATCTTCAAATTCTGTGCAATTATCCACGATGAAAACATTAGGTGGACAATATACACCTATTAACACACATTTTTCATAGCCGCTATTAATTTCAACACACAAAAACTCCAAAGATGAGGTCCTAGGGTATGACAAACATTTTGCCTTAAAGATGTCTTTGACATAAATCGCTACACCACCCCCAATTCGGCCATTGCGATCATTGCGGAACAGCTGATACCCAGGAAAATTTACAAGCGAAGTATTTATAGCGCTATGTAACCTTGTTTCGCACACAAGAAGAGCATGAGCATCAGATCCACACAAAATTTCCTGTGGCTCATCCAAATTTGATTTAAAGCTTCTCGCATAAAGATGGCTAATATTAAACGCCTTATGTCTATTACAAAAGATATTAAGCATCGTTCTTACCCCACCCACAGTAGGCAAGTAATTATCCAAGATCAAATATAACTACGGACAGACTGGAACACTCAAAGAAGAAACATGAATTTGTAATCAAAATGCAATATATATTACTACTAAAATGTAAAAAAGATAGCGAACAAAGAAAAATTGTATTAAACATCTTCATGATAAAGCAATTAGATAAAACAATACTAAGATTCAAGATGTATAGTATATTAAGCAGAGATGGGAATTCAAGTAAATCAAAAAGAAAAATCCAATTAATTAAACTACTATGTTGTGTAAACAAAAACAATACCATGACAAAGTTACGACTCATGCCAGATTCGTATACGATCGTGCTCCTAAAAACGCAGGGTCTATAACATGCAGCTGATTCATCTGCGTAATTTTAATATGCTTTCCAAGCCTGGCTTTGGTCACACAAACAATTCCATACTTGGTAGAAACACTCTGAAAGTTACCCAATGAGGGGAATGTATTGTTTTTTTTTTTCTACTGGGGACCTGTAGCGCTTTTTTTGTATTCCTATTTCGAAATAGCAGACAAACCAAGGATTAATATGCCTATAATAACATATTGGAAATGGTTCAAGAAAGTTCCTGGAGTGGCATCAGTTAGCAAAATATGGATTCAGTAATTCAAATGTAACGGTTCTTGCGCAAAATCGACCAAACAGTGTGGTGGAAACAGGTAACTAAGTTTTTGTTATGTACTATATGAGACCTTTCCAAAAAAGACCCACATGTCAGGATATGGAAGAAAGTAAGAATTGCCTTGTAAAATGCTCAAATTTGCAAATTTTCGCTGGAGTAGTTGCGGTTAAATTGTGAAAGAAATTCATTTGTATAAAATCCAAACGATAAAGTAGATACGTAGATTTCTGTGATTGTAAGTACCATGTGAGTGAGTTTACAAAGTTCGCCGGTAGATGGCGGAAAGTAGACACGAAAAACTTTTGTATTTTTTTTTATTTTTAAATAGATATATGACATCTGATCTTCCTGAAATTTCGTTCAATAATTTCCTAACAAGTGTGCATCTATATAAAAACGGATTCATCGACAATTAGGCTAAGAAAAATTCAAAATGAATTTTTCAGGCAGAAATTTTGGCCGTCGAAAATTAATTTTCGGAGTGAATTTTGGAGAGGATGGAAAATATCCTCAAAAATTCAGAAAAACATCAGAAAAAAGTAGCAAAAGGAATTTTCGATCGGAAAGTATTTGCATAGCCGAAATTGTTGGTGGATGTGGCTTGCTCCCATACAGGTGACCTTGAAAATTCATATCTCAAAAATGAAGCCGAACACCATCGCAAGCTTTTACACAAATTTAGATAAGGTTTCCAGCTTCAAAATAAAAAAAATGCTGCAAGTTTTCACTAGTGAATAATACATTTTTTTTTTTTTTTGTAAAAAAATGTTAAGTATTAAGCTTCATTTGGCATTTGATTGAAAACAATCGGTTGCTCCGTTCTCGAAGCGGCAGCATTTAAATGTTTTCTTTATAGTCGGATGTGTCCACTATAAGGCATAATCCTTTTGTCTAAGTATATTTATTATTTTATGATCGAGAGGTGTTGTAAATATTTATTAGTCTTTACCCACCTTAGAAAGGAACCTAAGAAATCGTGCAATTTACCTTTTAAGAATGCTTTCATATATTTAGATCATAACCCGATTTATATAAACGGCATAAACGACACTTGAACCAAATAATAAAAAGCCTCTGAAAACTAGAAAGTAGGTATTAGTCAAAAAGAAAAACGCTCTGATTTGAAATAACAGCTGATAACTTTATTAAGTAATACCATGCATTTATATACAAATTCTTCTATCCTTAATGTTAGTAATTATTTTACTGAACAAATATCCAATTATTAATAATTAACTGTAACAATAATGCTTAAGCAGCGAAATGGTAAATCGTGTGCTAAATAAATTCTTCAGTTCTTAAATTTCTTTATTTATAGAAATGTGAATTTACGTCAATTAGTAAGAATTTATTTTGCATAAGTGTGTTGAATGAATTTCACGCAAAGTGAACGAAATATGAATAATATGAATTGATTTTATGCCTGACCTATGTACATAATCATAATTATGAATGATATCAATGGCAATTTCAAGTAAATTATTGCTTTTTTTAAGATTTATGTATAAGAAATGATGCAGCAGTTAACATGAGCTACATTTTGGTTTTACATTTTTTATTTAATTAAAATGAAACTGTCTTTGTATTTTTTTTTTTGGGTTTCCATTGAAAAGGATATTTATTTTAAATTTTTTTATGATTATTTAATATTAAGAAAGAAAAAAAGTTAAATAAAAAAAAGTTTAAAAAAAACTGCACCAAAATTAGAAAATAAGCTTTCCTTTCAAATAATGATTTCAAAAAAGCTCTCCAGAGTTCCACTTTATTTTGAATTTAATTAAATTTTGAAATTATGTTACAGTTGTTTATGGACAGTAAAAATTTTAACACTGTAGTGAATATTAAATTTGTGCTCCGAATGATTATCAATACACACAACAACTTACTGCCCCGCTTTGCGTACCTTAAAAATATTAAGATTTATCCATAAATGTAATATAATTTTGAAATTTATTTAAATGCAAAATGAAGAAAAACTCTAAAGAACATTTGTAATGTAACTAACTCATTAAATAAAGGGAAAATCATTTTCAATTTTTTAGTGCAGATTTTTAAATGGTTTTTTATATTTTTTATTATACATAAGTGAATTACGCACAATACAAAGCCACAACTGACATCCAGCACTTAGACATAAGTAACTTGTATATGTTTAAAAACTTTATACACACAGCAGTACCTTTTACTTTCGAATTAAGCCATTAAAATGAGACAATTAAGGGGAATAGGCAGCGAAAATAGGCCGAAAGTGCGAAAAAATTCAAATGGCATTTGTGGTAAACTGAAACTACATAGATACGTTTTCTTTTTTGCAACGTTTTTACCGGAGTTTTGGCTAAAAAATACATGCGTTGTGTTTTGCAAAATATAAATATTAAAGGAAGATATGGGCGGATGCAGAAGACCCCGCGTCTCATGCGTTGCTCCCTAATTGCCACGATTTTGAGGGAACGGCTTCAGTTTTCGGCAATTTCCAAGCGCCATTCTCTTCGTTGGATATTCCTCCACAGATTGAACCGATGTTTTCTGAAAAACCATCAAAATTAAAAAAATGGGTCAAAATTTGAAAAAAATTGATAAAACCTCAAAAAATTGATGACATTTATTGTAATAACAACAATAATATATATTTTTTTTCATAGACTCAATGTGTAGAAAAAGTTCATATCTTCATTTAAAAAAAAAACAAAATTAAGGCGATATCTTCAATGGTTCTTGAATTATCGTGCAAAACTATTAGAAAATGCCATTTCGCGAAAGTGTGTGCGCAGTACTACGGCAGAAACACTGCAACTCACGTACGTTAAAAATCGCCGGCGCTGTAGAAGGACGTCGCGATCTCAGCTGCTTGTGTTGCAGCAATCGCGGAACGTCGGGTTTTTCTGACCTGGCTTCTTTTCTTGACTTGACCGTTTGCTTGAACGCACGAAGGCCGCGACGCGCCAGGCAATAACCGTTAGCGGATTACTGCAGTTCTATTGCTCTCCTGGGCTCAATTTTGCGAAATTTTCAGTTTTCTTCCGCCAAAATATGCGAAAGAGATTGTAGTCACAGAATAAAAAAAAATCGAAAATTCTATGCCTTTTTACCCTTAAGCATTACCCTGGCCCGTACTGACTACGATTTTCTTCGCCTGTTTTATTTGTTTATGTGTTAATATAATTACTAAGCTGAGAAGCAAAAACGCATACTTCCAGAATCCGCTGTTAAATTATAAGAGAAGATAAATGTGAGGATTAAAATTCAATTTGCTTTCTTTATTTAATTAAGACCACGAAAGAGTAAATGAAAAAGTCTCAGACAGCTTTAAAAATCTACCTTAATACCCTTGATGAAGTTAAGTAAATAGATGTCATCAAAATAAAGTCTACTGTGTCATTAATTTTGTACATACCTGGAGGTAACGTATATACATATATTTATGTAGGCACATATATGCATATACCCCCGCAAAATATGTACTAAAACTGTTATAGAAGTAAGTACCTACATCACACGCGTGTTTAAGCACCCCATATATTTCATCATATTTGAAACAGTAGGGAGCAAAGTAATATGGGGAGAAATTAATTACAAGAAATTCCTTTCCTTGGAATCTTGAATCCATCAACGTAACAAATCATATGAGCAATAAAGTTATGATGAGCCGCTAATTAATCAAGCTCAGGTGCTTGTCAGGTAGGAAAAACTCAATTTATTAAAATGATTCCGTTGTTATAAAGGATAAAGTTTAAATGAGCACAAAAATCAAGGGACACACATAATATTTTGCAATACCAATGCCTATATGCGAATATATATAGCAAGTGTTAACATTGAATCCGTACCTACAATTTGAAAACAAAAAAGGAACTTTATCTTTGGTATGTACGTGCTAGAAATTAGGATTCGCACCTTTAACAAGTAACATATGTTGGAGTATTGAATCACTTGATTATGAACGAAAGGTAATGGTGGGTTTTGACGGGATGTAATTCATTAGCAAAAAATTCATAGCATATGCTCCACCTACGTTGATAACAAAAACAATTTAAAAAGGATGTGATGTGACATGGTGTACTGTCACAGGGTAAAGTCTTGACTTTTTTTAATCCAATTATTACCATTTCTGTAGTCTGTATAAAGTTTGTATCTCACAAAGCCCTCATACTGTTTGTCTTTGGATTTCCCGTTCCGGAACAATGATTAATGTGCGGTAAATACCTCTTTTCTATCGTGAAAGGTTATGTAATGTTGGGATTCTTAGAATTTTCCCAATTGAAAGTATTTTTCTTCATCTAGCATCTCTCGGTGTCATCTTAAATTAAATAACTTGGAATTTCTGTTTTTTATACCTGAAATTTGGTTCGCTTTTTTTGGAGGCTAAAGAAAATGACAGTAAATGGATAATTAAATAATTGAATTATTCATGTATGGTTGTCCCTCAATGTAGTCACTTCGAACAGGGAAAGCAATAATGCCACATTTGGCGTTGTTTCCAAATATATTGTTTGAACTTTCTTGCAATAGGTATCTCTTTATACATACTTAACGTCTCAGGCAAATAAATTATTTAGGCAAGCCGTATCTCACTTGAAAAACAAATAAAATTTTTCGATATCTCTAGTACTCTACAAGGAGCAGCAGAGGAAATTCTTGCATAGAAATGTCGAGTTTATAGGAAAGTAGATCGGATTCTCCATAGAATTTCGTAGAAATTGATGAACGAAGGCTTTCTAAAAGTTCGTGAATAGAAGGGCACCACGAGGAGGTTGAATTTTCAAATTATTGTTGTATAAAATTCATAAAAATGTTTTATCGAAGCGAGGAACAATTTTTCATTTGCTTGTAACTTTTGGAATTGGAAAAATTTCCTTCATAAAAGTTACGATTCTTTTTATTAACTCAGTACATATTGAATTGATCTCTGATGCAAATATAATCTACAAACAAAGTAATTAGATCTTTTTAAAAAAGGGCGGATTCAACCTTACTAATTTGGCAAGGGATTGGTTAACTTCTATTAACACATTTTCCCGCACTGAAAAAATAAACGAAATATTCTTTAAATTCTTCAGTGAATGAAATCATGAATTTTTGAGTTAAATTTGAAAGTATAAAGAAGTGTATCGGATGGGCTCCACCGAAAAAGTGCCTAGAAAGCAGTTTAAAAGCAGAAAAAATAGTTAAAAGTGACTGTAGTAAAAGTTAAATAAAGTGATGTAGGTGAAGAACATTGAGAAACAATTCAAATTTCTTTCCCCCTGGAACAACCTACACCGCCTTTGTATAAATATTAGAAAATCATGAATTTTTAAAGATATTCAGATGAGCAAAGTCCGCTATAAAGTTTCTTATAGAAGAAAAGGAAATATGCCATTTAATAGGACTCAGCAAGAGCTTTAATTTGATATCACACACTTCCAAAATTGGACCACCCCAAAGGTTGGTGTTACCACCGCCATCCCAAAACCCTCAAAAACGTAAATTATTTTACCCCATAGTGGAAAGCTCTCCATTCACTCATTCTAAATCAAATTATCACATGTAAACCCATTCACGTTTCTACCCTAAAACTCTTTCACCGCGAACGGCACTCTCAAGCTCTCAGTCACAAAGTTATTTAGTCAGGGGCTTGTGAGTAGATAAAAGTTATTTAAAAATGATAAAAAACAAAAAAGATGACAGAGTCTAGCAATTAAGTACATGATCAAGTTCTAGTCAGTTAGAATCAGATTATAAGGAAGTGGATGGAATGCGTATTTGTATTTCTACTTCAAGAGTCCTTGGAGTTATTTTAACTTCAAATTGTCAGAGATTCATTTATCATCCCTGGGTATCCTTTTTAGATCTTTTTTTATAATTCTGTCTGTATTCAGTTAAATTGACTCGAGAGTGTGCCGCAGGTGATTTTAAAACGAATTTGCTATGCGGCTTCTAATTGACCTGTATTTTTTTTAATCCACTTCTATACCAATGATTTTTTTGTTTTTTCTTTTGGAATTGCCTTTTCGAGAATTGATTTTGATTTTTTCTATTTCGCTTGAGTCAAAAAAATGTGGCGGCATTCCCCATTAACTCTTCCTGTGGTCGGAAGAGTTTGGTTGTTTGGCTGATAAGAATTTTCGATTTCCACGATTAAATCTCCATTCGCAATTCTCTAAGATACTTGGGGTGTTAAGCAAAATGCGAAAAGCTTGAAAAAATGTTAATCGCCGGGGACGATAAAGGGTATTCCTTTTTGTATGATTATATGTCTATTACATTCCAAGGTAGAGACAATGATGAATGAAAAAAAAAGAGAAGAATATGTATGGAATAAAAAAAAAATGTGAGTTCGGGGCGAACATGATTTTTAGGAGAAATGGGGCAGGGATATAAAAGTGGCAGCAGATTAATGGCCATATAAATTTCAGGAATTGCAATAAGTCGCAGGGGCTCAGGAGAGAGACTAATAACAAAACTGAGAAATTACTTTGGTAACTAGGTATGCATGCGTGTTATAGACTTTTCGTAATTGAGGGCGCTCGGCTGTAAATTTGATTGTCGTAATATAAGCGGGCGCCGAACTTTATGTGAGTTGTAGAGCATTGGGGTTTTTTTTAAATGGATTTAGCGTTAAGAGTACAAAAATATAGGTGCACAATTTTTGAGGGAGGGCATTTTGGTGAGGTGGGAGGGTCGTATCACCCAAGTAAGATGTTTTCCAAAAGACGTCATATTAAGTATCAAATTAAAGAGAGATGAGATGGTAATCGAGTGATGAAGTTTCTTTTTTGATCGCTTAAACGTCATAACTGACTTCTTACTGCCGAAAACCTGCTTTTTTGCACTTGGATCACCCCACACCCCAGTTGCTATATTTTGCACATATTTCTCCTGTTCTTTCTTTCACATCCGGTAGTAAAATTTTTTTTGAATGCGAAATGATTTTCCACGACTTACCAGTTCTTTACTATGATGAGTTGAAAATATGGCCATTTTTGTACCAAAAAACGATCATTTCTACACCTTAAAAGGACTGATTTACTTATTTTTCAGTTATCTCCAAAACAATTTATTCAAATTCAGATTTATTTAAAATTAACTCTATATAATTAAGACATGAGGAAATAGTCTTATAAGTATGAATAGTATGAGAAAAAGATTAACTAATAAATTTAGTTAAAATGAGATTAAATATAACGCTATATATATATATATATATATATATATATATATAGTATGTACAAAAAAAAGGCAATAAATCTACAAGCAAAATACAGCAAATACATATATAATGTTACCTATATAATGTTACCTATATAATGTTTGTGCTATATAATGTTAGTGCTATATAGTGCTATAAAGTGCTATAAAGCTAAACTAGTAGTCATGTATCTAGCTAGTTCCAAACTAAATTTATCTCTGCTGCCTGCTCCCGTGAGCGCAGGCGAAAGATAATTCCACAGTCTGGTAGCCTGGACAAGGAACTGATGCTCTGATATCACACAAGTATGTCGTGGACTAGTAGAAGTTCGGTTAGAACGAGAAAAATTAAAACAATTATACAGATAGTCTGGTTTTCTATATTTTGGAGCATTGTATAAAAAGATTAATATTCTTTGATGAAGATAAGATACTAAAGGACATCCAATAACTGAAATAACATGTGCACTGATATGGTCAAATCTTCGAAGTCCGTAATTGTAATGAACAGCTGAGTTGAAGGCAGTATTGAGCTTACGCATATGGAGTCCATTTTACCAGCAAAAATTTCGCAACCATACATAATGATAGGAATAATTAGTATATGAACAAGCATACGTCTAGTGGATAGAACAGTATAGGCAGACGATAGGGATAGCATATTCCAAATCAAGGTTTTGTTAAATCTAATACCGAGATTTCTAACATTATTTCAGTACGTGCTGGGGCATTCGTTGAGTAAAATTGGTGGAAAACATAAAGTGTCTATGGCATGTTTGTACATAACGATCGAATTACTGTTATTGGGATTGAGGACTAGGTTATTTTGATTGGACCAATTCAAGACTGGCAAGAGATCCTCACTTAATTTATTCACACCTTCATCAATCCACACCAAAGGCATGGAGATATAAAGTTGCAAATCGTCAGCATAGATTTGAAATTTAGAGTACCTTATTATATTTGGAAGATCATTTATGAAAACGGAAAAAAAGCAGCAGTCCCAAAATAGAACCTTGAGGTACACCAGAATTCGTTAACAAGGGCTCATAGGGTAAACCATTGCATTCGACCAAGTGCATTCAGATAGTGAAAAATTGTAGTTGTTGGCCAACTTATTGATTAAAAGTCTGTGCTTGACCTTACCAAAAGCTTTAGAAAAGTGCAGCAGCACAAGTGCGAAGTGTAGTAACCTTTTCCTCATCAATTGCAAGCCGTATGTTTTCAGTAACTTTCAAGAGAGCGGTCGTACAACTATATCACCCATGCCTCGCTTTGACAATTCAATGGAATATATGGCTTTTAACTTCATGTTGCCAAAATGGCTTTTAACTTCATGTTGCCAAAATGGCTGTCACTTCGGGGAATACGCTGCAGAAATAGGTCTACTTTTAATGCGCAATTCGCAATTCTTTGATTGCTTGTTAATCGATTTTATCAATGGAAATTATAAGAATAGAAATTTGAATACTTTTAAATGTTAATTAGATCAAAATAATGTTTTCATAGTCTTGTATGTATTGTTTTAAAGTTCTAATAAATACAAAACCGGAAGTATTCTCTATTTATTTTCTTAATAAAGATCAAATTGGTACACAGAATTTTTCGGTGTACTTGTTTAGATCGTGCCAAAGAAAAATGCCTGCTTATCTTTGATGATACATTACGCATCCCTTGTATGCCTTCAGTCGGACATGGAGCATAACAGTATATATTAATCACCGACACAACAAATTTGTGTTAAGTTTACAAGAACCAACAATAAAATTAAGGACAACCTTGATTTATTTGTTATCTCCGAGATGATAAGCACAAAATTTATGAGCCAATTCCATGAATAAGAAATTATTACTTTTCATTGCTATGTACGTGAGCTGCTTTCGGGGATTTCTCAGTGGTGTAACCGAGATTATTTTGCAAAAATACTGCACAGAGGAAAAGTCTTTAATGCGTAAATTTATGAGTTTCTTGATATCTCAAGCTGAGGCTATTAACTAGGTACATATATACGAAAACGGCATGAACAGCATAATATGTATAGAGCCTAATTGAGTTACCTTGCGACGGAGGAAGAAAATATTGTATTAAAGGATGTTAATGATTTTCAGGAGCACCTACAGAGACCTAGAAAATAACAATAAAAATAGAAAGAATTACGTAATTACGAATTATGTAAAGCGAATAGAGCATTGCGGAATTCTGGAGGAATTGTACGTATTTACGTTGGGCATTTTTTTGAAAATGATCTGTCAGCTAAAAGTCATGGTAATTTGTAGTATAGAGGGCGCCAATGGAAAAAATTGTTTTTGTACTTTATTCATTATTTTGATATCTTGCCCTATGTGAAATTATGGGACAGACTGAATTAGGCAATATCTATTCTGTCTGTCTGTCTGTCGACATGATAACTTAAAAATTTATAGGGAATATTTTTTTTTTGTATAAATTTTAGAGCTAATAGACGAATTTTTAGAAAAACTTTTTACTTTTACGATTTATATCAAATTATTAAATACAAGAGAAAAACAGCCGCCTCGTCCTGTTTTTGAAGCTGGGACCTACCGCTTTCCGGGCGATTACTCTTACCTCTCAGAAAACGAGAACGGTGTCTTTACCTCTTGAATTTATTAATTCGTCTAGCCTATTAAGCATGATTTGCTTCCATCTGGCATTAACCAGTAACGATGCTAAATTTATAATTTTTATTTATTTTCTGATCTTGTCCAATAGTAGACTCAAAATTTAAAAGTTGTTAAAATACGACATAAGAGCATGGGGTTGTTACACGAAAATTTTAAGTTTTCATCTATTCTGGGACAAAGATTAGTCTCAATGTTTTTAATATAGTAAAGTATTTTTCAAAATATATAAATACAATAGATGCAAAATTGACCACTGATTAATTGAACATTTTTAACGATTGTAATGATCAATCGAGCTATTTTTTAGTTTGTTTATTTTATCTTCTGGAAGAAACTCCAGGCGACAAAGTTGTTATAATGAATTCTCTCTTAAGCTATTTTCTCGTAAGAAACATCAGAATCTCACCAAATTTTTATTCTATCAAATAATAAATCAGAATAATACCAGAATTTTGCACATAATAAAATACTTTTTTTTTAATTTCATTTCAATTTATTCAATTCAGAGGCATTGCACAGTTAAGTTTACCAATATTATTTAGTTACAGGTGAAAGGAACAAAGAATTCACTTAAAATAAAATTGAAAAAGAATAATTTAAGCTTAGATTAAAATTGAATAGCTACAAAAAGTCATGATGCACTTGTTATACAGCTGAAACCTAACAAATCTTCTAAAAGAAGTATGCACAGGGTGTACTGAAATCCATAAAAGATAAGGTGATTTGCAATCGAAAATGTAATTTTAATTTTTTTCGAATACATGAAATTACAGGGTATTTTAAATTTTTTCATAAATGTGGTCCTTGAAACGATTTCAACGATTTTTTGGCTGTAATTCAACTCGTTTTGCTTACTGAACCGACATTTTGGCCTTGTTTTATTATTGACTGTTTCATTTATAATAGATTGGATTAGAGGGGATTAGGCAGGGAGAGTAAAGTACCCATTCATTGGCTTATTGTGCACCAAATTTATTTATAATAACTTTCTTTCAAAAAAGTATGTAGATAAGTAAAAAATGAATGATATAACTTCAAAAATGTTTTTCTCTTCGAAAAATTATCTTCTTTGAAGGCCAACATTCTCCTAAATTAGCTATAAGAGCTTGCTAACTCTACCATACTGAAGTACTCATCTATGAACTTACACAAGAAAATTGAGTGAAACCTCCTTCATAATTTTAAGATTTACTTTAGTCTGTCGTTATTAAATAAAGCAATGTCTGTGAGTGGCCAATAACATCTCTTAGAAACATGAAATGATGAAAAGGAAAATCATAATGTAGACAAAACAAAGTGCCTTTTAAATTCAGGTATCACACCAAAAATAGAACCATGGCTTAAAACGTTATAGTTTTTGAAGGTCATCAATTAACCGTACATTATTGCCACCTAATCTTGCACAAGTATAGAATTCTCCAGAGGTGAAGAGATATTGCTATTATTGAAAACACTCATTCTCGAAAGATAATTGCATACTTTCTGGCATTAATTGAACTTTTTCCCTGTGTATGCTAAACAAATAATAATTAATAGGCATATGAAAGAAAATTGAACCTCTTTTCCGATATACAAAGTTTGTATTATTAGAAAAAATTCCCTAAGAGCCGCCTACTCGATAAGTAAAAATTAAAACCGCCAGATCACAAGATAAGTTTCATCATGAACTCTTTGCAGAGAATTCGGTACAGAGGTTCTAGCAGCGTTAGTTTATTCGAGCTTATACATAGTTCGTTGACTATTTCGAACAAGGCTATTCCAAAGCTATGTCTTCAACGAAAACTGAATTAAAAATATTATAGTAGATAATTGATAAACATTTCAAAGAGCTTTGGATATATTTAAATAAGGGAAATTGATTCTGTAAATTTTGGACATATTCCGTCCAAACCAGTATATTTGCACTTTTTACCTGTAGATAAGAAAAATACACCTCATCCATTGGATTTATGAATTACGCTGACATATAAAATGCGGTTTACTAGAAGGTAATCTTCAATTAAGGTATCTTGAATGATTTTTTTTATTTGTTATTTCGCTTATTATAAGTGTAAGTATTTACATAGATTGGGCAATACAGTTTCGAAGAAATAATCATTAGAATGGGTAACTTTTATGTCGTTTCCTCTTTTCATATGTGATATTATAACTTATAAGCTGAAATCATTTGCTGCAGATTCGTACGGAACTCGAGACATTCTGATTTGGTACTTTGTGACGTATTTTATGTATGCGTGCGATTCAGGTATTGTAACTGGTTTTCAGCATTAGACATTGAATTCTCCTCTATGATCTCAACTTAAGGCTAAAACACAATGTGAGCGACACGATAAAACACCGTAAAAAACGCCGTACAAAACGTCCGTGAAAATACAATGGGTGCGACAATAGCTGTCAATCCCCAATTAAATTTATTCTGTTATTTGTGTTGTAAAGTAAAAATAGAAAAAATTTCAACGAATAAATTATAAAAGATTATTAAAATTGTATGTGTGGCCGTTTTGCTAATGAAGATAAAAAACAGAACCCACATAGAAGAAGAGGTGTGTCCAAGAGTTATCAAAAACTCAGCCGGAATTGGGTTTTATGCGGATGCGTTTTTTTTTTTTTTCAATAAACTTTTCTTCCATTTTTTATTCAACCAACTTTGATATTTAATACGGCATTGTTATTTACTGATATTTTAAATTTATCAAGTCATAAATATGATTGCAATGAACGTATAACAATAGATATGAACGCAACCCAATATCATAATTTTGCTAAACGCACCCTAAACGTGCGACAAATTTCAATTTTCATTTAAGTTCGACGACAACGGCGAACGATGTCGTCAGCATTGTATTTTATACCATACACTGCCATGTTATTAGAACCCAAATGACAGCGTTTTTTACAGCGTTTTTGTCGTGTCGCTCACATTGTGTTTTAGCCTTTAGCCCTAATAACCATCAAAGCTTATGAGATAATAATTATATAATAAAATTGTGCAAGTGTTGATATTCAATAAGCACATTAACATTATAAATAATCATTATTATTTAAGTCATGATCAGAAATACTCGAAATACTTTTATTTAAAACATTCGAACTATGGTAGAAAACAAAAATGTATGAGCTTTTTATAAACACAGTGTAAGTAGTAAGTAGTATCAAAATGTACGTTGAAATCCTTACTGACAGTTACATGTCGATGCTTTGATAGAAGCGTCCAGAGTTCGTCTTACAGTAATTGAACTTACTGACAACTTTGCGGGTTATACTCTTATAATGAAAAAAAAAATTATACTGGTCAACAAATTTAAAGTTTTTTTTTATTATTCGAATTGACTTGAACTGATTCTGAAAGAAGGCATCTACAGAAGAATTTGTACCATAGTCACAAGTTAAAGCGGTTTCGGGTGTCTTAGATACTAATAAAAACAAATTTGTGAAATTTCTAAGTACATTTATTCTACATATTCAATAATGAAAACATTTCTGTGTTGTTGATTTTCTTTTATAAATTACATCTACGGCTTCCCTCTTTAAACTCCAGCAATAATCTGCTGGCATAATAGGATTCCACTTACCCTGATAACGCCTTTCCATACCCGAAGTATCTTGAAGGAACCATTGTCCGTGTTCATCGCTGACATCGCCCATGATTTCTGGGAAAAAATCCAAATGAGAATGCATCATATGCACTTTCAATGACATTTTGCAGCCAATTACTCTAAATGCTTCCAACATGTCTTCCACTAACTTTTTGTACGGTATCCTAGTAATTCCCAGAAACTGCAACTATAGTTCTCAATGCCTTTTTTTCTGTTTAATTATGTCTGCTATTACTTCGTTGATTTGAGGGCCAACAAATATTTCCTCTTTTATTTTGGCTTTAGTTATTTTAGGAAACTTTTTTGGAGATATTGGAAACCTTCTCCTTCACGATTCATTGCCTTCACGAAGTTCTTCATTTAAGCTAGTTTGATGTGGAGAGGAGGTATTATGAATTTTTCTATATCTATAAAAGGAACATATTGAATATTTTAATTTTCTGGCATAAAATTTTCTTTTGCCAACCATTCTCGTACATAATGATTCTCCTTATCGCGACATGGCATAGAAAGCAATAGTTGATTGTAGTTAAATTTTGTCAGCAACTTCTTCATATTTTCATAAGTTTCGCTCAATGCTGCATGACCAAGATGAATAGAAGATTACCACTGACTTATAACAATGGACTGAGCGATTTGCTATTTCATGTGGCACAAAAAATATTGTGTTTCTGTATATCACCGTTAGAGCACCCTTTAAAACGATTACATAAAAAACATGTAAAACTCAGCTAATCAGATGAAATTTTACACCCGTAAATCGAATTTAATTAAAAAATTATTTTTTCTTGTGTCCAAGTGATATTTTAATCGCTTATAAGGAATTAAACTCATTCCGACTTTAATTTTCAAAAGTTATTCGTAACTGAATCCTGCTTATGGGCAAGAGAGATGGAGCATGGTAAACACTATCTCTACCTTATTCCTTCTGAGGTGATTGTATCTGTAGCCAACTTAAAAACATCAAATAGTATGAGCAAACGTTCCAGAATACAATGTCTTATGATGGTAGCTCCAACTCTGCCATAGGGCGAAAGAGAGAACTATAAAACTTGTGTCATGCTTTCCTATAGGAAAATGACAATACGCTCAGTCCATTGTTATAAGTCAGTGAAGGCTACTTATTTCCGTTGTGGAGAAGAACCGATTTGAGACTTGTTTTAAAAGAATCAATTCTGAATTATTTTCTATTCCAAGACTTTTAGAAACACTTTCAATGTCGTTACAATACAATAAATCACCATTCATACTGTAAAAGTGTACAAAATATTCGTGACGATGACGAAACAAAGTAAATTTTGTCTCCTTCTCCAAAAGATTCCACTGCGTAGGCGTGTTGAAAGAAGTTCTGCTTCTGATGTCGATAAGTTTAAATCCCTTACTAAGTCACTTAATTCTTCCTGGTTGATTAAATGGGGCTGAGTGGACGTTGACGGCAAAAATTCGATGTCTTCAGAAGCCCCGACGGGAGATTCTACACTACTAGCTCTATTTCCTCCTGGTGATGAGCTTGCTGCGACCTAAGGAAGTGGATATGTTTCGTCATGCAAAAAGAACAATCGGTATCATGATCAACTTGTTCTGTCCATATTATTGGTACACCAAATGCCATCCTTGATGCGCTTTCCAGCCAATTAGTACTTAGCACAAAATACAAAATGTTTCTACAAAATACGTGTGGAATCCATGGCTTGTCTTGGTGCCTTACAGGTATCCCGAAATACATTTTGTATAGTTCAGAAAGTACAGGAGTTATAGTTTTCCCTTTATCCAACGAAGTAAATGTACCACGAACATAATAAAAATTATCTGGATTGGTATTACACCGCCTTCTAGCATTAAAACAACAAACTTTTAAAGTATCTACTTAGCTCACTGTTTGCATAAAAAACTTGTAAATGCCCGAATATTTCCTGTTTCAATCAATGCAATATGTCATCCTTATGAATGTACTAAAAAAAAAAAGAGTTGTAAATTAAATTGTGTGGAAAATTTATTCTGGCATGAATCATTCTTAAAAAAAATTGAGCTCGAAAAATTGTCTCCATAAAAATTTGATTACGAGAAAACTGTTTACTATAGAAATTGTGCAATGTACTTACTACTGAACTATATTCCTCATATATTCTTAATATATTTAATATTCTTATAATATATATTAGCAACATTTTTATTGTTTTTTTTCTTTCTTTCAGATTAGACAAGGAAGCAAGATGTCAATTTCAGATTTCCGAAAAAAGAAGCTTCTTTACGTTTTCAACGTATTTTTTGGTAAGTGCTAAATTTTGAGTTAGTCATTAGATTAAGTAGTTACTAATCAAAGCTTATGAAGGGTTCACGCGATATTTTTATAATATCTACAGATACTCAAGATTTTTTCGATACTTACGCTGTAGTCTATTAGATATATGGAAAAGTCGCAAAAATTATTATTCCATTGAAACAGGAAATTCTTATCGTGAGCATTTTAGAAAGAAAGATTATTTTGAGTCAAGTGCATTATTATAACTGAAAATTACTTTTTAATCTACATGGCGTTGGCGTACTCATATATGTATGTATATGGTAACATGGACTATTCATTCGCCTTAAACCTTTAGGAGTGCAAATTATTCAAAAACTGCGAAAATCTTCGGGATTTACTTTTTCTCGTAGTATGTTTCTTCAGGTAGACAGATTGATATCAGTTCACCTTCGAGATAAATAGGCAGTAAAAAAAAATGCGAATTTTTAGCCAGCAGTGAAGCAAATGAGAGTTTTTTTTAGCAGTATTGAGAAAACATTGACAGTGAGCACGTAAAAAGTCAAATGGTATAGATTAAAGGAAGTTTGTGGAAATAAAAGGAGAGTCCACTGGAATATCATGATAGAACAAGGAAAGAACGAGATAGGGATGACGAAGAAAGAAGTAACTTGAAATTCAACCAAAATCCTAAGAAAAATATTAATGGAAATGATAAATTCTGTTTTTCATGTTATTGTATCGGCTAATAATATCAAATGTGATCAACATCAAATCACTCGAATTAATAGATTTAAATGACTTCGAAATGCTTCTTTTTTAAATTCTGACTCAAAAACTATGTGGGGGCTCTTAGTTGCTTACTCCTGCTCACATCCTAAGCAAAATATGCGCATAAAGAGACAAGGGTATTGTTTTTCTTAATTCCGGATCAATTAATTAATTCCATATCAATTGTTTTGGAGTTACAGGGTGATTAAGAAAAAAATTAGTTTTTCACAAAACATCCTGTATTTTAAAAAGTACAGGGTATATCGTCACCGTCTAAAGCTAATTGTATGTAGAACTTCATGAGCTTTTCAACGACTGCTCAACCAGCCCCATATTCCTCCCTTCTCATGAGTTAAAAATTTGGGGTTTTCTTAACTATTTTTTTTTACTTTGACCTCTATTATTTTTGCAAGACGGTAGTTAATATAACTTTTATTTATAAAAAGTGAAATCTGTGGACTCTCTATTTTAATTTAACCTACTACACCCTATGTTCTATCTGTAGCCCTTAAAAAGTTATTAGCTCTTAACCTAGTCTCAAAGCTATTCTCAGACCTATTCTGAAAGATAATTTGTTCCAATAGTGACTGAAAACATCATTTTAAAAAATATCGGCTGATTTCGGTATGAGCTGAATGTGTTGTGACGGCTTTAACGGCTGCAGATACCACATAGATTTAATAGGTCAAATTAAAAATAAGAGTCTACAATTTTTATAAAAAAAAGCTAATAACCTTTTTGTAAAGTAAATGGAGGTTAAAATGAAGAAAGGTAAGAAAATGCGAAATATTTGGCTTAGATCACAATAACTCCTAAGAGGTTGGAGTACGGGGCTGGTTGAGCAATCGATGGCAACACCAGTAAGTTCTGCATTCAATCAGCTTTAGACAGTGACCGTATACCCTGTCCTTCTTCAGATATAGGGTGTTTTGTGCAAACTAGATTTTTGCTTAATCACCCTGTACGTTGGTACAAAGCACTCATGAAATTTATCATCAGTAGCTATTCTCTGGGCACTGTTACAATTTTTAGAAATTATCATGTTGACCTTAGCGAGTATTAAAAATGGATTATACTTTAGTATTGTTGAGAGCCATAAATATGTGATATTTCGTTCTCTGGAAATGATTAACTTGCACCCACAAACATATTTGGACACTGAATATCAGTAGCATAATTAGGTCCTTACAACGGGCATATTTATAAATAATTTTAAGCGCACATTCCTCCACGTTTTACGTTACATATCCTAATTATAAAACTGTTACCACGAGAGCATTTCAATCCAAATATACCTATGTAACATTACGTAGAATTTTCCGTTTTAGCCCACTGGACAGAAGGTTCGGCTTTTAAGACATTCGATAAATTTAAGATGTCATATACCATAAAGAAAAAAACACGTAACTGCGAAATACTGAACAGGTAAAAACATTTCGCAATTAGATTTGCATTTTTGGTGTATTCTTTTCTTCTGCATATACACATATTTATAGTAAGTTATAAGTTCCAATTCGGAAACTCAATCACAAAAAGCTCTACTTTCAATTATCGCGCTAGTATATACTTCAAATTTACGCAATCCAATTAGAACACTTCGTTCTGTTTACTAGGTTCGCCTCACTGCAAGCGCCGTATTTATACTCCATAAATTATTTTAGAATCTTTCTGAATATTCCGTTCTCGAAACATCGATTCTGCAAACCTTAAGCTGTTTATGTCCGTACTTTATAGATGTCGCTTGCCTTTTCTGTGATACGAATCTCCGAAAGTTGCTTATGTCTGTACTTAACGAGTTATTTCATGCGAAGGATGTAGATGTCGCATGTCCCTTTTTCCCTTTTTCTATTGCACGTAGTAATATTTTTTAAAGTCTTCTGCAAAAAAGCATTATTAATGACGAATTATTTGGAGAAATATAGCGATAATGTTGGACGAAGGTTATTAAAATTTCCCAAAGAGATGTGATCGGATAAGTCCACTTATTTGATGTTGAAGGAAGCTGTTCGAAGAGTTACCAAAACATAATTCGTCTAACATCGATTTCTCCAAAACCAATTTCATTAAAACGCAATTCCTGTTGATCATTCGGATTTGATCAACAGAACTTATCGGGCAATATGAATTGTAACCTACCCTTTCCGTTATTATTATGTTCAGCGGGGGAGTCATTATCTATGGAAAAAAAGGAAATTGTCAATTCTAGAAATTTTACATGACGGAAATTTGTATTTGGGAATTTACTTTTTGATAAATAAGTTCGCCGAAAATAATCCACAAATCATTGAGAAAATTTAGTTTACTTGGTTTTGATAATGTGAGCAAAACACGTATGTTGTTTGTAACTTCCAACAGAAGGGAGATCAACCAAACTTCCTTTAAGCTCCATCATTCAGTGTTCGGCGGACTGTCTCAATGATAGCTACCTACACTGTAAAATATATTAGGATTATTCCCTAAATTTACACGTTTTTCCGTAAAAATAAATGTAATTTTCTCTGATAGAAAGGGAAAATCATTTTAATTTCCCCAAATCAATGGAACATTCAATGAATTTAGGTATCTGGCGTCAGAAAACCTCAAAAATACGTAAAATTTCCAAAATGTTAAGCTCTCTTGGATATAAGGAAGAGAACATTCAACGAATTAGGTATTATGCTACATTTTTTATGGAAATATATTTTCGTTTATGTAATTCACTAATTGTTCCTGAAAATAAGTCAAAAATTGATTTTCAATATTTTGATTGAGCGTGCCCAGTGCACCAACATAACTTCCGTACTACTTAGTAGTATGGGCCACATGATAGCTCATTCTTATGTTTTTTAAAAGGGGTGGTCTTCTATCAACTTCACCTATGGTGAAAAGTGGTGCGGTGCTATCACCTATTCCCTACATTTTAGGGAAAATTCCCTAAATTTTAGGGAATAGTCCTTACATCTTAGCGGAAAACAAAACAAAACAACAATTTGAAATTCCCTACATTTTATGGAATTTTCCCTAAAATATTGGGGGGGAAATAAAAAAAATATGAAAATTCCCTACATTTGAAGCATTTGAAGTTGATGAACATTTGCTTAACAATATTTTCGTTATTATGTCATTTTCATATACTTATTTGATCATATCTTGACCCAGCGGGGAACGGCGTGCAGAGTTATGCAATTCTTACGGATTCTATGAAAGGTGTTGGTTTCGATCGTGAAAAGAAATATTCGTTAATAATTCTATGGAAGTTGAAGCCAAGCATTTCCTTTTAATGCCGCATTCATAATGTAGAGCGGAGCAGAGGGAGTCTTGAGTCCAGAATGAAAGTGTTCATAATGCAGCACAGAGTCAAATTCAGACTTTGAAATTAACATAACAAATCGCCATAACAACGCAAAATCAACCGGCAAGCAAGCAAAAAATAAATTGTCAGAACAATAAATTCGAAAAAGAATACACCTGTTGGCACGATCAGATTTCTTCTGAACGTTCTTTTTGTATTTAAATCATGAAGTTTGCAAAACTACCTCTTGGGTTTTATTAGTATTCATAAAAAATATTAAATCAGAAAATAACATTAACACATGCTAGTTATAATGAAGAGAAAAATCTTTTTCCACGCCTTACATACATATGTCAATCAATCTTTCAGTATGTGGGGCTTGGAATGAGCTTGAGTTTGTAAATTTTTTGAGTGTTTCTTCTGGAGTATTCCAGGACGTTCCACAGATATTCTTAGGAAATTTTCCTGTCCGAAGAGTTAGTTCTGTGGAATATTCCCAAGAATGTCAAAAGAATTTTATGGAATTGCTACGGGGCAAAAGATACGCTAACCGAGAAAAGTATGCCATCATTATTCCAAGGAATTTCTCCACAAATTATAACAACAACATCTTTGGAAACTTAGTGGATATTTTCAATGGATACTGTATGGAGAGTTTCTTCGAATATTCTGCAGAATTATTCCACAGAAATTCTTCAGAAATCAGAATCATCACAATTTCCGCCTACTACAATAAATAAAAAGCATTTTATATAATTGGTAACACAACAAAATTTATTTTTAAGAAATTTATTCAAACAAAATTAAAAAAAAAAACACAATTCAATTATAAAAAGAAAAAACAAACATTTTAAATTTGTTCAGAGCTGGGTAGTTTTCCTCCATTTTCTCTGTGAACAAAAAAGTTATTAATCTTAAAAGTAATAAAATAACGGTTTTAAAGATTGTCCAAAATTGTCCACTGCTTTTCCAATTTTTATCTCGTATATACTTTTCTATGGAAATTAGCTAGATTTTCCTAGGAATGGCAAAATAGAGCCGGTTAAAATTTCGGAACACGTAAAGACATCGTTCTGTGTTTGAATTTTTTGGAATTGCGTCCAATATTTTTGTAGTATAGTTTGGAAAATGTGAGGACATCGATAGGGATATAATATCTATCAGCTGAGTTAGCCTTCTCGTAATCCATTAAGACTAGATTTAGAAGAAGATCTCCATGAAATTAATGTTATTTACGTTGTAAGCGGCTCTATCTTAAAGTTGGTTATATTTTTAATTCTTTCTAATATTATATATGAAAGAGCTGCAACTGAAAAATCTTTTCCAGCTGTTGCAATAGATTAAGCCTCCTTTATTTTGATCTTTATTATGATATTTTCCGTTCAATTGATCGAAATATTACAACATTCCAAGAATTAGTTGTATGGCATCCGTATTGACTCTAGGAATCAGTGCTTGAACTTTCATCCTTTCTTCAAGTTGTTGGAGTTGTACATGTATATTTCTCCTGTTCAGGAGCACTAAAGGAATGTTCCCTCCAACTGGATAGACATCCATCTTTTACTGTTTGCGATGCCTCTAAGTATGTATAGCTCTGCGGTATTCAATTTTATACCTACCAGATTTAGTTATCGTACCATTTGAAAATTGTGCATTCTGCCTTGTACAGCAAAAGACAGAACTTCTAGCTTTATGACACACTTTTCGTGATGTCTGTAATGATTAGCTGATTATTGTGACTTTGTTTTTTACATCATAGAGCCGAAGCACCAAGGAGTAACTTTATTACCTTACAAGCAGAGTTAGTCTACCATCTGAGAAAAAAATTCGGTGCTATGCATGACTGTTTCAGGCAGGCGAGCAAGGTGAGGTGGATTAGAAAGGGGGCCATTCAGAGCTGCTGCAACTCAGAGTCGAAGATTTTTACAATACGGCTGTAACGATTACTAACATTAATGTTATGCCAAGTTTTGTTTTCTGTACACTTTAATGATATTAATTTTGCAAGAAATCGACGTGACGTTAGAAATTTTTTGGATATGCACTTTTATCATGGACTATAACCGACCCCGAAATCTATCTATAAAAATCAACCTTTTTTGGTATCGTTCCAAGCTCCGTCTTATGAGTTAAGCCTAAAGGTCTGCGCTAAGCTAAATTTTATATGAAAATTTAGTGCGCTAAAATTTATCGGCGAAAATTTATCCTGATTTTTTGCAAGAGCAGTACTACGGTCAACACGGTAAATTTGGGCTTTGTTTAGAGATGGCACCACCGGTAAGTCTTCCAAAAAATTTAGCTTGAATTTATCCGTACGTTCCGTTCTTTAGCGCGCTAAAAGTATTTATTGTCAGTGCTCTGAGATTTGATAAATTTATTGACCGGATTTTTGTAGTTAACGTAATTTTGTATATCTTTGCTGTAAGCACGGATGAATTGGATTTCTTCTCGTGGCCGTATTTTCAATGTCATTATTAATTTTTTTTATTGTACACATTACACAGATAATTTTAATATTTCTAATATTTCCAAATAATTTTAACTACCTGTTTTTAGACATGTTATGACCGCGCGTTATATATGCGAAAAATAAAATTTCAAAATGTTTCTTCTTCTTATTTTTACTATATCTTTTCTCTGAGTCTCCGCTGTCATATTTTAGCTACTTAAGCCTAGTAGTCAAACATAAAATTTTACTGAGGTCTTTACTAGTCCAGTACGGAGTTGACTGATATAAAGTGCCATTTTTATATTATATTATAAGATAGATGGCATTTTGTAAGTCTCCAGACATTTTACTAACCATTTTAATGTGCGGATCATTAAAATGCTGGTAAAACTTTGACATTTCTTCCGTTGTTCAAAAAGCGAGTTTATTTAGTTACTTAGACCTGCCGAAGCAACAAAATCGTCGTCGATATGATGTTTTATATCCTTTATAAATTATAATCACTTACTATTTTTAAAAATATTTCCAATTAATTGTGATTTTAACATTTGTCACTTCGATTTCTCGACATAAAACTTACGTCAACTGTTTACCGGCGTTAAAATGCTATTTTTTGGAGACCGCATTAAATTTTACCAGTACCCGAACTCCATACTAGGCATAAAGAATGGCCCGATATTGGAGACTCGCTAAAATTTTGCTTAGCGCGGACCTTATACTAGGTTTTATTATAAAATTATTTTTGCTCTCTTTCCATAAAAATTCAAGTAAAATTTCCTTAACACTTTTGATTATCAGGTAGTAAGAAGAAGACTAGCATAAATTTCCTCTTTCCCAAGAAAGTTAGACGTTAGTATAAATACGAAGATAACTGGAGATCTTTCAGAGAAACAAAATAAATTCCCGCACCCTTAAAATTGTCAAGTCTTCATGTAGTACTATATGGAAGCAAGATACCATTGAAAGGAGAAGTTTATGGAAAGGGGTAAAACCTATAAATGAGCCATACGTATTAAAAAAAAAGGTTTATCCATCCATTATACTGGGAGGAAAGCAGAAAATATACAGTCTAGATAAAATCATAGAGTATATGTAGGTATTAAAGTAGATTCTGTGGTTCAGACTGTATGTTCGATTAGGTTGAAAAATTTCAATGTAGAGTGTTCAATGCGTGTACACACACGTGGAATACCATATAATGTAGATATATTTCTTTAGTGGGTGGAAAGGCTAAAAATGGAAATCCCCAGCGGCCTAATATATTATAATAAATCGAGCCCTTTGCCAATACTTTCAACTAATACAAATATATACTTTTACCTTTTCAGATGTTAATCAAAGCGGAGAAATAGACTTAGGTGATTTTGAAATCGCAATAGAGGTAACGATTCTGATTTTCAATGTAAAACCTTTATAGAAGGCCTTCTATTCACAGAAAATTTGTTCACTAAGAGGATGGCCCGTCAATCATCCAAGAAACAAGGAAACACATGACGTAATGCTTAAAATCTGGGAAGGATTGAGACAAAAGGCCGACAAAGATAATGATGGACAGGTAAGTTGACGTTTAAATAACATTATTATTATATTTAGTTAGTTTATAAGAATCTGAAAATATTTATTTATAAACTTTTCTCTGGAGTTCACTTGCCTTACCATAAAGTTTGAATGAAGCCTTATGCAGTAAATTATTTTCATTAGTTGCGAGCGGTCAGCTGATTGAGATAAAGCAGCGCGGACGTCCGTTCTGCCGAGTTATACCGAATTTTAATTGTCTCGCTATCTTCATAGGCAGCATGGATTATTTCTGTCATTCTTATGGGAAATCTTAGAGCCGTCTGCTGCTGTATGTAGTGTAATCTGATCACAACACGGACTTGGGCAACTTCCAATTGACAGCTTTTTCGCTGGGTTGTTGACTTGAAAAATCCAGTTATTTTGTAACAAATTTGAATTTATTTTGACGGGATAGTTTTCGGCTAGATTTTTTTAAACAATTTTTCCGCATACACTTCTCTCCGGTAATACGAAAAGCAAGTAAGAAAGTCACTTGGTCTAACAAGAAGAGGGTTCCTACTCATCATCACCAATTTCGTCCAAATTCATAGTTTATGTTGGGCTTGACTAGAAATGAAAGTGACCCAAAAAAAGATGGCTAAGCGATACCGAAATAATGCATAATATAGGTGAACCCGGGGTTAGAATTAACACTTTTAGGAAAACTTTGATAATTAACATCTTGCGGGTATATTCGCAACATTTAAGCCACTTTCTTTTCGTTACAATTCTCTCTAATCTGTTATCTTTCCAGAAGTCATTACCCCAATTTTAGCAGCATTTTCCAAAATAAAATGGCGAGGTTTGCTAAATTACTTTCAATTTACATTAATTAACAGCATATACTGTAAAGCTACCATTTTCATCTCTCGGTCTGATTCCAACTGATTTTCAAAATTCTTTTTGCTAACTTCATTGTGAATATTTTAAGATTTTTGAAACTATTACGAGATTCGTACGGTAGCGGGTTCCAGAGTGGTAACCCGTGGTGGGTTACATACATAAATATTATTATAATAAAAAAGAAATATTTTTCCAGGGGTGGGGGTATTTATTTTATATTCTAATGGAAAAAATTTCTCATTTCCCGGATTCGGGTGTTCTGAGGAAGGTGGGGTAAATATTATCCGATATGCAAAACTCCTTTTGCTAGTTTTTTTTTGTGGTTTTTGTCTGATTTTTTGAACATACTTTCCCTCCAATTTTGATTAAGGTGCGAAATTTAATCTTCGACAGCCAAAATTCTGTTTGAAAAATGCATTTCAAAATGTTTTTCTACAACTTATCGATTAATCCATGTTTTTGTTTTTTTTATGGATGTGCTTGAGATCATCTGATTCGTCGCATTTTCAAACTTAGCAAACATCAAGATAACTTTTAATATCATGCATGGGTGTCCAATCCATTATAAATATATTAGAAGTTAAGTACATTTATCAATATCACAATCATTTACCAATATTCTAATTTCCAGATTAAAAAATATCCAAATACATTTCCACATAAAAGAATGTAAATATTTTTTTACCGCATTCCAATTTTAATTTTACATACAACTTTTGGGCTCGGGTACATTTCATTATCGAACATGAACAAACGTGACATCTAGGGTAGTACATGCAGACAGAGATGTCACAATATCTTGGGAAGTGAGAAAAATCATTATTTCCGGTACGCAAAAATTGTATATACTTATATACACGCAAAGGCCTATCCCTTAGTTTCTTACTCGTAGATTAAAAGTGGTTGGGTGAGCTACAGTTCCCACATGTATTCTACAAAACTCTCAAAGTTGAGCCTTAGGTGGAAGTTGGAAAAACTACCACTATATTTAGAGCGAGAGGAAGATCCAAGCGAGTTTCCCTGAAGCTTCTTCCAAATTCGCTTTAAGGTTGCTTTATGTAAAATACACTACATTAGATTCTGTTATTTATTTTTTCTAACTTAATCCCCCAACATATGCATTGATGACAGTTGCCGGAAAATCGAAACACAAAAACAAATTTCCTCTTTTGATAGATGTAAGCTCTAAAAGGAACAAAGGGCAGTACTCACACACTCCTATACTCGAAGGCTTATATAGCCCGTACTCACCTTTTTAGTATTTCTCACTTTTTTATTCGAACCAGATTTTTCGTACTTTAGATCAACTCTAACTCGGTAGGGTTATATTCGTCCAGAAACGTGTTCTACTGTTCGGCTCAGCTCATTACCAACTAGAGTTCGCGAAAAAAAAATTTCTATGCATACTTTTAGTGTGCGGGCAGGAGCCCTCGGCGTGTTGGGGTGGTTCCAATACGACATGTTGCATATCAAAATAAAAGTCTCGTCGAGGTGTTGTACTTTTTTACTGGTTCAGAAAACTTTTTGGGACCGTTTTTGCTGCCGGAAAATCTATTTTCATATACACCCCAGTAACCACATTTCGCATATAATTTTGCAGTTATTTCTTCCAGAGCCATTAATGCGCTGTGAACATTGTTCTCATAGGAAGTCATTTTCCAAAGCGCAAATGGGTACAAATCAAAACAAAATCAAGAAAATAATACGTAAGCTTGCCTTTGGCTATCATTTAACAAATTTAAAATAGTCCTCTAAAATGTCAGAGTTAACTAATTCACGAATAGCATTTTATCACTAGTTAATGAGAAAAGCAAAGGCAGCGGATTACAAAACATTGTCACTGTATTTTCTTTCAATCTACCTATAACTTTCCGTCTGTTAAACCAGCCTTCATCTGAATTCACAAATCTTCTTTTGAATTATTTAATTAGAAACCGTTAATTTCATCAATTACTACATCAAATGCGTGCAACCGATTATATTTTATAGAAGAGGACCATGACCTTCTAATACTATTACAATATAAACACTGATAAATCTTATCTTCGTATGGCACGGAGTTAAATTTTTCATTTCAATTCTCCCACAAGATTTATGGAACTGCCAGTGTAATTCAATTATGTTGAGCCCGGCTCCTTCAGTACTTCAGTTTCGGTACAGTTCCTGGAAGATTTACAATAAATTTCATTTGATATAATGAACCTACCCGACTTCCTGCTTACATCAGCATACATGATTGCAAATGCCATGCACTAAAAAAGGAACGGCATTTGGTTTGAGGTTCTGAAATAAAAATTAAGTAATTTTACATTTTTCGAATTTGGATGCTTACTTAAGCTTCTTACATTTATACATTTATTTTAAGATAACCTTTTTGTTCGTAGGATTTGCAGTCATGATTTTTATAACGGCATTGCAAATTAGTTATTTGTTTTATTTATAGTATATGTGTTTAGAGATGTATATGGGTTTATCACACTGAGTAGCCCAACACAACTGAATTTGCAACGGTAATAGTCTGAACTACTTCCGGGTTACGTGTTATGTACAGCTTTCTTAACACCCTGTCCCAGAAGTAATAGACGAAAAACCTCAGTTTAATTTAAGGAGATCCCGAAAAAAAAATTCCGTTTGGGCAAACATTTAACGACCTCTTCTTATACTTCTTGCTGTGCACTTTCCGGTACTCGGTACTTTTAGTCACCTTAAACCCTGCCTGAGTGTAAGTAACTACTATTTGGAACCAATAGCAAGTCACTATTAAAGGTAAATATAAGCTGCTTGAGCATGACAAATTGAATTAGCTTTTTCTCAAAATACCTTTTTTCGAGCTAGTGGGCAGAATAAAAAATCTAAAAATTGAGCTAGCAATTTGTAGTTGCTGAAGACATGTCTCTATCACTGAAACTTTTGCAGCCTAGGCCAGTGTTGTTTTTGAGACGTAGGTTCCTGCGATAGCCACACATTTCCGATACACTAATGTACAAAAGCATCCCGGAAGAGTATAGTTTCCATCAGCATCTTCTCCTAATACCATTCATAGACGACTTTTTTCAAATGTGTCTTAAATTATCCCTTAACAAATGCCTATATTGCTTCACTTCTTTCCAATTGAAGCCCAAACATAACTCCGATTTTGAGTATTCTGCAATAGGGTCCCACCTTAATGTAAGTTAATTTCAATTAAAACAATTTTAAACTATAGTAGGTTTTTGTATTATAAAGTTGGAGTGGATTAAACGCACTTACCCAAGAGTTATCCAGTGTTTGGCTATTGTATTATACAGGGTGTTTCCACCTAGGAAGTCAATATAGCAGGAGGTGATAGTACTCACTTAGCCAAACAAAAAATTGCATGGCAGGGGGTATATCAACCGTTTATGAGTTACAGGGTGATTAAGAAAAAAAGATAGTTTTTATGAAACATCCCGTATCTTCAAAAGTACAGGGCGTATGGTCATAGTTAAGAGCTCATGGTATGCAAAACTTCATGGCCTTTTGACCTGCCCGATACTCCGCTCATAACTAAAATTATTGCTGTAAAAACTAAAAATTTCGGATTTTCTTACCTTTTTGTTTACTTTGGCCTCAATTTTTTTTTTCGTAAAGGTCATTAACACAACCTTTTTTTTAAAAAAAAACTGTAAACTATGGACTCTTATCTTCAGTTTGACCTTACACCCTATTTTCTATCTGTATGCGTTAAAGAGTTATTAGCTCACAATCTATTCAAGTCATACCAAAATTAGCCGAGGTTTTTTTTAAAGTGAAGTGTTTGCAGTCACCAAGGGAGCAAATTGTCTTTTAAAATAAGTTTCAGAATAGTTTTGAGAATAAGTTTCGAGCTAATCATAATGGTTATAGATAGCACACAGGATGTAATAGGTCAAATTAAAGAGGATAGTCCACAGTTTACAGTTTTTATAAAAGAAAGATATGTTAATGACCTTTCCGCAAAAAAAAAAATAGAAATCAAATTAAAAAATAAAGAAAGAAAATTCGAAATTTTTGGTTTAGAAACCTTAACTCTTGTGGGGAGAGGGGTACGGGCTATTTGAGCAGTCGGTAAAGAGGCCATGAAGTGCTGAATATAATGAGTTCTTAACTGTGACCCTACGCCTTGTACTTTTAAGGATACAGGGTGTTTTGTGAAAAACTAGCTTTCGTATCACCCTCTAATTCCTAAACGGTTGATATACCCCCCTTCCCCCTGCCATACAATTTTTTGTTGACCTAATACGGCTTGTGCCTTTGATACATATGTAGTTTTCGTTTCGATATATTATTTTGTAAAAACTGGTCAGCAGTTTTTGCACAATTCTTAAGCTCATATTAATTCAAAAATATGTCGAAATTGTTTTTAATGTTATACCCTAGACACACGACGATACAGATAATAATTGAAGCAAGAATGATCATTGCTCACATCGTGTGTCTCTATTTAATTATTGAAGTTATGATCATTCCTTCCATCATAGTTTCATCATTGATTTGAATAATGGAATCAGAAGCTTATACATTCGTGTTACGTAAAGTTTTTGTCGGAAGAGGCTGCTTCGTTCCTAGTTAACACATTATTAATTATATTATAACTAGCTATCGTATTTTATATTACTTACAAGAGTCCATTTTTTCCTGCGTACTCTTTTTTTAATGTAACAGCCGCTTTTAATGCCTGCCATTTGTACATATTTCTTCGTGGACGTCTTAATTTCATCAATGCAAGTTGTACTTTATTTATAATATTTATGCTATCTAATACAAGACTCAATTCCATTTTTCACAAATTACTTGACAATTTACAGTTTTTAATTTACCAAATTCGCAAGTGTCATCTGTTAAATCGCACTACCATCAAGATTTCGTTGTGTGCTTACCTTACCAAGGTATGATCATTGGTAGCTATTACGTAATTAAATCAATTATGATAGTTGGTCATCGTGTGCCTAAAGTCCGAACATTTACAAAATTAATTTTTATTTTTTTTAAGCACACCAAAAAAGCATAAATCAGCAGTCAAGACTATAAATAAATTTAAGCATGGTTTGCTATAGCTGTGCTCATTTGTTCTCTCCAGTATATGGGAGGTCTAAAACAAGGTACACAAAAGAACACAGATTATATATACATATATAATATATATATATGTCTGTCTAAAAGCTATTTATTTACTTTTTAACTAACAATGACATTTCTGCTTATTGCATATTTTGATGTAACAAAAGTCATAAAATGGGATGTATTCCTAAACAACCAATATCTAATTGCTTTGCGCCCTTAAAATTCACGAAGTCAGCATGGAATATAGAACCCCTCTTCCCTGTATTTTCATAGCAATAGCTACCTATCTATAGAGTGCTTCCATAAAACAAAATGAAAATTCCCTACAAAATACAGTTTTGAAATTGTCAGAAGTATTCGTGGATGGATCCATAAATCAATGCATAGCCATGCCCAATAGTGGCTTCTACTTATCATGAGAGTTCCTTTATATTTCCTCGTTCAGGATTACACTGCAAACAAGCATTGTGGACGCAGATGACGTGATTAAACTTTTCACGACTGGAGGTCCTAAAAGTTGAAATCATCTTGGACAGTCGATTTTTCGCTCGTCATTTTCGAAAAACATCCTCAGGGTTAAAGCCAAATCATATAAACTCCGCACATACATTCATCACTGAAACGGTTATTTCGTATTTTAATTGCACCACCAACAAGAGCCTTTCACTGAAATGATGATGAAAAGTGATATTCGTTTGAATAACGGTGGTATAAATATTTACATTTCATGAGAAATATGGGTACACAGGATTTGTAAATGTTTGTTTCTAGTCAGAGTATAGATAGGGTGTGCTGTACAGGTCATTAATTCACAGCGAACTCCGTGATGTTTTATTAGTGTGGCACTAAACATCCGAACATCATTCGAAATGAATAGATTTCCAATGATATTTATCGAGTCCTTAATCACTTTCCCGTTTTAAAAACCTTGCGCTTAGTAATTTCATGTAACCTGACGATAAATCTGATCAATTTTTAAACCTTTCTTTTCCAGAGCATTCCACTCATATTCGTATTGATATGCACCCATTGAATATATATATAAAAGTCAGTCTATATTTATATTTCATCGCCATCATCTGAAAGTTGTCCAGTCCATGCATATACCTACATACGTACATTACATATATCTACGGAGTTTTATACAGGAATTTCATTTGTCCCGGAAAAGTTGAAAAATAGAGGAATCACGCTCAATTGTGCAAAAGATAATATTGAGTCCTGATAAACTATGGCGAACTACGTGTTTACTTTCTTCGTGGCATGGTGTTACAAACTGCTAAATTTCTGGGGTTATAAGATTAATAGACGGATAAACTTCCTTAAATACAATTAAGCCCACTGGAGATAAATTAAGCGTGAAAAGGAAATTTCATATCCGCTGTCCAATGTAAAACGTAATGATGGAAGATATATTTACACTTAATACAGTAGCAAGAGTATTAGTTTCGTTTGATTTAATTTAAATTCATATTGAAGGAGTTATATACACGAAAAGCAAAGCCAAGAGTTTAATTGGATTTGTGGTTGCTTACTACACAGAACTCTGCAACTCCAATATTCAAAGTTTTAAGAAGAATTTTTGGAAGTAAAGATAAAATTATAATTTTCATATAAATCTCGGTTGGAGACCGAATTGAATTATGTTATTCAAGAAATTTTGGTTTAATTCGCGATAAACTTTAAGGGAAACAGAGATTTGATATCGTGTAAAAACCGTGAGTGATGTTTGAATGATACGAGAGATTGAAAAAAACAATAGCATCTGAAACAACTAACAATCGAAAGTTCTAGTAGAACAGGCTAGATGGCCAAACATTTTTTTTCGTTTGTTTTCAATTCATATGTTAACATCGAACATTTATATGTAAAGTTGTACTATGGACATGATAATATTTTTAAAAATAAAAGAGTTTTGAAAATTAAAAAAATTAAAACAACATCGTAAGTTACATATTAGTTACATCTAATAAATAATACAAAAAATAAAAATAAAACAAGAAAATAACAAATTTACAATAATATATAGTATTTACTTGTCCTATAAATAATAAACTAAAATAAAACAACTATAAAACTAAAACCTAAATTGAGTTAACCTTGCAATGCACAAATAGATTATTTCTGCACATTAGGATTTATATAAAATTAAGCATAATTAATATCATAGTCACGTCATTATTACCATCATCACGGTCTTCTGCAGTAGAATCATTTAGACAATATCCTCTTCATTAACAGTATTCCTAGTAGCTAGTATACTCTGACGAACATTAACTGTAGGAAGAATATGTAAATCTATTACATCGGAAGGGAATGTGTCAGTTTGTTTCCTAGGAATATCCCTGAGGCTATTAATTATAGGATCAAATGTAATCAGGAACATTGTTAGTAAATCACTATTCGTGGTGGCAATACGTGACCGTTTTGTGGCAAGCTTCTTGAACTTCTTCAGAAAGCTAATCAATAGACAAAGGGAACGATTGGATAACCTCCATACCGTGAACTAAACTTTTGTGCACAGCTGCGGGCATATATTACCACGAATAATAATTTAGATAAAGTATTATAGTTCCGTTTGCAAGTTTCTCAAATTTTTTGAAATTTATGTCATATCCAGAAGATACTGCTCTAACTAAAATGGTTTATCAGTGTTTCATCCAATTCTGTAATTTGACTACTCAATTTAGGATTCCCAAAAAACCTACGGACAATATTTGCATCATTCGTTGAACCACATCCTGATTTTGGTTTGTCTATAATGAGCCCCATTTTAATCTTAAACCTGCTCTTGATTTCAACCGAATGTTGTTCCACATTTGCTTTATCATCTTCATCTCTAACTTGCCATTTTTTTATGTCAAGGCGAAAGCTAATGTGTAGCAAACATTTAAAAAAGCATTTAAGCATTACACACTTTTCCATCAATCATTATTAAAAATAATTCATGTTTGACAGACATTTTATTGCTATTAATATCACATATTGAAGGAATTAATTGTTTTATTTCTTCCAGAACTTTATCTGTTTCTAAAACAGTAAACTACTATTTTCTTTGAAAAAATAAGCTTAATAGGTCAGCAATACATAGTTGATGAAGGTCGAGGATTTTGCCAAACAATATTTACTAGCATGTAGCGAAGCGGAACAAATGAAAATTCAAACAAACATTTATCGGTATCGTTACCGTTGTCGAATTTCTGCATATATGTGCTAGGAACTCCCATGACATTCCCATGAATGATGAGCTAAATGGAAGCAAATTGTTGATGACTTCAACTTGTGCAGGTAAAAGATGTTCAGCTGTTTTATACAAAATTGCTTGTAGTTTGATTTATTTCTGTACGTGTTTCTGTCACAACGATTTGCTCCTCGGGAGGACAGCATGCCTGTTTAGCTTTCCTATGACTATAGATCGATGAAAATACCTGGTGTCCCGCTTTCATAGTCCACTTCCGTGTGTACTTATAGGAATGGCTAGTCGGCTTTGAATCGTCACTGGTCAAGCACCGCTTACCATTATCCGTAGACGGCATTTCCTCTATTACACTGCCTCTCTCAAAATTTTCACTGAGTATGCTAATTACTTTAGCTGAGTGTCTATTCCCAGACAACCGCATCGGAACATATCTACAGTTGTGATAATCTGTATAATGACTAATAATAATGGACTAATATTATAGACAGGTATTTAGCAGGGACGTAAGTTTTTGACTCAACACTAAACGGAAGATGGATGTACGGCTTAGTTTGTACATGAATCAGCACAATAGTTAAATAGTACGTTCGCAAATAAGTGTATAGACCGAGGAGTTTTTTTTTCCACCAGATATCTTGACCTAACTTCTATCGGCATTTTCCTAGGCAGGAAATGAGACAAGTTCAACTTCCAGTGTCTTATTAAATTCTGCGGAATATACCATACTATTGGGGATTAATTTACTTCCCTATCTACGAAGAAATAGCGACAAGGAATGGATAGTCCAACACGATAACACTTCGATGCATGGTAGTCGTGAGAGTGAGAGAGGCTAATCACAAAATATTTATGCTCTGGAATGGCAAACCTGTTCCCCAGATCAAAACCCTACCGAAAATTACTGGGGCATTATTACCTCGAATTCATACAGAAAACAAGCAGGTTGTTCCAAGGCATTATGGAAATGCAAAATGCTGTGATTAAAGCGTGGGAGTCCATTGATAAAAATCTTTTAAAAACCTTATTTGAGAGCATGCCACATCGACTTTTTCAGCCTATTCCAAAGATAGGAGATACTACTCAAGACTAAATTCAAATGAAATTATATTTTTGTATGTGAATTGAAGTGAATTTATTTTAATTTTGTGTTAGTTTTTAATTTGGAATATTACAGTACTAAAGCAAAAATAAAGTGTGTTATTTTCTGTTGAAAGTTAAAATCTCTCAATTGAATTTATTATTTATACACTTTAAAAATTAAATGCCTCAATAAGAACCATATCGAATATGTAAAATTGCATACAAGCCAACAAAATTTATTTGGTTTTCTTTAAAAAAAAAAAATTAAAACAGCCGACTTCAAGAATTTCCTGATGTTATCTGATTCTACAAAATTTACAAATTTTACTTAAGCCTGCTTAAAATGAACCTATGCTTAACAATTATTTTCTTAACTTATGCGTGTTGTTGTGTTAACTGTGCTTACTTATATATTAATCTAGTGCCTAACAATTCTGGTGAAAACTCATCATAAGAAGAAAAATGAGCAAAACTAGCAAGCCCTTGAACTTCCTACGAAAATGATCAAAATGGACTTGTTTTGTTTTAGACCCGACCATTCCATCTTTCACAGGATGTATAACAATAGCATTTTTTTTAAAAGAAATAGTATTATTTCCTATTGAGGACCTTTAGCACTTTTTTTTAATTTTTAATTTGAAGCAGTGTGTGCAAAAAATTGCGATGGTGGTCTGCTTCGTTTTAGAGCTATGAATATTTAAAGTCACCATATCCTATACCGAAAATAACGTGGCGGTATAGCAAAGTTGAGTCCAAATCGGAGATGGTCGGGGGCTTCAAAGTGATCGACTTCTTGTGGAATGGCTGTATATACATATATTATATACCCATAAAATATGTAAGCATTCCCAAACATACCAGAGTACATACATCAGGGAGGTGATGTGGCACCGGCAGTGTAGACAAATGTTTACAGATTTTTCTCTACTTGTTGAGTCTTTTAATTTTATTATTCTAGGATAATACTAGAGCACCAACTTTGCAGAAAATATGTATATGTAGCATGGGTCAAATCAAAACCCTCGAGAATACTTCCCAAGCCATGAAACAGAAATCTATATGTGTGCGTTCGGAGTCTGTTCTCTAAAATGTTCTATATTGATACTTATGGAAAAATGCCAAACATTGACTTTATATATGCTATAGAGCCTAAACTACTATCCATACTGGAAAATAGTCTTCTAGTAATTTAAAGCTTGGTTCCTTACCTTCCCAAAGGCTACACTACCTATATAGCTTACTTAACAAAATAATAAAATAGTTTTGATTACAAAGTAACCTTGCTATTCTACGCTCAATACCTCTCAGCTGAGTAATAATTGCATGAGTGTATGTGCAGCCGAAGTCCGAATCTGTAGGCAGCTACATTCGATAGCATCAGCCCACGGCATGCCATGACGGCACAGCGACATTATAATGATTACTCAGCTGAGAAGTTTTGTTTGAGGAATCGTAGTCATTTGGTTAAGATAAATTGTTTTAAATAATTTTGTTAGGAAAGGTATGAAAATTTTATTACGGTTCGGAAGATAAGAAAGCAAGCTTAAGATTATTGAGCACCATTTTTCTGTATGAAGAGTAGTTTAGGGCGGAGGAGCTATTCAAATCAAACTTTTGTCACTTTTACATAAGAACACTGCAAATATTTTAGAATGTAAGGACTACGGGGGGCCTCGCATGTGGTAGGAAGGGAGTCTGATTCATGGCTTGTGAAGTATTCTCGAGGGTTTTGGTCAAATACAACTAGAGAATTATCATACGCAGAAAAACCTCAATTGAACTTAAAATAATTTATTTGTGCAGATAATCAAACTAATTAGAAGCATTAAAATGATAGCAAGAATTTCAATTTTACTAAGGAGCCTTATACAAAAATAGCGCACTACTATAGGCACGTAGGTGATGCAGAAAATATATTGAACCCTTTGAAATAGGTATGTATGAATTTACCTCATCCACTCATGGAATTATTGAGAGAAGGGTAAACACCACGTGCAAACTCGGGATATGATAACGAATATTAAATGTGTTTAATACCAATAAATCGGAGCGAAATGGACAATACTTCCCACTCGGGATATTCGTCAATTACATTGCTTTACTGATAAGTAAACCCACTACCCAGTTGTACAATGCTCAAATATATTTCACTATTGCTAAGTTTTTAGCTGTAAATATCTGCTGGCAACGCAAATTCAGATGGGATTTCTCTACCGAAAATATATCTATTCTACTACAATGCATTAGGTCCGAACATTTGGCCGTACTTATCTTTGATCTCATTCGTCCTTGTTAAATGGTCATTTTTGTATCTCTTCTTTCGCTGTTGTATTGATTAATTTTTGTAGCGCATTCGTTAATAAATTTATTTCTCTCCCATCACACCGCTGCGCTGCTACAAAAAATTTTGAACATCATTGCGCCCTGGGGTTAAGCTTGAGCAGTTCCGCTACGACAGAAACATTTTCTTGAAAAACTACAGATGAGACTCGATTAGCACTATTTACGCGGAACTCTATATTGTTGTTGGATTTAGACCAATTATACCCTCGGGAGACAGATTTTTTAACGGTATAACCTTTAGCTCTGGCCTCTAGGATGAGAGATGTATTGTTGTCCACTGTTGTGAGTATAGTTTATACGTCCGTTGGATTGCATCAGTCCTGAAATATGTTTTATGACGAATTGATGATTTCTTCTAATCTTACAAATGTTTAAAATCTAACAATGACGAGTGATGAGTTTCAGATAAGAATGGTAATGACGGGAGGAAAAGATATAGCAGTCGACACCAAACTAAATAGGAGGAATGTTGCAGATTGAGATTGGTTAAAACTCACAACCCCTGAATGGGAGAGATACCGCGACCCTATAATAATATAAGCCTTTCTAAATTGCTTAATGAAAGTATCATGTCTTACTTCTCTCCCACTTTGAATCCATCATTGTATAGTTTTTAAGACATCCTTTTTCAGATGTGATCAGAGTGTCTCTGTCAACGTTCTCCTAATGCCAACTTGAATAGTTTTTTTTTATCTTGTCCCATACGGGACTCGAACTAACAATTTTTAGAATCAGTCATAGATGGAATTGAAGACTTTTTTTAATTTTACATGACTCTAAACTAAATTAATAAACACAACAAAACAAAGAACTGCCTCGTCCGGTCTTAAAGCTGGGACCTTCAGCTTTCCGGGCGATTGCTCTTATCTCTGAGATGTATTTCTTAGTGTAATATAACTAGCCCATTAAGCCACAGTTGCTTTCAGCTGGCATTAACCAGTCTCTTGTATTTATTATTTTAGTTTAGAATCGTGTAAAAATAAAAAATAAAGTCTTCAATTCCATTTATGACTGATTGTAAGAATTGTGAGTTCGAGGGGACAAGATAAAAATATATAAAATTTCAAAAACTGACAATTTATTTCAGCGCTTTCTTCGTTACTGGTTATTGCCAGCTGAAAGCAACTGTGACTTAATAATCTATAGTTAAAAATTAAGAAATACAAAGGGAGGAATCATCGCTCTCGTGAACTCAGAGGTAAGAGGAGTCGCCCGGAACTCGAAAGGTCCCGGCTTCAAACTTCGGAAAGAGGCGGTTGTTTTTCCCTTGTTTCATTAATATAATTTTAAATTTTAAATATAAAAAAAAAATTAATTAATTTCATTTTAAGGTTTTCATAGCTTTCTTTATTAAAATAGAAATATTTCTACATGTCCTAGACTACTCTGAATTGAGAGTATATCCTTCCTTATTTGTGACCATGAACAAATGAAATATGTTCCTTAGCGAGTCTTACAAGCAATAAATTTGGGGGTAATACCTACTATATTTGGTCCATTTTTCCTTCCAGTTATTTTTTTACATGTTTGGTAGCAGCTGAGTGCCTGTGAATTGGATATGAAGTCCCAACTATCAGCCGAAGCTGATGGGTCACTCCGTGACAAGCATTGTATATGAAAGACGGCACGCTAGCACACCTCGTCCGAAGTTAACTTAATAATATTTTAAGAAACAGGCGAGATTTCCGAGTGTTTTTTACATTTCAAATGTACACGGCAAGAAAAGGAAAAAAGAAAGTAAAAAAATAAAAACATTAATTAAACTCTCTTGAAAACTTTTATGAACAAAGATAAAAAATGTGAAAGCGTAGATTGCGTGCAACGAAACAGAATGGCAAATGATTCATTTCCGTATATAAATGAGACGGGGCGGAGTTTTCACAATTTACTCTTGTAAAATGTTGCCGCGCTTTTGTGAGAACCGGTTTTCATGAAATATTGATAGAGTTTGGTCAAATGTTGTTTCTGTAATGGACACATGTTGTTGCTGTAATCCTATGATAATTGAACAGCGCGTGTTTCCGTTTACATTCGTTTTGCTCTGAAAAGATTAAATGGGAGAAACACATGCTGGATTCTCTGATTTTTTCGGGAAAAATGAGAATTTTTTTTGAGCGGAATTTTAGATCTCCTTTTAGAACCTTATCCAAAGCGAAATTTATCTTTTTCTTAAAAAAGTGAGGTAGTATGACCTGCGAAGTACATTATTATGAATAGTTTGATAAGAATTTGAGGGATTCAATAAGATTTTTTCGTTCGGGTAATCCTACGTTCTCTCGATTTTTGTTTTTAACTCGTTGTCTCAGTTGCGCTACAGTAATGCATAACCAAGTTTCTTTCCCCCATTCATGCAAAAGGGGAAAGTATATGACATTATTTGGTTCTTTCTAAAAAACTCGAAAAATGTCCAATTTTGTTCGGCTGCTTCCTATCTTCTTATTAGGTAATATTTGCCTAGGCTAATGGCGGAGAGTGTGGTGTTAGTCACAAGAAAACCCGCCTATGCCACGCAGCAATTACAAAGAAAAAAATATCGTGCCTGACAAATAGGGTTACACACATCGTGCAGTCCTGAGAGGACTGCTTCTCATCACTTGTCTCGTACCTAGATTGTGTGAGGACCTGGTGTAAAGGCCTTATGCGCAATTCCCTAGTCTCCCAATGACACTGATGTCACTACGTTAAGCAATATCCCTTAAACCTGAAATGAGAGCAAAGCAGTGGACTTTTACCATTGTCAACTGGAACAGGGCCCCGCGAGAGAGAAGGAAGAAATATAAACGTTCTAGCACGTCATCTCCTTTCGTACTAGTAGTAGTTAAATTCCGTGTGAAAACATTCTGCTCGATATAACAAAGAGTCCGTAATCAGGAAACTGAGCAGCGAAATTTTAAATTATTAAGAATATCAATATGCTAATTCTACGTCACAACGACTGAACGAAGTGCGAACGCTGCATATACGGCCCCGATGACCGAGTAAATATTAGATAGACAAATTTCAAAGTGAAATATCAATTATTTCTATAACAATGAAACTAATTGCAGTAATCCTACATGGTATAGTCTATCCAAAATGTGTTAATTCTACGTTACAGTAAACTAAATTGATACATTGTCAACATCAAATTATCAAATACAAACAATTAAGAATGGTAACTTTCGTTCAGTTTTATTGTTGGAATTCCTCCGAATAGGCGTCTCCTTGGAAGTTCCGCTTGACGATATCTAAGCAATTAGTGATTATAATGCTAGGCACAACATAGTAAGCCGGGTGATACTAGCTTCATATACATTAATTAAACATTTGATATCCGCCGGAGACCATCTCATGAAATTGTCAGCTTCGGAAAATAAAATATACCGTTTTAATTACAAAATTAAATCAATATGTTTTCATACCTCTACTATTACTGCCTTCCATTTTCTTGAATACATGCTTGCCATTTGACGTTTGTCAAATTGTATTCCGTTTATTCTATCTAAGGAGGTAGTTTAAAAAGAATACGTATAGAATACACCACTGCGAATAAGGAAACACAGAATGGAATAAACGGAATATTCCGAATGGATAAAGAAAATCACTCATTCTTTCCATTAAAATTTACTCAGTGCCCGGATATTCTGGCTGATCCACGATAACTTTCTGTGTCCAAAACCTCTTCTCAGTCTTTTTTTCTCCCAGCATACTCCTCTTCTTCCTTCCTCGCTGACCAACATGTTTTTTTTTCAGCTTTAGTTCGCGCAACCGTCTCCATTCCGCCAGATGTCAGTCGAGCAGTAAAAGGACTTGACAGCTGAGCGTGCATGTAAACATGCGACCATAACACACGTTAACTTCGAAAAGTCATTTGTTTTTGCTATACTATCAGTTTTTGTGTTATTTACAAATCTCTCTATAATTAATCTCTACTATAATTACTACAGATTATATACCATATAACGAGTGTAGCAGATTCTAATAAAATCGCAGGAAAATTGAAAAAAAATCCATTAAATGATTTGAACTGATTCAAATGGTCCATTTTCCCCTTATGATGTGAGAATCCCACCAACAGACATGTACAAAAAAATTTGGTCAGTACGGGAAAAAACCTTTTGAATGAAAATTATAAAAAATGTAAAGGGAAAAAGGCATCCAATTTGTTGTGCTTTTTGTAAATAAAATAAACTGCTAATCAACAAACATCGATATATGAAAAATCTATAGGAAAATCAATACGTACCTGCTGTTTACTGGTAAAAGGAAGATACGTAAGATTTGGAAAAATTATTTTGATATTATTCAAATTAATTTGGTTAAAATCTAATGCATGGTTGAAAAGTGATTTCCTATTTCCTATAATCTTTCTTACAAAGCATTGCGTTAGGTGTGTAAATTACCTGTTCCAGCAATAATTCCTGGATCAAAAATTTCCCGTTCCTTCTTGTCACTGTGTCTTGATCTGATTTCTTCCTGTTTTCTTTCGTCAATTAATTTCTTAGCTTACGCAGTTTGTATTTCTCGGGTATTTTCGTTTGATTTATGAAATAACCTTCATAAATTATTTTATCACATTTCAGGTACCCTTAAATTTATCAGAGAATTTCCTCAGAAATCACAGAACCTAACTCTTGCATTTCTGAATACTTCTGCCGACTACGCTACTTGAGATTGAAATACATATTTCCTGGGCTGATAAAATAGGGATATCACGAAGGTGGAAAGAATGTGTACTTCCTTAAACATATGTTTGGCAAACCGTTGGCTCCCGTTTTTTTTAAGCTGCGACAATTTTAGAAGCTTATTTATTATGGGCCGTTCTGTCATGAAGGAACTGGGATAATCGTAAATGAATTCCCTGTGTTAAATATATGTATGTCATGCATCCACTGCCGTTTTTAAGGGATTACATGGGTTACGAAGGCTAAAACAATTATTTTATTCACATTTTTAAGCATATAAAAGAGCAACATTTAAGGAATAGTTTATAAAATTTTCATCCAAAAATTTCCAAAATACAATCGGTTAGACTAGTTCCCCGAGACCCTTAAAAAAAGTCAGGATAACTCATCTTAAATTAAAAAAAAACATTTTTTTTCTGTTAGTAGATAAGTACAGCTCGTTACTGAACGAAGAATTTAACAAAAAAAATTTAAATTGAATTATGTACAATTTTTGGTACAATTCACACTACGAGTATAGTCGTGTAAAATTAGTTGTAATCGAAAAAAAAAATAAAAACCAACGTTTTGTCACTAGTCAGTCCAATTTTGAAGAAGTGTGTAAAATTTCGATAAGACCGGTTCATTAGTTTTTGAGAAATCGTATCCACCGAATTCAAAAATAGTGTTTTTTAGAAAAAAAAAACCGATAAAAGTTTTAAGTAGAAATGAAACGAAAAAAAAAAGAAATTTTTTTAACTTACATAGAATAGTCGATTCTAGCTCCATGAAGTAAAGGGCTCAATGAAGTCCAGGATATATTAAAATAAAATATTTAAAATAGATGACCCTTAGAAAGTGAGAAAAGTGAGCGAGAGAGACAGACAAACAATATCTAAGCAGCTGCCTCAATATATGTACGTGCGTCGGTCTCGTCCGGTCTAGCCTCTCCTAGACTTTTACTCCAATGGACCTGTACTTTGGAAAAATATTCTAAACATATCCTATTAAGATAAAAAAAAAATGCTTTAAAAAATATGCTTTTTTTTAACCTTCGAAACTCATGTAACCCCGTAAAGGACTTGAATAAAATTGAAATAAATAAAAAGATTTTAGTTTGGTGAACATTTGGTGAACACGTGCACTATTCATATTATTATGAAATTTACGCTGAAGTTACTTCACTTCTTCTATAATTACAATGTGCAATTTTTGTTGATGAAGTAAATGAAGGTGCAAAATGCTTATAGAATACAGGAGGTGGACAGTATCATACTCAATAATACCGTTGATTGACAAATTCATCAAGTGATAGGCTGAAGACATTTTAATAAAAAAATCATCTCTAATTATAGACATCTCCAACCATACATCCAGAATTATACAAGCAGTTTTCATTTTTAAGAACAGCATCTTAAAAATTGCAAAGAATTCCTTATGACAATATTAGTAGGTGATGTTACTGGATTTTCTATGTAAAAGAGCCCCGAAAGATATTTGGTGGACTTAAGTTAGTCCATAATTATAGATCAGTGGGAATTCCGAATATCCTCGTATTAGTATTTGGAAAAGTTACACAATATATTCATTCAATCTAGAAATCGTAGTGTAATGAAAATTAACACAGTTACTTTTCCGAACGTTCCAAAACCTTAAACCTTTCTACGTGTTCTTCTCCAAAGCATTTACTGAGATTCAATACAACAGAATATTTATTAAAATGGCCACTATGAACATTAAAAATAAAAGAATCTAATGATTGCCTTCGACTATAGAAGGACGAGATCACTTTGTGGTCATTATTGGGTTCAAATCGCTCCTTTTTAAACAAAATTCAGCTATCTATCAACCTAAAATAATTGGCCCATTTACCTTTTTAATTTAAACGACTTTTCAGTTAATGTAGCACAAAAATGTCTCTACGTGAACTATACTAACACATTTCACGTTATTAATAATTTTCAGTAACAAGATGACTTACATAGGTCATGCCTAGACCAAAAAAAAATTGTATGAGTGAGGTGGGGGGGGGGGGGGCGGCTTAGGAGATAACGGGACTTAAAGATATTTGCATATAGTTTTATAGATCGCTCGATTTGCTTAAGAGAAAGTGCAAAAAACACAGAAAGGGTTACATTTTAGTAAGTATTTTATCGCTACAGGTACGTAGGCAATTCATTTTAAAACCAAGCTTTTGGGCCTCTTAAATCCAATATGACAAATTAGTGTTGTTGATAAAAATAGTAGTTAAGTAAAAATAAAAGCGGGTTAAAATTCTAAAAAAACTTTAACTCTTTGAGCCATAACTTCAAAAGGGAATAAATAAATTTTAAATCATCATCATGTTCAGAAGTTACAGGGTGATCTATAAAAACATCCCCAAATATTCTTAAAGTCCCGTCATCTCAGCAGCCGTTAGGATGCCCCCCCCTCCACCGTGCAATTTTATGCTTGTCTCAGTATGACCTATCTATAGCCTTCGAATACCAGACCGCTCACGGGAGACCCTGTATGCAGTTTGTAAATTATTTAAATAGCTTGGGTAAATTTTAAGAACAAGCAAATCCTTCGAAACCTTATTTTTCAAAATAACCTTCTTCAATTTCTTAATACGTAGCTTATTAGAATACACAACGGCTGTGTCGAACCGGTTTTACAAAATATACATATATATATATATATGTATATATATATATATATATATTGAATAATTGAAGCTAATCATTAAGGAAGTTAACATATTCTTTTGGTAGTTGGTCTGCGTACCAAGCGATACTGCAGAGAAGTCTTCTTACAATACTGACATTGATGTGAGGGGTGAACTCCCAAGGACTAGATAGATTTGCGCTATTCCACACAAACGCTGTAAGAGAGCAGACTTTCTTGGCTAACAATAAGGCTTTCTTGATACCACCCGGACGTTGTTAGAGAGTAGACTTTCATGACTAGTATCTTCTTTCTTGGCGAGATACATACCATATGTACGGACAGTAACAGGAGACCAGTTTCTGGGACGAGTATCTTCAGTGTAGAGGAACGTTTGTACACGCATGCCACATGAACGTCTACAGGGGACCAGTCTTCTGCGTTAGTAACTGAAAATAATATTGGCTCTCAGTTTTTCACAGCGTCTCGAAGAATATGGAAAAAAATGCTTTTTAAAATCGTATAAAACTGTTTAGCTATCCATGCTAAACAAAGGAATAGTTTCATATGACAACATTTAGTGGAAAAATACTTTTACAATCGATAAATCTTTGAAAAAAAAATTCTATGTAAAAGAAGGCGTTTCGTAATAGCAGGAACCGTATTACTCATCAGTATGTCTTGGTTCCTGCCTGCGGTATACAGCAAAGTGCACAGCCAAGCTGACCTCATATATGGCAGCAAGTTCAGCCAATTTCATATTGACTAAATTCGCTATGAATTTATTTCATAGCAAAACTTCTATGAAAATATTTATTTAATCTGAAATGCTTCATACAACTCGGTACGAGACTCTTTTCGAAACACGGTATAACTTCGGTAGATATTAATCCGTACATACATAAGTAACAATGGATAAATTCTTGCAAAACACTTATTATTGCTAATGATAACTATTTAAAGAAATAGCATTGACTGGAATAAGAGTTCTTAATGTTTGAAAAATCCTTTTTTTTCTATAAAAATAAACAAATGAAATTGCTAAAGGCCATATTACACGATAAGTGTTGCTCGCGTGAGTTCTCACATGAGTTCCCTAAAATGACAGATATCAAAATGTAAAGACGAAAAATAAACTCATGTGAGCATCTTTTTCTGAACTCATATGAGTTTCAGTGCTGTGAGTTAACCTAAGAATTATATTGTCAAAAATAGGAAATACTTCAACGTTACTAACAACCTTAAGAACATTTTATGTTTGAAATTAGAAGTAAAAAGCTGTTATAAAGAACCTTGCTTTTTCTGATATGGACTCTCGCAAAATTGTGTTTTGTTTTTCGATAAGAGGCTTTACAATTAATAATAATTTTTCAAACGATTTTGGCGTCATCCAAACAAAGTTTTGAAAGCCTTTCTCATCTTCCACTTTTATCTCATCGATGACTAAATGGGTTAAATCACGTCCCGAATTTCTTTTTAATAGCCACGGCCGAGACCAAAGACGCTTTTAATTCGGTTCTTAAATAGCCGACGAATATTACCTATTATTCCCAAAATGCTGGTGTAAATTAAAACTTTTGTCGAGTTTTTCATTGTTACTTTCATGACAGTTGACGTTCACTCATATGATTATTGCTACTCAAGGTATGAAGATGTACACAAAGTACACATGTCAGTATGACGTCATATGTATTTTCAGAGGTATATTTCATAAGAGAACTCACGTGAGCAACACTCATAGTGTAGTATGGCCTTAAGCTATCTTAGTTAAGTCAGAACTCGATCGAAGTGACAATTTTCTCTGTTTATTTTTCTTTTCCTAAATATCTTAGCCTGCTATCTCTGATACCTTACGAAACCTTCCAGTACTTTTGTTAATTTTGAAATTAAAGCTTACAAATGTCAGGTACAGTCACGGCACGAAATTCAATGACTTATTTACTGTTGTCGCCACATTCTTATTTTTAATCTGCTTGTTTTCGGATATAATGGGTTTTCCAATAAGGACTTGACAACTTTTTTTCCAGAGCTTCGAATGGTCCATCGGCTTCAATTCTTGAGTGAGCCTGATCTTGTATGGGTGTAAAGTAAGATCCTTATGCAAAATTCGCCATAAAGTGGTCTTGGCGATGCCCAACTCTTGAGAACGCCGTGGAATTGACTGATTTGGATCATTTGCTGCGGACGTTTCAACGGCAGCGATATTTTCGACCAACCCGTAGTCGCACTGGCACGGCAACATCACACAACGAATATGTAGACTCAAACTTTTTCAACCTTTTCACTAAACTTGTTACTGCCTGTCTACTAGGGCGAGAATTACGACCGAAAATCGCAGTTAACGCTCTTAAAGTAGCGGCCACCGAATCCGAATTTCTGTAGTAAATTTTTAAGACGTTGTTCGTTCGTGTACTTCACCATGATGAAAAGGTTATGTCTACTGAATAAACTGACAGTGACAGTTCGATGTTAAGTGAAAAGGTGCGTTCACAAACTAAATTCAAAATTGTCAAGTCCCTATTGGAAAACCCTTTATTAGCGTCTATCAATTTGAAAATCTTAGGACATAATACTAGACGGGATGAAGGGTATTCCTTTGACTTTAGATGACCCTTCCTCTAATTTATACTCAATTTTATTCTTTTCTTGAATATCTTTATTATTATACTTTTTTCATGAAAGCATTCTTTCTTTTTAAAAGTCATCGTATCGAATTTGAGTTTCCAAATCTTCCCATGCTTTTCCCTCGAGAGCTTTTCAATATGTAGCCCTCGCCAGAAAGTATTAAACAATTTAGCAAAGAACGTATAGTGTAAAATCGTTCAAAATTGTTAGATTTTTCAAGTTATTAAGTCGATTTTTGAATTTGCATATCTCGCAGCGTGCTGGATAGGACTCCAATACAAATGCATCAAAAATTGAATAGAGCAATTTATAAACATACATCTAAGTATAATGAAATGCTGTTCATTAAAAATCGCACCACTTGAGAATGGCTGGACCGATTTGGATTTTTTTTAATGTTCGTAATAGTCTGAATAAGGCTTTCAGGGAAAGAAAATTTGGAATCGGCAACCCTTTTTGTTGGTTTTTCACTATACGTCGATGTGGAGAGCATATTTTGTACTTGGCGTTTAAAAAAACAAAAAAATGTAAATTTCAGCTCAAAATAAGACCAATCGAGCAACTTCTTCGTAGGGTAGCCATACAAAAATTTCGACTTTTCCCCCGCAAGGGGAAGTTATCATGTAAACCAATACTAATTTGACTGAAAAGCAAAAAATTACGTCACGATGGATGAGCCTTCAAATGATCATTCAGTAAATTTCATCGAAGTACACATTGGATATCATGAAACTGCTCTTTATACAGGGTGTTTCCTCCATGGTGGTCCATAGAGCAGGAGGTGATAGTTCTCACCAAAACAAACAAACAATCGTATGGCAGGAGAGGGGGGGGGGCATATCAACCGTTTCGGAGTTACAGGGTGATTAAGAAAAAAAGCTAGTTTTGCACAAAACACCCTGTATCTTAAAAATTACAGGGCGTACGGTCACAGTTAAGAGCACATTTTATGTAGAGCTTCATGGCCTTTCCAAGGACTGCTCAACCAGCCCCGTACCCCACTCCCCTCAAGAAATACGGTTGTCTAAACTCAAAATTTCGAATTATTTTACCTTTTTTTTAAATTTGACCTCTATTATTTTTGCAAAAAGGTCGCTAACATAACTTTTTTTTATAAAAACTGTAAACTAGGGACTCTCCTCTTTAAGTTGACCTATTACACCCAATATGCTATATGAAGCCCTTTAAGAGTTATTAGGTCTAAGCCTATTCTCAAACCCATTTTCCAACCTATTCTCAACAATAATTTGTTCCGTTAGCACGTCACTTAAAAAATATCGTCTAATTTCGGTGTGACCGGAATAGGTGATGAGTTAATAACTGTTTAAAGGCTACAGTTAACACACGGGGTGTAATGGGTCAAATTAAAGAAGAGACTCTACAGTTTACAGCTTTTATAAAAAAAAGTTCTGTTAACGACCTTTTTGCAAAAATAATAGAGGTCAAATTAAAAAAAAAGGTAAAAAAATTCGAAATTTTGAGTTTAGACAACCATAATTCTTGAGGGGCGAGGGGTACGGTTCTGATTGAGCAGTAGTTTGAAAGGAAATGAAGTTCTGCATACAATGAGCTCTTAACTGTGACCATACGCCCTGCACTTTTTAAGATACAGGGTTATTTGTGAACAACTAGCTTTTTTTCTTAATGACCCTGTAACTCCGAAACGGTTGATATGGCCCCCCCCCCACCCCTGCCATACGATTTTTTGTTTGTTTAGGTAAGTACTATCACCTCCTGCTCTATGGACCACCATGGAGGAAAATCCCTGTATACTAAACCACCAATAAATAAATATTTATTCTTGTCATCCGATGACATTTCTACTAGGAAAATTTAAATTGATTTTTGTGATTTATCAGAGTTTAAGTTAAATTTTAAAATTATTTATTTAAATCAATTTTTTGATTTGTTCTTCCGCGGAAAGACTGTCGCCAATATGCTGAAAAAGACATTCCGCCCAAATTCTTATACCTCAGCGTCGTTTGATTTGCAACCGTATTTGTAAAATGAGACTCTCATTTATGAAATTATCATGACACTCATTGACATGCTCATTAATAAGCTCATCGTGACACTCATTGACAATGCTCATTAATAAAATTAATTGGGGCTCTTATCTTCCATGTAATTCCCGGTCAGTCTAATCTTGGGGCTCCCAGGATTTAAAGGAAACTATCTTACATGGTTACATAATTCTTGCCCTTCCCCCTAGGTTTCGTCGTTTTAAATCCAAGAGCCAATCCAATCTGGTGAGCTCTTAGTCTTGCTATTTTTTAGGCTCCGCGATATAGTCTAAGTGAGTCTTTTGGTAAGCAGCAAGTTTAGTTTTCTTTTAAACTCTTCTCTAGCTACCGATGCGCTTCCACTAGGAAGTGTACTCACTAGGAAGTGAGCAGATTTTGCTTCTCTTTTTAAAATAGCGACCAACAGTGTGGTAAACAAACGCATGACATTTATTTTTTTTATTTTTCATAAATTTGAGCTCATTCTTAATATTAGCTTCCGAAAAATCTCATTTCGTTTTTTCCGCATATGAGTATGAGAGAATTTCTAGAATTTCATAAAAATAAATTAAAATAGTTGGAGAGCACTGAGCTTGTTGGTACAACTCTACCCCAACGTAGAATCTTTTATTGAAATGTTTTTATATTGCGAACTTTTAAAGCGATGCGTAACCGCTCGACATTCAAATCTAAATGGAATACCTTACTCCTGGTATTTATACAGATTTTTTCACCGATATATATATTGTGTATGGAAATTTTATTATTTTAATGGAATTACAGGTAAATAATGATTTATATAATCTAATAACTGTTCAAATTTAATATATGTGGCTTCCTTAACTATAGTATGTGTTTATGTTGGCATATACATGTGTATGGGGGTAGGTAGGAGGAGGATTCCTGGGGAGTAATAAAGTGAGTGCGTCAAGCATCGTCGTACGACAGTACCAGTTGGTTGAGTCACAGTTTCTAATACACCACAACCTGAAAAAGAAGGAGATCTTAAAATAAACTCAACTTAGATACCTAGGTAGGTACTCAATGCATGATGTCTTTCTATTTACCTGAATCTGATAGCATTGATTTGAGCTGCAAGACCTAAAAAATTTCCCCAGGATTTGAAAATCCCTAAATAGATATATGAGTAAAACCAATGCACATGTATTTCAAGACAATAGTATTTAAGATTTATGCATATTTGCAATTTGGTATAGTTTAAAAGAAACAAACAGGAAGGCCACTAGTTTCTATGCTAAATGGAATGAGAAAAGTGGTGTAAAGTAAAAAAAAACAAAATCATGTAAACTAACTCTCGAAAAATTTGATGGCTTTCTAGGAATATTGGTTACAGCAGGCGTACGCCATTCCACTTCAGAACATAACGGAGAAATATGGAAATCTGATGCATATCCACTGTTTCGTGCTACTATGGTAATAAACCGATTTCAGGATTCATGCAGGTTTATTGGGTTGGATAATGTCCAAACAACTTATTTTACTATCGGACTGTATTACAGTGGACGAGTACCTTTTTCCCTTCAGAGGCAGAACTAAGTTCCTCAAAGCCTGCTAAATAGGGAATAAAAATTTGGTGGGTTTGTGATGCATCAAATTCTAAATCACTTACAGGATAGCTCTAAACAGGAAAATCATCAAACAGACGAGAAACCAACCCAGGGGAACGAGTACTCAAAGATTTATGATACCAATTCATAGGGTCAGTGCGAAACATCACCATGGACAATTTTTTTTCTACATTCCCACTTGCTTGTATGCTAATTTCATGGAATTTATCACAATCTGGTAGATTAAAAAATAAAACAAAGCATATATTTCGCCAGAAATTAGGCTTAACAAAGACCGAGAAGTACTATCTTCCCAGTTTGGATTCAGGGAAGACGGCAAGGTTACCATTTGCTCATATGTGCCGAAAAAAAATCCAAATTTTGTAATGTTATCAACTATGCATCAAAGAATAAGCGATATAATACAACAACAGCACTAAAGGGGACTTAGATAATATGGACAAAAATTCGTAGTAAAGAGAAGAACTCTTCGATATGTTGGATATAGCGTGTCTCGCAGTGACATAATTTATTTAGAGAACAATCTAAAGACGCAACACCTATCGCCGTAGACCTACACAGAAAAAAATAATTCCTTAAAGTGAGTGGCAACAATTTGTGCCACAAAGCTTAGATATTTGTCGATAAGATTAAGGAAAGATCCCTAAAATACAGGTAGGTTTTTTTCCCTAAAATGTTGGAAATATTCCCTAAAATGTAGGGAACTTTCAGATTTTTGTTTTTTTTCCCTAAAAGATAGGGAATTTTCAAAAAGTTTTTTTTTTTTGTTCTTAAAATACAGGGAAAATTCCCTAAAATGTAGGAAATATGTTATAGCATCACACTCCACTATAGGTGATAGAGTACCACCCCTTTAAAAAAGCATAATAATGAGTTGAATAGCTCATATCTTATGGCCCATACTACTAAGTAGTACGGAAGTTATGTTGGTACACTGGGCACGCTTTGACAAAATATTGAAAAACAATTTATGACTTTTTTTCGAAAACTATGTCTGAATTATATAAACGAAAATATATTTCCATAAAAAATGTAGCATATTACCTAATTTATTGAATGTTCTCTTCCTTATATCCAAGAGAGCTTAACATTTCGGGAATTTTACGTACTTTATAGGTTTTCTGGTGGCAAATACCTAAATTCATTGAATGTTCAATTGATTTGGAGAAATTAAACTGATTTTCCCTTTACATTAGTGAAAAACGTGTCTTAAATTTAGGGAATAGTTCTACTTCTTTTTACAGTGTACATTTTTCGGGACTTAGGAAAGCAGTTACAAATGGCATCAATCCTGATAAGATCCCGAAATCCCCAATCCAGCAAAGATTTTGCTGAGCTAATCAATGCCAGGTCACCCAATTATAACAGAAATCACTTGCGGAAGCAGGTTGAGCAGGAGAAGGCGGATCAAGAAATGCCTCTAGACCTGCTACATGTGGTGACCTCTAACTAAACGCCAACGCAAAACAATAGGATCGTTCTGTGCTTGTAATTATCCTTTATGCAATTAGGACACTGAGAAATGCAGTACTTGTGCTATGTAGTAGTTTATATAAAAATGTATTTTAATTCGGCTTTTTTTTTTTAATAAATTGAAATCTAAAAAGTTAATTTCGTTTTCTTAATCCCTTTATATCTAGATTTTTTACTACTATATACTCAGATGAAATTATTATTTACCTCTGTTGCCATATAAATTATATCATGTACCCATGAAGCAAAGACAGTATAAATGTAGGGCTGAAATGGAATAATCCTAGGATTTAACGGAAACACATCCCGTTAAGTTAACTGGAACATACAAATTTCTACTAAATAAAAGTCAATAGTTTCCCGGGGCTTACTCATGAACACCAGTGTTACAGCGGAAATCTAAAGCGCATTATGCTGACTATGTATTGCTAAGAATTTAGTATGGTAACGACTGGAGCACTTCTCTATGATACACGGCCACCTTTTCTATCCTATACCCTGCTTGTAACTAAACAATGCTATAAATATACTTACATTATGTTACACAAGAAGAATTTATTTTTTTTAATTTCAAATGAAGTCTCTCTAGTTTTGTAGGCTGTATAAAATATTTGTTTCATATTTTTCTTTTTCATGCGACAACTATTGCTGCTCTTCTGCAATTCTACCAATTTTTTGCATGTTTCCATAATACGTTCCGAAATTATGTAAAAAATTGCCTACGCTTTCAAAGATTAATATCTTTATCTCAAAAATAGATGACTCTCAGGTCTTCTGTGTTTCCCAGAAGATAGGATTCTTCTTCTTTTGTAAATATTTGAAACAAAGTCCACATCGTCTCGTATCCAACAATTTTCAAGGAAATGCAGTGTACGCCACCAGTGAGTTAAGTTGTATATTTTAGATTTTCCATTGTTCCAATGGTCACTGTAGAATGGCTTATCTGGCGCCTTTTGTTGTAATGTTCATAAAGGAATTTATAGTTCAGATCTATTATGCTGCTTTTGTTATTTTCGTGGATGGCCTTAATTCTAAATTCAATTTATGAAAGTCCTTACCACCTCTAATTCTGGCTAGATATCAATCAGGATAACGCGATGCCTCCTTCTAGATATTTGGGGATTTAAAGGCCACAGGCATTTCTAAATACTTTCTTCATACATATATGTATATCGTAGAGTAGTACTTAGGGTTAACTTTGGGATGCTATGCAAGATTGCACAAAAAGTGTGAGGTATTGCTATTTCGTTTTAATCAATTTCCAAGAGCCCCGGCTTCCACTGCAGTAATAAGCTGTTCCGTACATCAAAGTTTCTAGTACAAGATTATATTCTTTCGTGTTGACCTTACGTGCTAAATTAACTTTAAGTGCTGCTTGACTATCTATGTTGAGATAACAATTTTTATTGGTGTAGTATATTCGATGGTACCTTTTCTGTTCTTTGGGAAAATATTCATTTTGCTATTTGATTAATAAGTTAATTTGTCGGGGCTCACATTTCCTTAACAGTAGCCCCTTTAAACATTTTCAGATAATCTAATGATGAATTTTTTTGTCATCAATCTCAGGGCAGACAGTCACGTAAACTTCTCTATGACTCAATAAATCTATAGCAAGATGTCCCAGAGGGCAGTATTTCACATGCAAGTTATTTAATCTGAGGTAAAAAGAATTGCTAATAAATAACCTCCTTGGGGTAGGTTAACAATTTTTATTTCTTTATTCTTACAAAAATTATGTAAACCTTAAGCTATAAAATTCTATATGCACATTCTGGCATCAACAATTTGTGTGCTAGTTTTAGAAATATTTTTATTACCTGATTTGCGCAAATCTAAATTTTCCAAAACTTTGCATATTATTCCATCCTGAATATTTATATTTTTTCTTTATATTCATGAAGGAATCAAAAGTTGAGGCATGCTTAAAACGTCATTTAAATAAACACTTCAGGCAGCTGGCATTTGGATTTGACAAATACAATTGAAAGTAAAATAATATCATCTCCGGAATAAACTGCTGCAGTAATGGACATTATTTTCAGAATGTACCAGCACCAGGAAAGCGCACCTGGCAAATGTCCAAAGTAGTAACATAAATTTCCGACGTGTTTCCGCTCTTTTCCAGATTATTTTATGTAAAAAGCTTAGATTTCCCTCATTGAGTACCATTCTGAAAATAGTGCACACAAATAGCACGTTTTACATTGCCATTTATGAAGCTCAACCATTGTAAAAGCCTTGCACTAATTTATGTATGTGTGTATGCATATGTAAATAGAATGTAATAGAATATTATAATTACACGGACTTAATTATTATTTCTGCAGTGTAATTAAACCTCTTAACAAATTGAGTTGTAATTGTACAAATTGTGTCCATCAAATTACCATAGAAACGTATTTGAACATTTTATTGCATGAAAATGCTGCAGAGGATGGGTGTACGTTATTCTGTGTTACAATAATTTTGTATACTTTTCCTCTTTTAGGAAAATAGCCCGGTATTGACAAAGCTTTGTTCTACTGATCCTAATTACTAACTGCAGTCTAACAGCTCATTATTTGGTATTATCTATCATCATTCTATATAGCCACTCACGTGGGGTCTAGAAGTTATCACAGCATTCATTGTAAGTTCGTAACAACTGCTACATATGAAGGTAGTCTCTAAAGTATCAAAAATATACAAATAATATCCATACATATCCAAAGCAAATATGTAGATTAAAATGAATTTAATGATGAAATTTCTGAAGAATGCTTTTTGCATTTTTTTATAAGCAATGATACCTAAACCACTGTCTTCGAAATTTTAAGCCCTATGTCACACAAGCATCGTATGCCGCGTTCCTTTTGGGCCGCGCACAATGAGATTATACATAATAGCTCTGCTCTTTTGTGCAACTTGTTCTAGAGCTCTTGTATACTGCAGGCGGTCCAAAAACGAAAAGTGGAGTCTGACTGAGCATATACGGCCTCAAATGCCCATATATGAAAAGCTCTAGGCTCTACCCCTACCGTATTGGAAGCTGAGGTATTAGCCATATAAAAATGCGCCCATACCATCATTAAAAAGGCCATAAATTCCTAAACCATTAATATCATCTTGGACAGTCAAGCTGTCCTCAAGGTCTTACAGTCCTATCTTATCAAGTCAGAGATAATCTGGGAATGTCTACAAACCTTCAAAAATTTATGAAGGAGAAACAAAGTTATCCTCATGTGGGTACTTGGCTGGATATAAGGGCTACAAAGGCAAAAGAATTTATGATGGCATATCCAAAAGAGGAGCGGAAACTCCCTTTGTTGCACTTCAAAATGTTACCTCAGAGCTGCCCTAAATAACTGGGAGAATAAACAGAGATCCCTGTATTGGGAAAGGCTGCAAGAGCTTCGTCAGGCAATAAAGTTCATCGACACCTCTGGCGGAAAAACAATAGGCCATTGCTTGGCTTGGCTGAGACTTCATCTTGCCGCTTCTGTCAGGACGCCCAGGAAGCCTCAGAGCACCTGCTCTGCAACTGCGAAGAATTGGCCAGGCGGAGACTACTCTACCTCGAATATGCTTTTCCTTCACCAAACTACGTGTGAAATCTCAAACCCAGAATGGTTCTAAATTCTATTAACGGTCTAAACCTAGAAAGGGAGTAAATTTAACGGGGACTCACAACAGATATTTTAGATCGCAATGGTGCGAGTCTAACGCCTGCACACCCCTTCATAAATCTAATCTAATCTAAGGTCCTTGTTCTTAAGGCAAACTGCCTTAGGAAACCCTATTGAAACGTTGATAATTTTTTACTGAATCTTATAAGCGAATAGCTATCATTATCAATATGTATACCTGTTGAGAAATCATCCTGTTAGCACAAATAAGTAAATACATATACAGATAACGAATCGAATAGCAAAATTGAAAACCAGAAATCAAATACAATTTGCGAGTCAATTAAAAAAATTTGCAACGTCTGGCTCGAATATAAAATCGACGATGCCTCGACCTGATGTAGTAGGACCTCAATTCTTTCTTAGAAATTTACTGTAAATTTGTTCCTTAGAAGTTTTATGCATTATTGCAGGCTGACAACGTCCAGAAGAAATGAATGCTTATTGGCATTTGGTGGCCGACAAAGGTAAAGGTATTTGGAGGCCGACAAAGGCACAAGTGAAAGTATTGTAAGTATTTGAAAATAACTCCAAAAATTCTACACTCATAAAAATTGTTGTTAGCCTCCACAAAAAGCGTATAAATTCTAAGAAAAAATTGCCAGTAAATTTCTAAAAAAAAAAATTAGGGCTTCCCTACATCAGGTCGAGGCGTTGTCGATTTTATATTCGAGAAAAGCATTGCTGTTTTAGGTCTAGTTTCCGAGTCCTTGTATGCTATTAGTTTGTCTGTGATTAAAGCATTTCTGCCTCGCTCTGGTAAAAGATAGAAGCTTGGGTCTGTGCCTGAATATTAGGAACATTTTCTGTTAATAACTCAACATTTCTTAGCTACAATTTTCGTCGTAGCTAACTTAATTGGTTACCAGAAATGTTGATATGGTTTTCATTTTTCTGATATGCGTTTGTGCTTTAAGTCATTTCAGTCAGTTAATTAATTCAGTCAGTTATTATTATTATCTACATATTTCAAAGTATGTGCGTGTTGCGATCTGGATATCATGGAATTCTTAATTATTACTATAAATTTTGTGCTTGTCTCAAGTAAAAATTTATCAATATGAATTTTTAAATGTCGTGTCTTGTACACACATTCTAAACGATCCCTACCCCTAACCCCTCTCAAAACTTTGTACACCCAGCCCTAGCTATCACCATATGAAAGATTAGACTCTCCATCTTAGACATCCTGTATATTAATTTTACTTTTAATTAAATTAAGGTATGAGCAATAATTTCCTCTGTGCTGCTTCCATTAACAGTCATTTTTTCAGAGCATATAAATTTCTGGATTTATAATGTAATTTTTAAAGTCCATATTGAAAGTAGAAATATTTTGAGGATATGTTATTTGGTTTGATATTCTAATGTGAAAGACGCTTCCTGATATTCGTGTTTGCTGTGAGAGTTTCCAAATTGATTCGGAATATTTGTACTTGGATTCGTCTTCAAATTTCCCGTCCACTATATAAACAAATTTGAGTCACGTACCCACTAATGGCCGAATACGTTCATTGAATTTTCTGTGGTGACTCTTTGTTCTATAATCCAAATACCTTAGAAATAATTTTTTTTTTCTTATCTACAATATGATACGAAAAAGCTCAATTTTCCATACTGCCCGAACAGCCGTTCATGTTCTTGTATTATCAGGAAGGACTTTAGGAGTACAGAAGATAATAAATTAAATCATTCAGTAATTCCACACAAAACTCTCTGCATACTTTTGGCAGAATACATATATACCTACTGCCTCAATATCATCAATTAGTTCCTTTCCAATCCTATTAGGATTCACTAAAGAAATTATCACAGATATCAGAAAAATTGTTCTAAATTACCCTCAAGAAAAATCACCGAGAAATTTATTTGCTGCTGTCAATTTCTTGATTTATGTTGACTTCTTGAAAAACATCCAGTTCCAACAATAAACAAAGATAAGTGGAGGAAAGTTAATTACTTCGAAGAACTGATAAAATAAGTTCGCCAGCTTTTTCCAAGTATGACAAATTACCAGTGTTGATACCGGCAAAGTGGGATATAATTATTCAGATAGAGAACTAGTAAGGTGTAAAAATTTGAGTTTCTGCCGCAGCTTGGCATTGTACAATTTTATTATCGTTTAGTCATGGAGGGAACTTTTAGAACCTTCCTTAGAACGTCCTTAGGCGAATGTTTTATTTTTAATAAATATTTAAAATATTCATCATGTTTTGCGTGGCTTTATTTCAGGTTTCAGTGGAGGAGTGGTGTAACATGTGGGATGCATACGCTAAAGATCCAAGTACCGTACTTGACTGGCAACAAAGGTAATACTGCTACATGAATATATTTAAGCATTTTTTATTTTCTTAAATCTTACTTAGGCCACAAATTCTTATGGCAGTTCTATTCTTCTTTTTTTAGTTAAATACAAACTTAACAGTGAAATCATAAAACGATCAAATAAATTAGAACTAGGAATTTCAGATACTCTAAATTTAGCAGCAGTATTTAAAATTGTATGTGTGGAAAATCCTAAAGCAAACAGCGTGTTGTTTTGCGGTATTATGCTTTTTCGAAATCCTTATTACTATACACTGTTTCCCCCTAGGAGGTCACTAGAGAGGTGAAAGTATTCACCTAGATAAACCAAAAATTGTATGGCAGGGGGGTGGGGGGTGTACATATATCAACCGCTTAGGAGATATAGGGAGATTAAGAAAAAAAGCTAGTTTTTTATAATAATAATAAATTTTATTGCTGGCAAATGCTTGTAATATATACAGGGTGTTTGGTAAATAAATTGGATGGAATATGCCAATGGATTCTTTGGAGTCTGTTTGTATACACAACTCTCAATAACTTTCTACTATTTTTTCCTCTGGATTTTCTTGCATTCACCACCAAAAAAATCTCCTGTAAATCTGCGCTTTCTCTTGCAACTTTTCCTTTAATTATAATCTTACTGATCTTTGCCGTCACTCTCCAACTAAATACCAGAAATAGCAAATAAAACTTTGCCATCTAATTATAACCAATTCGATCTTTTGTCAATTCTCGCAACAGACTGAATACAGTTAGTTCCCAAGCAAACTTGAGTTGGAATTGATAGCTGTGAATTTAGCAAGAATAGAATACTCGAACTAGTGACTGGTTACAAATTCATGTTGAGTTTGCGTGGGCTACATATTTACAAACTAATGTAGGTATGTACAGATAAATTTCGTTCTAAACTAACAATAAATTTCTGTAAATGCATATTGAATATAAGAAGACCAAAAACAGAATTATATTATCAATTTACAGCAAATATGATGCAAAAAAGTTCGGTGTATGCAGATTTTCTATTGAGGATGCAAAATGTGTTGAATAGGTGCGTTTCAAGTTAGTATCCTGGGTGGTTTTGGCTTGCAGATGTAAATGGCACCAACACTCTTAATCACACAATTTTTCACCCCCTCCCCCTTTATTTTACACCAAGGACTTTTTAATTTTATTCACTTTTGTAAAAAATATTATTACCTTTCGAACGGAATTAGATATTGAGGTAATTTTTTTTCTTGATTTAAAGTCACATTTGCCGAGAAAAAAAATTATGTCTTTGGAATAAAAATTTTACGGGTTCAAAGATAACACAACAAATTTGCATGGACTATTTTCCAAGAATTCTATTTTACGGCTCGATAACTGAAATATTCGACAATGCCCCGCGAAATGTTGAACATCATTTGATCCCGGGATATCCTGCAAGGACGGATGACCAAACGTAAATTTAAGGCAGAAGGAGTGATTTTAGATCAAATACTCCATGAAATGCATTGGCATATTCCAGCGCCTATTTAGATCCAAAGTGGATCTCTATGCTCTTGGGGACCTATTGTACATTTGAACTGGGCAGCTCTATACCGCATTTTAAATATTTTTTTATTGTTGGTCATGCAGCAGTTTTGTGTTTTCTTTTTTTCTTTTTTATATCTGAGCAGTGAAATTGTATCTTGCTCTCCGAATGTTAGCGAAAAATTTTACTTTTCTTAACCAGCAACAGACCGGTCAATCAATATTTAAGTGGAGAACGCCTGACCGAGATGGTAAACATATCTGCATAAAATATTATAAACAAATCTAGAAAATTAACTTTTCCCCCGATTTTCGTCACCTGAGTATTGATTCGCCGTATATGCCAGTCACACCAATTTCGATACAACGAATTTAAACTTTATGTTTTCATTTGTAGAAAATATTTAATAAAATATTTAAAACTAACAATATAACATTATTAAGGTGAAGGTGTGTGGGTGTTTAAAAATGTATGCCTTTTGCCGTATACGCCAACTTTTGTAATCAGATTTATCGGAGAATTTGATTCTATCAGATTGAAATCATGTGCACAAAACTATGTAGATGGTAGAAGGATGGAACAAAATTCAATGAATTTTGATAGGGAGAATCCACAAAACGGACGTCTCCTTACTTCTCATCGACTCTTTTCCGGGTTTTTACTATAAGATTTTATATAGTTTTGTACTTCGATCTGATTTAATCGAGGTCACCGGTAGACCTGAATATCATTACATAACAAGTAGGTACCTACTTAATTGCTTAAATACCTTTTTTAGATAAAAAAAAATGGTTTTTAACCGGGTTTAATATATTTATTTAAAAAAAAGGAAACAAAATAATCAACAACAAAATCAAAAAAATAATACCAAGAAAAATAATAAACTTTTAAAAGACAATTATTCATAGATGACAATTGCAAATCAAAGTGTCTCGAAATGAATGAAGGTTGTGTTAATCGACTGAGAATGACCCTTGTCGGAGTTAGATATCTTGGATTTGATGTAGGCAATCTAAGTGTAGCAAAATCAATTTAAGTTTTGTAAAGTAAATTTTAAGTTCTGCATACTCCTAGTATTTTGGCATTGCTGTTGAAAGCTACCTTCAATCTATGTAGTTATATATGACAGATATACATAAGTACGTACATGTTCAAGTAATTCTACCCCATCCACTCCGCACTTAGTTTATTTCCATCTAAGCAATATAAAGAGATTCCATTGAACTATTTTATGAACAGAGTTGTTGAAATCGTTTTGTTTTATAGAATTCTAGAAAACTTATATAAAACAAACTAATCTGAGTTCTTTGCTTTTTCATGTGAGGATATAAAAGATAAATTCGAAATGTTCAGTAAAAGCAAGCTTGCATACACATATAGAATTTAAATGCATTCAGGAAATGTTCAGTTTTACGACTTATTTCAAAAAGTGCTTGATGAACCTGAAAAGCATCGGAGATAACTAGGTAGCTCAAGTGCGAAGAGTACAATGCTTTTATAAGCTTCTCCTATTATATGCCACCCAAGTTTATGCCGCTTGATTTAGTGCATAGAAAAACTTTAAAGTTATGATGTGACATGAAATATTTAGCTCAAAACTGTTGTGTCTTCTATCCACAAGAGAGAAATTACCCCAAATAATGTTAAGCTCATGTCGTAACATAAAAACTTCTAGCATGTCTGCTTCAATATTCCACCCTGTCAACGTGAACGTTATTGTAGTCATGGAGTCGTACGTAATTCCTTCAAGAAGATGATTTTAATACCCTCAGGCAACCGGAGACATTACTGAACGCCGGTTCTAACAATTCTCCTCCTCGTTTTGTTTTAGTTTAACATTTCTTTATTTTTTATATAGTTCAGCCTCAAGGTGTATTGCCGACAAGAACAATAAGGGTGCGATTTTCAGAGGATTTGTAAAAACTAAAAAAAAAATAATAATAATAAAAAATATTATCAAGCTGCTCATTTCCTGGGCGGTGTTCTCTCAAAGTATTCCGAAAAGGGTTGTTGAAATGAATTTTATAGTGTTTTTATATTATTTTTCAGGTACATGAACTTTATGTTTGATCTGGAGGATGCATCAAATGATGGTGCCATAGATGCTCATGAATTTGCTATTGTGTGCTCCAGTTATGGTCTAGATAAAAAGGAATGCGAAGAAGCTTTCAACAAAATGTCACAGGTATGTAGAAATGTGTGCATTAAATTAAAAATATTAAAAATTTTATTCATTATTAAATACTGTTTCGATCCTTTTTGCTCATATTATTGTCATGTAAATCCCACTTTTTTTTATTCAATCCAGACATCATTTTAAATATAAAACAAATAAATCCCGTTTTAACGTTTACCACAGGACATAGTATGTTACTTAACCTTGTATTCACTCCGACCAGATATGTATGTATATTTACCCATAATCCGCGTTCATTTTAGTTTCATCTTGGATTTAGACATTCGAGTAAAGGACCTTGACTAAAGAAGAACCTGGATATTTTGGGGCGATCTAAGAAACAATTCAGAATCATTACCAGAGTCCTAACCGGATACTTCAAACTAAACAAATACATGCATCGAATAGATAGATATATCATCCACTGATGTACGTAGGCTATGCTTTGATGAGGATGGAACACCAGAGCACATTTGTGGATGTGAGGCCATTGCATATTCTAGATACCAGGCTTTTGGCTCATACTTCTTAAAGCCTGCCGATTTTGAAGAAACTTCACCCAAAAAATACTGCTCTTCCTAAGAAAAGTGGGATTATTGGATGAACTCTAAAGGAAGCGGTGCACGATAACCCAATGGATAGCTTGCAGTGCAAAGGCCACTCGCCTCGCTTAACTCCTAATCTAATCCAATCTATACATCCAAGAAAGTTGGACACTTGATTAGGAGACTGAATGTTTGATCGAACGTTGGTATTACCTGAGATAACTTACATCTAGATGTGAAAATCTCACAAAAAAAGGATCGAATTAAAGCGAGCTAATGGCCCTCTAATAGAAAGCTCTATACATTCTCTCTCTCTCTCTCTCTCTCTCTCTCTCTCTCTCTTGCTGTATTATGCCACATAAATTCATCGCAATGATTTCGGTTGAATAAAAAGTTAAAGAGCTTTGAAAAAGTGATGCAGGTTTATATTGAGATTTTCTTATCTAGTTGTAGGTTGTCTGTGGTATAGCCATGCACTGTACCCGAAGTCGCTGCTTCTTCTAGGCAAAAATAACATTAAGTTATTTCAGCATTGCCAAATTGTCGATTTAATTATTCCGAGCTCTGATTATCTAAGAAAAATTTCTTAAGAGTGAATCGGGCTCGCGTAATCAGGGTTCTGTACTACAATTTCATCAATGAACAGTCGATCGACCGAACTCAACTATATTTAAATATAATTCAAATTTGCCTATGATAACTGAATAATATTCAAATAGACCGACGCAATAATAATTTTATAAGACTTGGTCTTATTGGTAATAGTTATCGTTGTGTGGCCTAGGTGGCTTAGTTGATGAGCATGATAGCTACCATCCTACAGTTCGAGTCCCACCTCGATACGGTCCTGTGCGATTTCTTCAGACCTAGTTTCCTGTCGACTTCTATAGCTTTATAGCTTCTCCTACTTAGCAGGTTAGCACAATGGGCCACCGTGGTCTCCGTGCCTGGAATCTTTCATCCCTCTGCAACGAAAAACAAAACATTTTGGACCAATCATTGTAACCAATTCAGCATAAACTGTAATTGTTTTTTTTTAATCCTTGAAAGTAGCTCTTTCAAACACAAAAAATAAGAATTTTTTTAGCGGTCTAATTCACCCCCAGTAAAAATTAAAAGAAAATATTTCATAATCTTTGCGCATCATGAAGACTTAATATTCTATCAAATTTCAAGAAAAAATCTGTGACAGACAGATGAACGGACGCACGAGCGATCTTATGAGGATTTCCTTTTTCCTTTTGTTGTACGAAACCATAAAAATTATCTTTTCTGATTTTTCCATTGTTTTCTCTCTCATTATGGAGGCTATTTGATATCTCACGAAATTTTATAAATACACCCAGGCAAATATTTTATGCAATTTATTTTTTGCTTGTCTGATAAATATATCAAATTTTCTGGAAAACATATAAACTAACACTGCTGCGCTAAGTATAAAGGGCACAATCGACATATTCATGAAATTTGATTTGTCTTCAATATATAAAATTTATATCTGTACAAGAAATGTCCAGAAAAGAAGTTTAAAAACGAAAAATATCGCCTCTCCTAGGATATTCACTATCCAATTTATAATATCTATTAAAAGCATATTAAGCACCATCCATTTGTAGAGTCGTCTTTGTGCCTAGTAAATCTTATTACAACACAATAGCTAAAGGAAAATAATATCCCTAAAAACGACAAAAGTTTTCACAATGATTAAAGGATAGAAAATTACTGAATGTGTTAATAAGCTTAAACTAAAATCATATTGTACTAGCCAGAAAGCCTGTTTGTCGAAACTAACACAAGACCGAAGGAACATAATAAATAAATAATTTTGAAAAATGCCACAAAAAACTAAGAAAGGGTATGACATTGCTTTTATCACAAAAGAAATAAAACTGTTGAAAATTTTCAAGTATGTACCTAGTAAAATATTTTTTTTGTTTCATTCCTTCAAGCAAATTTAAGAAATCAATCACGAAAATTCCTTTCTGAAAAAGAAAAATTAAATTCAACCATCAGAAGAAATGGCATGAGTAATACAAAGGAAAATAGAAAATAAATGACAAGGTCATACTGAAATCTGCAATCCTCAAATAGAGCATTGTAGGTGGGAACATTGCCGAACGCTAGATATCTCTCAAGCGATATTACCATAATAGAAACGTATAAACTTTCCGTACGAGTTCTTCAGGAAAAAGAAGTTTTCTTCCTGATATGAATTCCATATTGATATCCTTGCTATACTTGAAAAATACAATAAAAATTATAAAATTCATAAAAAAAATGGAATTAGGTATGAGGTGTCAAGAGTTTATTGCGCGTTTACTATTAAACTCTATATATATTATATATAGATATTGATATATACTAAAACAAGGATGTGAAAAGGAAAAGCTTTCCGGTGAAAAATGTGTGAAGTTTTGCTTTGCAGATCTGCCAAAAAGTAATTATCCTAGGACGATGTGACGTGTTTCAAGAGGTGATTTCCTTACCTAGATTAATTACTCATAATGAGAGTTTTGTTCCATTGCGGAAAGAAGGGAAATCTGAAATCTGTACCGGCCGCTACTTGGCACGAAGAAATATCTAGCAGACAAAACAAGGACAGTATTTTATCATTTTATGATTTTTCCTGAAATGTCGTTATAGGGGTACTTTAGAAGACCATAACTCTGGAAGTAATTAACCAAATTTAATGATTTTGGTATCATTTTAAAAAGAATAAACTGAGGTATCAGAAAACCGTTGAAAAGCAAAGCTTCGGTGATATCCTGGAAGATTTTGATTTTTGAGATGTATAACTGCTCCATTCACGCATTAATGTTCTCATAAAAGTGGAAATTAATGTATGAAAATATTACATCGCGCAAATTAATGTGGCACTGTTTTAAGGATTAAATACTGCAGTACGTACATCCAAGACAAGAAACTTATTTGACTGGTAGTGAAAAAATATCAAGACAATAGAAATTTATAATTAATCACAATTTGATATAAAGATAGCAACTAAGAAATGCTTTGTACATTTAGACTATGTATACCTATTCGCATACACATACAAGTTTTTAATATGTATGTATTTGGTAAGCCCTTAGTATAAGTTAGAAGCTCAGTTTTCTTATTTGTATAGCTCTGACTAAAAAAAACGCAGTTTTATACTTTGAGAACATTTAGTGCATAAATGGAGAAATTACGATATCTGATGATAAGGCATTCAACCTCAGTTCATCCTCTCCGAAATTATATTAGATTTGATTACTTCCAATACTATAGACCTTTAGTAATTCTATAACGACATTTTAGAAAAAGTTTGAATTCAATTTTTTTTTTAGTTGGGCTATATAGATGCCATTTCGTTATATCTATGGCCTTCGTATTCCTCGTTGTGTGTTTCTGGAATTGACGGTAATGCTGATTTTGCATTATAGGATCTCATTAAGTGTCTAGAGAGTAAATTGGCTGTACGAAAAATTAAAGAAATAATTGAAAAAGCAGTGATAGCTCGATGAATTCGAACTATAGCACTTTCTTCTATGGTCAGCACTTCAACCTGAAATGCTGTAAAAGATGTATCAAACTCCTTTAAAAGAAGCAATCTACAACTATCGATTGTAACGAAGTTGCTTAACAGTTGAAGTAAGAAATTATGTATTCGCATTTTTACTTATGAAAGGTTATTGCTTGACTGGAATCTCCCAGCAAAGCGTGTGAACTAGCACTCCTTGGTTCAAGCACAGAACGCGAAGAGAAAACCGTTACCAAAAAAAATGTTTTTTTAATAAACAGTACTAAAAACAGGTGTGTTAGTTATAAGGACAACACAATGTACAGCGCCAAATAGTCTTTTACTCGTGGAAGGATAAACAACGAAGCCTACGAAAAAGAAACACCTGAACGTCGACTTTATTGATCGAACCGAAATAGAGAGAACGAAATACAGAAAGCTTTCTCTGTTGCCATTATCCAGCTGAAATAATGAATAAAAAAATTACTTAGCATTTACTTTATATATACAGAGTGTGACAGGAGAAGAGTGAAGTCCAAAGGTAAAATTTAGTTGCCTTATATTGAGAGGCATCCGATTGTATGTTCAGCGATTTTGCATAGCTTTCGAGTTATGATTTTTTTAGCGGTTTTTTTTTAAATTTATGGCTTTAAAGTTATTTTTGTAAATTTGTACACATTTTTTTAATTCATTCTTTATCAATTGTACTTTCACGCATAAAATAATCAACTTCCTAACATTAATGGAAGCTTCAAAAGTTTTGACATAAAATGGAGAATTGACGTTTCGGCGAGTCAGACTTGAATTTTTAACTTAAAATTAAAAATCTAAAAACGCAGCTCCTTAGTTCCTGGCCAACTTTAAAAACTGCGCTAGACTCCAAGCTTTCATAATAATACAAATCAATTGAGTTAATAAATACAACTGATTGTGATAAAAATCAATTTATTTACCAAAGGTTTTCAAAATTACAGCCTCCAACAGAAACGCACATCCTACACTTACGCAAAAAAATTTCTTTTAATCGTCTAAAAGCTTCTCTGTTGCCTTTTATCGGACGTTTGGCTTCTTCAATTTTCCACTTCAGTTCTTGCTCACTCAAACATTCTCGGGCGTATATTTTTTTCTTTGTAAAAACTCCAAGCAAACAAACCTATAGGGTTGTCGTCAGGGGAGCGTGGAGGCCCCTCAATTGGTCTGTTCCGTCCGATCCATCTGTTAGGATACGCTTCGATTAAGTAATTTCGCATTTGCGTTGTGTAGTGACATTAGGGTCAATCCGGTAGAAAATTGTCAAAAACCCATTAAAAAAATCATAACTCGAAAATTACGCAAAACATACCTGCGGGTGATTCGGATACCTTTCAATATGAGGTATTTACATTTTACGTTTAGACGGCAATTCTCCGGCCACCCTTTATTATAACCATGATGATTGCTTTTAACAGATCTTCTTCTGCCCATCCTGTTTTCACCTTAGTACTTGTTTTTATTTTTATTTACTTACACCCTTTTAGCAATAAAAAAAAATTCTCTAGCGTGCCTGCTTTCTTACTTTCACTGCTTTATCTCCTTGCCACCACTCTTCTATGAAAGATTAATTAATTAAAAGCCTTTGCGTGTCCTTTTCTTTGTGATTTTAATCGTGTTCATGTTGCAAACGGATTCTTCAATCATGTCTAGATATTAATCCTTACTAAAATATAATGCTAATCCTCCCACAACCTTGATCCTAAAATATATAAGTGGTCCATTTAGGATCACAACGAGCTTATAATGTTCCTTTATAAATATATCATAATATTAATATTAAACTGAAAATTTTTTTACATCCACAGGGCCGGGAGGAGGTAACTCGGGAACAATTTGCTCATCTTTGGCGCGAATATTTTTCAGCTGAAAATCCAAATGCTCCAGGAAATTTCATATTTGGTAAAACTTCATTTTAACGAAATAGTTAATAATCTGAAGACATTTGGATACTGAAAGAAATAAAAACAATATCGTAAACGCGATAGATTAAATGTATTCCGGTGTTGAAGAAACGAACAAAAAATTTTGACAGTAGGAGAAAATTACGCTAAAAAATGGTTGAATAAAAATGTTAAAAAAAAAAAAACAAAAAAAAAGAATGTGAAGGATTTAGTGTTTTTCAAAGTTTTCAACTCAATTTCTTAAGACCAAAATCCATTTAATTAACTCATAGATATTATGTGAAAATTTAAAATTAATTTTAAAGTTAATTTTAGTAGCGAGTGAAGTGCGCACTCAATATTGAAAGAGCTAAAATGAGATTTGCTCAAAAATAAACAAATTTACTGTGTGTACTGTCACTGCTTAATTATAAATATAAATGTTTTATCGTTATGGAATATTTTTTTAGCATTTCTTTAACTTGAAACACTAAATTAGTTATCAACTTTAATTGTTTATTAAAATTTTAATAATCGTTCAAATGTATTACTGTTAAATTTTTGTATTAATAATTTATTTAGTAGATTGTAGAAGAAAAATTTGTTTGCAGCAATTCGTTCTTATGAAATTTTCCAATACCAAAAACAAAAAAAAAACACTTTGACATTTTTCAATGAACGTTAACGTATCTATTTAAAATAAAATTGGTTGATTCCAATCCTACTAACACCTAGTGAAAATAATCTGTTGTAAGTGAAAAGAAACCTTTAAAAACCTAAAGTCAATGTTGCCAAAATCTTTAAAAATCTATCAAAATATACTATATATGTATGTATTATATGTAACCTAGGACAAATAAATGTACAAGAAAAATGATTGATGTGTCGAAATTACTTTCCTTTACACATTTACTGATACTTATGTTACAGGCATCTGTGCTTCGTTCTAAGCAATTTTGAATATTTTTTCTCAGAAATTCTTGCAGGTATAATTAAAAGGATCCTTACAGTTAGGAGACACATGCAAATTACAACATAGATATAGAAACGAAAAATTTATTTCTTGTCCTTTTTCAGATCTTCTAGCTGAGTGCGGAAAACTCCTTTAACCCTGAAGTAGGCGCACTAGCAAAATCACATAGCTATAGGTTCGTCAGCAGAGACCTCAATTTCTTTTCAGAAATTTTAGTAAACAAAAATGTATTCAAAAACAGAAAAAATGTGCGCTTTGATCACTAAAGTTTATTACATTGACAAAAACAAAAACAAAACACTCTTTTAGTTAACAAAAAAGTAAAATAATGATTTTCTCACATATACATACTGACGAACTACTTAAGTCCATCCTTTTAGAAAAGTAAAAAAGAAAAACGAAGAACCACTACATACTCTGAGGAATTACTTGTGATAGCAGTCAAATAATATATAAAGTACTGAAGAGGATGTTTTTTGTCGTCCTTTTGTGGACAAAGATGACAATGTCCCCGTCATAAGTTTGGTTTAGGTCACACTTCTAGTATTGCACCATTAATTAACTTTTTTCACTTTCCTTGGAGTTGCCTTGATATCTAGACGGGGTTTTCGTGCAAGCTCGAGAAGTTGAACTGTCAGTTTTCTCAGAAATTGCAATTACGATATGGCAAGATACAATTGCAAAGTCGACTTCGACTGCAACTATTACTGAAACCGAACTTTGCTCAAAGTGCAAAGTTGGTGTCGGCTCCGGCCAACTTCAATTCAATTACCTACCGTAGCCGGCACGTCTGGTTTCAAGCAGTTGAAGCTTTAATTTAATTACAAATTTCACCTCACAGTCGACTGATCAGCCGTAATTGTAATTCGGGCCCAAATTATTGATCTCATGAATCATTTAATACTATTACGTTCGCCAAATGAAAGCGAATTTGTATTGGCCATATTCTTGTTCTTCGTCGCAAATTAGGTATATACAGGGTGCCCCAGACTAATATGAATATATTTTTCCAAATGATTCCACTCGTCCTGACAAGTAAAAAAAGGTATCTCTCCCCGCTCAGAGTTATGACGCTTCAAATTCAAAATTTCGGCTTTATTTATTTATTATTTACCCTTTTTATATAATTATTGTTACAAAATGTCGAAAGCACAGAGTATCCTCTTTAATTTGACCTATTACACCCTATGTGGTAACTGTAGCTATTAAACAGTTATTAGCTCTTAACCTATTTAGGTCATACCGAAATTAAATGATTTTTTTTTTAATTACGTGTTTTCAGTTACTAAAGGAACAAATTATCTGTGACCTGAATAGGTTATAAGCTAAAATCTTCTTAATCGTCACAGATGGAATATAAGTGCGGTTAGAATAAAGAGGAGACTCTGGGCTTTCGAAATGTTGTAAAAATAAGTGTATGTTACTGGGGTATTTACAAAAACAAAACAAAATTTTGAATTTGAAGCGTCATAACTATGGTGTGGGGAAGGGCGCGAGGGTGGTTGAGCAGTCAATGGAAAGTCAATGAAGCTCTGCATACAATGCCGTCGTAAAATATACCGTATAGGGTGTACTTTTGAAGATATACTAATAAATATAGTGTTCCCACAAAACTTCAAACATTTTCCATAATATTCACACAACTTGTCGACCCGCCCGAATACGATTTACCGCCTAACTACTGTGAACTCAATATTCGAACTGCACTCAAAAATCCTAAAAATCATTAAATTCAGCTAAATCTTAATATTGCTACTGCCTACCACTATGATAATCCTGAAGCCGGCGGCATTTATTACGCCTTGTTCAACATTCTCAGATATTTCGAGAATCTATCCTTTCAATTACCCTATCGTATATAACATTTCACATTTCTTATCCTTAGCTGTAACTACCTACACTGTCGGTTTATCACCAAGCCTTCAAGAAGGTTTCTTAACCGTGAAGATATCGAAGCGTCCCATAATGATCGTGCCAGATGGGATTTTTCTGGCGAAGATCATTACAAAATCCAAAGAAAATTTGGAGTTTCTGAACCAATTGTCAGTGGTAATGTTGCTTCTATAGCCCTTGATTTTCTTCACTAATCATTACAATATTTCTTCAGAGCAGTTAGAAACACTGTAAGAATCACAACTTTATTCGGCTAAGTAGATTTTAAAAGATTGCAAATAAAAATTGCGCGCGTCAATCAGTGCTTCAACATATGTGCCATATTAATTGGATTTCTTTGGTATATAAAATTTGCTTTGAATCTAGATCTGAATCCATTAACGATTGTCTGTCACATCATTACCTAAACAGTAGGCGTACTGAAATTAATCCTCCAGAAAGGCACTAAGTACTCTCATCAGTTGATGATCACTTTTGATTCTCCGTTCTGTAATTCAAATGTCATCGAAACACACAAAAATCATTTGAATAATCTTGGCTTCAGGAACATCTCAGAGCATTTCCATCAGAATCCCACAAAAGATGAGATGCTCGCATTACACCAGACATTATCCAGTGACCTATAAATCTTTTCATTTCATCCATTGATGCTAAACTTTTTCGCTTTCATAATTTCTTCTTACTTTTCATGTAGGGTAAAGCAGTCTATTCCTGGTCACCCTCAGTTCGGGGTCACACTTTAAAAACAGCTCCATTACAGTTCTGTTTACCGCATAAGAACTCCTTGTTTAGTTAGCGTCCATCGAAACCTTTCCTATTTTCATCCACGTGATATGAAAAATTTTTATGTTCAATAGTCAGCGATCTGTGGCAGCAAGCGATGCATGAAGGTTTTACAATTTCTTAACTAGACGAAGTATAGCAAATAGGTAAGTAATAATTAGTTTTAAGAACTTTGGCTTTTACATTATTTTCTGTTTTTTTTTCTTTCTTTTTTAATATACTTTTCCACGGAATCAAGGGATCACACTAGATATCACACTACAAGGGATCACACTAGATATTTTATCAGAACATTGACCACGCCTCGCATATAGCGATAAAGGAGCGAAAGGCATGCACCATTGCGGTGGTACTGGAGAGTCGATATGACAAGTTATTGCCAAATCGGCAATGAGCTTGAAGGCTCTCAATGTCCAATGATGCTAAGACTGTGCGACCAGCCCCGGCCAAAATTTGGGAATTATATGTAGAACTTGTAGAGGATCCCCAGATTCGATGGGCTGAAATATTTCTTACATATTTTCAGAAATCCATTTCTTGCAGTAATCAACTAGTTTTCTAACATTAGCTGAAACTGTGTTCTTTTTTTTATTAGTTTAAAATAAATTTTGGTCGCTGGTATTTTCGTACTAATATACAGTAATATATGATTCATAGCCGGCCTCGGCCGGACATGAAAGTTCTGTTTCTTTTCGCAGCCAGTTACTGAAATCTATATAGAATTTTATAAACAGGAATCCTAAAATTACTTGTAAAGGAAAGTGTAGATAATTGTCATTATATTTTTTTTTATCATCTAGCTTAAAAATATTAGATACATCGAAGAGGGGCCATATAGAGGAGAAAGCACCACAGAAGATAGTTCAGAAAAGCGACAAGTAAAAACGCTAGAATTGGTCTAAGATCAATTCTAGTGATACCCCAAATTAATGCCCGTATGTAATTTCGTATGGTCAGCCAGTGTGACGAATTGGGACAAGCAACCTAAAAATGCACATAAACCTCTAGAAAAAATAACATTTATCCACTTGTGCAAATTGTTTTGGACACAGGAAGCTTCCGTTTGTGCACTGCTTCCAATAAGTCCAGGTGCTGTCGATTACCCAAAATGTGTACAGAATTTAATCGAAAACCTCAATAAAACAAAACCAGAAATCATTTCTGAAAATGTCTTGTAAAAAATATTTGATATCGTTATTAAGGCCACTAACGAAGTAAGAGAGCAGTTAGTAAGCGAAGGAGTTTCCTCAGACAGGAGAAGGTGACGACAATTTTGACAGCACACGAATGCAAATCTATTTCAATTACTATGCCAATGGTACTTACAAATTACCTATATATGGTTCTTTGGTGACAATTTTAGATGATTTTATTGACATTAATGTAGAAAGAAATTGTCTAAATAATAATTCTCATTCTTACCAGAAAATAACTCGTCGACTTTATTAAGAGATTCTGATCAGGTATATCAATAAAAGAAAATAAAACTAAATGTCACATTAGTGAAGAATTAAATTATAAATTGTTATGTAAACAGACAAAAAGCATAAGTAAATTTACTGAATATAAGTACTTCCGTTATATAAAATATAACAAGTTACTGAAAGAAAATATTTTTAAATAGCCGAAGTTTCTTATAATTCCCATTAAATTTAAACTTGGCCAGAAATTGAATATTTTTTGGCCGGGAACTAAACATTTTCCAGGTTTTTTGGAAAAACTAAAAAAATTTATGACAATAATATTAATAGCATATTTTGATTGGACAGTAAATACAGAGAATACGATCCTTTTCTTATATTAATAGGTTGTTTTTGTCTACTGATGTTGCACAATTTTCTATTGAATGTTGCAGCTTGAATATGAATGCTGCGGCTTGAGTACGACTAAGCTCAAAATAGTGTAGTTTCATATCCTAAGCTACTGGAAGAGGCAAGTTTGAGAAAGAATACGCTGTGCATTTATTCCTGGCTTATATTTCTCTGACCTCGTGTCCATACTTAACATTTAAAGCACAATGAACAATTAAAATTTTATTAGCAAATTTTATTAGCACAGCTTTTTATGAAATTTTGTGTTTTACATTAAACGAATTAAAAACGTTTTAGCAGCAAATTCAATTTGAACACGCTGTATAATGGTTGTGATTGCAATTTTATAAAAAAAACATATTCTAGATGCTCACGAGTACATATGTAAAGCGATTGTACAAAAAATTGTACAACCAAACTCACTGATTTTTTAATGGCTCGTATATTTGCAAGATATGACCTATATAAGCAGAAGTTTCATTTTATCAACTTGGCAGCTAGGATCCTGTCCCTTTTATAGCTGTGAGCCTGTACTGAAGAGAACAACTGAGATGTTTGAGTGGACTAGCTCTGCTCTATACTCCTTACCCTGCTTAATTTTGACAAAACTTTTGATTCTACAAATCACCTAAAATTTTCTATTGAAACTTTCTACTCGTTTTCTACCCGTCTGCTTTAATTTTTATAATATTGATTTGAAAACCTTCGGTAAAATATTAGAAACTCTTCAGTTCAAAATCTGCCGGGCTTAGATTTTTGTACAAAGTGTTGTGTTTTTTGTAAAAATCAAAACCTCAAAGCACCGTGTTCGTTTATGGTTTAGTTGAAAAGAGATGAAAGATATTTATTTAGAATATAAGCCGAGGGAAAATTATTTGGAATTTTTTTTCTCTTTTCACTTTTTTCTTTCAGATTTGTTTGAGATTGCGAATACTCGAATTTTTTCGGTCTAGGTGTATTCGGCAAACAAATTAATTAAAATTATCGAATTGGTACATTTTGTATAGATTTATGGGCATAATTTTTAATAGTACCTACTTTATAAGTTTTATTATTGCCGATTTTATTAGCATTGGAAAATCTTTTGTTTCTATGAAACAGACTGCATTGCACTGGACAATTACGAATGGATTTGTTTTAAAATTGTTTGGCCTAGGAAGGGTTTTTAAAATTGAAAACAATCCATCTAATTAAGATTACATTTTAGTCAAAACTAATTTATGATTTTGTTAGGTAACGTATATAGTAAGTGCAGCCTGGAAAGATAACGATCTTAGTTTAAAATTACTGACAGACTATTTTCCTAAACTGATATCCAGTTTAACTTAGTCCAAGTATCCGTATAGAGCATTTTAAGAGCGATAAGTTCCAAAAAATTAGTACTTTTTTATGTTTATGAACTTCCCATTGCCTCAATCAGTCATTATACAGCTGATCTACAAATTTACTTCATCAGAGCTATGGAGGACTCTGCGACTAGCTTATGAATGGTCATTAGAAAATATATAAAAATTTCTAGCAAATTATTGAAATAACATCATTGACGCAAATTTTCTTAGTCTATAATGAATCATTACAAACTGGAGACACACAGTCATTTCTTTAATTAAGTTGTACTGTCAAACTGGTTTTCAATTTAACAATTTACAAGTGAAAAAAACTTTATATTAAAAAGAATCTTGATAATATAATTTCTGATTTGCATTTCTTTGCATTTCTTCTTATTATTTTTCAAATCGCAGATGCACAGCGGAGCTGCATATTTATATTATATGCCAAATCTAGCACATTTTTCCTCTTTATAGCTATAATGAAAGAGGAAAACACTTCATTAGTGTACTTCATTATCTTCTGATTTTCGAGCTATAATGACATATACTATGTGACACATTGCGTTTTAATGAATAGTTAGTGCTAATGATTCATTAGATCGCGCTGTGTGCCTAGGGTATAAGGTTAATATGCCAACATAATATAATTAAATAAATCAATACAGCAAAAATTCGAGTATTATAAAATAAATCATTTTCAACAGGATGCTAAATATATATAGTTGAATCAAAACAACAAAAATCAAAGTATTCTATTTTAAAGGTTACCCGTGAGGAATTAGCAAAGTAATTTTTTCGCTTGGTCTACGTTGGTAGAAGGTTGATTAGAATTGGATGCGCTTGTCCATGTAGCACCTTCTCGTTTCATAATAATATAAATAAATATGCATAAACAAATATGTCGAAATATTAACAGCCAAGAACTGTTTACCTTTTCTTTCCACCCTAGTTTTAGAATGCTTTAAGTATTCTTTGAAAACAGTGCTCGCAGTTATCTGCAAATTTGCTATGCAAATGTCTAACAACTTCAAAAAGTAACTGCACCGTTTCCTGAAAGCCTACAAAACTGCGTTTCGTTGCTCTCCCCGTCCACGATAACTGCTCTCAAACATAGAATATTTTACATTTTGTTATGAAGAATCACTTTACCTACACGCCTGTTGTCGACTTAAAAGTGCGCGTCTTATTATAACTTTTTTCATTTCTTTTTCACTGAACAAATAACATTAATTTAATTCATTTAATTTTTTTCCTGTGCATTTTCTATTTATTATATTATTTTACTACTAATTTACTCAATTTACCACTATTATATTTGGTTTACCACAATATTCAGTTATTATTTAGTTTACCACACTAAATTTCAGGTTATTTTTCTTGCACGGAGTGCATGCAGCATTATCGGTACGTCTGCAATTAAGTACATTATTTATCTTTTATTTTCATACTTCCGCAAGTTCTGTTGCTTTGAGGTCAATATGGAACTTAAAATTCACCAGTATTGTTTTTCTTCGAAACAGTAGGGTCTTTTTTTCAATTTTGAAGATTAATCTTATTTTAATTTAATGTAAATATGGGAAAATATGACTGATTTCGCAATACCAATTCAAGCTAGTAACGAAGAGACCTATCTTTCACTTGCAGTCGCTTTAAAGTTATAAAGAACCTAAAAATTCTGTTTTCATACACTACCAGGTTTTTCTGACACTAAAATTGGCTGCGTTTTCTGAATGAGTGACAAATTAACTGAGAAGCTACCATTTCATTTTTTGAAACCGCGGTGACAGATTGCTACTTGGGGCACTTATCTAATATATTAGACTGAATATGGAAAATAAAAGTGGTTGTGGTTTTAATGATAAATGTATACAAACGCTCTTCTTGCTTGCAATTTAGAAACATATTTCACTTTCGCTATTTTGAAAATTCTGTACAAATTTAATAATGGTGTATCTTTTTGAATACTTCAATAAAATAATATATATAGAAAAATCCACGTGGAATTAAGTTAAAAGATCGTTTCTGACGTTATTGATGAATGACAGGTCAAAACCTATGCGACTAATTTCTTGCGACTTTTTATGCATTTCGTATTCTGCTACAATACACAACAAAATCAACATTGTGACTAACAAAAGAAAGGTTAAGATAAGGAGTGAAAGTGAACAAAGAAAAGGAAAACGAGGAAAAAGTAAAAGAGAATGAAAAACAACATTAACTTACCTGTGGTGTTCTTGGTTAGGACCGACGTTGGAGATGTCTCCGGTGCAGTGGAACTAAAAGAAATTCGATGCCCCTAAAGATAATTATACGAGAATACCGAAGTGAAGAACACCACAAAAAATTAGAAGAGGTGCAAAAGAGAGAGGGAGGGATAAGATAAAAAAGTTACATTATTTCCTATTTTTTTTTAATATACATACATAGTTTTATACTATATTAATGTGGAGAAAAAAAAAGAAAAACAAAAAACTGGAAAACAATCACTCACCCATTTCAAACTGCCTTATAATTTATTGTTGAAATATTGCCGGGATCAAATATGACTGGCATTCTGGAATGTAAATATTTGGTATATCCCGTTTGCACCTATTTTCTCTTTTAATAAAAATTAATTACTTTTTGTTGAGCTTATCAGACACGCGCAAGAAATTATGCTTCTTGCTAAAATGCCTTTGGATCAATGTTTCTAGGCGAAATTAGCTATCTGATTGATGTGGGGCGAATTGTTTTGATTGCTTGATTGAGTTATGAATACGCTGTCATGAAAAAATCGTTAAATTATTTTCTGCAGGAAATGTTTTTTTGGTCTGCAGCCGATTAAAATATTAACTGCTTGTCGAAAAAAAAATTGTGTTCCTAATTATTGACATTTTCCGTAATTGTAGCGTTCAGCCTTTGTTATGACTCCGATGAACTAAAAAAGACTAAACTTAACCCTTACTTATAAACACTTTATTGAGTCTCTTCTGTATGAGATAAAGTTCACAAATGTGACTTTCCTTAGCCAATAACTAACTAAAGGTAAAAAACATCCAAGCAAGCATTCTCAGGCCTGGCCTATCTCTTGTTTTTGACAAAGCCTTGAGGAAGTCTCGAAGCCTGGATGTGTTTCTGCCTTAACTCGCTCTTATCATGCCGGTCCTCTTACCTAGCATTTACATAGAAATGCTCGAGGTAATTTTCACTTTGTTCGAGATTCTGGATGGAACATCTCTTCACTATCGATTGTAAATTGACCAAATAATATATTTGCAATGTCAATGACGTTAAAAGAAATGTCATTTAAACCGATCATAAACCACTTGCTAATAATGCTGTATAATATAAATACTATTTGAATTGAATGCATAAGTAGAAACGCTGCATTTCGAGTGCCCCTTCAATTCAGAAATTAGATTAATACCTGTGACTTTCGACTGCCTGAAAAATTGAAGTGGTGATTTTAAGTGAATATGACATTAAGTTATTATAGAACAAATTTTCTGAGATTTCAACATTCTCGCATCAAGTAGGAGGAGAAGGATTTGACGAAATGACTTCAAATGAACTTAACCCTTGTGTACACACCCAAAAAAAATTACACTACTGCATACCCGGCTACCCCGGTAGCCAGGTAAAATTTGTATGAAGCACATCAGAATTCATAGGAAATTTCCAGTAAAAGCAACAATGTAGCCGACAAGTGGATATGGATTACCTTAGTGGCATAAGAAATCAACCGTAATAAAATTTAATTAATATTAACGAATTCTGGAATTTTGGTTTTCAGAATATTTTGCATTTATGGCGATTTGCTGTTTGATCTAATATGCAGGGCTTAAAGTAAAGTACGGTAATTAAAAGTATCTACCGTGATTGTATGTACTGTAATTGAAAGTACTGCAGTAATAAGTACTATACTAAAATTTATTTAAGATTAAACAGGAGAAATTTAGTATAAATTCTCTTAAGGCGGAGTCGGGCGTGCTAGATAAGGTATGAAGATAGCCCAGACATTTCTAGTCGCATGTTATTTCTTTTTGAATTAAGAAATTAAGATGGCTGTCAACTGATTTTTCTTTGATTACGATATCGAAAATGGACAAACGACCAGAAATTTCTGCTGCCGAGTGTAACTGGTAATGTACATATACACTATATTTATAAAACTTTATTTCATATTAATGTGGAATTTTTACCTATTAGAATGAATTGCGGACAACAACATGAATATTTAAGAAGTTTAGTAGAAACTGATGATGAGGAGGAGGTACTGGATTATGTCGATGACGAGTCAGATGAAGAATGGCTGCCATCAACAGTGCAGGAAATGAACGAGGAAGATTCGGATGTTAAAAATATTCGTCAAGATGATTGCATTCAAATCGACATGGCCCACAAAGATAATGAAGACAGCGACGAAGAATGCCACGGAAGGGTCGAGTACTCAGGGCAACATTTTACGTGGTAGAGATGGCTCTATATGGCGCACAAATCCTACCAACGTCCGAACTTTAAGCCATAATATTCTTCGAGCAGGTCCAATTCTCTCAACGACCTTCTTGTCTGTTTTGGACACCTTCAAATGTATTTTTAATGATGTAATGTGCAACATAATTATAAAGGAGATGAATAGGAAAGCAAATAGCGTTTATAATCAGTACAAGAGTGAACATTCAGAATTGCCAACAAAAGTTTGGAAAACTGTAACTGCAGAAGAATTTGATTCCTATTTAGGGATTCTTATAATTGCAGGTATACGTCATTCTAATGACGAGCATATAAGGGAGCTATGGAAAATAACAGCCTATCCTCTGTATGGCGCGAGTATGGGAGTGAATCTTCCTAACATGGAGAATAGTATAAAACTTGAATGGAAATTGCGTAGATCCATATTGGGAAATTTATGCATGTAAAGATTTCATATAATCTTTGATTACGGATTTTATTAAAATAGGTCCTGCCATATTTCTAAATTTATTGCATGTGTGTACTTCTTTCGATATGAATTGTGGACTCGTATTGCATATCTTCAATACATATACACATTATTTTTAGGGAACTAATATACTGTGTAAATAGAGGATTAGGGGTATTTTGACCGTTAACGAAAAACTAGAAACTAGCTGTTTAAGACTATTAATATTCGCCCATTTGTGAATTTTTCTACTTTTCTTTTTGAAAATTTACAAGCGGTGGAATAATATATTCCTAAAACTTCTCAACTTTAGCAAACGATGAATATATCTATGTGCATCCAGATTGTCGACGCGAACAAAATAATTTCTACATGTTGCCAGCTCACATCACAAGGAGATATACCCTAACTCACTGCATTACAGAAATCATACCCAACTAAAAATTAAGGTCCTATATTGGTCAATTGTACGTCGATCGGACACCGAATTCCCAATGTGCGGAATAAACTAGAAGTATTTTGGGTACAGATAGGCATATGGTCGATTGCAAATGATGTAGGGTTTTCTGTTCTTACGTTTTCTCCTATTATGTTCTAACAAACAGGCAAAACAATTTTTGATGGAATTGAAATCGGCCTACCCAATATTGATTCAATTCCAAGTTTGGTGGTAAAATGTCTATAAATAGTAGAGATTGCTACTTTAGTAGATATATCGGGCATTACTTGTTCTCTTCAGTAAGATAGTGTAATGTAATATAACGTAGAATACAATAAAACTGCTGCATTTTGTTTTGGCACATAGAAACAAATGGTTACACATGATCATTGTGTCCAAAGAATTTTGAAAAACTTCTCGGAATTTGCTTTGGGATAGATGGTTTGTTCTTTTTTATTGTCCCTACGATAGACCTACAAAATCTAGCAAGTGGAATGGTGGTAAAAAAATTATCGGTTACGATATTTCGTCCAGAACCCTTCAATTTTGAACTTAAATCTCACCCTGAATCACTTCGCGACGTTACTCTTATTCCCGATATAAATCTGATCTTCTAAGCCTCTATGCGAATAGTTGCTCATCTATTGTAGCACAATATGTTGCCACATAGTGGATAGATAAATTCGCATTTAGAAGAGTTAGTATGTGTGAAATCAAGTGTGCTTAATCTGTCTGTAAGCATTCTTCGCGGTTATTTGCATTGTCGATTCTTATAAACTTGGAAATAGCTTTGAATCAATCCTTTAACATGGAAGCATGATATAGCGAATACGAATCTGACTACCACACTCTGTCTCTGTCAAATGTTATTGGAATAATGCACACCAGCAGAAATTAGTATTGGTAGATCTGCGTTGAACTCATTTGAAGGTAAATTTATCCATGTTTTAGACGGCTTACTTGGATCACGGGAGCTTTCAACTGCAGAAATACTCCGTCCTTTTCTATTTGTTTCAAGTATGATAATATCGTACACCACTACGCTAAAAATGCATATGAAAATTTGTCGAATAGTTAAACAATGTGTTTATCGTAATGGACCAGCTCTTTAATGAAATATGTTACGACTGCTTGTTCTAAAATGTGCACGAGAGTTGGTAATCCATTCAGTTTTATTCCTTCATACTAGAACACTTTCAACACAAGCACCAGTAGCAGTTACTCATATCTTCAGTACCAGCTTCATCGTCAGGTTCGGTATCACTTTCACTTTCATATCACTCAATCCTTATTCTATCATTACCCAAAACTTCATCAACATCTAAATATTTATCTATTTTTCTCTCTTTGTCTTCTTGTAAATCCCATCATCGTTCATTTTGGTGGAGGTGGAAGCCGTTCATCTTCAGAGCAATCACCATCAAAATCTTTATTTGAATCCACATCAGAAAATCTACTAATTTCTCTAAGTACTTATTTTGCTCTTCATAAGACATTTCGTCAAAAATAATCTTTGGAAATGCTGTGAGCCATTTCCATTAATAAAAGTTTATGCGGCATGTACTTATATGTAATGTTTAAAATTTTCCACAATTTTTAAGGTACATATTATCTTTTTCATAAAGCGAAGAACAAAATATGTGTCTTACTCTAAAAGTCACCATAATAATTAAAACTTGTAACAATATAGTAGATGAGGGATAGTTGGAACAAATTTACTATTTCTATTAATATGTCCGAATTTTAGGTCATAAGAATAAAAATATTTAATTTTCAAAAAAACCTCAATATGTTGGGAAGAAATAAAAATTAGGAAATTTTAGATCTTATATTTATTTTTTTGCAAAATAGGACATTTTACTGAAGAACTTCCCATGTTGCAAAGTACCCGATGTTAGGCGTAATTTGCAATATTAGATGGGGCATATTGCAACTACCAGGTGTAATGTTTATTTATATTTACAGTCATTGTAAAAAAAGCTCTTATTTTGTTCGCCTCTGTCTCTACTTATCCTTATTTATACTTTGGTAATCACTCTCCGTCTTACTCAAACTGAAAGTTACGGTCTTCGGGCAAGCTTTGGGTACACTAGAATCATTTTTAGTAGGTGAAAAGGAGTTTTTCGACACTGGGTTTCTTGAAGAAAAGAATTTTTTTTTCCGTAATCTAAGAAATAATGTAGCAAGTATTATACATTATGAAATCCTTATTAAATGCGTCAACTTTTAGAGTTACTTGTCAAACTGGCGTAGTACATTTTTTTTCAGTACAGTCAGTTAAAATTGGGTGAAGTATTAATTTTTTTTTCTTGATTCGGCAAAATGTGACACTTTCTTCCAAGCAACAGATTACATAAGAAAAATAAAATTGAAAAAAATTAAAGATTTGTAGCAACAGGAGCTAAAAAAACAAAACATAAACAAAACTTAACAATATTTCACACAAAAAAACAAAAAAAAAAACCAAATCATACTTTTGTGTTTTTAGCTGTTTGTCGCAACTTATCTCATAGCACTGCAGAAAACAATGAATCGCTAATCCATAATATACATATTAGAGTGTAATAATGTGTAGCAAGAGCTTGCCAAGAAATAATGTATACTTACTTACAAAGATAACCTCAACGTTAGACAATTTTTACAAAATCATTCCAAAAACAAGTTTTTCCGTACTGCTCATTGTCACGGTCAGTGAGAGACTGAATAAGCATATTGAAAAAAATATCTAAGAAAGATGATTGGCATGGGCGTACGAACTTTGGTTGAAAATGTTTCCGTCTACCTTAAATCGTATTGTTTCGAGTTGCCCCTGTTGCAATTATCCCCCATTTCCCCTACTCAATTATACGCGCTCGGTGGCCAAAATTTCGAGTCCAAATGAAATACTGATTTTATTTTTAATAAAATAATTGAATTAAGTACCTATATAGTGCTGTCTTTTGTGCATACACCGGGAAATGAGTAAAGACGGCACTTCCATTTCCAACGGGTTTTTTTTAGACGAAAACAAGTAGTAAGTGTTAATATTAAGTATTGTGAATAAAAACTAGTTTTGTTATATTAATTATATTTAAAATTTAATATTTAGTATTTTGTATTATAATATAACACACAAATTGCAAAACAATGTATAGAAATAATATTTTTTTCAGACAAAATGGATTCAATTTACGTGAGTTACCCGGGTACCACTTCGATACATTTATTTGTCTCGTGGTCACACAAACCTATTCCACCATCCGTAGTCTCAATTGTGACTAATTTGTAAGAGAAAAACAGGACAGGTTTTGTTATATTATATTAATTAGTTATTGAGTGAATAAAATAATAAAATTGGTACTTGTAGTGAATCAAACTTAGTAAATCAAAACTCAAAATTAATGTTAGATCTAGGTACGTTTAACTCGATTGATGCATTTATTAAATCGTTTTTTTTGCGTTGTGTATGCATGGAAAATAGCTGAAAATTTAAATTTTTCGTAAATATTACAGCTGTACCAATGTAAATTTCTGCCGGCCTTTCGAATTTTATATATTTAAGAAATATATATATAATAAAATTCTTTCGTGAGTACTTTTCTGGAATATATATGAATAAAATATTTTTTTTTTTTATATTTCGGTCGTTTGAGATAAAAATATATTAATATTAATTTTGTATTAGTAATGCAATAATCATAAAAATGTGTCTAAAGTTCGGCTTGATTTTTTTTTTAATATGGGGCCTCATTTTCGATAAGCCATTTGGTGATTTTCTTCATGTTCATCATAAAAGTTTATTTTTCCTAAATTTTCGCCCAATAAAAGTTTCTACCTAACAATTTAGGAATTCTAAATCCAATTTTCCTATTCAGCAAATTTTGTTTTGAAAGCAAACGATTTATTTAGTTTATCAATATTTCCTTTTCTATAAATAATCTTATGAAGGCATTCTGTCTCCAAACTGTCCTAAAAATTAGCGAATTGTGACTATTTTGATATTTCGGGAGTACGTCTAGAAATCGTCCCAATTATATTTTTGACTTTTGCGTAATAATGCGTTGTGAACTGCTAAATCGCTAACAAGACTTGTACTTCACCAAATGTCACTTGGCATTTCCTTCTAAGTTGAATTATAGCTAATGAAAAAAATATCTGCTTGTCTTGTTTTGTCCAAAAACGACATTAGGACTTTGAAGGATGTTTACTTTAAAGTTTGATACATTACTTAATACATAACATTCATAGATAAAATATATTAAAAAAAAACTTTTGTAAATAAGAATTACTACAGCTCCGATTAAATCTTAAAAGTTTTGGCATCCATAACTATAATCACAATTGTCTAACTGTAACTCATGCCCATACTTTTAAAATTTAATCTGAGTTCTAGCATTTTTTATTTTGCTATTAAACTTTCCTTGTGTATATCACTGAGGAAGAATAAAATGTTTTTTTACTTTTTAGTGCATTTTATTTAGAAAAGTTATTTATTATAAACGTTTTTATAATATATTTTATATTCTACTTTTGAATCATAACTTCTATCCATTCTCCACTCTCGACTCTTCACTCTCTCTTTCTTTCTCTTTTATCACAAAAAACCTTGTGAATCCATTCACGTTTGCTACTCTAAAACTCTTTCGTCACTAACGGCAAACTCAGGCGTTCAAGCACAAAGTGTCTTAGTCAGGGGTTAGTGAATAGATAAAAGTTATTTAATAAATATGCCTTCATTGTCAACCTAATTCGAACTTTTAAGTCCATCCAGATATAAAGTCTCTAAATCTAACTTCTAAAATGTTTTAAATACCCGCTCGGTGGTTGAAATCACAGAAAAAAATAGGTTAAATCTTCTAAAGTTAATGCCTAAGGTTTAAAATCAAAGTAAAATGGACTTGGAAGACAAACATTGGGCATAATTTTCCTATATCCAACCTATCGAAATTCTTTGACGTTCATCTAACTTATAAATTTAAATTTGGCAACAACTTTAGAATATTTTTCCAAAATGAATAATTTTAACCTCGAAAAACATTTTGGATGTTAAATTTATTAAGTTTTAACCCAAAGAAAACACCCAGAAGTCTGATGGATTGTGAGGGTTTAATGAAACTTATATTTATAGAGAGTATTAGGGCTAAAGAATACCTCTAAATAAAGTAATGTTATACAAAAATAAGCGAAACTCTCTTTGATGCACGATTTTTCCTATCTTCCTAGTTGGGTAGATTTGGCAATACAAATAATAAACCACTTACATAGGTTCTGTTATGGTAAGGGCCACCTACTTGTGATTTTTTGCTTCTGTTGTGGACACAGTATTAATTAGAAATATGTATATCTTTATTATTGGAATATCTTCAGTTGAATAACTGTATCTTAAAGAAGACTTTGTATCAAGAATCAAAATTTCTCATATACCTGTGCGTTCATATTATTTCTGGGTACTAGACTAAGATCACTCGATTAATTTCTAGACAGGTTCTTAACCGAAATTCTAAGCTCATCAGCGCCTTGTCGATATCTATCTATTTTTTCTGGTTTTGTAAATTTATCTTGGGGCTCATACTTCGGCATTAATTCAATAAAAACAAAAATTAAAAAACATTCAACAAAGCAAAATCGTAATCGTAGAATGCATGTATATTGTTCGTTCACCCTTATTACTGCCTGCCAATTAAATAACCGTTTTCACTTCATCTTACAGAATCTGGTATTGACTTTCTTACTTCAATTCAATGACATTTTCTGTCGTAAACTGCAAGCTTTGTGGTGATAACTTACCACATGCCACGCGTAGACGTAACAAAGTTGTAAATGCCAGTCGAGGCCTCCACATCCAGTAGAACGCCTTCACCTCCCGTTGAGATTCAAATGCTACCCATAAAGAGAAGAAAAACGAAAAAGTGAAACTTTCACCCGCCCGGAGGGAGCCTCGTCGGCATTGTTCACTGAACGAACACAAGAGTGGCTTAACATCATGCCACCGGCTACAGGCGGATCAATTACATCCGAAAGTGAAATTTTTCCAATTTTTCCCATTCGCATATCGTTTTACATCTGGAGTTCACTCACTTGAGAGCCATAAATTCTGTAGGAAAAACTCACGCTTTCCGCAGTGCCTGTTGGTAATGATGTAGCCAAAATAGCTGAGGGTTAAGGCTATGGACTTAATGATTGGTAACTGCAATTTGTCTTAGTTCTATTTTCCTGACTGACTTAATTTTCGATTGTCTTAACAACTTAGTTGGACGTTTCGTGTTTATTTATTGCGAGACGAGAAGATTGTTGCACCGATTACAATGGCAAGAAACACCTGCTAAATATGAAAATTAAATGAAAGACTCGTCATTTGTTCATTGGTTAAGTTGAATTCAATATTTCTGCGGGGATTTTATCTTCTTGAAATTATGAACAAGGGTTCCATGCATAGGTTAGGACTTCTCCAACTTTCCAGAGCAATAAATTTTATGATCTAGATATGTATATAGAAGACAAAGTATTCCCATTTAAATTTTGACACATTGCAGCTGATAGCCTGGGACGCAATTCTGTGACAAAGATATATAATTTTTTATAGGAAAGATAGAGAGTAGAGAGAGAGTATTGTGTTCTCTTCTCTGTACCGTACTTTCCTATAGATTTCACAATATTTCGTCCCTAATGGCGGAACGTGGTTCGTAATGGGAATATCTTGTATTCTACATACCTTGTGCGACATTAAGTTCATTTTACTATTTAAATTTGCTTGTTTTATTTTCGTTCATTCTTATGAATGTAAAATATATGTGAAAAGAATAACAAGAATTTCATAAAATTACGTAATAAATAAATAAAGGATCAGAGACTCAGAAGTCTTTAACTTCAAACCGACACGTAGCAAAATAATATTCGATTTTAAGACTTCAATAGAATACGGTACATGTAGCTTAGGCCCGTATTCACATGAAGAGCAACAACAAAATTACAGTAACAATTGATCATAAAAAGTCTGAATGCTTAAATAATAACTCTTCACTTCCATCCTGCAATATGGTTGAACATATTTCAGTGTGTAGCATACCTACCTGGATTTTGGATTTTGGATACGAAATGGAACATGATATCATGCGTGAAAACTCTAATTTATATAGCGTCGCTCCAGAACTTAATCGTTCAATTGATTGCGGACTCTGACTTTAAGAATTAGTATATTAACATATTTTCCAGCTTTTCGACACTGCTAGTTTTTATTACAAAGTTTTGTTTTGAGTAAACATAAAAAAGTTGATCTTGGATAGTTTGGTCAGAAAATTTTTCAATTTGTAACGGTATCATCCTGGATATGGAACACTAATACATAAAAACGAAACAAGTCTGCTCTGAATATGGTTATAGAATGTAAACTGCGGATAAAGAACAAAAGAGTATTACACCTTTTCATATTTAATTTGTGGTACTTTTTATGACATAGTCGACTTTATTTTTATAGATCATTCTGTAACTTCTCAATGTTACACTCTGCGTTGATGGTTTGCTTGATTGACAATTGTCGAATCTTTCCAATGGTCTATAAATTTCCTCCCTCATCCTTTCCATTTTGAAGTTAAGACACAACAAATATAAAATTTCGGAATTTTAGCTCGGTTTTTTCTAACTGCTATTTTCATCAAAAGCATGTCACCAACACCAAGTTTTCATATTGGATTTAAGTGGTTCACCCCATGTGACGGCCGGTTTTTCAGCTTTCTTTTAGATTTTTTTTTTACGAACAATAAAAAGGTAGAAGCTTGAACTTTTTACTATATATTTACTGACAGTAGTAAGTTAGAATATTTTCAGGGTCAACATCTTCATCACAATGTATGTTGCTCCACTCCAAAACTTTGTCGACGATCTGATTCGCTTATCGGAAATCAAAAAACCAAACGGTGTTTTAATCTATGAAGTTGTGGCTATCGAATGAACTAGAATCATTCGAAAATATTGAAAATTGAATAATTGACATGTTTTTGAAAATTAATTTTCAAATTTCGTGATTTTTTCGATTATTTTGTTACGAAAAAAACAATGGCTCGGAATTTTTGCATTATTTTAGTTCACTCGATGACTGTGCATATGCTAAATCTTCCGTTAAAATTTCAAAGTATCGGTCAAACCGTTTTTGAGATATCGTGAAAACCAGTTAGAGAAACAAACGCATTTAAACGTTGATTCGTCTTCGGTGCCAAACGAAGACTAAGTTAACCGTTATATTTGAAAGTAAGTTTGGGCAAATCTCTCTCTATACATATATATATATATATATATATATATGAGTGTACATGAGTATTGAACTGTCTCAGGTAAGAAACCGAAGCGTCACAAAAAAGGCCCGGTGCCACGCTCCACCGAGCGCTCGACTAAGCGCTCCGATCACCTGGTCTTCTAACTGCTGCAACTTTCCAACGACTTCGAATATTGGAAAATTACTTTACCAGCATATTCTAGGAATCAGTTAATGCAAAAAAACAAATTTTCAACATATCACACAAGGTGACGCCCTTGGATTGGATTGGATTCAAAAGAGGTTGAGTGCTCCGGGGGGAAAACTCTAGAACTTAGGCCACAGAATGGCCTAATTGTTCACCCTCTAGAACTATGAGCAATAGCTCATAGGTTGCAGCCGGATACCTTACCAAAATTCAGAATTGGCCCCCAATCCTCCCTGGCTCCATCATGCAGTTCCTCCAGGAGGTGTGAGCCAAGGAATCTGCAGCGCTTACCGCAGAGTACCGGCCAGTCACATAAGAAGTGAGTCACCATTTCGGGCTCTTCTACGTATCCTCTACATATAGGATCATCAACAAGTCTCATCTTGCGCAGGTGACCCCTCAGTAAAGAGTGCCTAGTGAAAATTGACACCAGTGTTCTCAGAGTTGGCTTGCTCAGTCCCAATATCCTTTTCGTCAGATTTGGGTTAAGTTTACCTCAGAGTTCCTTAGTAGTGCTGCCCTTGGGATTATCCAGCCAGAGGCGACTGTGTTGGCAGTCAGCCCAGGCCGAAATTTTAGATACAAGAATGTTTGGTGCAATCTCGATTGTAGAGGAGGATTCCTCTGAGGTTGCACCAATACGATCGAGATCATCCGCTGTTTCGTTCTCGCTCATATCGCTGTAACCTGGCACCCACACAACGAGTACCTTGTTATACAGCGAGAGAGTTTATTGCACTCCAGTACTAACTTGGAGGTAACAAAAGGTTTTGACAAGGCCTTTACACCGACTTAGCTATCCGTGCAGGTGGCAATCTCCTTGTTCGTCCTATCCACCTGAGGAGGTACCTTCCCGTGTAAAGAATAGTCTTGACTTCAACCTGGAAAACCATGACATGGTTTTCAAGGTGTAGGGCGATTTCCATAAGAAGCTTGAAAGGTTCGACCTATCACACTATTTACCCAAAATGTAGCTCTTTCTCCGTTTTTGGCAGTTTTCCTTGAACATATCCATTGAAAATGGCTTGAAAAGCTCATTCCAAAATATAATTGCCTACTTTTTGACATTAATTGAATTTTTCGCTGGATATGCTTAAGAAAAAGTGCAAAAAACACAAAAAGGGTTACATTTTGGGTCATTTTAAAGTTAAGCTTCTGGGCTTCTTAAATCCAGGTTGAAAAATTGGTATTGATGATGTGTTTTTTCATTAAAAGTAGTAGTTAAAGAAAAAAAAAACGAGCTAACATTTTTAAATTTGTTGAGTTATAACTTCAAAACGGAGAGTAGGGTGGAAATTTGTAGACCATTGGAAATGTCCAACGATTATCAATCTAAGAAATTTTAACTCGTACAGAAGTTATAGGGTAGTTATAAAAACATACCCAAATAATTTTAAGTTATCTCGGAGACCGTTAGGATTTAACCTTCCTCACGCATACAATTATTTGCTTTTCTAAGTATGACCTATCCATAGACTTCGGGTGCACGACAACATATGGGACTCCCTGTATGCCTATTATTTAGTTAACCTTTGATGACAACTTTTTAAAAAAAATCCTTATTTTCATTATTTAAGATTTCAGAAAAATTGTTCCACTATTTTACCGCTAATATTTTTTGCATTTTATTAACATATTAAATAATAAGAATTAATAAAATTTGAATCACAGTGATTTAAAACCATTGATCCCTCATACAAAGCTTGATTTGAGTTTTGATAAGGTACAAATTTTGAGGTTACACCAGCTTTATAATAATTATAAAAATAAAAATTAGTTAATTTTACATGGATAATTGAAGGGTATTATCCTTGATAACCTTTTTCGCATATATATTTTGAGATGCTATTATTATCAGTAGTTTTGAATCCTAACTTTCAAACGAATGTATGAATTCTTAAAGAAGAGCAGGACAGCATTTTTTCGAAATTTTGAAAATTATAGCGAAAACGTATAGGAAAAGTTTTTAATTTTGAAAGGTTGCAAAATTTAAAAAAAATGATGATGGTGATGTTTCACGTGTCGCCTATTTAATATAGAAAAGCCCTTTAGGCATCTAACTAAGTACGAAATTGATATTCAGTAACTCCTCAAGCCTAGCATCTTGTGTTCTTATTTGTTTCTCTTGAATCAGAGTCAGTGACAAGTTTTAATAATATTTATGGTTGAAAGTAGGTATATATGTATATAATACAGTGATCGTTTTCGTAAAATGTTAGAGTATCCTCTTTTTACTTCAGGACAACATGTACGCAATATATGCGTGTCCTTCATTTTAGGGTTCATGCTCAATTCTCTAAATGCAGTTATACTAGTTCTAGTAAAAGTGGGTCTAATCGGTTCAATATCAGACCACTGGTGAATAATCGTGCCCAATTTAGAGAAATTTAGTTTCAAAAATTATAATAACTTTTTGAATCTTTATCTTCAATTTTATGCGGCATATTACTCGAAGAAAAGGATAAAAGCGAAGGAAGGGAGACAACTCTTGCACCGCAGTGAACACATTTTGAATATTGGAATGTAACCTGATAGCTTTTAGATTTTCGGTATTTACATGTATATGTAATGAACATTTTTAAGTTCCTTTTGTTAGTTATTAGGCCTACTACTCTCACGAAGTTTTCCAAATGGCAGGTTGAAAAATTGGTTGCTTTGAATAAAACTATATATCTCACACTAAGATTCGAAGTTGAGTTTCTCATGTATTTTAAAGTGAATTTAAATAATCGATAAACGTCAATATTTTTACTTGAAAAATCACCTTGTCACATTTTGCTTTGATTGAAATAAAAGCTTTGGAGGTGAGCTCTACCAATGGAAAAATGTTTGGTGTGAATGCATTGAGCTTATATGGATCTTCCAAATTTTAGGCTAGCTATTCCAGGTATTTTAGCTATTTTATTACTACTCCAGAATTTTACTGGTGCCTATGAAATTAATGCAATACACAAAATAGATGTCTCTACGACAAAAATCTACTAAATAATGTGGTGAATATAGTGTTTTCGATAGATCAGAGACATGTGCTAAATTGAAAGATACAGATCCATATATGCATATATATGTATATAGGTTTTATAGGAACTATTTTCACTATTCTTTGACTTTTTTAAACAGATAGGTTCAATATAATCAGCAAAGGATTACGTTTTACACCCTTAAGCCTAGAATGCCAAACGTGAGTCAAATTGACTCCTCGCCAAACAATATTGCTGTTATTTAATTGCCTACATATCAAAGTAGCCACAACTTCTCAGCACGTTCATTAATGAGTCTACTGCGACTGCGGATGGAATATTGAAGCTCTTAGTTGCTTGTGCGTTACATAACGAGTAGGTATACGAGTCAAAATTACGTATGTTTAGCAATAGTGTTACTTTTGTGCGGGTATTAAATTTCCTCATGTAGCGTCTTTATTGCGATAAATGATTCAGAAAGCTATTGGAATATCTCCGCAGGGTCCGGAACCATCACAAAAATTGCATCAGAGTATATATATCCAGAAAAATACAGCGACGGTCTGTTCAAAGTCCTTTAAGAAAATATGTTGGGATCGTGCTATTAAAACTTACTCCCAGAAATTTTTATATAATTTAGTGTGTGTTTTCTATGGATTATTCATTTTAATTAATAAAATGAAGAATATTATTGTTTATATTATTATAAACATGCTTCGAATTAAAGGCAGTCAAATTGACGTATGTTTAGTACTACTGTTTTTTATGCACATGTTTATTATTCTAGGGTTAAGCATGGTAGATTTCCTTTATCTAGTTTTTAGTTTAGGCGGACTGCTTAAAGTTATAAAGGTAAGAAAATCTGAGATTTTTAGTTTATACCACAATAACTTTTGTGGAGTATCGGACTGGTTGAGCACTCATGGAAAGGCCATAAAGTTTAGCATATTGTTGCGAGCGTGGCCTTTGGTTCGTTATTTAAAACACAATATTAAATAATTAATATATAAGTTCTTTATTACACTTAAATCATATAAAGTTCACAAACATTTGAGTTGATTAAATACTCAACTCTAATTATCGCTAACACTGTACTTTCAATTATCGCAATCTAATTACACTCTTTCGCTTCTTTATTACTTTCGCTTGCTTACACTGCAACGTCTAAAACAAGACTCTTCTCTGGCGATGACAACTGTTATATTTATACCCTAGAAACTCTCCGCATTATTCTGGAGTGTTCTATTCCAAAAGCTTCTTGACTATTCTATTTGTTCTATTCCTGAGCTTTCCTGTAGATTTCATAATCGATTCTCCGAATCTGAAGTCGTTTACGCTCCGAACCTGAAGTTGTTTATTGCCAGTAGATGTCACCAGTTGTCTCTTTCTATTGCACGTAACACTGCCCCCTTCTTAAATTTGTTCGTCCCGAACAACAGGTGGGTCACGGTCTTGATGCTTGTAGTATTGACACAAGCGATCCAGATGGACGATTTTTCGTTTGCCTCCTGTACCACGTTGAATCCTGTATACTACTTCATTTATTTTAGTTACTACTGAATACGGTCCCTCCCACTGTTGTTGTGACTTTGGAGAGCATCCCTTACGTCGGTTCGGGTTGTATAGCCAAACAAGATCACCTTCATTGAATCCTGCTTAATTCGCACGTAAGTCATAGCGTGTCCTCATCCGATGGGTACTTACTGTTAATTTCGCCCCCGTGGCCCTTTGTACATCAGCTCTCAGTTTCAATAGGGCTCTGACATTACACTTGTACATTTCCTTTCTGCTGCTACGTGGCGGCCCTTTGTAAAAAGCACACACTGTGCATCTGCGACACCACTTCTCTACATCCTCCCGCATATGTAGCCAATAAAACTTTTCTCGTATTTTAGAAATTGTTTTATTCACTCCCAAATGTTCTCCAGATGCTCCACGATGCACTTTACCTAGAACCTCGTTGACCTTTGATGCCGGCACGACTATTTGCATTCGGAACGATTTACCGATAGGTGCTTCCCACTTGCGTTTTAACATACCGCTTTCAATATGAAGAGAATTCCATTGAGCCCAGTAGCTTTTCAGCTTTCCACTCATCCTCGAAATATCCTTCCATTCTGGTTTTTCTATGTCTGCTTTCCAAGCAAGAATAGGCGATATGTCCGGATCCTCTCGTTGCGCTGTTTGCAAACTCTCGATGTCCCAACCTGTTGATGACTCCACAGTTACCAACTGTATAGTAGCTGTTTTCTCATTTCCTTTCTCCCAGCCGTAATGCTTACATTCAGGTTCCCACTGACGTTGTACCAAGGCTTCTGCATTTCCATGGATACGTCCTTTCCTGTGTTGGCTCTCAAAGCCATAAGGTTGGATTCCAGTCTCCCTAAAAATAGTTTGCTCTCTAGCTCGCCATTCTTCTCTCCCTTTCTTTTCTGTTGATTCCTTTCGACGGCGTTTCCTGCAGTCGCCTTGAAGGTGTCCTAATTTATTACAATCCCAACATCGAAGAACACTACGTGAAGGGGTGCTCAGTGATAACTGCAATCTATTGCAAGTCTGCTGCTCAGCTCGATATCTTTGCAATTCCACTTTCCTCACTTCATCTAGAGATTCCACTCGTCGGTGTTTTCTGCAGTCTCTTTGTAGGTGTCTTGTTCTATTACAATTCCAGCATCGAAGGATACCACGCAAAGGTGAGCTCTGGGATGACTGCATTCTATTACAAGTACATTCGTCCACCGAAATGTCTCTCATTCGTACTGCACCCCGCGAAGCTTGTCTGGCGGATTCATACACTAATGCATAGGCTAGTGCTTCTGCAGTTGACTTCCTTCCTGCTAGCCTTAATGATTGTTGTAATTTTTGATCTGTAATAGCGTTCACAAATGCCTCCGTCGCCACTTCGTTAAGAAAATCCGCATTCACACTGGAGTATGAAAGATGCGCTAATCTTTCTACATCTGCCTGCAGTTGTTGTAGTGATTCGCCATGTTTTTGAATCCTGTTGCCCAAATGTAGGCGATATACTTGCTGCATGTGCTCATCTCCGTAACGTAATTCTATCGCCTGTACTAATGAAGCGTAATTACGTTGATTTTCAATCGGTACAGTTTGTAAGAGTTCTGATGCAGGACCTCGAAGTGCTAACACCAGAGCTATAGCTTTGTCTTCATCATTCCATCCATTTACCTCTGAAGCTGCCTCGAATTGTCTCTTGAAGATATGCCACGAATTTTGTCCATCAAATATGAGAGGTTTCATTCTACCTGCACCGGATATTTCAGTTGCTACGCTTAGAGGCTGACGATGCTTTATTCTTTCCAGATCTGATTTAAAACTGTTAAGCTGCTCGGTGACTTTTTGTTGAGCTTCCGCCACTTCTTGCTCGATTCCTCCAATTTTCAAATTTTGTTCGTCTAATGAGTTTTTCAGGAAAGTCTTCTGTTCCTCCAAACGAGTTTCTAGACAATCCTCCAGAGAGATCTTTTGTTCGTCCAAACGGGTTTCCAGAGATTTCTTTTGTTCCTCAAAATCAATCTTTTGTTCATCAAAACGGGCTTCCATAGATTTCTTTTGTCCGTCCATAGATTTCTTCTGTTCATCTAAACGTGATTCCAGAGAATTCTTTTGTTCCTCGAGAGAATTCTTTTATTCGTCCATATATTTCTTCTGTTCATCTAAACGTGATTCCAGAGAATTCTTTTGTTCCTCGAGAGAATTCTTTTGTTCGTCCATAGATTTCTTCTGTTCATCTAAACGTGATTCCAGAGAATTCTTTTGTTCATCAAAACGGGCTTCCATTTTGCTCATTAAAGTACTCAAAAGCTGTTCCATTTTCATCTCAGGCTCTTCTTTAAATTCGGTTCCTTCCAAGTTCTCTTCGAAAACAAATGTCTCAGGATTCTTTCCTTCCGCTCTCAAAGCTTGTCTAAGTCGCTCGACTAGAACTTTCTTTGCACCTGTCGTTTGTAATGAGCGGTTCCCTAGCTCTACTTTCAAATCCTGTATTCGAAGCTCCTCCACTTTGCGCCCCATTACTGTAGTAATTCACTCACAGTTAAATATAAATTATTTTCCAGAACTTTTAATATTTAACACAATTCCACAAAATTAATCACACTTTTAATTTTTCAGCCAATTGCAACCACTTTATTTCTCAAATATATCCCACTTCTGACACCAGTTGTTGCGAGCGTGGCCTTTGGTTCGTTATTTAAAACACAATATTAAATAATTAATATATAAGTTCTTTATTACACTTAAATCATATAAAATTCACAAACATTCATTTAATCAACTCAACTCTAATTATCGCTAACACTGTACTTTCAATTATCGCAATCTAATTACACTCTTTCGCTTCTTTATTACTTTCGCTTGCTAACACTGCAACGTCTAAAACAAGACTCTTCTCTGGCGATGACAACTGTTATATTTATACCCTAGAAACTCTCCGGATTATTCTGGAGTGTTCTATTCCAAAAGCTTCTTGACTATTCTATTTGTTCTATTCCTGAACTTTCCTGTAGATTTCATAATCGATTCTCCGAACCTGAAGTCGTTTACGCTCCGAACCTGAAGTTGTTTATTGCCAGTAGATGTCACCAGTTGTCTCTTTCTATTGCACGTTACAATATAATGAGCTCTTAACTGTGATCGGACGCTCTGTACTTTTTAGGATACAGGATCCTTTATGAAAAACTAGTTTTTTTAATCACCCTATAACTAAACAGTTCTTTGCCTCCCCCCTCCCCCTCTGAGTACTATCACTTCCTGCTCTTTTGACTTCATAAGCGGGAACACCCTGTATGTAAGATTAGCATTTGAGAGATTAAATTTTGATCATTCCATATCTTCTTTTATGTCAGCAGATATAGTGTCTGTACATATATTTTCTTTATTTAATCAGGAATGAGATAAATCCTGATTGTGATACTGGACCAACATTAAGTTGATGATAGAAAATAAAAATAATACCTGATATGAGGAACTATCAAAAACCATTTTAAATGGCTAGAACAGTGAAACTAGGGTACGATCCAATGCAAGCCAGACGTCCGGCACTAAAACGGAACAAGAAACCAACTCCGAACTGAGAAATTCCAGGCCGAGAAGATAAGAAATCATGGAGTTTTCAAAGCATTTTACTTTCAGGAGGATTATAGATAGTTTTTTGTTTAATTACGGTTATCGTGGATATAATAAATAATGAAGGTAAGCAGTCGTGCTAGTATTTCAAATAAAAACAAACTAAATAACTAAAAGCATACCCATTCATAAACGAAGGGGTCCTGAACAAAGGGACTTTAGGTAAACAGTAAATGACACCGCGCAAATTTATTCATGTTGGTAACTGTCGATGAATGTGCTGTGTTTAAATGTTTTGTTTTATCTGTACTGCCTGCCAACATTTTGCGAAAGGACATTTTTAAGGTTTGACAAATTTACAATGGAACAAACCCGGTTCGAGGCGGTTTATACCTATATTTTGGAATAGTTTGGTGATGTAGTGTTTTCTGATCTGATAATCAAGTGTATTAAAAAACAATTAGGAAGTGTATGCCAGCAAATTAAATGGAACAAATGTGGAGAAAATCACGAGGGCTTTTTGATAATGTTCTCAGTGTGGCTAAGTGAACCAGTGTATTTCCCTGCTATTATTTATCAAGAACTACCATCATAGTCTTCTGAATGGAAAGGTTCTCACAAGTACTTCACCAAAGCGAGGATCTAATGTTAAAAACGCTAGACTAGCTTTTCACACAAGCCAAAACCTGATCTTATCGAAACTAATAGAATGTCTTCTCCATATGTGGTATAGGTTAGATCTGAAAGTTTGGCAGGTACGACGGGATGAAAATAAAAGAAAAAATGCCGAAACAAAGGAATTATTCAAGAAAAATTTAGACAGGAGTTAAGTCTATTAGTTGTTTTGTATACCCAAGAAGCAGGTAACACTAATGATGGGAATACGGCTCGAAGATTTTTTAGAAATGTTGAAACATCTTCGAAATATAACCGGTATTAATTTAGAGGTAATCAGTAGGTTTCGAATTATTTTAGAAACTATAAACTGTGGACACTCTATTAAAATAGTTGCATTTGAAAAAAATATGTTGTAGGTATAAGAAACCTTTATTTAAAACAATACCCGTGGCCTTACATGCACAAAGTTTTGTTTCACGGAAAAGATATTCTTGCCTCCCGAATTCTTCCGATAGGTCAGTTATCGAAAGAAACATGGAGCTAGGTATAAAACCAATCGGAATTTCAGGGAGCATTTCACAAGGAAATCGTTAGTAGTATGGACTTGCTAAACCCAAGTCAAAGCAAAACATCACTAGAAGTTCTTGCATTACTTTCTGTACCTACGGCAGAAGACGATAACGAAACTGATTCCGATTAGAAATTAATTATTGTGTATTCCTGTTATTTTATCGCCCTTTCATTATAAAATTCATTAGAAATATACATTATGCATGTACATACATATGTATTATGTAAAAAATAAACAAAATTAGAGATAACTCTTTAAGATTTTTTACCGGGGCAAACTTATATTTGTTCAAGAAGGCATTTTTTTCGATTCTCCAGTACATAGCAAAAGCTAAAAACCAAAAATGTTACTTGTTATTTCATCACACTCTTTGGAACCTGTTGATGAGTCAAAACCAAGACTTGAAACTTGTCACCCAAAATCAAATAGGTTGTGTGATGAAATTACAAATAAATTTTTTTTAGCTTTTGCTATATACCGAAGAATCCAAAAAAATGCCTTCTTGAAGGGAAGGCCTGAATTTTTTCTTAGAAATTTACTGGAAATTTTTACCCAAGAATTGTTATGCATTATTGGAGGCGATAATGGGTCCTTGGGCGGACCTCTAATAGTTTTCATGTGTGTAGCAATGAGACGTGAAAGTTTTACTCTACCTGCAGCGCCGAAAACTATAAATAGTAGTATTACGGTTTTCAAAAGGTATTTATTTAATAATTTCTATTAAGTGAACTCGATAAACTTCATTATATGACAGCCAACGTACAAAGATTCTAAAAAAGTACTTAAAAAAGTACTTCAAAAAGTACTCAGTACTTTTAATAGACTTAACTCAGTTACAAGTACTTTTCATACATGCGGTACTTGTATTTACGCTGAAGTACTCAGGCCTTCGGTGCTTGTACTTAAGTACTTTTTCTTTGGTACTTGCCCAGCTCTCAGGATAGGTAAAGTTATATTAAGATATGTTGACAATTTTATAGATCAGGGGTGCAAATTTATACGGTTGTGTCAGGCACCAAAACGAATTGTTACGACTCTGTTTGAAGGAACTGGAGATAGAAGTGAACTATCCCTTGCTCCCTACTCTTTGTTTTTGCAATTTTTTTATAACAGCTTAGAAATTCAATCACTCTTGCACTTATATACACAAAAACAATGCCACTGCTTCACCAAATGTGGAAAAATGCAGTTATGCCAAGCAGTAACTTTTATAAATTTATTGTTAACAGTATTAACGGACCACGGTGCCAATTTAAATGATATTTTGATTTCTGACAGTCAACATTATACCTTTGTGGCAGTATTAGCGTATTTTATCAGCAGCACTGGAAATTTTTCACAAGTAAAGGTTGACCCTAACAATTTTGCTCACTGACCATATATCTATTCTACTTCAAAATTAATTTATATGAAATAAAATTCTTGACTTCTTCAATTATTAGAAAATAACAACAAACTTTAAAAACAGTTTTCATATTAATTTTTCAATTTCAAATTTGTGTTAAAAGGATGAAGAAATAAATCACAGCAACCCAAAATAGTGAATAGCGCATGTGTTCATAAAAAATATGACATAAGTAATTACTAAAAGTCTAAAAATTACGTACACATAGTTAATAGCAAAGCTTTGAAAGCCTTATTGAAACGATTTAATAAAACAAAAAAACACATCTTTCCATGGATTTTTCGAAATAAATATGTGATGATGTGATGCCAATGTGATGTCAAATGCTTTATAAAAAAGTGAATGATTTTGAAGCTATGAGAATGCCAAATGTGCCATATATAATACTATCTTGGCAACACCTTTAAACTACTTAAGCTCCGTGTCCTGTCACTGTTTATAAATTGTTGAGCATTTCTGAGCATTTTTTACACAACTCTTCTTCCAAAGCAGTCGCATCGTTCGACCAGAGTACGTAGTAAATACGTCTGGTCGCGAGTAACCCGGAGACAACCGGCCCAACAGCCACCGGTCCGGCTCTGGTAAGTACTAGTGGTATGGCTTGTGTTAAAGCCCTCCTCCAATCAAGCAAACCTTTGTTGGATTTTGTCCTGAACACACCAGTACAAAGTATATCTTCCAAAATTTGACCCTTACCCACATTATGGCAAACAAAGCATACTATGCAAATTTTATCCCGTCATTTCAAATTGTCACTTGACATCATTTTACCTACAGAAGTCCGTCAGCACTAATTGGAGGAATGCAATATTGAAATGGTGCGACTATTTAAAGATTTCGCCACTGAAATGTCTTTTGTTAACTTGTTTTTTTTTTTTTTTTTGTTAGAAGTAAATCACTAGAAATACTTCTGTATCATATATACCTATACATATATGGATTTATGGTGTTTTAAAAAAATTGATAATTAATTATAAAATTTGACGAGAAAAGAAATTTTGATGTGAATTCGTTTCTCACAATGAGCATAAGCTCTATGAAGATTGTAGAAAAGAATCGTAAAAAATTTATTTCTTTGCGGAAATTAGTGAAGATTGAGCTCAAGAAAGTTACCTACCTTTGAAGATTTTAATCTACTATATAGAATTTCCTGTGCTTATTTTTATGGCTATCTAAGGTGAACATCAAAATACCTTATAAGTTATCGTTTCTTTCATAATTTTCCCTAACAGTAACAGATAGATGTACTGCGTTCAAACTTTTCCTTATTTTACTTTCACACATCTGTTGGAATGCCTTAACATACACCTTCCATTTCGATAGCTAGGAAGACTTGTGTAGTTTTCAGAATGACTTTAATTGATGAACATGTAAGACATGCTATTGGCGTTAGGGTAAATCGAGATAACATAAAAACCGGACTGTAACTATGTGAATGCCTGAAGGAAGATCTTCTTTACTCTTTGAAGGGGAAAGTGCCAAAATGACAACGGAAAAGGTAAGTACCTTGCTAAGTATACTAGAGATTGTGCCACCTCCCGGTTACGATGCAACAACACGAAACAAACATGCACCTCTGGTTCTTTCCCATTTCTTCGAGCCACAAAGATGGATTAGATGCTGATGATGAAGAAATTTGTTAACAAATCTTTGAAGGCGCTAGACAGTCAGTCAGTCTAGGAATGAAAACGAAGTCAGGTGGACGCGAACGTGAGTGAAGGTTCAGGTTTTAGATCGTGTGCTGCGCAACGTTTTTGCGGTTCTGTTTCGGTTACACTGTCCGCACGATTCGCTATGGTTTGATTCGCCACTGGACCGAAAACTCCACAAGATTATCTGTAATATAAATAAATTAACGCGCTCAAAGTGATTTGAAAGTGAAAACTTGTGTGTACACATAATTAAAGTTCTCCTCTAATGTGATAATTTTCTTTTGAAAAAAAAAAATAAATAAAAAAAAAACGAATGTCTCAATTAGTGTAACGTGCAACGTTATCGCTTTTATAGAAATTAAGTTTTTACAAGTAATTTATAAATAATTCAAGAGAATATCACCGAGAACATATAATTTTACGCAGTTTATGTTTTAATAGATTTTATATTTAGTACTGTTGCATGCTGCAAGCTTACGATCCTTGCGCTATAGTCTCAAAATTGGTTGTTTTTACGTCTTATTTCTGTAGAGCCTAGTTAAGTTGTTCAACATACATATCACTTAAAATAGACCATTGAATGATAAAATAGTAAATGATTAATACTTTAATAGTTCCTGCTATTATTTCTATAGGAAAGGGCATTTATGGGAATTACATTGTTGTACATTTCAATCAGTAGGTAATTAGTTAGTCTGTAAAACCAAAAGATGGACAACAAGTTTAATTGATTTGGAATATTAAGCACAATCTTAAGATCATCACAGAAGCATAAATGAAAAACGCTACATTTGTTTATTGAAATTTGAAATGAGCCCAATATCTAGCTCTAGACATTTGTGGTACAATCCTAGCATAAATTAGATTACACTGAAAAAAAAAGATTAGTTGCTTTACGCCAATGAATTTTTTTCATCAATAAATAATCTCAGTTGACTTTCAGCTTACGAATCATATTCGTTAAGAAAACTTATTGGCATTAATTGATCTGGCTAATCTCGTTTAGTAATAATATTTGTGAATTCAACTGCTTGTTTAGTTAGCTTTGATAATCTGTCGGAATTTCGTATCCGAACATCTTTTGTTTTTTCAACTAATTTTTTTGTTGAATTAACTAATTTTTACATAATAAGATAAGCAACTATTAGAACAATCCACTAATTAATATTGGTCTTTCAGCAAATTCAATTCCCAAAATTAAATAATTGTTTGGTTGATTTTGAATATTATTTAAAACAACTGAAACATTAGTTTGATGAATACATTAGTAACCAACTAATCGAATTTGTTAAAATATACAATAAAATTGAAAAGTTCAACTAATTTTTAGTTGATCATAATAATAAAATGCCATGAATTTAATTATTTTTACTTTTATATGATTTATCTGCCCGCAGTGGGCTAATAATATTTTTAAAAAAGAATAAAAAAAGCGTTACGTATGGCCAGAAACTATACGTTTCTGCCTGCTGTAGATGCTAAAGAAAATATTAAGCATACCCTATATATACACTCAGTATAAGTTCTGAGTGTGAATTATATGAGGCAAAATTTTCTGATTTGTTGATTTTACGATAGTATAAGTCGAAATTACGAATTGAGTTTTAAAATGTCCAAGCGAAATTTATATTGAAAGAGAATTTTTCAAAGAATTTCAAATTTGTCGATTCAACAAATGTATTTGTTAAAATTAATGGTAAATGACAGTAAAAATGGTTATAATTAATTTCGCAGGTAATTTCTCAATACAAGAGCAAATTGGCGCTAAGCGTTTTCCCAGTACACTTAAAATATTGTAATTTTTGTATGACAACACCACGTGTTTTCCTTTTTATTCCATTTTTTAAATTATATTTATAATTTTTCGAAAATGCCATATGCAGAGTTGTAACTCTTTAAGTCAAAGCGTTCTCGAGTTATCGACAGACGGAAAAAATCAAAATAACCATTAATACATAAATATTATGCGTGGGTGTCCAATCCATTTTTTCTTTATTAGCAATATCCGTTACCAGCGAAATGATAAACTGAGTAATACACTATGGGCGAATTATATTATTATCATATTAAAAAATCTATCAATTTATTTGTAGAACTTATTAATTGCATAAATTCGCTAATATAACAAATCGTATTCTTGCGAAAAAATTCATAATTTTATATGTTAATTTTACTAATACTACTACTACTAAAATTCTGAAAAATGATTAGTTAATTTATCATCAAACATTTGTTAAGTGAATTAATTGAATTAGAAGCTACATCTAAAGTATTTTCCAAAACAACTAAGGGCAAGTAAACTAATTCCAATAAGAAATTTCGACTAATTAACAATTAAAATTTTATTAATTACTTAATTGTTTTTCCAAATCAATTTACAGGAATTACTAATGTGCAATCAACTAATCGTGATTTGTCGTTTTAACTAATAATTTTTTTTCAGTGTAGACATTCACTTTTACATATCTGTACAATGAGATTTTAAGCATCTATTCCATACAGTCGTCCTCATGATGAATTTATTGCCTGCTCTCCCTGCGTTGTGTCTATTATTGATTTTACAGCTTATCTAAATTATATCTGCTAATTATCTGAATCGTAGTATGCTTTGCTACTTCAATTTCAAGTTCAAGTTCATCCTAAATCGCGCAACTACAATATGACTGTTTCTTTACATTTATTTTCCGTAAACACCATTAAATACTAAGTATGTACAAAAAAAAATTGTGAAAGAAATCCATATGATTTCAACAAACGCTATAATGGTAGCAGTAATTTTAGATAGGCTCCAAAACCGAAACACTCAGATAAATATTTTTCGCCTCCTGAATAGACCGATAGATTTATGGATCGGCATAAATTTTATATTTGCCCTGATATTTTGGACTTAACTTTATTTCGAAGGCTTTAATAGTTGAATGATAATTTCTATATTCAAAAGTTAATTCCTAAAAACTAAACAAGTGAAAGCAAATATAGGAAACAGCGTAGAGGTGAGGATCTTAAATTCATATATATGTATTTCTATTCATACTAATTAAATGACGTGTGTTAAATATTGGCATTCCACTCTGAAGTATGTAGAAGCTAGGATATGTTTGAATGCATCTCCGAAACATGTATAAAAATAAATATGAAAAACTTTAATTTATATGCAGTAACAATGAATCCTTTCTATTTATTTCTATCTAATAATGAAGGCTTTCTATAACCATCCCATTGTGTATATGTTTTAGAATTTTCCACCCCTGATGTTTAAGTTTTAGCCTTATTATGCTAATATAATTTTAGTGCTTATGATAAGGTAACCTGACTAGTATCTTGGAGTTGAAGGCGTCAGAGTATTCATCACCAAATAGATATACTTCTTGACGCAATAGCCGATAGTGTGAGACTAGACGTGTTAGATTCAAACTGATGGATGACAAACTTCGGCGTAATACTAATTAGGATAGACCTAGTCAGAGCTAATCCGTTTCTGTAATCTGGGCTTCTTAGACTGAAAACTTGATTATTGTTTATTAAAGCAGCTGAAAATATTATATTTATTTCGTCCTTATAAGCTGTAAAGTAATAGACATAGAAGAATATTATTTTATTTCTCAGTTTTTTGTTAAATATTTTATGAGCAATTTTTTCTTGTCGAACATCCAAAAAAACATAATTCACAATCCGAAAATCTTTTTTACAAACTTTTCTTCCCCAATCTAGTTAAAGCCATTTGTCTTCAGCAAGGTATCTCAAAGTATATTTTGCTAGAGTTTTAATGTAGCGATTACAGCGCAATCACTCGAAAGTACAATCGTCTGATCAATTAAATGGATCAAAAGCGTCGCCACAGAGTACTTTGGATCTGAGGAAAGTGAATGATGTTCTTGATTATCTCAACAAATGCACTTCAATATTGCTTTAATCTCCGAGTGACTATTTAATGGTTCCTGAGTTTGCACGTACGTACTTGCTATAATACGTACTTTCTTGGTGCGATATACCTGCCTCTAGTTTTTATCTATTTATCTTAACTATTTTCTTCTGACTTTTGTCTAGCAAATTAACCATTTCTTACCTTCTTTTAACTGTGGTACAGTGATCCAAGAAGCCAGTATAGATGACCCTGTTTAGGAATTTTCATAAAATCAGAAAACTTTAATTTTACTACCCCATGTGCGGAAATAATATTTCTACTTCTCCACAAACAATGACGAGCCGAATTTCCATTTTCTGTCTATAGACTGGTACCAATATCTTTTTGAAACAAACAAATTTTAAACAGGCAGGACCAGCCGGAAAATTTAGATAAGGTTATAATTAAAAGAAAAAAATTAAACACGAGTTAAGGTGGGATTTTGAAATGGGGAGGTGTTTAAGGGTTCAAAGTGTTTTCTAGTGATTTTCGAGGAAACGTAACCTTCTAGCGAAAAATTTCCTTCACAAAAGTTATAGATAATAAAAAATCTAAGACTTTCCTATAAGCCATTTTTCAACATAACCTCACATTTTTCGAGAAACTGACGGAAAGCCAATTTTTCCGTTTCTCATTTTTCTCTCGTAAAAGCAATTTAATTTACATGAAATTTTGTGAAAGTATACCTTTTTTGCATGGGTATTTTTTTCTATTTAAATATTCTATCTAGGCCCGTTTTAACCGTTTGCATGTCAACTTTAAAATGGTTTTTATATGTTGATGGTTTGTTTTTCATGAAACCGCTTAAAAATGAAAAGTACCAAAAAAATGACATTTGGAGTCACAAATTTTTCAATAATTTTTATGATTTTCAATTTTTTTTTCATTATTTCTGTTAATAATGGATTAAATTGCAATGGCAGAATTTAATTTTATCTAATATTACTAAAGTTGAATGAATTTAAGTAAAGTAAGTAGCGAACACCATCCTGAAACTTGTGAATAAATATCAAATTAATAAAAAAATCTGTGTACATATATAAGCGTAGTAGAAAAATTTTCAAAATTTTGAATTTCGAAATTCATATTAGAAAGGTACTAGAAATAATATAAAAGGTTGTGGTGGAGAGGGGGGGGGGGAGAAGCCGGGCCAAGAAAACAGCCGAGCTCGTTCTCGAGTAGTGCCTATTCAAGCATCTGGTTGTGTGGAAGCATTTGGGATATTGATTTACTTACCAGTACTTCTGCAACAACTAAATTCAAATACTCTCAGTATGTTTTTCCACAAATCAGGCTCAGGTAATGAAAACGATTCATTTTATACATCTAATTAATTCAAACGCAAATCGTACACAAACATAATAGCATTTCTTCTCTATTTTTCGAGTTGCGAAACGACTTCTATTAGTGTTTTAGTGTTTTTGATTTTGTTTTTTTTTTAATGGATCTCCAGTTATAATAGGTATTTACAAAAGTAAAAAAGTGGATATGTCATTAAACCAATTATATTTGAGCATGGCCAACTGGCAACTAACAAATCTATCCAACTGAAGGAAAAGCTGCACAACATTCCTATAGAGTTTATTAACAATTGCTAACTTGGCTTGGTTATTTGGACAACGATCCTAATAACAAAAAAGCTGTGCAATGAACATCTAGATAGACTCGTGCCCAAATTAATTCCAGACACTTCAGAATTAATTACCGTAAGATTATTAAAAATTATAAGCTGCAGCTGTGAAAGTGTTTGTAATTAAGAAAGATGTGGTTACCAATTTCTGAAGTAATTGTCATGAAAACTGCTTCAATAGAGATAAAGAAATATTTGGAGACGTACATAGATGATTCGGAAGAGATTATTGATGAAGAGCCTGCAAAATGTCTTAGAATTGAATATCTCGAAGACGTCGATAATCTAGGAGATCCTTCGGAATTTGAATATTTTTATAAAACATATCAATAAATTTAATTGTTCAACTTAATAATTATGTATTCAAATTATGTTATTCAAATATATCTAAACCAGATTTCTCATCGTTATACTATTTACTTAGTGAAAAATTATTAAAATATACGTTAATAAAAATGTGCACTGGTCCAATGAGCCTTAACGCTAGCTTACGACTTTCAGTACGGTGCGGTGTATTGCCATGAAAAACTTAAATTTCAGAATGGTTTCCGCCACTTTTTCTTTCATTAACGCCAACCAGCTTTAGTCATATTACATTGAAATAAATTCTGTCATTAGAAAAATAAAAATTGAAAAGTATAAAAAATATTGAAAAATTTGTGGTTTTTGTTTTTCTCATTTTTAAGCTGTTTCATGAAAAATAAACCATATGTTGATAAAACGTTTTAAAGTAAACATTTCAACTGTTAAAATGAGTCCGGATAGAACATTTAAATAAAAAAAAAACCAATAAAATTTTCCATGAAAGATTTTGGTTTTTTTTTTCGAAAATGTAAATACCTCGGAAACCACTTATTTCCCATATTCCAAAAATCAGGTTTATGCAGTGCAATGAAAGGTATACTTTCCCAAAATTTCATGTAAATTGAATTGTTTTTACAGGAGAAAAAATAAAAAATCGGTTTTCGGGCAGTTTCTCGGAAAAATTAATATGTTAAATAATGCCTTATACCAAAGTTTTAGATTTTTCGTTATATACAACTTTGTGAAGGACATTTTTCGCTACAGAAGGTCACTATTCGTCGAAAATCACAAAAAACCACCTTCAACTCCTAAATACTTATTCATTGTTTTAACTTATTACGAAAAAATTACATTTCAGTCTTATTATTTAGATTACATTTTTTTCAGTACTATATAAAACATATAAAACAGTACAAGTAACAAGAAATCATATTTTAAGACTTCTATCAATTTGTGGTGTGAATTGTAGCAAGGATTCCAAGTCTAATATATTTTCATTTTGGTATTTTAACGCGTTAGTCATTAACTTCTTTCTTATTCGAAGGATATCTAGAGATGTTCCTAGATTTCGGGCCAAAGATTTTAAAAATAGTGACATCTTTCTACATATATTCCAGCTCAAGTGCAGATATCTCTTATTCGAATTGAATTTTTTTATTAATTGAACTTTAATTTGACTTTAAGAAACTATATCTTTTGAAATTTGTTTGAAAATTGGTCTATAACGCTATGTACTGTATTAACTTCCTGTACTGGAGAGTGGAGATCCGAAAATTTCTGAATTATTGTATTCATGGTAGAATTATCCCTTAAGAATTTCCGTTAGCCTAATTTTAATCCTATTTAGTCCACAAAATCTATTGTTTAACTGTAAAAAAAATCATGAATGAATGTCTCAAGGAATTTTATTTTATTAAGCAGGTGCCATAATTTGTATCATCCTAACGTATATAATAAGCTAGTTTGGTACGATCAGGCCGAATCCATTAGATTATACATCCTAATTTCGCGCTTGTAATGAAACCCAGACGCAAATTCCCTTGGCAAACGGAGAATGATTTTTCAGGTAATATAAAAAAGCTAGAATTTACGATTTGCCTTTCAAGAAATGTGCGTTTGAGAGAACTTTCCCCTTTCATATTTTAATGGATTCAGGTGCTTCACACTAAACAAAAATATCTGAAATAATTTGCGGTTTGTTCATTTTATATACATATTCTGCAAAATAATATTTTTTTTTAAAAAAATTCGTCATTTTTCTATATATTTATATTCTGCCATAATGCCGTTTAGTGGAGTGTAAGCCATTTCTTTAGTAGAGTGTAAGTCATTTCTTTAGTAGAGAGCTATAAAGCTGTGAGTCACGGCCGATTGTTTACCTCAGATCTCAAACCTGATTAATCATAGTAAAAAATGATGTGCACCTGGAGCAAAAGAGAAGCGTACAAATTTAGAATATGCCACAAATTAATTTCTCTATTTTGGCAATGGACGGCATATCATTTATCAAGAGGCATCAAGATGGCACTGGTCATCAGAAAAAATCAAACATAACCTGGTTGTTATTTAGTTGTGCCTTTAGGAACAGAAAAAAAGTGTTTAACTAACTTTCATTAAGTAATAAACAAATTTAAGCACTGTAGACGATAGTGAAGATTAAGTATAATGACAAAATATGAAGCAGAAGTAAAGCCTCGAATTTGATGCTGAATTTCTGTTATTATCATCATGCAGCCTACTTTTCAGCGAGTTGTCTCATGATAGTATTGGTCGCAGCTTTGAATGTTTTTTTTTTATTAATGAAAATTATTTAAATTGCGAAATAAATTAAGTAAACATAAAAAAAAAAAGAGTTTGTTGAGGTAGCATTTCTCGAAAATCGTGAGATAAAAATAACACGGAGGTTTCAATAAGAATACGTAAATTTTTCTAGGGAAGTTTTGGGCTCTCTCAAGGTCATTGTCTTATAACTCTTTATAGTAGAAGATTTCTAGAAGATTGAAGATTATACACCCTTCAAATTTACAGCTAGTAGTACCGTGCATTGAGTGTTGGCATGGCAGAACCAAAAAACTCAAATATTTGTTTCCAAGATAAACAATTATAACCCTGAATGAGTAATAAATACTCACGAAATTAATGAAAGTATATCCCCGTTAATTAATTACACAGATATCTAGGTGCCTAGTCTAATCTTTTGTCGTATCAAAATTTCAAAATATACCATAAATGAAGTGACATTTTTTTCTGTTTCTTTAATGATTTGATTCAGCTTAGCAATCCTGAGATTACGTAGAAAGGACACTTCGCATTTAAAATGCAAAAATGTTAAGCGCTTCTAATGTAATGTAAATATAGAATATTCACATACCATATTTCAAAGCATTTTCGGAACCTCGGGCGTATATTTTGACGATTATTAAGTTCAATTTTATTTTAGTTTATTTTGTGGTAAATGAAAAGGATGAATCAAAATGAATGTGATGAAAATCAAAGCACAACAAATTTGCGCAAAAAATTATCTTTGTAAAAAGTGTTGCTGGAAAGAATTATGAACAGATTACGAATTATTTTATATGATACGTCTAAACTTCTACGTGCATACTCTTATATGAACTTTATGGATACAAGTTTGTTCAATCACTTTTATGGAGTACTCTATATTTTCACAGCTAAATCAAAACACACATCTAAGTCCAACAATATATGTATTAGGAGATAAATATTTCTACATCTTTATAAAGTCCTTTTCCATGTTGTTGTTGGACTTACAGTATTATTACACTGACGTTTTATCTACTGTCTCTAGAGCATAATTCAACAATCATTTTACCAATCACAACCAATTCCGAATTGTATGTTTTTCTTAAACACCTTCCTTTCAGCTTTATTTGCACCAGATTATTTCGTCACCCAAATACTACAACTAGGTAACTCCGATTTACGTATTTTGAGATATTCAAGTATCAAGTATTGATGAAGTAAATTGAAGTCAAAATGAAATCATATCGCTTTAATTTAATTTTATTCTTTAACTAGGATTACAGATAAAAGCCTCTAATATGGTTAGCATACAAAATTGAAAGTAAAAAGTAATTTTCTTCTCTAAAAACAAAACAAAAAGAAGGATTACTGCATTAAGGCGAGTTTAAATAGAACAAGTACATACAGTTCCCAAAACAAAATCTTGTATGTTGCTACTATAAGACTGACTGTACATAGTAAAGGGTTTATGAAAATTCATTGTGAACAACGAAATGAATTCCTCATATTTTCGTCTGAAAATAGGGATGTTATCTTTTCATAAAACTTCCAGGTGAGATGCTGGTTGGGAAAGATAACTGTTTTAATTTTAATAAAATTCAGTAGTCTTCATTATCCACCAAAAAATTGTCTGAATTTCTTCCTTTATTTTAAATGGCAACAAATACAACTTCTAACACGTAGCGCTTCAAATTTTTCTTTCTTTTGGATGCACGGGTTCTTTTTCATAAATATTTTATCAGATTTTTATTTTTTTATTTCTTACTTATTTCTTCTTGAACTCCTGGCTATAGTTTTTCAATCAGCAGGGTATGAAGCTTATCCAATTCATCTTAATTCTATACCTACTGCAGAGAATCCCATTCGCCCTATGTATATCCGCACCCAGAAAATTCAAGCTTATGCATCCAATATTTTCAATTTCCCGTCATACATATCACAGCCATACATTTTACAAGAATTTTTCCCTCCATTAGTTAAAAAAAAACAGCTCCTCCTTTTATAACAATTGGTAAAGTATTTAAATTTTTGTCAGCAGAGCTGCCAATTTCACCTCCTCCTCTCTTGACCTGCGTTTGCGACCACATAAAACAGTTTCCTTGTTTTCTCACTTTAGTACAAATAGTTAAATCATAGGATCCGAGCCTTTAACATTTCTTGTTTTTACACTCTTACAATCTGCCTACCTTAGCTTTCAGAGTATATTTTTCCGGAATCAGAAGTATTTTGAAAATGCAAATCCGTTCGGGATTGGTCTCTTCTTAGCAGATGAAATCCTCAATAATGTTCTCGCTGAATACTTTTTTATAAATTGTCTTCTCTCACGTCATTTAGCACAGGACAATAGCAAAATATTATGCATTACAGCAAAGATGGCACAAGAACTAGATATCGCATGTCTAGTATTACATGTAATACTAGAACAGAGTATACAAATTGTATATGGCTGAGTGGTCCTTTCCGGAATGGACCACAACTTTTGAAATGATGAATACGTCGAGTGATTAAAATTTTCTCTTATCTACTGTGTTGATCAAATGTATGCAAGCAAGATTGCTGTTAAAGAAACATTTGCTCTCGGTATGCGCTAAAATATTTTGTGATCCATTTCAGAATGGACTAACTATTTCACAATTTATAAACTTTGTTCTTTGTGCTGACTTTTTATGTTTTAGTGGTCGAAGTTCTTATGGCCGGTATTAGTATTTACCAATGTTTCCTTAGTTATTTCTATATCAACTATTCCTTCAACTTGATCACCAACGTATTTCTAAATATACATAGTTATGCACACCTTTAATTTTCATCTTTTATATGTAGGTAAAAACAAATAGATATGAATACCGCTTCGAATTTTCTAATGTGGTTTTGATTCAGTGGTATTGGTATGAAAGAAATCACGTTGTCGACGATAATCTGCCAGGTTCCAATATCATTAAAATATCTAAAACCTTTCTTCGTCTCTCACCTTTAAGATAAATTTGTATTGTTAAAGCGCAGGACATTGTGTTTTTATTGTTGTTGCAGAAACAATTTAAATCCTTGAACAAATGTACTCTTTACCACGAGCTTTTTTTCTTTTCCTGTACTTGTTATTCAATTCTGTTTTTTCATCACACTTTTTCACGATTTAGTTGTACTTTCATACCTTCCAGGATATGTTTTCAATGGGAGTAATTTATTGGTATCGAATTATTCTTTTTTTGTACTTTAGGAATATATTCAGAGTGATTTGAAAAGTACGGAGATTCTGCAATAATTTAAATATTGTCATCCTGAATTTCTTCGAATTTCGCGTAATCATACTTTTTTCAAATTTTTTATTCTGAATTAGTTTCGTAAATATATTTTCTATAATATTCTTTGAGTTGTAATATAATGTTCAAAACATGATATGTTCATATTGCTATCAAATAGAAACAGTAAGATATTGACGTTAGTAAAATTAAGTAATTCGTTAGACCCATCTTGGAGTATACTAGTCCAGTTCGGTATCCTCTCTTTGAGGTTTACATAAATCTAATCGAGGACAACTCTGTTATTCTACCTGCATATGTAGACAGGCCAAAACAATTTTCATTGGATTCTCTCGAAGATAAACGAGTTCCAGAGTTGTTTTCGCATCTGACTGCATACAAGGGGTGATAAATTCCCCAAGCTCTTTGAGAAACGACGACTTCTTCCTTATTCCTCAGAATAGTTCTTACTATGGACGACCAATTTCACCAATGCGTTGTCCCCGTAACCACCAGTTTGATTGGACCGACATTCATCTTCGAAAAAGTCAAAGAAAAAATGCGTTATGGAGAATCAATCATATGTCAAATCGATTGTATTATGTAGTTTTTGTTGTACTTGGATTCGTTCTTATTTATTTATTTTTTAATAACTAGTTATTTATTTATAAATAAAGCGCATTACTTTATTATTATTTTTTTTATATATATTAAATATTTTGGATATCAGTTTTCAAACAACTTCAAAATTAACAAAAATTAACCAAATTTCTTAAAGTACGCTAATATCATATTTTTATATAGAATAATCAGTTTTCAGATTATATTTAGTTATAGTATAGTAGCTATATAACGGTATTCATTATTATAATGCATACTTTTTGTAAGACCATTGATGAAGTTTAATTAAATGAAAAGATTATGTATAAAATGAATATAAAAAAAATGGACAGTATTAATAAATGTATCTACTGATAATTGGTCAAATATTATTAAACACCTAACCTCACTTAAAGAATTTTCAACATAAGAATATTTAAATGTATTTATTCAGTCATACTTACTTTTTTACTATAAAGTGCAATCAAAAGCCATCCTCTACTCTACATCATAGTAATTATTTTAATTGCATTTAATTGCATATGACTTAATCATTCAAGTAAACATTAGGCTAGATTTGTGAAGGGCTGTGTAGGCGTTAGCCCCACTATCACTGCGACCTTCAAGATCTATTGTGAGTCCCCGTTGTATTTACCACCCTTTCTAGGTTCAGACTGTTAATAAAGTCCAGAACCATTCTGGGATTGAGGTTCCACACGTAGGTTGATGGAGTAAAAGCATGTTCGAGGTGAAGTAGTCTCCGCCTCCGGGCTCCGAGGTTTCGGGGGCATCTTGACAGAAATGGCAGGATGAAGTCTCAGCCAAGCCAAGCCTATTTAGGTGATACCTTATGGGGCAATGTCCTGAGAAGAGCTCTCTTCTGTTAAGGAGAAATAAACATTAACAACTTAATTTAAGTTGAACATTTCTTTATAAAAAATCTAGAAAACTCAACTTTAAGCAAGGAATCAATTTGTAATTACATACCTGCGGCAACAAGGGTTATCTTCTTTTAGCATTAACTTCAGATATGTTTGCTAAATCGGTGGTACAATTTTATAACTCCAATTATACTAATGTCACTACCGCGTTAATAATAGTAAAATTTTCAACAGTGTTCAGTGTTTTTTTTTTATTATAATGACAAAATTATTACTACTGAGCTCTAGGATAGGACAAGAAATATTACATTTTTGGATTTTAGACACAAAATTCAACTTATTAGTTAAGTTACCAATAACCGTGAAATTGAAATTTTGCTACTCTATGCAGTTGTGATATTGCTAGTGTCGCGGATATGCAGTATCATCAACAATATACAGGGTTTCTCGTATGTAGTGTTACACCCGAAGGAGGATAACGCGAGTTAAATATATTTTGGATCACTCTGTAACTTCTGAACGTTACAGCTTATAATAATACCTTAAAATTTGTTAGAAAAGTGCAAAAAACACAGAACGGGTTACATTTTGGGTACAAAGTGTGATAGTGTGTGGGCTTCTTAATTCTATGAAAATTAGTGTTGATGACGTGTTTTTTGATAAGAATAGTAATTAAATAAAAAATAACCGAATTACAATTTTGAAATTTTAGCATTGTTGAGCCATAACTTCTAAACGGAGAGGAGCAGGGAAAAAATTTATAGTCCATTGGAAAGATAGGAACGATTATTTATTGAGCAAATTTTGAATCATTATACTAGGGTGTAACGTTAAGAAGTTACAGGATGATCTATTAAAACATATCCAAATATTTTTAAGCCTCGTTATCTCGGAAACCTTCTCGGTTTCTCTCCCCCACCCATACATATCCACAGCCTTCGGGTTTATCACCACATAAGGGACACCCCTATGAATTCTTCTTAGAACAATTTTCGTATGAACTCCAATAATCTCGATTGATTTACACTTTTGATATGGAGTTTCGCTACAAATACTGAGCTCAAATCAGAGATGTCGATTTTTCAAAAAAACATAGATTATTAAGATCGATTATTATGAAATGGGAGATTGATTTTCATAAAAATTAATTTTTTTACATTTTTCCATTTTCCCGTACTGGGGAAGGTGTTTCCTCAATTGAATGGCTCCAATTCCAATCGGTTCGTTTGGTTATCAAAATGTAAAGTATTTGCTGATTTAGCGCAAGCAAGTAGAGGGTTTAAGTACCTAAAGCGAAATGTTTACTGCACGTTATCTATATTTATTTCAATGCACGATACTTTATGCATACAAGTAAACTTATGTCAAATTCATTTAGATAGGTTCATCACACATTAATCCATAAAACAGAAACCCTCATTAACCAATTATAGCTGCAAACTAATCCAAAGTTATTTATAATTTAATAGGTTGGCTGATGGTGATTATATAAAAAGATATGAGGTGCTGATAAATGTAATAGGCCTAACTAGAATGACGAATTGACATCTTTCATCCATGGCATAATTGGCTGACTCAAAAAAGTGCTAAACTCTTTGCTCGGTCTATTCAGTCTGTAGTATTTTGAGATAAGGCAGGCAGATAAGACTAGCAGTGCTGACTTCCCACTAACGTAATTATTAAAATCATACTTAAGTGGAATGTGATTTCAGTGGTTAGAGAATACTGGCCGTTCAAAATAATTCAATATAATTTACTCTAATAATATATTGAATTATTTTGGAACATAAAATTCAACTCCGCTCGCAATGAACAAATGCACCAAGTTGCTTCTGTTTGTATACAAACTTAAGTTCGTCATACTATAATCCCACTCTTTCTAAGAAGATCATAATCTTCTCATATGATATTTCCTCGAAGTCGACAGGCTTTGAAAGTATATAAGCCAGAAACCTGGAATCTACATCGGGCAGTGGGTTCGATCGAATTCGTATAATATGTTTCATCCTATCTATTTTATCACAAAGGATAAACTCTCATTGTTTGGGTGAAGCCGTAAGGAACCAGAAAACCCCACAAACATTTTGTTGTAATTCCGAAGAAGCTGACCGCAATCTGACCGAGAATAGGATCAAGAATTGGAATTGTACCTCTTTTTCAGATGTTTGTATATTTTATTGTTATTTATAACTGCGTTGTTGTTTGTAGAAAATTTCTAACTAAAAATAAAAACTAATGACTATCAGAACCAGCTTAACACAAGCTCGCTATATTGACACGTTTCATAGATAAACGGTCAACAATACATGCTTTTCATCACTTAGTCGGAATTAGTATTAGTAGATATGTTGAACTATGTATACCTAAATAAACCGAAAAACGGATAAAATGACATGCAACATTGAACAACAAAAAAGTAAAAAAAGTTAAATAGAACAACACAATTAAATATTATATGGACGTTTTTTTAAAACATGCTTAGGAACGTCAGCAACAAACTGCTCAACCATATTATTAACGGTAATACACATGCGATTAATAGGTTCGTACATGCCACAGTTAAACCTCGCGGAGTTATGCAACAAAGACAGCCTTCTCAAATTATGCCTACTATCACGAAAAGAGATTTTGTTAAGTAACAACGGGGAATCAACATTCCCGTTTAAGAATTGGCGCACAAAAGGTACATCGGCAACCATGCGATATTTCTCAAGCGAGTACATATTCAAAAGCTACGAGCGATCCTCATAGGGAGGAAGAATCAATGAATTATTCCAGGGTAGATGCCTAAGAGCAAAACGTAGGAAATTCCGCTGAACAGATACGGTCGATGTTTGTACCGTAAACAGGACACTTCACCTGACTAGCGTATTTAAGAAGTGGTCTCACGCAAGTTGATAAACGCAGTGTAAATGTGGAATTCGATAGCTTTCGGGACCAACGTTTTATAAAGCCCAGCATAGAACTACTCTTTGACACCATGTGGTTTATGGGGGAAATAAAATTCAATCCTTGGTAACATGACACCCAAGTCACAGACAGAACCCACACGGCGAACCGAGGAATCTGAGAACTCATAACCATAAGTGATTGGTTTCTGATTTCTGTGGAAAGTCATAACTTCACATTTGTCTTTTTCTATATATATATTATTAAGCCAAGCTCAGGGGATACCCTATGATGCAAAGCACAGCATAGCAGGAAGGAGATAGGGAAAGGATTAGGGGATATGAGGAGAGTGGCACCTGTATGTCGCCCTTAAGCTTCCGCAGATTGTATGCCGGAGGAAAAACAGAAGATGGTAAACTATTCCACATTCGCACTGTTCGAAATAAAAAAGCATCACGGAATTTTACTATGCGGCCGAAAGTAATTGGAAGGGTAAAAGTATGTGCGTGGTTTGCAGCGCGACTATTGCATGCAGGAATCACTCTACAAGGGATTAGACTAGATATTTCACCAGAACATTAACCATGCATGTAGCGATATATTGAGTACCAGATTATTGCTTTTGCACCAATCATAAAATTTGTGAAAGTCACTCTGTACCGTACAATCGCTAACAGATTTAATCTGAGTGAAAGGTTAAATGTCGTCAGCTTATATTAAGACTTTGCAGTACCTCACAATAGGGACAATGTCGTCAATAGATAGAATAAAGAATACCGGGCCCATGCGACTACCTTGAGGTACCCCAGACGATCTCATACTTTTCCATTTTAATCAGTATTACAGAGTGAGTTAACTTGACCTTACTAAAGTCTGTACAAATATAATATGTTTGGTAGCCTTTTGCCCACCTGCCAATAGGATCCGAGACAAATTCCAGCAAGTTAGTAGTTGTAGACCTGCCTGAAATAAATACATGTCGGTTTGAAGAAAGCAAATTCTTCCAGGAAATTGATAGATAGCTGAGATTAAATGATAGGTTCGAAGAATTTAGGCATACAAGATAATTTTACAATAGCCCTATAGTTAGAAATATTATTTTTACTAACTTTTTTGTGGATAGGTATGATAAAGGAATTTTTCCAAACTCACTTAACTGCGATTCCATTATTGCTTTACAAAGTAGTGTCATGAGGGAAGGTTGAATTAAAACAATTTAAGAGTGAAATTCTTTTGAAGGTTTTAAAATATTGAAAAATCTGCTGAAAATTACCGCTTTATTGAAAAGTGGGATTTTCTATAGGAAATTCCAAAAAATCGTGCCGCTATTTCTAACGAAATCTGAATCATACAACTTCGATACACGTTCGAAGTCCAAATTTTTCAATCACATTACGAATTCGGTTCGAGCACAGCTTCAAATTTGTCTTTGAGCTATGGCTACACTTGATCTGAACCAACCAGATCCATTTCAAACCAAACTAAACAACGTCACTGTAAGTCATATGTGTGGATACATTTTATCCGAATCGAATCGAACTGATCATAACCGCAACCGACCCGAATGAAATCAGTTTGGTTTGCTTTATCTTTCAGATTTAAATGGAAATTAGTAGTGTGTCGACTGTACTTCAATGAACTGTGAAGTTAAGTACGCATTGCAATGAACAAGTAAAAGTTAGTTGATTTAGTGCATGAGATGGTTGTAATTTTGGACTCAAGAGATATGAAATATTATAATAGAGATATAAGAACTCAAATTTGAGTCCATCTCATTTGTATTTGTTCTGAATTCGGTCCGTAATGTTTACAAAGAATATTATCAAAGCGAATTTGCGAATTTTTAAGATTGATACCATACTATTCATTAATATTATATTTGATTCAAGCGAACACTTTAATAGCACTTTGGTTGGAACGAATGAGATGTAAAGAAAGTGTGTTTATTTTCTACTAAACACCGCAAAATTGCTCCTCCACATACAGCATCCAGTCATGCAAGTCCTTATGTAATGAGATCTGAGCATCGAGACAATCTTATGCTCAGTTAATTTTTACTCTACAACATACAATGGAATAACATCAGTTACAAAGGCATGTCAAAGGTTCTTTCGGAAATTAGGAACTATGCAAGTCCTCTATTACTCATCACTTATTTATGATAGTAACTTTCATACTTACATAATATTCATGGTTTTCTATGGTTTTTCTTTAAAAGTCACACATTGAAATTTCGAGACATCAATCCGGATAAAATTTCTATATAACTTTGATGCACTTTTTCAGTAACACAATAAAAAAAGCTTTAGCTCACAGTCATATGCTATTTCTGCTTTGTTCTCTTTATTATAACTAAACTGGTAAAAAAAAAATATTAATATATTCCCGATAATTTTATTTGTTCTTAAATAATACGTTGATATTCGTTATGTATTTAGGGTCTTTATTTTCTCCTCTTTTTTAGTCTTTACATAAATATTTTCCATAATTTTATGAATTTCTAAGAGACACAGATATTTTTATTATTTAGATACACTAAAGACATCAAAATCAAAAACCCGCACATTTCCATAATATAGGCAAATGGGAGAAAGTATGGCCCATAAATTTCATTATTCGATCTCATAAATTTTTTCCCAAACTCTAGTAGGTATTTACAAGTGTTGAAATAATTTACTACTATGGCTAGAAATATTTCTTATTTTATGTTAAGGCAATTTTTTTTTTGATCTACAAAAAGAAAAAAGCGATTATAAGCAAAAACTTATTTTTTTTTATTTTAGAGATGGGCTGTGAGTTATTTTTTTTTTTTTAATAAGTACAAAAACTTAATTAAGCTTAACCTACTAAATATGATAGCATGTAAAGACATCGCCGATTTTTTTAATAATGTGTCCTCTATAATCAAGGTAAATGAAAATATAATTGATGCCGAATTAGTGATTAGTAATATCGTGCTCAGTCCCAAGTATAACAATTAACAATGCACATCTTTCCACCGAAAACCCCCTTAGTAAAGATATTTATTACTGTCTAAACTATTCTATTAACACTTGGGGTTAGACAAACAAATTGTACAATTGACGCCTATCCTTCTTGATGAGAATAATTTAGAATATTTATCTGAAAAAAATAATATAAACTTTATATAGACTTCACCGAAATCAACATAAAAGTCAGTTCGAGCGGCCTTCCGGTATTTCTTTTGAGCTAAAAAAACAAATTTCCATATTTACAAAACAGCGGACTAAATCTTTTTATCCGGCCGACTAATTTGCAAAATAACAGCACCATTAGTGAATTGTGTACGGACCGATGTTTAGACAGGCGAAATACCAAAAACCTCGGACACAATTAAAGTTAATTTAAAAGCTTAGTAAAATGCTAATAGAACCGAAACGTGAAAAGTGAAAAAAGGTGAACGCGATAATGAGTTATAAGCACGGCGCTTGCGCAAAAATCGACCGAGCTCGATATCGTTAAAACAATGTAAATGAAGCTAAGGTATGTGTGAAAATGACTTACCTGCTGACATTTACGCTTATCATCACGCTGAGGGGAGTCACGCCATCCTACACTACTTCATCACACCGGAGTTCAGGTAAGTTGTGAGTTTGAATGAATTGTGTGCTTTTACTCTTGCTGGAGCTGGTATTATTGCCCGTAACTAACTAATCGTGAAACACACTTTCGCTGATTCATCTTTGACTTGACTATAGGTATGCGATTATATTAATAATTAAGTAATGATCTGAAAATAATGAGTTAATTTTGCAAGGTTTTTAGCGATCACCTAATAATGAGAGTCATTTACTTTTCTTGCAAAAACAGATTTGTTGTTGGCTATTGCCAATAGGTCTACTACTGACTTTCTCAGGACTTAATTTGCATCTATGCGCATGATAATTATAAATACTTACATGTGTACAAATTTATTGATAAATAATTAATTAATGATTAATAATAATAAGGAATAAAAACAATAGAACTAAATTTTAAAATTCGTCAAAGTTGGAACTGAATATTGTTCCCGCCTACATGTAGAAACCTGAAAGCAAGAGTGAAACTCTATTAAGCTGATAAAATTCGTTGATAAACAATAATATGTTTTGATAATGGTTTACTTAGTTTATAAATCATTAGGTAATTTTTTAATAGAGTCAATGTCAATAATGACCCCAAAAATGCCTATCACCTTAAGCGCAAGTTTTCTATAACTTTCAATTCTAGTATTTCAATATTTTAAAGTGAATAAAGAAAAAAAAAACATAGAATCTAAACTAAATATAAGTAAACAGTAACAAAAAGGAAAGAAACTAAATAATAGCACAAAAAGTAGATTAAAATGCAATTAGTTTTTTTTTCTATTGTAGAAGTGGGTGAATAAATAGATCGAAATCATTTTATGTTAAAATTGGTTATATGCAAAGTATAAGTAAGAGCTTCTAAATTACTACCGTTCAGAATTGAGATAGCTTCACTTCTGTGAGACGGATTCTGCCAAACGTTTGATCTTTAAATTTCTGATAGACAGACAGGTAGTGCAGCATAGCTTCAGCGTCTTTCTTGCAGAATCCTTACATCGTCTTCCTTTCTATTTATCCAATTCCGTTTTCCTGTATTAATTTCTATACTCTAAAGATGAAGTCATAGGATATATAAAGTTTGTCATTACGTTTTTAAAACACAACATTAAAAGTAGATTTTGATCTTTGCATGTCCGTCTGTTCGTCCGTCTATAGTCTCTTAATCCGGCTGACGTCTCTTCATCCGTCTGTCCGTTCTTCTTTATTCTCCGTCCGCACCATAACTCGAGAACGCGCTTATTTAGAATGCTGAAATTTTGCACATGGGCTTTAAAAAAAATTAAATCCGATTTCGAAATGGAACCAACCGGACAACTCCTTCGAAGTGTTACCACACAGGTTAGGCATTTGTCGATAAGATTAGGGAAAGCTCCACCTTGGAAAACTAAGATTAGATTTTTATCGCTAAAATGTAGGTATGCTTTCCTCCCGCAAATGTTGGGAATTGTGGTTTTTCCCCCCTAAAATTTAGGGAATTTCCATTTTTTTTTATGTTTTTCCCTACATTTTAGGGAATATTCCCTAAAATGTAGGGAGCATTCCCTAAAATATAGGGAATTTTAAATTGTTGTTTTGTTTTTTTGCCCTAAAATGTAGGGCCTATTCCCTAAAATTTAGAGAATATTCCCTAAAATGTAGGGAATCGGTGAGGTGATGGCACCGCACCACTCTCCACCATAGGTGAAGGTGATAGAAGACCACCCCTTTTAAAAAACATAAGAATGAGATGAATATGAATTATGGTCCGTACTACTAAGTAGTATGAAAGTTATATTGGTGCACTGGGCACGTTTAAACAAAAATCAAATCAAATCAGAGACTTTCTTGCGCATTTAAAATATATTGTCCTTAATGTGTGGTCCTAACTTCCTTGTTAGGATTTGTGGCAGGGTAGATTTTACACTCAGGCTTTTTATTTTGGCCTTGATTTCACAATTGTCTTTTTTTTGTCTTCTTTTGTATCATATATTGAATTAAAACTTTTATGTTTGCTTTGTTTTTTGTTGGTTATTACAGCTTCGCGCGCGACACTAAGCTGTTTCCGTGGCACGTTTAAACAAAATATTGAAAAGCAATATATGACTTGTTTTCAAAAACAATGTGTGAATTATATAAACGAAAATATGTTTCCATTAAAAATGCAGCATAATACCATATCCAAAAGAGCTAACATTTCGAGAATTTTACGTACTTTATAGGTTTTCTAGTGCCAACTACCCAAATTCAATGAATGTTCCATTGATTTGGGGAAATTAAACTGATTTTCCCTTTCTATCAGAGAAAATTATATTTATTTTTAGGGAAAAACGTGTCTTAAATTTAGGGAATAGTCCTAATATTTTTACAGTGTAGAGTATAATATTATTGGTCTTAGACCAATTTTAACTTTTTGTCTTTTTTTATTGAACCTTTAAATTGGTCATCTGAACAGTTCTTCGTGTAAAACTCGATCTGTTCAGAGAATTTTTATTATTCGACGTAGACATCTATTTATAAAAGTCTCCAACTGACTGATTATGGATTTGGTAGTATTTCACTCACAGCGATATTGTAAGACTGATACAATCTCTTTATACGAAAACCTAAAATGAAAAGAAAGTGGATAAAATGCAGGTGTTAGCGATAAGAAAAGTTAAGTTGAAATTGTCGACCAAGCTTTCTGATGAGCTTTCTCCGCCATCTTTAAAATAGGGGTAAATTTGGTTTTTTTGTGATTACTCGACTCTCCGTCAGGCTACGTAAATTGTGATTACATACTTTTTTGTTGATTGTTTTACGCTGTACAATTTAGGTGGTACGAATTTTTCACCTAGAGTTGATAGCTGTAGAAATATCGGAAGAGAAAGTAAAAACTTAAGAGACTGTAACTTTTTTTTTGCTCTTTTCTTCTTTCTTATGATAAAATATCGAAAAACTGTGCATTATCAAACTTGTAGGGCATGTTAATACCTGCAATATCATCTTTTTTAGCTCGTCACAATGTGAGGTAGTCAGAAAGTGAAGAAATTAATATATTGTAGAGTAAATATGAATAAATAAATAAATAAAATTAATAATCACACGCATGAAATTTATTAGTAAATAATTGTTTTTGTGTTGTAGAAAATGGAAATGACTGGAGGTCCGTTTTAATATCTGTATACCCTTCTTCGTTTCGACAGTCCTGATTCAAAGTCTTCCTGCTCGGAATACTCATCGAAATGTGGAGATTCTTCAACCACATGAGATGATTCTTCAATGGTCGAAACATCCTCATTATCCTCGTTGAGTCGACTTTGACGACGTTGTTGCATATTTGCCCACTGCTATTGAAGCAAATATTGGCAGAAAGCTTTACATTTTCCCCTGCTCTTGCACGATATGAGCTTTAAAAGCTCAGGTGGCGCGAGTTGAGAACTGGTTCAAGTCCATGATTTGTTAGTCATCATGACGGAGAGTCGAGTTATCGCAAAAAAAATCAAATTAACACCTTTTTTCAAGATGGCGAAGAGAGCTCATAGGAAATCTTGATCGACAATTTCAAGTTACACTTTTCTAAGCCTTCCTCCCCCCTACACAATTTCCAAAAATCAACTTTCTCGGTTTACTTGAATTTTCAAGGTGTATATAGACTGGACTAAAAGAGCGTCTAGTACTTTAATTTGTTTCTTAAACTTGTGTATGCTAGAAAAGTTTAATTTAATTTAGCAGGCGATTTTAATTTTCTTTATAACAAGATTAAATTCTTTTGTAACAGGACTATTTTGCATTGAAAGAAGATTAAACAAAAAAGATACTTGCCTTCTTGAATTTTCAAGGTTAAAAGTCAGAAAACCGAAATTTTCTAACCGTTTAAATTAAAAACCGGCAGGGTTCTGGTATTATAATTCAGGCAACACATTTGCTTCTTTCTGTATCTAATTAGAACTTCCATTCTATAGAAAAAAATATACTCTAAATATAGTTGATAAATTATTACTCCATTAATTGTCAATTAAATTAATTATCTCTATATTAAAAATTTGTATATCAGGAATTGTAATTTAATGTTGTCCAAATTTTACACTAATACAATCAATAATATTGAAACTCTATTAAGCTATCTGTTACCGCAGCAGACTTACTTTCCTTATTTAATATTAATTTTATCTTTATATTTTCGTACATGTGATTTGTGAATATGGAAATATTCAGCCAACCTGTTCAGCAATCTAAAGTAATTTACTATTGCAGTATAGACAGTAGATAATATAGTATGTAATGTTGCTACAATATTGTAAATATATGTGTTCCCACTTGACAGTTTTACAGAAAATATGTGTCTCAGACAGTAACTGGCCGGTTGAAATACGGAAAAAAGGATCTGTCCAACAGAGATGGCAGGGAGGAGAAAGAAGGGTCGACAGATAATGTATCTCAAATGGAAACACTTGATGGGAAGACTGTCAATGAGTGTCCGACAAAACTGTCAGAAGTACAGTGATTTTCTACTTTTTGCAGTTTGTGTCGATAGTGCATCGAGTAAAGTTAAATGGGTAAAAACCGGACAGTTTATGAAGTGGAATATTTAACAAATTTATACCAAAATAATTACTGGAATTTGAATATCAAATGTTGAAGGTGTCGTTCTAAAAACAATAAATTTGCAAATTGTGTGCGATCCTTTATTTGCATTTCTGTTATTATAAACTTATGTGTACCATATTCAAATCTCCTTGAAATCTACCTTTTCATCCATACTGACGATATACTTTGCGTCTTCTTTTTATACCCTTGATGATGAAATCATAGATATAGAGAGGGGTGCAAAACTGAACCAATGCCGGAAAACAAATTTTGTTTTATTTTCTAAGCACATAAAAACAACTGGAGGAAAATGATATATCTCATACGTAATTCAGAACATTAAAAGTAATTAATGAAAACTGTTATTTTAAACAAGACGCGTTTGGTGTCCAAGAAAGTGCACTCTTTGTAGTGACTCAGTTTGGCACCAACTTTTGGTTAAAGCGCCTCCAGTCATAGATATTGGCATTTCCCAGTGCCTAAAATAATTTTTGGAAAAGTTTTATCTCTTAAGTTCGCTTAGTTGTCCATTGTAAGCAAAATGTTTATCTGAATTAATTTTTTTTGCTCAAATATTTTATTTTAGATTAAGAATGAAACCTCTATCAATAAGCGCAGGAAAGAATTCCAAATTACTGCAAGAAGGAAAATCTACCCGATTTATTACTCAAAAGTGTGGTGTGAGTTAAACAAGTGTCACTTGCGTAAAAAAAACTGTGCTGAGGTCCCAAAGTCTTTAGGTGCCTGGTCTCAAGTTCTCTTCGACCAAGATGAACGTTCTCTTGTACGCTATGTGATGATTAGAAAAGTGTACAGGGAAACGCATAAGCAGGTGGACAGCTAAACGAACTGTTCATAAGCTGCATGTAGATGCCATAGAAAAGAAGAAGAAACCTGCGATTTCAAGGAAAACTGTTAAGACTAGGTTGTCGTTCGTCAAGAAATATGAGCAATGGTCATAATTTCAGTGGGAAAATGTCATGTGGTCAGCCGAGACAAAAATATATTGCACGGATGGACGCTCTTGGACATGGAAATGTCAAGGGGAGACCTTCAAACCAACGCATGTGAAGGAAACCGTAAAACACAGCGGTGATGGTATAATGTTATCAGGCTGTATGAGTGCCATAGTGTTGGTAAACTTCACTTACTTCAAGATAATATGGACCAGTATATGTATAGAATCATACTGAGCCAGCATCTCTCGAATATAGTTCATAAAATGTCCATAGCTCCCGAGGAAACAAATTTCCAATATAACCGCGACCTAAAACACAAAGCAAAAACAGTTCAACATTGGCTACAAGAGCAGCCCTACCCAATGCTAGATTGACCTGCCCAAAGCCCTGATTTGAATCCAAACGAGAGCCTGCGGGCATATTTGAAATCGGCGTTATATAAAAATTATAATTCACCCCCGTTTTCCCTTACGGTTCTTTGGAAAAGGGTTGAGGAGCAATAGGACAAATCCCCTAAAGTTATTGCGAAAAACTTTTTGAAAGCATCCTCAGATGTATAAAGGCAGTTAGAGATGCAAAGGGGAATGAACTATTTTTCTTTTTGACATTTCTGGTGCAATCAGTCTAGTGGTCAGTCTTCAAACTTGAATTTTCACTATGAAATGCTTGTTTTGTTTGTTATTTTTAGTTTTTATTGTAATTGCAGATTATCTGATTATCTTAAATAAAAAATGTATAACTCAACTGCAGTTTGAACTTTGGAAATGAAGATAAAATCACGCCTCCTCAGTTAAAGCAACATTGGTTCAGTTTTGCACCGCATTGCACCTACTAATTTTGTCATTGTGTTCTTCACGTTATAATATCTGTGCATTGCATGAAAACATTTTTTTAGACGGGGTTTTCATAAAACCATACGAATTACTTACGGGCATTCATCAAGGTAATTGTAAGAATTGGTCTTTGACTAATTCTAGCTTTTTCCTTGTTTTTACATAAATTTATTATAATTATTGCCGCAGCAGCCTTCTTCATAAAAGGTCCCATTTCGAGTTAATATTTCAACTCATTAACTGGGTTGTGATCCCAAGAAAATGTTTGTGTCAAGTGTGGACAATTTGGATAGTTGATCTCAGCTCCACGTTCTCACACATTTGTGATCTGCTATCTGAAATAGACACTTTCCTCTGTAGTGGATAGGATAGTTTTCTATCAGAGACTTGACACATTTGTGTCAGAAATAAGTGTCAAGTGGGAACGTAGCTTAAGCTTTGAATATTTCTAATGCACTATCTTGATTTAATTTTAATCATAAAAATTATAAAAGATTTTGTGTCTGACTAGCAGAATTTTAAAAATAAAATGATATTGTCTAAAAGCTAATATAAAAAAAAGACAATATTATCTGCTAACTAGTTTTTTAGATACTTTTTTAGGGTGAAAATTTGGAAACAGTAGATATATGTTAATTTGATGCAGTAATACGAACTTATATTCTACTAAAAACATAAAAAAAAGTAATTTTTGTATGCTTTCCAAGTACTTTTACAAAAATATTTCAATGGAAGAGAACGTAAAACATTAGAGATAATTTTTAGTTTAATTGCTATAAATATTCTACTAACATTTTAATAATAAACTGACAAATCTCAGAAGAAAAATAAAACTGTCCATTTCGAAAGTTATGTCAAATTAACAATTCTTAGTTTCGCTATGAGAGCATACAGAAAATTTAGTTAGTCTTTCCAATAATGTGAAGTTAATTAATTTATTCTTTGGTAGAAGTGGCTGCTATTTTATCTACGAAGATATCAGAGATGCACAATATCTACTTATCAAAATAGTGTAATTGAAGATTTTATTTATTTATTTAGAACTTCATCAAAGATCTGATTACTGAGTTTACAAAAGTGAAATATAACCATAATAAGGGCAAAAGTATGTATAACCATAATAACGATAAAAAGTATACATAACAATAATAATGAAAAAGAAAAGTAACTTTAACTAAGCTGACCTCTTATTTGACTTTTTGAAAGATGAAAGGCAATGCAATTAAACTGGTGGTTAAAGAGACGAGACATTGATGAAACCGGCTCGTGTATGCCATAGTTTCTACTATGCTGAAGAACAACGAAAAAGTCACAGTTCCTCAAGGAGCGCACAGAATCAGATATATTGAAAGTATTTAAGAGCTGAGGGGAGTTTATTACTCCTTGTATACTCTGAAATGCAGAGACAACTCTGCAAGTTTTACGTCTATTCTCAAGAGAATCTAATGGAAAGAGTTTAAGCCTGTCAACATATGGAGGCAGAATAATAGGGTTATCCCAATGAAGTCCACGTAGGGCAAATCGGACAAATATCCGCTGCACAGCTTCGATGCGATTTATGTATACAGCATAGAAGGGAGACCAGGCAGGACTGGCATACCCCAAAATGGGTCTAACGTATGTGCTCTAAGGGATCTTCGTTATGAATGGATCATTAAACCATCTCTTTACAATCCCCAGAATAGCATTAGCCCTGACCATGATTAAATTAATATGATGCTCGAAGGAAAGACGAGTATTAAGGAAGACACTGGTTTTGTCAAGTCTAGTTAATAAGCATCCATTTAAAGCATAATTAAATTCTATTGGCCTCCTTTTACGAGAAAAGGACACAGTAGTACATTTGCTTATACTAAGAAGAAGACAGTTAAGGTGTCTAAGTCCGAGATTAAAAATCCACACAAAGCATTCTTGAATTAGCCAAAATCAGAGATACTTCGTTGATGTAAATTATAAAAAGGAGTGGTTCTAGATGGCTACCTTGAGGTACGTCGGAAGTATTATCTATTTTGTCAGAAAGAGCTGCGCAGAGTACAACTCGCTGCGAACGATCAGATAAATAAGAACGATGCCAATTGACAAAAACAGTAGGAAAATCAAGAACGGTCAACTTGTCAATTAACATTTTATGATTAATTCGGTCAAAAGCTTTGCTGAAATCCGTGAAAATACAATCCACTTGCTTATCGTTTTCAATAGCAGACATACAGAGTCGTAGTAGATTTAGCATAGTAATGGCTTGCAGTGGAAATACAAACCATCACGAACTAGGGCTTCAAATATCTTACCAATACAACTTAAATTAGCGACAGGTCTGCAGTTAGAAATGTCGCACTTATTGCCCTTCAGGTGTAAAGGAATAATTAAAGAAAGCCTTTGTTTCGGAAAAAGATAAATTAAATAAATAACACAAAACAGAAACGATGTACGTAGCACAATGTTTTATGAGTGTGGATGGAATGCAATCCGGACCGCCAGAAAGCTATCAGCTATGCTTAAAATATACTTGGAGACAGACGCATCAGTGGAAAACAGGTCTTTTGGTTGAAGAGAAGTTAGCGGAAGCTCATCAAATAGGTAAAACCATTATAACTAATATCACAGTGGTTCTCACAGAAGGTAGTTTTGAAGAAGTCACCAAAAAGATTGGCAGTCTCTAAGGGATCCACACTGTCTAAGTTACCGAGTCGCAGCGATGAATGGTATCCGTCATACTTGGGTTTAGAGTTAACAAACCACCAAAATTGCTTTGTTTAAGGACGTAAAGCTGATCTCATTTTATATACATAATCGTTGTACGTGTCAGTCAAAAAGGAAATGCACTGAGCACGCTAATTAGAATACATGACGCAATCAGCATCATGGAACCACGGTTGACAATTCGAATTACAATTCGAGTGAATAAGTGGTACACAGTGAGTAAAACAAAGGAATAATGTGTCATAAAACGAGTTAAGTTCACCCCGCATACTGGTCCAATCCCAAGCGGATAACCATTCATTCAATTTGTCAAAATCAGCTTTTTTAAAGTTGTAACAGTAAATACTAGAAGCATGAAACGATGAAGCCGGATGATGACTTGTTTCAGGAACCAAAGGAGTTAAACAATGCTTAACGAGTGTCCCATTGGGATCGGAAGGAAATACCAGGTCAAGAGATTTTCCAGAGTCATTAATAACGCCGCTAGACTGCACTAGGCCTGAAGAAATAATGTTGTTAATAAAAAATATGGTATGCTGAAGAGTCGCCGAGAATGAAGACAGCAAGCTCTCATCGTCCAGGGAGTGTTTCCAGTTAACACTAGGGAAGTTAAAGTCACCAAATAGCAATAATTCATCGGCAGACAGGAAAACATTAGTAAGCCTATCCATACATGCAGCCAGCAAGTCAAGTATCTCAGCTGATGATGATTGAGGGATGCAAACTGTAGCAATATATACGTTTTTGTGTGAGAGTTTGAGAACTACACATATAAACTCCAGATCGCCGGACTCAACCAAATCGATTAACATGCATGGAAGGTTGTGACGGACGGCACAAAGCACTCCACCTCCAACAGAAGCATCCAAAGACAGACGATGGCGGTGACAGTGAAACACCATGAACTCGGGACTGGAAAGCTCTGCATCTGCAATCTTTCCATATAGCCATGACTCGGTCAAGCAGACCACGTCAAAACAGGAGTACGTCAAGCTTGTAAAAAGGCGAGTCGTCTTGGAGCGAAGACCAGTTAGATTAGCATAGTGGTCGGAGATTTCGCCAGCTGTTTTTTTGCCTTAGCAGAAGATCCAAAGAGCCCCTTTGGAATAAATTTGCGCATAATAGAATTCTGGGGCCATATCTCAGGAGAGAGGACCGCCTGAAACAGATTTTCCGGAACCAAAATCCTGAAGGACGCAGAAAATTCGCGTTTCTTACGATCATGTCGAGTAGATAATTTTTTGCAGGTAATCAAACAGGTCGAAGTAATATCCGCAACCGAAGCAAACCGCAATATACCGACATCCGAAACTGAAGCTTTCGTCCCTTTATCAAACACTACGTCCACAATCGGAGATACCACGGTATCGGCATCCGAAGATGAAGTCCCGCCAATGGAGGTCACATTTGTTTCCAGACAAACCTCATGTCGAACTGAAGAAGTACTTGACGCAGTATGAAAGTGATTGGAGCTGTTACGATGGTTCCTTTGTCTATGGCGACGACCCACCTTCGCTGTGGAAATATTCTCAGAGGAGACAGAAGTTCAGACATGCGAATCCTGCTGAGTAGATGAAGACTGTTGGGGCTCAGAGATTCAGAGCTGCGAGACTCTCTTATAGACAATTTCCCAATATCATGAACCATAGAACCCAAAAGCGTAGAATTTTGCAATACAGCCGACGAACAGGAACCAATGTCGCCCTCGACCTGCTTAATAGTGCACTGCCTGATATCCTCAAGGATAGGTAAAGCAGGCCCGCTGCTAGCACTGGACGTCAAAGGCGCATCAAATGTTGCTTCCACAGAGTGAAGATCGTCCAGAGTGCTCGATACAAGAGACATTTTAGATGATATTCCATGAGTCTTTTTTCCAGTATCGCAATCGATTTAGAGTTCAACGTGTCAGTCTAGCCGAGAAGTACTTGTCGCTCGACTTTTTCCTTGTCCTCTATGTATGAGGAAGAAGATCTCTTCATCAATCAGAGTGCGAGCAACCAAAATTACCAAGAGATCCGCATCGTCCCAAACAACAAACGTTCGAATTCTGCGTTAGCATTCCAAAACAGTTTCGATTATTAATACCTCGATTTCGATGACAACATACAACTAAATATCCATACAAAATTTATATTGGAGTTTCAATGCCAGATTACGGAAAAACTATTAGTGCTATCAATAAACTTAATTCCACCTTTTTTTAGAGAATTTCTCGCTTTTTACTTTTCATAAGTATACCTTATCGCCATCACCATTTTTGAGCTGTCACAAGCTATGCGTACAAGCGAATTCTAGGTACTTTTCACACATTATTTGGATAGCTTATAGGTAAATGTATACCAATGTTTGGCTGGACTTTTGCTGAAGAAAAGCCCATTTTTTGTCTAAAGTTCCTGGACTATCAGTTAATTAAGAAAAAATCTAGTACTGACCTATTCGCCAGTATTCGTTTGAGAATGGTAATCCTCAAGAAGTTACCCGATTTAGTCGAATTTTAAAATTTTCATCTGAACTTTTAATGTAACAACCTAACCACACCCGAAAATTAAGCACTCATTATCAACGCGCTCTTAATTCAGTACCTAAATATAGTAGATGAAAAGTTTAAATTTTTTATTGGCTTACCCTAGTTTACTTATTTTTCTCATTTTTAAACTTACGAGTAGATCTAGAATCTCAAAAATACAGTTGGTAAAATTTCACATCTCTTTGCCACCGTATTTGCAAGCGCTATCCAAAGATATAATAGAAATCGGATTTTTTTATCTACGAACTTTACTTTATTATTATTTTTTTTTTTCGTAAAATTACTATATATTTATGAAATTTAAACTCGTTAGGTCGAATCCTTCCCATGCGTAGAAAGACTGACAAATGAAAAGATTGGCAGATAGATGGGTTAAAATGGAATTTGTCCAGCAATTATTCTTGCGTTTTAAGCATATGCAAGTTTGTTTTTCCGATAAGATTTCATGTATGGTATGAAAATGAAGTTTTTGATTTTCACTATATTCATATTTGGAAACTGCTTCAAAATGCGATATACTAGAGAGCTGATATTTTATGTATGTAACAAAATTATAAACTTCGACTATGGGAAAAATGTGGCATATTCTTCAGTGATGCCATACAAAATATCAGTTTTGCATACTTTCTGCAAAACTGTTTATAACACGTTAACAAAACGTAGTTAAATGTTTTATGCTTATTTTATATACTATCGAAAATGTCTTAATTTATTCACACTATTCGTAACTGAGAGACACTCACGCATGCATACTGAATTCACAGGAAGAGATAACACGGCAAGATCCATCTTCATCTATAACTCCTCTCATCTCAAGTATTTGTCTTTACTTTCTATGAAAATTACTTGATGTCCCAAAGCAAAGCTTTTCTTTAATTAGACACTAATCAAAAGCAATATTTTAATATATTAAAATCCAGTGTCGCTGTGTTTGTACACGCTAATCTCCGAAACTGCCCAACCAAAACCCTCGAGATTACTTCACAAGCCATGAAACAGACTCCCTCCCTACCACATGCGAGGCCCATCGGAGTCCTTACATTCTAAAATATTTGCAGTGTTCTTATGTAAAACTGACAAAAGTTTGTTTTGAATAGCTCCTCCGCCCCGAACTACTATTCATACAGAAAAATGGTGCTCCGATAATATTAAGCTTGCTTTCTTATCTTCCGAACCGTAATAAAATGTTCATACCTTTCCTAACAAAATTATTTAAAAAAATGTATCTTAACCAAATGACTACAATTTCTCAAACAAAAATTCTCAGCTAATTAATCATTGTAATGTCGCTGTGCCGTCATGACATGCCGTGGGCTGATGATTCGGACTACGGCTGCACATTCACACATGCAATTATCACTCAGCTGAGAGGTATTGAGCGTAAAATGCTAAGGTTACTTTGTAATCAAAACTATTTTATTAATTTGTTTAGTAAGGTATATCGAAAGTGTAGCCTTTGGGAAGGTAAGGAGCCAAGCTTTATATTACTACAAGTCTATTTTCCTGTATGGATAAAAGTTTAGGCTCTATAGCATATATAAAGTCAATGTTTGGCACTTTTCCATAAGTAGCAATATAAAACATTTTAGAAAACGGATTCACAACGCATACTTATAGATTTCTGTTTCATGGCTTGGGAAGTATTCTCGAGGGTTTTGGCCCAACCGATTCCAATGAAATTTTGTGAATGTGTTTGGTTGGTTCCAGCTTGAGAGATAGGATAGTTTTGGATACGATAGATGGCGCTGTTGTCGAGAGGTAAAAACCGCCTGACAACGCGTAGATGTGGAAAGCTGAAATTTTGTACACGGTGTTTTCATAGAAAATGAAAATACATGTTCAAAAATGAACTAGTTCGTAGGGTTGCATACAAATATTTCGTGTTTTAGTACATATTTGGACACTGCCTGACAACGAGTGCATGTAGAGAGCTGAAATTTGGAACGCGGTGTTTTCATAGCGATAGCAAATAAAATTTAAAAAACAAACTAAATCGGGCAACCCTTCTTGGTGTTGCCATACAAAATTTTGGTTTTTGTCAGCGTTTTTAAAAAAAAAATTTAAATTTAAGTTTAACAAGTAAAAAAGCTAGAATTGGTCTAAGACCAATTCTTATGATACCCTAGATGAATGCCCGTATGAAATTTCGTATGGGTATCCATTTGAGCAATTTTGATTTTTGCAGTGGTTTTTCGCATATATTTCTAGAACAGTTCGTCGGGCAGAAAAATGATTATTACCAATTTTATTGGATTTCATATTCTGAAGAAGTTTTTAGTACAATAAAAATTTCTTGGACTGATCGTTTTCACAGTATACATAAAAAACCTAATTTTTTATATGGCAACACCAAGAATGGGTTGCCCGATTTAGTCCATTTTTATTTGCTAGTACAATGAGAACACCGCGTACCAAATTTCAGCTCCCTACGGCAACTCGTTCTCAGGCAGTGTTCAAATATATAACGGAAAACGAAATTTTTGTATGGCAACCCCACAAAGGAGTTGCCCGATTTGTCTCATTTTCGAAGTTAATTTTACTTTTTTTTCTTAAAGTCCGTGTACAAAATTTCAGCTCTCTAAGTGTACGCGTTCTCGAGTTATCGTGCGCACGGACGGACGGACGGACAGACGGACGGACGGACGGACGGACGGACATGCAAAAATCAAAATAACTTTTAATATTATGCGTGCGTGTCCAATTCATTTTGCTCTACCATCATTATTTCGAGGTGTTACAAACGGAATGACAAACTTAGTATCCCCCTTTAGATTTCATCTAGGGTATAAAAATGGGACAAATCGGCCAACTATTTCGTAGGGTTGCCATAAAAAATTACTTTTTTAACTATATATTTGGGCACTTGGACGTGGACAACTAAAATTTGGTACATGGTGTTTTCATACCAATAGCAAATAAAATTACAAAAATGGTCAAAATCTAGCGACGCCTTCTTGATGTTGCCATACAAAACTTTAGTTTTTCAGAGCAGAAATTTTGTACACGGCCTTTTTAAAAAAGTGGAATTTAAGTTCAAATATGGGACCAATAGGGCCATACAAAAAATTTGGTACGTGTGTTTCCATAACAATGGTAAATAAAATTTTAAAAATGGACTAAATCGGGTTACCCCTACTTGGCGTTGCCATACAAAACATTGGTTTTCACTATATACCTGAAAAGGCGTCAAGGTGAAGAGCTCATATTATGTACACGCCGTTTTCATAAAAATTGCAAATATAGGGTCAAAAGTGGAGCAAATCGGGTAACCTTTTGTTGGTGTTGCTATACAAAACTTTGGGTTTTCACTATATATTTGGACACTGCCTGCTACGTTAACGTAGAAATGCTGAAATGTGGTACATAAGCCTCTTTTAAAAAAAGGGAAATTTAATCTCGAAAATTAGACCAATCGGGCAACTACTTCGTAGGGTTGCCAATATATGCACGCATTCTCATACACCTACACACACACACATACAGAATGAAACCCTAGAGTACGGAATCGCGCGATCGAGTAAGATAGTAGCTTAGATATTATGCATCTATGAGCACCCACCCCCACTCGCAGCCATCTGGGTATCTATATTATCGTAGATAATGCCGACGAGATCCTTCTAGTCGTAATTATAAAATTTTCGAATTTTTGATAGCACTTAATTAATTTTTATTTTTAAATTCGTCTAAATCCGTTTCATAATGGGAATTAACTATGTAGATCTAGCTAGAGCATCGCATAACCAAAATATACGTTTTGAACTTATTAAAAGCTCGACAAGTAAATCATATTAGTAAGGGTATGGAACTGTATTCTTTCATATGGAAAATAACTCCTTTTGGTCGTTTGAATAAAATTTTATCATTTTCTACTTAACTCTATATGTGGGTAAACTTCAACATTAACCTTATTTTCCCTAAAATTTACTTGAATATTGGGAATTTTTGCTTACCCTACCGTGGCGTTACGGTTGAAGCCCACAATTTCAATTAATATAAATGTATATATGTACGTACGTGTAAAAATAAACTCTTAGATTCCATAGTACATACCTGTTATCCTATAATGAATACACTCTTTAAGTATGATTTAAAAAAGCATTTCTCGAAGTATTGATTGCATCTGTTGCTAACCTTTATATAGTTATGTGGTGTATATTTCTTGCTTTTATGGAGAGATTATGTCCTTTTTGCTCATCATAAATTCTGCGTTCAGAACTATTAATATTTAAATACTTTTCTGCGATATCCAACCTACTTTTAATGAAAGGATACGGTTATGCTGGGAACAGGAGAAAATTGTTGCACCTGGTATGAAAACGAGTCATTAAATATTTATCTAGGTGTCTGTTAGTGGTTTGTATAAAATTTTCACCATAAAAAAACTTTTTAATTTCCTTCAATTTAATAATAGAATGTACAAATGAAGCCATGTAAACCTAGATTTTTAGTTAGGTTATGTTGTTATCGTTCGCATTTAATATTAATTTTCGCATGAATTTTGTGGGATATTTTTAAAGTGAAAATAATTATTAGGAAATATATGTAAAAAACCTTTTAAAACTGTAAGCTTTGAATTGGCCTTGGACATTAATTGATAGGTTATGTTGTCGAAAAAATCAAAAAAAAAATTGATGTTTCACTTTCTAGGAAGCCAATAAAATTTTATTTTCGTCGTTCTATCTCTCACACTACCATTCCAATAAATAAATATAATTTACTAATTTTCTGTCCTACATAGAAATAAAAATGTAGATACTTTAGATATCAAATGAGGGCACTCTTGTGGTAGGTACTATTGTTATAACCTACCATCAGTGATAAACTCTGCGACACTTGATTACTCGTGAGTTTTATTTGAAATTGTAAGGTGTACATGACTTGGACATTTTGGCTGAATCACAAATAAATATTTCCAAGATTTTGTTTACTATTAATTCTTAAAAGTTTTTTCCATTTGTGCTGTATTTTATTAGGGACTAGTTAAATTATAATATGATAAGTGAAATTTGTCTGGGATCCTTAATAATCCATTGTAGTGTTTAGTTATTACGAATATTTGTTGTATTCGATCCAAAAATTTTAACATGGGAAACCGAAAAACATTATTCAGAGGACAAATTGGCATAGCCTTCGTTAAAGCAAGAAAATATTCATTGCTTCTTTGTATCTTAAAGCTAATAAGCGTATTCAATTGTAACTACTTTAAAAGTAAAAATGATGGAAAAATGTTAAAGATTAATAGAAAAAAAGCCAAACCTGGAAATATTTATTCTTACCACTACGAATAAATCAAGCTAACCAAATTATTAAGAATTTGAAATCTTCAAAATGAGGATAATCAAGAATCTGACAGTGTATATGATTCGTTTGAAATGTTTTATCTACTATATTCTTATCAAAAAATGGCCACAATACATACAATACGCAAAATTGCCATCGCTGAGCATAATAATAGTCAGTCAGATTTTATGCTTATGATTTAGATTAAGTTTATAGCGGAGCGAGTTTTCTTTGCACTGCACTACACAAATAGTCGCAGGCGTTTTTTTTTTTTTGTCACCAATGACTGTTGTGATGTTTATTATATTTTCACTTTTCTACGAATTGTAGTTTTGTCCCATAGAAAAATAATATGGTTGATATACTATCATAATAATAAATAAAAATTAATACCAAATCTACAAAATGAGTGATCTCCTTTATAAGAACTTTTTTATAAATGTAAATAAATATAGCGGAAGATCTCTCTCTGATCTCTTTCAACAACTGCATAATTTATAATCTACTCACCGCAAATAGAAACTTTATATATATTGTCAGTATGTTTCGTATGTGTCGCGTTGTTTTTATATATACCAACATACATATATCTCGTTTTTAAAACAACCTTGAAGAGAATTCATGAAGAATGTTGTATTTACTAGTAATTTGTTTTTGTATTTTAATCAGAAATAATACAATAAATATTTCCTTAATAACCGCTACTTATTTAAATAATATCATTAATTATCACAATAATTACTTATTTTCGCATTGTTAAATTTTTTTTTTTATTTACCTTGTCCCATACGGGACTCGATTATGTGATTGATTGAGAATAGAATAATTATAACAACTTGTATTTTTAAAATTTTTCTAAATTAAATCATAAATACAATAGAGAAAAAAACCCTTTGTCCGGTTTTTGAAGACGTAACCTTCCGTTTTCCGGACGACTGCTCTAAGCATTGAGCTAACCGGACGAGGCGGTTGTTTTTTTTCTCTCTCTTGTATTTATGATTTAATTTAGAATCTTTAAAAATAAAGGTTTATATAATTCTTCAATTCTTCATCAATAGAAATGTTCCATTATTTGAAGTTAACTTAGATTTCCTTTAAAATCGGCGATTTGGTATACCATTATTGTTTTTTGATCCTGTGCTATGGTTCAGCCGAGATCTTTTACTCGGAAACTTATAGTGGTTCGTTTTAACAAAATTTGCTATATAGATATATAATACTATAATTTTTTTATAATTTTGTTAAGAAAGATAGATATGTACGTTCGAGAAGGTAAGGAACCAAGCTCAAGATTGCTGAAAGACTACTTTCCAGTACGGCAATTAGTTTTGGCTAGGGCTGTTGATATTCGAAGCTTCGATGATTCGAATTTTATTCGAAGCAGCGAAGCTTGTAAAGAATATTCGAGGGACAAAGCTCTGAAGGACGAAGCTTCGAATATACTTTAACACTTTAATATAATCTTGCCATTATGGCACGACTTGACCTAAAATCAATATTTAAAGATAGCAACGCCAAGATGAATGAAAAATTTTGTCATTTATTGCTCAATTTGACTTATAATCGATATATAGATTTTGTTGGGTTGTAAATTGTACTAAAGGAAACATGAGTTTTGCTTAAGTACTCGACCTCAGAGTATATGATATCGTCTAGGGCTTGGAAGTTGAGCCCTTCGAAATAAAAACGGTTTACCATTGACCGAAGCATGATGAAGAATTCGAGAGAATTCAAATGTATGAAGTTTTGCACAATGTTGCATAGCGCAGTTATTTTTCCCCGATATATCAACCCTTGAGGCAATCCATAATAAATAACTTAAGAAAACTGTAAACTTTATTTCCAAATTTACAATGGTTTAATGGATAAATTTATTTGAAAAATAATTAAATTGGGCTCTAAAATTTAAACATTTGAATAAAATTTCAAAACTCAATTCATTCACATTCTTATTATACCCTGATAGAATCTGTTGGGTATTACGTGTTTGATTCAAAATGTAATCGGGGTGTAAGGTTTCTTCCGGCTTGTGAATAACCCTTCGTTACTGGTTCCTGAAGAAAACTCAGGGAAGGTGATTTCATCTATTTGCTTCGCAATCGGAATTGGATCAACTTCGCATGAATTACCTTATATGATTCCCCTGCTCAGAAGTCTTTATTTTTAGATCCGTGATTTTAGGAACTAAGGGCGGAATTCTCAGATTATATAAAAATCGCTAGCAGGACGTAAATAAAAGAAGAACCATGTTCTCCTCTTCAAACACTACATAATTTTCGATCCCTTTTAATAGTGCCCTGAATTTTCTTTTCAAGAAACCTCATGATGAACATGCACTCCTAACGCAAGTTTGCAGCTCGAGCACTACCTGGCTGAGCCTCAAATTGAAATTAATATGGACCCTTTTCAGTGGTGGAAGTCTCGGGTAGAGAAGCTCTCTAGCAAATAAGTACCTGTGTATTACCGCAACTTCTGCAGCGTCAGAAGGAGTATTTTCGACAGCGGGCAGTATATAGTATCCCAATAAGGTAAATCTTTGTCGCCGGAAAATATACTGGCAAATATACTTTAATTTCAAAATAGGGATTTCTTAAAAAAATTGTTAGTCCCTTCTTTTTGAGCTATTTTTATACCTTAGATGAAATCTATAGGGATATACAAAGTTTGTCATTCCGTTTGTAACACCTCGAAATAATGATGGTAGAGCAAAATGGATTGGACACCCACGCATAATATTAAAAGTTATTTTGATTTTTGCATGTCCGTCCGTCCGTTCGTCCGTCTGTGCGCACGATAACTCAAGAACGCGTACACGTAGAGAGCTGAAATTTTGCACACGGACTTAAAAAAAAATTAAAATTAGGTTCGAAAATGAGACAAATCGGGCAACTCCTTCGTGGGGCTGCCATACAAAACTTTCGTTTTCCACTATATATTTGGACACTGCCTGAGAACGCATCGATATAGAGAGCTGAAATTTAGTACATGGTGTTTTCTTTGTACTATCAAATAAAATTTCAAAAATGGACTAAATCGGGCAACTCCTTCTTGGTGTTGCCATATAAAAATTTAGGCTTTTAACGTATACTGTGAAAACGATCAGTCCAAGACATTTTTATTGTACCAAAAACTTCTTCAGAATACGAAATCCTATAAAATTGGTTATTATCATTTTTTCTGTCCGACAAACCGTTCTAGAAATATATGCGAAAAATCGCTGCAAAAATCAAACTTGCATAGATCGGTGATCATACGAAATTTTATACGAGCATTCATCTAGGGTATCATAAGAATTGGTCTTAGACCAATTCTAGCTTTTTTAATGTTGTGTTCTTATCGATATATTTAACGACCAACATTTTTGTTATTGGACTTCATGAATTACAGTCTTTTATTCACTCTAGTCCTCTTTAGGGTTCCGTACCCAATGGGTAACAACGGGAACCGTATTACTAAGAGTTCACTGTCAGTAGGGCACCAGGTTGTATCTCATGAACCGTAATAGGTAGACAGTTCAAATTTTCATAGACTGTGTATTTCTATTGGCGTTATAACAACAAATATAGAAAATTAAATTAATTTAAAAATTAAAAGGGACCCCCATATAAGAAACGTGATTTTTTCGTCGTTTTTTTTTCCTCGTTTTATTCTCATTCATTACTATTATCATAAGTAGGCACTCTTTTTCAAAGGACAGCATTGTTATTATTTTTTCAAATGACAGCATTATTTTTTCACCTAACTACCTACTCTTATTTGAAAAATTAAATAAAAAGTACATAGTGTTAAATTTTGTACGATGGTACGGAACCCTTCGTGCGCGAGTCCGACTCGCACTTGGCCGATTATTTAAATTATGCCTGATTCGTATAGTCTATTTTTACAACCTCCTTGCTGAAATACTTTCATGTTTTCGATTTGATTTGATTGTTTCCGTGATCTAATTTATTTTTATTCATATGAGCACAAATATAACTACTATGATCTCATTCAATGCCAGTAGTTAGGGCTACGGCCTATTATTCCTAGACCCTTATCGTCCCTCCCCAACAGGCACTCGTGTAAGGCAACTTATCCACTAACACCGTGGTCCATATCATATCAACTGAGCTTGTTTTTAAAAAAAAAATTATATATTGTACCTGTTCTTCTTAAAAAATAAAAACTGTTTGGGTCAAATCTTGAAACTATTCATATAACCAAGCAAAGGTTAAATCTTGCAAGTATTATAATTTGATCGTAACTATGAAATAAAGTTAAGATCAAACAAATTCGTAATCTGCAATCCCTAAAATCCCCCATATCGATTTTAGTTGAATCTGACCATAAGTGATAAAATTCGTCCACCATTTTGGAGCCATCGTATTGATTTTATATAAACTTCTAAAAGTGTATTTTCATCCAAGAATTTGTAAGTGTGATAAATTTTAGCTGAAAAGATAAAAAGAGTGTGAAATTAGCGTTTACATACATATAATAAAATATATTTATATATTCTTATCATAACCAATAGACTTATAATAGGCCTATTCTCCGAAAAGCCCTTTAAACTATGCAAAAATTATTTCCATTCACCTCGAATATTATAATTTAACTTTAAAACTAAAGAACAGACACCAAGAAAAATTCATGCTTCGAAGCTCCGAAGCTTCGAAACATTGGGGAAACTTCCATGCTTCGAAATTTCGAATACTTCGAAGCCTCGGCAAAATGTGCATACTTCGAAGGACTCGAATCTTCGAAGCTTTGAACCGTCTACTTCGAATTCTATCAACACGGCATTAGCACAATTTACATTTTAATCATCTGTCACTACATTTTCACTTAAGTATGTGTCACAATGCAGGTAAACTAAACTGTTCATCTTTGGCTTATTATATTTAGTAGAACCGTATATATATCAGAATTTGAGTAACATCTCCTGGGGATTTTATGAAGGCTTACAATTTGATGACGACAATTTATCATAGTAGTCGTAGTCGTAAGGCGGTCAAAACGATATTTGATTCACTTTCCAAAGTGGAGGAGGTGCTTTAATTTTTATTAACTGGGAGTATTTATGATAATAATTATGATTCATGGCGTGCGTTTCCTTCTAGTTTTAGGAGTCTTTGCCGTGATTCAATCCAAATATCAAGCAAAAAAATCCGTAGCTACTTCATTCAAAAAGCTGTAAATTGAGTAGTAAAATTAGCTGAATTTTACTATTCCGTGAATCGGTAATGAATTCATAATATTTATTACCTTTTATATGCCATATAACGTTGGTGATAAGCTATCAGTTATGAAGGTTCTACTCCTTTTAGTCTTCTTTAAACAAGTAAGTAATGAATAAGTTCAGAAGGACGAACTAATACAGCTTCAGTTATACGAAAGATAGGTATTCATACTTCTTTTGTTTACAGAATGTAAGTAGTAACGTCTGTGTTGAAATCATCATTAGTTAAGCTGGTTAGTAATAGAAACACCAACCCTGATATTATTCCAGAAGTCAGACTTTGGTTAGTTACGTCTAATTTGATGGTAAGCTTTTACTTCCACCCATTAATACTTAAAGTTGCATTAGACATTTATATACATCACTTTGCCAAAAGTAAATAGATTAGAACATGATTATAACTATATATGTAGGTAATTCTCTTGTTATTATCGCGTGACAATATCTGTTTTCCTCATATAATTAACTTTGCGTTCAAAACTATTAATATTTAAAGCTTTTTGTGATATTCAACTTATGTATGTTTTTCTTAAAACGTATTAGAAGTGAATTACTGAGTGACTATAGTCACTTTTTGCATTCAGAGCAGCCAAAAAGTAACTTTTCCCCCTCGATTTTGACAGAAAAATGTATTCAGAGCGGACACTATAGTCACTATTGAAATCACTTTTCTTGATAGAACACGGGATTGCTATCAAAATATTTACTTTCGTGTGTAAATGTGTGAATTGTAAAATAGCATGTAAAATGGAAAGTAAATAAGTGAATAAAACTATAAAATAATGTAAAGAAGAAAATTATTTTATTGCTGTTTATAGTTTTAATTTATTCAAGTCCCAATTTACTAATTTACGGGCAAAGAAAACTGAGTTTGTTTCTGACCGTATATATGTATATGTGCACATACATATGAATATTTTCTTTCAAAACGCATTTTTCACTTATTTTCGTTCAGAGCAACCAAGTTGCTTTTGACAAATTCACAGAGTCACTTCAAAACGCTTTCGTAGTCACTATAGGGCTTTGCTCTGAACAGACTTATTGCACCTGGTATATTAAGTTTCATTAAGAATTTATGCAAGTATATGTCGGCGGTTTACACCATAAAGTAAGTTTTAATTATTGTTAATTAAAAAAAAAAATAGGTACAAATTAATGTATAAAACCTGTCTTACCAAAGAGTATGTGATTTATGCTATATAAGTAGGGATTCCATTGTTTTATGGCATATGTTATTCAACAGTTACTATGGGCGTACACAATCCAAGTTAAAAAAAATCCTGCGAATTTTCAGAAGTACTGTTAAATGAATATAAGATTGTCTGATAAGGATGCGACGCGACACAATGGCGCGTTATTTTCATCAATGTAAATGTCATGTAGAATTTCGAAAATCTCCACTTCATGAATATTGAATCCAGTATTATGCTTAAATATTTTGCAATATTAATACGTAAAGTAGCCTTATTTGAGTTCGGTTTACCATCACTAGAGAACCTTACTTGTACATATTCCTTCCTATCCGAACAACCAACAACTCAGGAAAGAAAAGAATTTCCCAAATTCTCCTCGTCTTATTTTTATACTGCTTTTTTATATCGGTATCGGTGGCTTTTTGCAACAAACAGTGTAAACTATGAGCTGTTTCACTCTCAAGCTTTATTAGGAACTTTCTTTCTAGCATGCCACACAATTTTAGTCCATAGTTCACTGACAGTCACAAAATGCATACTTTTACAACCAAAATTTAGTTCGTATTTAAAGATTCTCAAACTCTAGTTTCGATATATACCAAATTATTTATTACGAAGCAACCACTTAAAATCTTTACCCAGTTTCACAAATAAAGTTCAGATACATTAGATAAAAATTTAGAACTTCAATTTCTTCCTATTTTTTTTTTTTCATTTCAGTTGTGAAGGCTCTCCAATCAATTTTACTTAGTTTTGAATCTTATAATTAAAAGTCAAATCTAGGTCTTAGAAAAGTATTAATGCATACACTTAACTACAATTAGTAATGTATTTAGCCATCGATTATATCTCTTTCCGTTCAATGAGAGTCGAATATTCGCTTTTACAAATTTTCCCAAAACAAAAAAAAAAACCTCCAATCGACACACCTAAGTCATTATGAGTCGATCGGTAAAAATAGTGAAACTTTCTTTCAGTACTGCTCATTTGCGCAATTAAGTCAAAAAAAAACACTGCATTAAAAAAAAACAAAATCTTTAACCTTTAACCACAGAGACTTCAATCAATTTTCAGCTACAATTTAAAGTAGATGAATACTTCTTACATGGCATGAGAAAGTTTATTGATCGTTCATTATCTAATTCTTCTCGCTTTCGATTATTATTATTAAAAGAAACAACCTGCAGTCACTCTTTGTTTCAAACAGAACAGGTTCACAGAAACAGAGTGCAGATCTCTGACTTACCGAAGCGGAAAGCGCGCGTACCGCCTAAGGGGCGCGCTCATGTGTAGTTTGTTTTATAAAGACAAGATAGATAGATTTTCCTTTCTTTTACATTTCAATTTCCAGAGTAATTTGTTTTTTTTTTCTTTTTTTTTTATCATCTATGGAGGTATTATTAATGTACAAATATTTATTTGTACACAATAAATTTAATTCTTGATACTAACTATGTGTAGTATGTACATAGTACACCATCAGTTAGTGCAGGTACATTTTTCTGCCAAAGTGAAAGAATGGCATTATTCAATTCTGAAAACATTCTAAATTAACCTGTTTTAATTTAATGCTTCATTTAGAGGTAACCAGTATACCATAAATGATTAGTGGTTTACTTACAACAGTTGCTCCTGAATATTCGTCCATTATCTGTTTATCTAACTGTCCACATAGGCTTAACTAGCCTAAATTTTGGTACAATAGTTTTATATATAGCAATTTTAATATTGGGTGCAAAAAATAGGAGTTCAAATACGAATATCTCTTCTAATGGCCAAGTATAATTAATGCTTTAAACTTACAACTATGAATGTAGATACACTTGACTTTTCAGAGTCAAAGCTATCTTTCAATAAAGAGCAACAAAAATGTTGTAATATTTGAGAACTATATCTGACATTGCGAGATTTCTTATACTTTTCCTATGAATATTTGCGGTCAGATTTTCCTGCATGGAGGTTTATCGGGATTTCAGTAATTATCTCAGTAAATTTTTTAAAACCGTTTAATAAGGTAAAAACCATTAATTATTTATATTTAGATGTGCCCAGAATGATTGACGTCTTAGAAAGAAGATGTCGCTTCTTGCAAAAAATGTGATAGATACGTTTATTTAATGGTACAAATAAAAATGTTCCAGCATATAAATTAAAAATGGTTAAAAACCAAATAAATAATTAAATCCAGTCATTGACATTTTTTTATTAATAGTTGTAAGCTTGGAAATAATAAGCCAAAAACAGTAGCGACATCTCTTTTCTAAGACGTCAATCATTCTGAGCACAACTATAAATAAATAATCAATGGTAGAAACTGCGAAAATATCCAACGGACCAAAGTATGCACAAATCATCGCAAGGATTCGTACAGCGACGGATAAAAAATTATTGAAAACAAGTAAAAACGATAAAATTGGTCTAAGACCAATTCTTATGATATACCCTAGATGAATACTCGTATATCATTTCGTATGGTCACTCATCTGTGCAAGCTTGGATTTTGAAGTGGTTTTTCGCATATATTTCTATAACTGTTCGTCGGACAGTAAAAAGGACTATAACCAATTTTATAGTAATTCATATTCTGAAGAACTTTTCAGTACATTAAACCCATATAAGATTGATCGTTTTCACAGCATACGTAAAAATTCTAAATCTTATATGGCAACATCAGGAAGGGGTTAACTGATTTAGTCGGTTTTTGAAATTATATTTAATTTTTTTTTTTCAAAGCCCATGTGCAAGATTTCATCGCTCTAAGTAGCCGCGTTTTCGAGTTATTGTGAAGGCGGACGGACGGACGGACGGACAGACAGATGGACGGACAGACGGACATGCAAAATAACTTTTAATATTATGCGTGGGTGTGCAACACATTTATATTTACTAGCATTATCTCTAGGTGTTACAAACGGAATGACAAACTTAGTATACCCTTTCGATTTCAACAAGGGTATAAAAAGTAGTTTTCAGTGGCTAACGGAGCTCTTGCGGCAGGGAGCAAGTGGGGAAGAGCGAGCAAGAATGAGAAGTTTTCTGCGATATTTAAGTGACCTGCTGTGAAAGTGTCTTGACAGCAGATATATGTAATTAATATGTAAGTATATTGGTGTAAATATATCAAAGCACCGTATTGATAGCAAAACGTCTACAAGAATTCTAATTGATATAACCTGAAAGGAAAACTGATATAGATGAGTAAACAGCGTGCTATATATTTCTGCCGTCAATGGATCCCTGCACTGCGGCAATACCCTGATTAGAAAAAACCAAAATTACTTCATCAATAGGAAATAATGCATGCACTTAATGCATAGGCCACCATTTAAAGACTCGTTCACCAGGGTAACCAGAAACTGTTCATGATTCCGAAAATGGAAGAATCCGATCAATGCCGGATAAATTCGGGGTATCATGAAAGAACAATTTAAGTCAATTTATGTCAAGTACGTGTAAATGTTATCATTGGAATTCATCTATTGGATGGAACCGTTGTTTATGATATAATTCATTTTATAACTGTCTTTAAAATGAGGAGGCTGTCAATTCGACTGATTTTTTTTATGGATGTAACCTCATATATCCGGTATTTTTATACCAATTAAGATATAGTTTTTTTTTCTTACCTTCAAGGTGATCCCATAAAAATTTGGTCAAAATTTATATTCGGATATGAAGAATAGAACTTCTCAATACGAAACAGCAAATAAATCGCGTGTTAATGTAATTATATAGCTCTATATGTAATATACGTTGAAGCTCTGTTGTGATTGGATATAATGTTTTTTTTATTACCTACTGCACAAGGAATATCTGTGAATACATTAATGGCTGTTTGCCAATCTTGTTCACTACATAAATTTCTCCGATTGTGATTCGATTGTCACATATAATTTAAACGATTTATTTTGGCTGTAGAAGCGTTTGTCAAATGTTCTTTTATCAAATTGAGACTCCTCTGTGTCATTTGACAAACTTTGGGCATCACTCACACTTTGGCGATAAGCACGATTATTTGAGTTTTCATTGCGCAGTATTCTATTTGTGTAAGCTCTATGAATATGTACCCTCTGTAATTTATCTTAGAATACACCCTGCCTTTCTTTGCCTATTTTTTCTTAAGTGATCCTCCCTTTCTTCACTTATTTCAGCTGACCGTTGCTGTCTCATACGAGCTGCGCATTTAACAGTACTACTATTTCACAATATTATTTATGTAGGAAGATTAATATTATAATATGCCTTACCTAATCGGTATTTCTTGGTTAGTTGGTTCCCTCTCTCTCACTCACTCACTCTCTTTCCTTCTGCCTCTCCCTCTCCCTTTCTCTCGCTCTCTCCTTTTTCCCTCTGTTATCTTCACGCCATGGATGAGATTTTCAAATCACGTAACTGTTCAGTTTTTTGCTTACTAGAAGATAGTAAGCTTAAGGAAAGCCCAGAATCTGTTTGTTTGTCTGAAATGCTTTTTTAGCTAGTTTTTTAAAATTCCCATAAATTCAATCGTATAGATTAACTATTTTTACCTCGTTCATCTTCTGAGCTGCAGATATTATTTATACATTGTAATTTAAAAGTCATTTTTATATTTGATCACGAAATATTGTTTCGCGTAATAGAGAAGCATACACGAAATCTATTGATTGGGACAGTAAACAACTCTAGGACAAGCAGCATCTATTGGTTCGGACAGTAAACGACTTTAGGTTCTGAGAATCGATGTTTCTGGAATGAAATTTGTGGGAAGATTTTGGGCAAATTGTAGAGTATAAATACAGCGCTTGTTACCACAATGAGGCAGTATTATCGCAGACAGTGAAGTGAACGCAGTAATCTATTTAGATTGCGAGTATTTAGAAGTAGAGTATTAGCGATAATTAGAGTGATTGCTTGTGAGTTTGTAAAAGTAAACAGTATTATTTAAATAAATAAAAAACTTATGAGATATATTGTAATTTAACGAGCTAAGACCACGCTCGTAACAATATAAAAGATTAGATAACGATTTCACTGCACCGCAATATCATTCTGACGATATAGGTATAGACGCACGTTTATAACAGAAATTAATTTTATTTAATTCTTTTACAATTATAATCAGACAGTACATATTTCGAAGTTTCGGATGAAGTAATATGTCAGTCGACCGAGGGTTGTTAAAGAATGCATTATTTCTGAGCTGCATTCCTATACATTTTTTCATTAAAATGAGTGAATTGGAAGCTGCAGTAAAAGTATCTTTAAAGAATTGGAAAGGAATTAAATGAATTCCATTCCTTTTAGAAAAAGAATGCATTATTTTGAACTGCATTACTCTGAAATGCATTGCATTCATTGAAGTCTGCATGAATTCACTTGCATTCATTTGCATTGACTTGAATTCAGTGAAACTATTCCATGAAATTATTTTGTGATTAACATTAACAATGAAAGAACAAATAAAGCAGTTTTAAACTTTTTTTTGAAAGAATTTCAAATCAAATCAAAAAGAATTTATTCCAGGGAGAAGGAGATGAATTATCCACACAAAACACATCTACATACTTTCTTTATGTGGTAAAATTCGAAATTTTAATTAGTAAAAAAAATAGTCAATAATAATTATTTTTGAGCTTTAACTTTTAAATCACTAATATAATCATTAAATTTTACTTTCACGCTATTCACTTAAAGAAAAAACTCACATATAGGTGTTTTTTCTTAAAAACATCAATAATCATCGCACCTGAGTTTTATTTTTTTGCTCTCAAAAATAAAACTCATGTCTGATTTTTATAATTTGGACTCAGAAATGGATAACGATAACGATTAACGATTGACTCATATTTTTTCAATCAAAAATAAAACTCAAAACAGTATTTTATTATTTTATTTTTATTGTCACTAAATTTGGGTTTTTGTACTTTTTGAGTCGTAGAACTCACTCATAATCTTCATTATTTATGTATGCATTTACACCAATTATACCTTCTTTCAGAAAACAAACTTCACTTCTAATGGCGTATGTTAATCAGTTATTACTGCCCAAACTCGTTATTTTAACCTCAATCAAGAACTTTTTATTCCGATCCAGTTTTAGTCATAATTCTTAGTTTCACTTACCTGAATTTGGCATTGGAATTTGAAATTTTAATTATAAGTATTATACTTTTCCCTTTATTATAACTTCTGATAATTGTTCATTTATATATGATATATACCTTTATTCTAAAAATATTTCATTTCATTAATTGAATTAGTATGAATATTTTTGGACTACTCCTACTACTATTTTCGTTTTTTCTCTCGCATATGTATACTAGTATTAATCTTTTGTAGCTATAAGAAATTATATGCGCTGGCTTTCAACCACTCACATTGTCCACAGGATTATACAATTCTTAATCCTTTCTATATTCTCAATTGTTATAATGTTATCAATATTTATTTACTGATCTCTTAATCTAATTATGCTCCTTACTATCGTAATGGCCAACGTTGTACGTAGCTTAAACAGGGGTATGTGAATAAATACTTTTTGATTTGATTTGAAATTCTTTCAACAAAATACTTAAAAGTGCTTTATTTCCTCCTTCATTCTTAATCACAAAATAATTTCATGGAATAATTTCACTGAATTCAAGTGAATACAAATGAATGCAAGTGAATGGAAGTAAATTCACACAGCCTTCAATGAATGGAATGCATTCCAGAGTAATGCAGTTCAAAGTAATGCATTCCTTTTCTAAAAGGAAACTTAAAATCCATAGTACGTACGAGAAAGATCTAAAGAAGGAGCGATATCGTGTTAACTCCCTCATTGGAGATGTGGCAATAACTTATCATATCTACTCGCCTGAGCACCGCCAAAATACTTTCGGCCGTACAGTAACAATGCGTGCTGCTTTCTTATCCCGCTCTGTGCGAATAAGGGAACAGTTTACCATCTTTTATCTTCCCTCCGGCTTATACAATCTGTGAAAATTCAAGAATATTTTCCCCATCTCCTTCCTGCAATGCTGTGCTTTGAATTATAGGGTATCCCCTGAGTTTGGCTTTTAAATATAAAGACAAAACAAAAACGTGAAAATATGTTTTTTCTTCTCTTTCCGACCATATGGTACTCCTCTAAATTCAATCATTTGTTGGCATATTGATTAACATTCAGACAACTCAGATCTTTACAGTCAAAGATTGCAATCTTCAAGTTCAAATGCCATCCAAATACTTTTAAGAGAATGACTAAAATAGATAGTATCATTCTATTAAGTTCGAATATAATAATAATTTTGACTTTATAAGCTCGATCCAGCTCTATAGTCGTGTAAATAAGAGGCGACAAGAGTGAAAGTACATACATCCTTAACAAATTGTGTGTACAATTCTAAAGATTCTTATACTCCTAGTTAGTGTAAAAATCATTTATAAACTTTTTTATATATCCTGAATTTAAAGTTGCTCTAGCACTTTCTGGGTATGCATTACAAATATTAGAAAACAGTTTTAGTGAATTACATTATTCTGGGCATTAATCAATGATAATATGAGAGGTATTGAAGTTATTAACCGTTATGTTGCCGTGAAAGTTTTAACCTTCTAATACCCGAGTAATGTGCCCGGTTGCCTCACATAAATTGCACGATAACACTGTATTATATCATAAACACCAAACAATAGACTTTCTAGTTTCCTTAGTTAATTTCAAATTACTTTAATGGGAACCAATTTATATTAATATAAACTAAAAAATTTCATTAAGTGATCGACCACTGGACAAACGACCCTATGTTGCATGTTTAGCAACAGAGTACCTCCACTAATTACCCAAGGACTTGGGAAAGAATTTGTGTCTACCATCCGTCCTGAACACGTCAAAAATTCAAAAAGTAATCTGTCATTATTACGTACAAACTGCGATGGAAACAGTCCTGTGAAAGAGAATTACACCAACCCTGACATAGGCACATCTCCGCAGAATCCACCTAAGGTTAGGATCTGATAGGATTAAGCGTACAGATGTACGTTATCGACGACAACAATCATTGCAAGACACTATAAGTAAAAAGCCAATACCATCGACAAACTTAAAGGCATAAAAAAACTGTTTAAGTAGAACAAAAATCTGTAACGCTTTGCTCGACGTAACCAAAGAGTAAGCCAGTAATGCTCCGCCCGATTATAAAATAAACGATGCCTCGATCTGATGTAGGAGAACGAATACTACTTGTGATAAATCGTTTTCCGTAAATGGAGTACCACTCAAGACTGCTCTAACGCGTAAGTTGTCTAGTCTAAATAGTATTTGAACTGTGTTGATGAAATTTCCAGAAATTGGTAAATATTACACATTGTATTCTTTTCGAGAAAACGGAAAATTTCAAATTCGTTTATAGCTTTAAAATAGAGTGAATATCATTTTAAACCCGAAAATAGTATCGGGTACCCTATTTGGACACATAAGGTTTAACGAAAACGCGTTTCGCTTCAGTTGCTTTCATTTATTAGATCTGTCTTTTTTAAAAAATTGGAAGACATTGTTTACCAGCTATTATTTAAACCTAATTCCAACAACTTGGAAGGGACGCTATCTATTGTTGCAGATTTGTCAGATATTTAATCGCGGTTATCATTTGCATGGTATGGGATAATTATATAAAACATACTGCTTACACCTGCTGGGATATTTCTCGTAGTCGTAACAGTACCAGTATAAGTTTTAAGCCTCATATAATTTATTACCTACATATAGACTCAAGTTTCAATTCATACAAATTAAATAATAAATAATTAATAATAACTTAAGCTATAAAAATCGTTCACTATGTCCTAAATTTCTCTTATAAAATTGTCCTGTTCCTTTAAAATTAGTAAGATTTTTGTTGGCTCAAATAACAATGGCTCTTTGTCCGTTCTCCTCTTAATTAACCAATTTAAGTTAAATTTGCGGGATTTAAACCTAAAAGGGGCAAAGCAAAAAAAAAATAACAGAAGTCGTCATCATTGTTGGGAAACAAATGATAAATTTTTATCTAAATACTTTAAAGCCACTAAATGAGTTCATTTGTATATTCCAAGTGTATGCTCCCCTTTTTCGTTTCTGTTTCCTTTACTACAAAGTACTTTGCCCCGGTTTTTCTCAGAATTTCATTTCAAACTTTGACTTAACCCACTTGTAATTTTTGGGCGAGGCAATATAGAAGGGAGCACTTCCGTTTACATTAATAATTTTTACACATTAATAAGTTGTGCAGTGTATATATTCAAGTCGTAAACAACTCGACTGCTAATGCTGCTGAGGAACTCACTCAAAGTACCGAAACAATACGCTGGAAAAATTAATATTTTGCTACAAAAGCTGTTTTAATGAGAAAATGGAGAAATAGGAAGGCAGGTATAACCTCAATAGACACAATGTCACCTCATAAATAATTTATCGCAAGGGGAATCATAAGGAAAGTAATGACATGAAAGTGGAGTGCCCGCAAAGTCTCTTTTAAAAAAAAATTATGGTGAATTTGTATTTCGAACGACGCTTCATTCATTCCTTGGCATATAATATGCGGAGGTTACCCCACTCCACCTCTAGTTTTTAGGTCATAAAGCTGGTTAAGTAATCAGTAGATAGGTAATTCATCCTTTAAATATCTGGAGAATAGTAATCTTAGAATGTGTCTACTTAATCTGTGCTCTTGTTTTTTACTATAGATTACTTGTCTAAATATTACTTAATGGCATTGCAGTAACTGAGAAATATGTGACAATACGGACTATAGTATTACACAGTTTTCAGAAATATCTGGCAGAGATATACATAAATAGCAGAGTCCATAAGTAATGATAATTTTAAGGATTGCTGTTGACTGTTCAAATAACTGAATTATGATTTAGTATTTTATATTTCCTTTTTATGAACTTTTTACATCCTCCTAGTAGGTATATTGCTAACTTCTTCGTCACTATGAGAGTATTAAATCAAATGGATATTTGAAAATTTGATATTTTTAATGGCAGTATATAATCGAACTAATAGATGACACGTTTAAGCATTTTATATGAGACGGAGAAAATTAAATTTTTCTTCTACGAAGAATATTGAGCATTTCGAAAGAACTCTTTGATTCGTGAACAAAATCTAAATTTATTTGATTAAGTTTATGAAAACCACAATTAAAATGAACTGTTAATTCAAAAATGTTCATTATAAAAGCAAAAAGAAGAAGTTGTGCAATAATCGTTAACGAATAACTAAAAAAAACAAAAAGTAACTCCTAATGTTGAGAGGAATATAAGAGTTGACTGACAACACGTTTTCATAACACAAAAAACAAAACAAAAAAACATAATAAGTTTTAATTATACCTATATTAAAAATCGAAAAAGAACCATTATAACGCAACTGTTATCATATAGAATTTACTTAATATGTATAAAAGTTACGGTCACTGATTTCTTCTTCTGCATTTTGTCATAATCTAACTATTATGTCAGTCAAATTGCAAGATTTTTCGCTATCTGTAGAATTTTACAACACAAAATTTAGTACAGGATTCCTCAATGCGGAGTCTTTTTGCAAATATAATACGGATTTTCATTCTACAGGATTGTGCGGACCACTTCAGAAACTAATTGCAACTCAATGGATTTCCAAAAGTTCTTTTGCTATAATCGGATTGCTTGGAGTTCCAATTACGTATAAATTTGGTAAGTCTTTGAGGATTCCTCCTTATGATGATAACACTGCTTCAAGAACAAAGGTGGAAGTATTTACTGTGAAAACAAAAACTTCCTCAAAACTGACATATTGAGAGACTAGAATCATAAGCAAGTTAATAACATACAAAGACTGGGCAAACAGAAAAACAATCGGTAACGCCTCCCTCGAATATAAAATCGACGAAGTCTCATATGCGGACGTAACCAAAGGATAGGTCAGCATTCAATGTCTCTGTCCAATACACGATCAACGATGCCCAGACATAATGCAGGGCAACTGTCAATTTTTCTTATAAATATACTGCAAGTTTTTATGCATTATTGGAGACCAAAAGCGGCCAACCAAAGTGAATAAAAACTGTGCCGAACTATTTTCTGGAAAATTCTAAAAAAAAAATATAATCTCGCTCTACGCCCATAAAAATCTTTAGAAAAGAAAAAATTTCCATTAAATTTCTAAGAAAAAATTCAGGGCATCGCTACATCAGATCAAGGTATGGTTTATTTTATATTGAAGCGAGACATTGCTGTTGGCCTCCAATAATATATAAAAATTCAAATGAAAAAATTTGCAGGAAATTTCTAAGACAAAATTGAGGTCTTCTCTACATGAGGTTGAGGCATCTTTGGTTTTATATTGGAGCGAGACGTTATAGATACTTGATCTGGGCAAGTATGCTGTTAATGCGTCTTTGCTAGAGTGTTATAAAACCCAGTTGGGATTTTTATGACCATGTGAAGGGTAGGCTTTTCTCAATAATGGGTTTGCGATGATCGCAAGTGATGACGATAATTAGAAAATTCTTTGAACCTTAACATCACTTGATGATTCTGAGCATTTTAGTATCGTGTCATATTTTTTAAGCATTTTAAATATTTTTGTTTGTAATTAAATATCCTAGGTATCTCACTTTAGTCAACATTACAGGTTTGAAATTTAAAATTTGCATAATATATCTTGGTATTTCGAAAGATTTAATAGACCTGTGATTACGATAATCTAGGCTATAAAACTAAATATGTATGCTTATGCCAAGTAACTAAAGAAAAGTTTCAGAATTTTTTTTTAGCTAGAGATATAGAGCAAATTCTTTGAAGTTTAGATTTTTAACAGAATTGTCACCTTTTGATATTATGATACTGATCTTCATGCGTAGATAAAACAATACGTGGTTATGAAGAAATTTTCTTAATTCTATTTTGTGAGAGTTTGAAAACATGAAAATTTTGTCTGCAACTAATCTTTTTTCATTTGATCAGGTCCGCTCACCAAAAAATATATTTACATCCTATACAGATGAGGAACATTCCAAAAATCAATTAGCTGCGTCCTGTTTGTTCAGTATACGGTTTCGTGCAATTATTATTTTATTTTATATTTTGCTTAAGGTTTCACTATTCAGTTTTGCTGTAGCTAATTTGAAATTGAAATACAAGCACTAATGATTTTTAAATAAATAGTTTTTCAATCCTGTGAAACAATTTGAATGTTTCGAAATGAATCTGTACACCTTTGGTTTTTCCGGTAAAGTAAACGTTACGCATGCGCTATTCTCCTTAGAGCTTCATGACACAGTTGATGTTGTTAAAAAAGCGTTAATCTGATTATGTGTTCCCTGAATTTCAATTATTTTTCTCGGTTAAGTGTTTGTTCTACTCGAGTGAAAACAGAGATTATAAAAGTGAAGATTAAAAGTGAAAGCTCTCAACCGAGACAAGGTATTTAAAATATTTCTACTAGCAACACAAATTATGTAATTAATTGATCATGGACATGTCCACAAAAAAAACTAATAATTCCCAAAACTTTTTTTATTCCGATCCTGGCACTTACATACGAAATATTAAAAGAAAGTTGAGAAAAAAATTGATTTCTATTTATTTGAGTTAATTATTATTAATTATAATTAATGACAGATGCCTACATACAGGCTTAATCAAATTTGATAAAAAAATTTAATTGATTTTGACGGGAGATGGCTCAAAAGAAGCGGAAGGATTCAAGGATCATAAATATAAAATATTTTCTACAAGGACCTCATGGTTTCCGAAAGAGACGCAAGCTTTAATGAAAAAAAAAATTAGAAAGGATCCATTTCTCGCTGTTCTCATATTATTGAGAACAGAAACGAAGTATATTCCGGTAAATCTTACACAAGACTAAATTATAGCAAGAGTTTTATAGAAGAGTAAAATTAAACTGACTTACAAAATAAATTGCATGAAAAAATAATTAATAATAAGTGTAAGTAAGTGTAAGTGACTACGAGTTATGTAAATTAAAGAAAAATATTCACTTTTCAAACAATGACTGCGTGCGCTGGGGTTATTCCAAAAAATGTAATCAGTACTATTAATTATTCATTAAAATGTCCTGTGTACAGTAATGAAGTGTTTTTTCTTCATTAGAGCTCTAATGAGGAAAATTTGCTACAACTGAATGTATCTTGGCATGTATTATAAATCTGAAGGTTCGCTGTACATCTGCTGATTTGAAAAATAGGAAGAAGGAATGCAAATCAAAAACTATATTATCAAAATACTTTTTTATATAATATTTTTTTCATTTCCAAATCGTTAATTGAAAAATAAAATAAGTATAAGCTGAGTTTATAGCATAGATTCGATCGATTTAGCTATCTCACTGTCATAAATATGTGAAAACCAGTTTGACATTATAACTAAATTCGAGGTATATAGAATTCAAGGTATATAGAATTCAAGGTATTCTCGGTACGAACCACATTCCGCCATTTTGTCTGGAGAGAAAATTGTGGTGACGTTACTCTGTGTCTAATATGTGCGCTATATATAGAAAAATATATAGAAAAATAACAAAATCTTTGATATCTTAATAAATTACTGAAATCGTGTATAAAATGAAAGTTTTGAATATTTTAGATATTTTTTTGTAAAGCTTTTCTGATAATTATGTTCAATAATGTAAAAACATGTAATTTCAAGTTCAAGTGAATATAAAAACAGAAACAAAAGTAGTTTTTTATGCCATTAATGCATTAACATTATAATGATTTTGTACCAGTAAAATATTTAATTAATGCATAATTAATCTTTTTTAGGGGTTTTTTTTTACGGCATTTAAATTAGTTTTCGTGCTATAAAGTATAATTCAGTACGAGTAGTCACAACATATCTACCTATGTGAGACGATTTCACTTACAAGGATGCTAACTTGTGGCAGAAGAACTTTCATAAAGTAGTCTTCATCAGGTATTTGGATATGAATAGGTATGTAAGGCGAATGTATTCAGTATAAACTATGTATTTGAAAACATATCTTTTTACCGTATTGAACTTAATTTTGGTAAAAGCTTTATAAAAAAAAACCTAAAATATTCAAAACTTTCAATTTATACACAATTTCAGTAAATTGTTGCCAAATTTATTAAGATATCAAAGATTTTCTTATTTTTCTATATATACAATACATTTTAAACACAGAGTTTCGTCACGGTACATCAGCTGCAATATATCAAAAATATAGTGAGAATAGCTTGTACTAAACTAAGGAAATGGCTGTGTGTCTGTAGTTGCCTAATGAATGATTATAGTCTTATGAGTCGTTAGTGAATTATTAATTAGGAGCGCTGTGTGTAGTGGCGTAGCAAGGGCTTTTGGGACCTACGGCGGACCATTAACATGGTGCGCTAATACTTAACGTGCTATAAAAAATTTCAACACAGGAACTGGCGTAAAAATTTTAATTTACCAAAATCTTTATTTGACATTAGACTATGCTAAAAGGATAAATTTAAGAATGTTCACAAAACTCCGAGCTTACTGATCGTTTATCGCACTCTCGGGGTCTACTGAAACAGTCAGGTCTTGTTTAATGTATAAAATTCCCAGATTGCTCAATTGAGGATCCCTCATCGTTGACCGTAGATAATTCTTTATAAGTTTCGACTTAGAGAAACTTCTTTCGCAAGTTTCAATGCTGATGGCCACGGTAAGAAGGATTTGTAGCATAACGACGACATTCGGGACTAAATCAGGTAGGCTAAACTCTTCAATAACGCTTTAGGGGACTTCAGCTTTTACCAGCAAACACTTGTTTTCGGATAAACATCCAGAATAAGCTTCTGTACCCCAGTGCCCGTACAACCAAGCGAAAAGCTACTTTAGTTATCGTTAAAGGTAAATATCGCCACTGGTCATAGTTACAGGAGCGTCGTGAATAAAAATAAGTTCAGCTGTCTCCGAAGAGCTAGGATCTGGACTAGCATGTTGACCACTAAGTGGGAAACAGAATTGCACCGTTTCGATCCGATAGGTACAAATGTCAAATTTGCTTATATGAGACGTACGTGCAATTGGACACATTATTGGACACAAATGGATCGAAACGGAGAAGTTGAGCAAATTTCAACTTTTACGGATGACATAACCTAGAAAAATTACCTGTACAATGTTTGTGTATAACTCAAAATGGATGAAGAAGTTTTTATTGAAGAAATTAAAAAAATATGAAGAGCTTTATGACAAAGGCAACAAATTTTACATGGATGTAAAAAGAAAAGACAAAATCTTAAAAAAATGTCAATGAGAAATTTAAAACTGATGATAATTTTAAACGGAACAATTGTGCTAATGCACGTAACGGATCGAATTGAATCGAATCGAATTGAATCGGAACGGCGGAATTGTGTTTGGCACTTTACTGGCACTGGCTTGTGGATTCACAAATCTGAGCATCGAACATTGAATACTCTTGTGCTCACCTTCTTTGGCTTTCACTTTTTTTTCACTTTTCAGCTCCACTTTCCTGACGTCTCTTCATTATTCTAAAAACAGCAGCAAAGATAACATAAATTACTACAAAATCAAGTTCACAAATCAAATCTATTGTAAAGCCATGACCACGGTTAAGAAAAATAAACAGTAATCGAAATAAAAAATAATTAAAAACAAACGAAGTTTGCTGGACCTTAAGAAGAATTTGCAACGCAAGCAATTTCCGCTATGCGAACATAATTTTTGATTGAGAAAATATACACACCTGAAGTCATTTCTTTACCATATCAATACATTGTGATTCATTCAGAGATTGTGTGATCAAAAATGGTGACACAACAATTCTGATTTTTAATTTTATGTATTGCAATTCTGCAATAATCCCCCTCTAGAATTAGTAAGAAACAGTGATTCCTATGTTACCAATTAATATAAATAATCAGAGACTAATCAATGAAAATCAGACTTAAATTCAACTTGAAAGAGTGCTATTATTTCTCAAGTAAACATCGGCATACTCTGCTATCCTTATCATTGGCATATTCTGCCTACAAACTGCGGCATACTCTGCCATACATTATAAAGCGGAACACTCTGCCTTTAAATACAAATAGCGGCATACTCTGCCACAGATATTACTTTGGCATACTCTGCCTTTAAATAAAATAACAACAGCGGCGTACTCTGTCCTAGGAGGAACTCTGGCATATTTTGCCATTTAATAACACCAAGGGATATCTTACAAAACAGCGGCTTCTTATCCATCCAATAATAAGTACAGCAGCGCTCTGCCTCTTCAACAGAATTCCGATACCAATTATAACAATTAATAGTCATGGGCAGTTTTATGTGTGACATCAGAACAATCTTATTACTGTATAAATGCTCACCAGAAATTTTATCACTGAAACATCAGGTAGGTAATTGAGAATTACACCAGTATTTTTAGTGCTAGCTCTACCATGCCAAGCATTCATTACTAGTTGTAACTTTATTACTACGACCTCAAGAATATCGAAAGTTCGATGCCCAGATTTGTGAATCCACAAGCGTATTATGGCTATTTGAAATTGGAACCATAGAGTATGTTATGAAAATTGAGCTACCTGGCCATTTTATTAGAATTAACAGCTACTGACAATGATTTGAGGGCCAACATTTTTAATGCATCAAAATATGCGATAATACTGTCATTTTTTTTCTAAAAATATAGTGCACCCTTATTGTGGTACCTCACCCAACCCGCCCTAGCCGCCTCATCGTTGTTTCGCCACTGGCTGTGTATCTAGAGCATTAGACAGAAAATGTCTGCCATCCAAACTGACCTCATTTATGCACTTAAAAAAAAATTTGAAGTGTCAATTATTTGAATGCCTAGCAAGATTAGCACTATGCGGGATAATCATTTCACTGTTCACTTTGGCATATACGGCAGGCAGGAACCAAGCCGTACTGATGAGTATACGATTCCTGTTGATACGAAACGCCCTCTTTTGCAAAGAAATTTCATTTTCAAAGATTTTTCGATGTAAAAAGAAAAAAAAACTCGATCAATTTCATATTGACAAATTCACTTTGAATTTATTTCATAAAATTTAGTCAACTGGAAATTGATCGAGTTTTTTTCTTTTTACATCAATGAAACTCCCTACAAAGCCTTATATTTAACGCATTACTTTGCGGACATCTAAGCACTCGTTTCATCTCTTTTTTTTTCTTTTTTTTTTGCGGGGATATTCTCATTTGCTTCTAGCTTTATCTTCCTTTGTTCATTTGAAATTTTCGAGATTTTAACATAACACCAATTGATAAAATAAATTTGTAACAAAAGAGCTTAAGTTATGAGCTACGGAGCGCATTTACCATTCGAAGGTATGCGAAATAGTACGAAAAAATAAAAATTATATTAGAGGTGGACTTTTGTACATAAGAAATGAATGACTCAAATGTATTTTTCTGTTACTATGTTTTTTTTGATAAATTATAAAAGTTTTTTGACTTCTAAGGAACTTACTTGGGATAGCTATTGCATTTTTCCGGCGAGCTATGCTTTGCACAAATCAGTTTTTGGCAAACTTATGACCGGTTACGAGCGGAACGAAATTTCTCGTAGAAAAGCAGATTTCCAAGCGTTTTATTCGTACTTGGGGGGTATCCCTCTTCAAAGCTTAACCGAGAACTACTGCTTCAGCCCCTTATTAGAATAGTGAAATAAGTATTAAAGTACTTGTGGACTTTGCTCCTTTGCAGAAAATTCCGTCAACATATTGTCCGTATTGTCAATACCTCCTTTGTATGTATTATGATACATTACTATTTCTGGTTTACGAAGGAGATGATCTGTAATAAAACAGCAAAGTTCAGAAAAAGAAAGTACGTGAATAAAGTAGCTTTATTTGATTAAAAACGATAGAGAGCAAATATATCGACTATTTGTCATTGCCAAACTCACCCAAAGAGAAGATTGCTGAAATTATAAGGTATAATAAATTTGTCATTCCGTTTGTAACGCACAGAAATAATGATGGTACAACAGAATGGATTAGACACCCATGCGTAATATGTATTAAAAATTATTTTGATCTTTGCAAGTCCGTCAGTCTGTGCGCCCGAAGGTCTGTCCGTCCGTCTATCTCTCTGTCCTCACGATAGCTCGAGGACGCGTTTTCTTAAATAGCTGAAATTTTTCACTGGACCTTTACAAAAAAAAAGTAAAATTAAGTTCGAAAATGGGACAAATCGGGTAACTCCTTCGTGGGGTTGCCATACAAAATTTTCGTTTGTCACTATATATTTCGACACTGCCTGAGAACGCATCAACGAAGAAAGGTGAAATTTTGTACATGGTGTTTTCAGGCAACCCCTTCTTAGTGTTGCCATATAACAATATAGGGATTTTACGTATACTGTAAAAACTGTCAGTCCTAAACGTTTTTATTGTACGGAACAATTCTTCAGAATATAAAATCCTATTAAATTGGTTGTAACCAACTTTAGTGTCCGACGAACCGTTTTAGAAATATATTCGAAAACCCACTTCAAAAATCATACCTGCACGGAAATTACATGCGAGCATTCATTTAGGATATCATAAGAATTGGTCTAAGACCAATTCTTATTTTTTTACCTGTTTCTTAGGAAATTTGTATTTATGTATTTGCATTACACATTTTTAGTAGACACCTACCGATCACTTTTGTTAACCCAGTCCTAAACAGTAAGCATATAACAATTGTAACACAACACAACGGATGAGCTAAGTTTGCAATGGATCAATAATCTCTAACAACTGTATGCACTTCTACGTGTTCTGGCGCTATTTTGCTGATTTAAAAGCCTTGAACGTCTTTTTGGGTTTCATACACAAAAAATCACAAATCCAGAATGGATTTCTTGGAAGATAGAAAATGCTCACAAAAATTTGGATTTATTATCATTTCATAAAATTGGATAATACCTATCAAGGAAATAAAAAAACAAAATCACAAACACCCTGCTCTCAACCAAAGCCATGCTTTTTATAGGTAGAGAGTAATGCTATCTGTGCTTGAGTTGTTTAACTGAAAAAGCTCCCGTTTCCAAGAAGTTCTACTACACTTTTCCCTTTTGTGGACTCTAAGAAAGAGCCTTGAATTATGTTCCCAACCCACAGGTTTGGGGCCGCCCTCCGGCGGGGCGTAGAAAAGCAAAAAAGCTCGCCACGCCAACTGTAGCCAATAGATTTTCACCCGCCCCCGCCATACAGTAATCGTTTCCGAAACCAAATTTCACCCACGCCCAACCCACGTTCCGAGCCGCCCTCCGGCGGGGCGTAGAAAAAGCTACAAAAAAAATAAAAATAAGAAAGTTTCGGTATTCGGCATTCGGTATTCGGTATTCGATAAGTTGTCATTTTTTTTTTCAAAATCATAGGTGCATTGAAAATTGAAAGCAACAATTTATTTAGGAGTTTCTTGAGTTTAATTTAATTTTGTTTGGTTTTTCATAGAGGTACGCGCATTTGAATTCGTTTAGCGAGTTTCTTGAGTTTCCTTAATTTTGTTTGGTTTACGAATATCATATTTTCATGTTTTGAAGTTTGTTTCGATACAAGACGTGAAAGATGAAAGATCTTAAATCCAGGACAAATGATATCTGCCAGCATCAGCATCATCATCATCAAAGCTTTCGTCTCGGTGGATGCCGTCATGAAATCATTACTCTCCCAAGTTTCATTAGACATCATCCCCTAAAGCTTGTATTTTTTTTTTTTTTTTTTTAGTACATACATGAATGAAACTGAAATATTTACAGCACAGCAGCCGCCCAACCTTAAAACATCTTCTAGTGGCCGGAGTTTAGTCCATCCCGAAATCTCATACCGTTCGAATGAAGTTGAGCTGTTTCAATGGGCGGTTAAGTTTTTTAAATTTTAATTAATTAATTATTTCATTTCGTTTGCGCTAAACAAGAAAAGTTTTTCTAGTTGTAATATAAATAAAGCAAAACAAAACTTCGGAAAGACGGGGTGTTGTAATCAGCTACGAAATAGTCTACTTGCAAACGTACATACGGTATTAGTTATAGCTAGTTGTTGTCGACTATCACTCAGTGAAATAGTTATATAAAGGTGTTACTTAATTTTTTTTTCCGCTATAGAGTTAAAATTAAATTATATCAAAAACCTTAATTAGACATAATAATAGAGGGGGTAATTCTGTGTGTACGAGTTAAATAATTATTCACAGCCTGTATGCGAATTTTAGTTAGTGACTAAAGTAGTGACTAAAAGTAGATATATAAAAACAGATGTATCGTTCTATCAACGGAGAGCTTATATGTTGTACACAAATAGTTGACATGATAGATTCATGCTAGTTGTAGAAGGGAAAAATTAAGTTTTTTTTTCAAAAGCAATGGGAAATCCTGCCATCAAATTTCTCTACTTTGATAATATTTAATTTAATATAAAACTATGCTATATATACAGGGTGTTCCGCGAATAGTTCACAACGGGTTAGGTAAAGTGACAAAAAAATTAATGTTAGGATGATGGTAACTCCAAATGGGTTTGGGTAATGTGAGGGTTAAAACACATTGATGTTTTTTTTTATGTACCTATATTATAAAGCCAGGCTCAGGGGATAACTTATGATGAAAAGCACACCATGGCATGCAGGAGATAGGGAAAGGATTAAGAGACATGAGGAAAGTGGCAGATTTGCTGCTGTAGTCTCACTCTTGAATATTCGCAGATTTTTCACCCGAAGAAAATATTGCGAATTCTGTACTATGCAAAAAATAAAGGAAAACAAAACGCAAACTTGTTTTGTCAGTGCAAAATGATAAAAAGGATAAGAAAAATTGAATGAAGATCGTGTACATGGGCAATCCATCAGAAAAACTAGTAAAGAACATATGTGAAAACTTCTACTCTCCTAAGTCCCCCAGAAAACAACGTATCAACTGCTAATAGATGGAAACTAAATGAAGTATACAAGATACAATAATGGTAAGGATTTAATTTTTATATAGAGGATGTGCTCTTGATTCTTAGTTGATCCCGCTCCAAGCCTCCAGCAACGTGTGGGTGTGTAACAAGTTGAGAAATTTAATCAAAGGATAAAAACTGACTTGCTTAAACTCAACTCAGAAACTCGTTTGGGAATCTTCCACCTATTTTATTCGAATCTTAACCTAGATGTTCATTTATTCTCTTCTACGTAATCTCAAGAATTTCACTGAACGATATTATTTTCTATTTCAGCTGAATTCTGTCGCTATGCTAATAGTGTGGGATCTTGTCATTCTATCACCACTTCATTATCCTGTCGAATTATCTCATCAACATTTACAGAACTAACTAAGACTAAAATTTCACCTTGCACCGGCATTTACTGCATTCTGCCTAACTATGTTGTTATGCGTTGTTGTACTTGCCTAGTGTTTAAGATTTCCCGAACACTTTCATTTCTCCAGACAAGAAAAAAATCCTCTTAATTCTCAGAGATCTCGAGAATTCTCATATAATATATACAAAAAAAAAAATTCCCCACTTAGATTTAGTTTAAAAGGTTATTAAGCAATGAAATATCACTCTTTAATACTGAATTCATTTATTTTATTTATTATTTTACACAAATTAAAACATATAGAAAAAAAAATGATTGTAAAACAAAATTTAGTTCGCTTATTTTTCAGTTTTGAAAAAAATGTCAAAAATTATAGCGAATCCAAAGTAGTATTGGACAATCGATTTCTCTTCTTCGTAACAAAATCCTTAGCAATAGAAAAATTACGTTCATTCTGTGTAGACGTAGGCTTTATTGTGGACAAAGCATCTCTAAGAAAATCCAAATTTGTTGTTCTGGTACCAATTGTCTGAAATATATGAAACTTTTGTCTAATGGTCTTATATTTTTGCAGTAACACCAGGTTTTGCTTCTCTCGCGCTATTTGATATAGATAAATTTAGTTGTTCTTTAAGAGACAATTCTTCATTTTCATTGATCGGAACTTCATTAACTTCTTCTTCATCAGTATCAAACTGTTGGCAACTAACAAATAATCTATTTAACATTTCTTTTGCTATTTTATAAATTGCATTTTTCGAAACTGGTCTAAAGAATGTATCCGTTTCTTAAAAATTTATAAAGAGATATGATGTTATTGTTTCTTCTTTTACTTATTTCTTCTTTAATTGAAGTTAAAATCTTCTTACTTAGTTCATTGTTGAGCTTCTCTAATTTCGAAAACAAAAATTTTAAGGCTCAGACACTAAACAGTTATTCGAACGGGATCTAACATAATTAATAATGTATCAGCCATATTCACGTAATCTTCCTCCACATAGTGTCGATATTCATTTTAGATAGTACCATTTTTACAGGCTTTTTAATTCGTAAGAAGCATTTGATCATAGTCTCCATGGTATTCCACCTCGTCTTACAATCTAAAAGTAGTGACAGTGCCTTTTGATTATATTCTTGTACATATTTTTGTAAAAAGCTATTTTTGACAGCAGAGTTTTTGAATACTTTTACAATTTTCTGTATACCTATAATTGTATCTTCTATAACATTAATAATTTTCATCTGTACTATCACTGTCATGATCTTCGGATTCGTCACTTTCTTTCTTTTTCTCAATGTAAAAAGTTTTCAAAACAGCTAAATAAATACCATGATTATAGCATAGTTGCTGAAGCGCAAGAGCCAACCTCCCACATTTCTGCATAACTGCAGCCCTATCACTTAGTACAGATACAATATCTTTTCGAGAGAAATACCAAAACCATTTAACTTTTGTGTTAGCAAATCTAAGACTTTTTCGGCAGAACAACTACCATTAGTCGGAATCAATCCAAGATTGGACGAATGTTTAGAATTTCTATACATATAAATATCCATGTATCTTTTATTTTTAATACTAGTCCATTTGTCAATAGCTACACAAAAATTTTCTTTCTTCTTCTTTTAGTTTCCGCACAGACCTAACTCTTCCATTTTAGCGTAATAAAATTCAATCATCAGTTGCCTCACTTTTGCAGGATTCCGTGGAAGATTAAATCCCTTTGCGGTCATGCTCTGCCGTATAAATTCACTTTTAACAATTTTATTAAATGAGAATCCATCGACTGCTGACAATCGAGATATTAATTCTGCCACAGTTGGACGTTTCATAAACATTAAAATTGTTTGATCATTGCTACTACTGGGGTCTACAAATTTCCGTTTGACTTGGTGCCAGGAACATGAAGTATTTGGTACGATATTTGATTTTTCCCTCGTTATAGCCGTGTACTCCTTCAAAGTGTCTGCGAAGACCAATTGTGCAAGATGAGGTCTTATTTAAATATTACAAGCTATCAAATCTTTATTTTTTCTATTCTTCTTGAAATAAGACCAACAATTCTTATAAAATTTGCTCATCTTTATGGGCTAAAACAAAAAAACAAATTGAATTATGAACATTTAAATGTATGCACTATTAAAATCAAATCAAAAATTAAAAGTGGCCCCAATACAAGAAGCGTGATTTTTTCGGCGTTTTTTTCCTCGTTTTATTCACATTCATTACTATTATCATAAGTAGGTAATCTTTTCAAATGATAGCATTACTGACGCCTACTCTCATTTGAAAAAATAAATAAAAAGTACATGGTGTTAAATGTTGTTCTATGGTACGGAACACTTTGTGCGCGAGTCCGACTCGCACTTGGCCGGTTATTTTAGGGTTGGCAACACTGAATGGTAGAGGGGGATATCCTGACCTGGGGCAAGATGTTATAACTTCGAAAGATTCGACGTTCGACAATTTATCGATAGTCGGTATGTTGTAACACTTTCGACAGGCGATAAATGCGATAGAATATCACTGAGTTTTGCTGAGAGTGATAGTACAAGCGAAGATTAAAAAATGAATGTAAAATTAAAGAAATTAGATTTAAATGGTAAATTTTTTTTAATTTATTCAATATAAATGATTTAATATATTAATTATATATATTCTTCAAACTGAAGCTATAAAACTTGTAAGAATATTTCTTGAATCCAAAAATTAATAAGGCAATACATTTTGTTAGGCATATCCATAACATAATACCGCTGCCTTAAAAAATTTCTTTTGTCCCGGTAATTAATAATTTCTTTGTCATTTTTGTTATCCTCCACAAATAAAGCCACTGCGCATGAAAAATTCATAAATTCCAATTTTATTATTATTAAAATTTATCAACAACTAGAAAAAGAATCTATAAATGTCATTTGTACTAAGGAAAAAAATTCGGAAATAATTTCGAAACAAGCAATATCGCCTGTCGAACGAAAATCTTATAACATACCGCCAGATCGAAATCTTCGCTTCGATGATCGCTTTCGATGCGAAGTTATAACATGTCGCCACAGATCGAACATCGCAGGAATATGGTAGTACGTAAACTCACGTTGTAGTGTCCAGTTGCGTCAAAGATGTCGGTAAGAAATCCCGCCAAGTGCAAACCACGCGCTGTCATATGTTTCACACTCGCGGAAGAAATAATACACCGAAATTTTTTTGCGAATCAAACCGGTTTACGGCGAAAGTGTTATGAACAGACTGAGTGTATTTAAGTGATGTAGGGAGTTTAGTGGAGGCAGAACAAATGTTCATGACGAACAGAGGAGTGGAAGGCCTTCCATTTTGACTGATGAGCTGATGCACAAAATCGAGGAAACTGTTCGTGAGGACCGCTGATTGACAGTAGAAGAAATTTCTGCGACGTTTCCGCAACTCTGCAGAACTCTCTTATACGAGATACTCACAGAAACGCTGGGATACAGATAACTGTTCGCAAGATGGGTCCCCAAATAGTTGACAGAGCAGCACAAGAAAAATCGGGTGAATTCCGTCCACGAGTTTCTTGAGCGATTTGAATTGGAAGCTGAGGATTTTCTTAGCTCTATTGTGACTAGAGATGAAACATGGGTGGCTCATTATACGCCTGAGATAAAAAGACAGTCATCGCCACTGACATATAATAAGAATGGACTGAGCCATCCTATCTAATTCCTATAGTCAAAAATGGCACAAATTTTGGCTAAAATCTATTTGTCCCTTTCAAGCTCAGAATGTACACTGAACTGTAACCAATTTTGGAAACAGTGCGGCTGAATTAATTGGAATGCATTGAAATTGACATAAAAGTTCAGACAAATATATGGTTTTTATACGTCTATCTCTAACAAGCTCAATGAAATTTGATAACAAAATTGCAGAGGAGCACATTTTTCAGTAATTTTTAAAATTAATTTTTGGGTTAATTAAAACAAGTTTAACTTTCTAAATAATTTTAATTTAATGCAATACTATTTTATAACATCTTTAGTGTTTCCAATCGTTAAGTAATAACTAATTATTAATCGGTGTGCAATTGTACGCAATAAAGGGTTTTCACAGCCTGTTCAATATTTGTACCATTTTTGAAGCTAGAACGCTCAGTCCATTCTTATTATATGTCAGTGGTCGCCGCAGTCGCGTCACACCAATCCACCATCTGTCACAAATATGAAAACCACAAATTCATGGTTTCAGTGCTTTGTGACCGAAAAGGCATCATTTAAGTCGACTTTATGCCTCAAGGGGAGACTATCAATGCACAATGATATTGTGAGACTCTAAACAAACTCAAAAGGAGCATTCAAAACAAAAGCAGGGCAATGCTGACGAGAGCAGTGTGCTTGTTGCACGACAACGCCCGCCCTCGTGCAGCCTTAGTAACCAAGGCGCTCTTGGACTAATTTGGTTGGGATGTTTTGAACCACCATCCGTATTGTCCTGACTTGGCACCGTCAGATTATCATTTTTTCAGCTACCTGAAGCACACATGGGTGCAATTAAATTTTCATCGATTAACAGATGCAGAAAGAAGTTCTGAAGTGGGGGAAGAAGCTGGCGGAAGAGTTCATCAAGGAGAGCATAAAGAAGCTTGTGCCACGGCTCACCAGATGCATTGAACGGGGTTGCGATTATGTGGAAAAATAGTCAATGAGTGTATCAAAAAAATTTTTTTTCAAATATACTTTTTCTAAACAAATATAAATATCTAGTACACTTAGTTTCTGAACATGCCGCGTATATTACAAATTACCACTTGCCTGAAATCAGAAAGCCTGGAATTTTTAATTACACAATAACCCAATAAATTAAACTTTATTTACGCAAGAAAATTGCAAAGCACTATGGAAAATTTGGGGAGATCTTATACACATAAAAACGTGTGCTACGAGTAGCATGATTTTCTGAACTATGGCTTTTTACTGATTACACATTAAAATGACACGAGAAATGAATGTGTATTAAAATTCATAGGAATGAAAAACCAAAATGCATAATCAGATTTTAGACCACAATATTTACTGAGAATTTTGTGAGCTTTATCGGTAGGAAAACGGAGACTCGAGAGATCACCGCACTTACCTACTTCTCTGTTTTTGTTGCTGTTGGTTTCGGTTGTTACGTGTTCTTATGATATCTGCATAGTCTTGCCAACTACTAAGTAACCTGACTATCAGAGAAAACAGAATTACCAACATGCTGATTGCGCACTTCCGCAACTGTGACGACTTTGTTGAGAAGAAACCCTAATTCTCGAGAAACGGGGAAAGCAAGTTAAAAACACACACTTGCCTTAATATGACTGCATATATTTTGTGCACTAATCTACTCTATCGACTTATTACCGGAGCTGTTGACTGATAACCGTAGTCCTTGATTTATGTGATATCCGGTGAAAGAACAGTTTTGATTGCGCTAGTTAGCACTTTTAGGCCGATTATTACAGTTTTTTTTTAAATTGTTAGACCAAGTTCAGGGCGTAGCGTACGATGTAAGACATAGCATGGTAGGAAGGACATAGGGAAAGTCTGGGATCCATAAGGAAAGTGCGGAGGTGCTAATGTATGTCATGCTGGAATATTCGCAAATTGTAAACCGGAAGAAAAACAGAAGATGGAAGAGTCTTCAATATTCGCACAGTTCGGGATAAAAAACATCACGGAATTTTACTATACAGCCGAAGGTAATTTTAAAGGTAAAAGGCTGTGCGTGGTTTGCAGTGCTAGTATTGCATGCAGGAATCATTCTACAAGGGATCAGACTAGATATTTCGTCGGAACATTGACCATGCATGTAGCGATAAAGAAGCGAAAGGCAGCCAAGATTGCGGCGGTGCTCGAATGAGTCGATATGACAAGTTATTGCCAAATTGCCAATGAGCTTGAAGGATCTCTTTTGGAAAATATCCAATGAAGCTAAGACTATGCAACCAGTCCCGGCCAAGATATGGAAATTCTATTTCATTCTAGGTTTGGTATAGGACTTGCAGAGGAGCAGAGGAGATTTGACGGACTGAAATAATTCTTACAGCTTTTCAAGAATCCGAAACATTTCGATGCTTCTTTTTGGCAACAGAGAAGATGTGATCTGTCCTGCTTAGCTTACTCGAAATAAGTTAGGTCCAAGAACGCATAAAGACGGGGTATCGTAAATCAGTGCTCCATCAAAAGAATGAGATGAGACAGCTTTTGGACTTAGATGCATTGAAGTCGATTCGCGATGCCCCAAGCTAGGATATTGGCAAGATCATTATTCCATGATCTAATCATGCAATCTCTTTTAACACGTGCGGAATTCCCTTTAGAGTCCGCAAGATTGTCAAAGAAGTAAGCGAAATCAAGGGTATGGTCCTCATCGAAACCATGAATGGGATTTAAAGTGAGGAAAATCAGATAATTAATGAAAATTAAGAAGAGAGACGGAGAGATAACAGAGCGCTGGACGTAAAGCCGTATTTGCCATCGCTGATGACTTGATTATTTTCTAGATTTTTTAATGATAGATTCAAGAAAACTTGAAGGAACCGAAGTGATTGCAATTCGTTCAAAATTTGAGGGATCGCTATCCTCTCCTTGCTTTGGAATTGGCTGAACATGGACTACTTTCCAAGCAGTTAGAAATTTTCCTATCGAATAAGACAAGTAGAAAAAATAAGCCAATTATGATGCACAGCTTTTGATTAACGTGGACGAGATACTATCAGTGCCTGCGTCTTTGGAGACATTGATCTCCTTGAAGACCGTGAACACATTGATGTGTATTGGTTCATGTAAATATCCACAAGGGAGATGCAAAACAGGTGTCCGTGAAATATGTAGAATACTAGAATTTGAAGCGAATCTAGCAGCCCAAAAACATTCATTCAACATTGTTAAGTAGTGAAGGTATACAGGAACTATAGAAGTTATTCCTGATCGTTTTTACCAGGGACTAGAAACTTGTGTTGCCTTTGCGGTTTGTCAAGACTCTTTATTTAGCATTCTGATGAAAAAGAAATTTTTCTGTCTGCATAATGAACTTGCAGACGTTCCATGCAGTCTTATAGACTTGTTTCCGTTTTGGAGATGGATGTAATTGATAGGCGCGAAAAGCAGACCCCTTAGCTTTTATAGCTTGATTGCACTTATCGCTAAACCAAAAACGATTTTGCTGTTGTTAAGATCTACTATATAAATACGGAATGTATTCACGCATGCCAAGATTAAACATGTTATTTTTATTAATATTGTAATATGTAAATCAGACAGAGACAGGGACAGCAAAAAAGATCTTGTAAATTGCAGTACTTACTTAGAAGTTGGCGTCCCCCTCCCTACTATTAGCAATAACGTCTAAGGCTTGATGAAAACTTTTCTTAGAAACCTATTTTTTACATTGTGAGTATTCCCTACCTTATAATTTTAATGAAATTTTTAAACTTCATTGGTGATTTTCTTCCAATTTTTACCCTACTTCCTTCCTATCGTACAGTGCTTTGTGCCATTGAGGTTTCCTGTGAGCTTGGTTTAATAATATAACAAAAAATACTCATCTTAGTAGATATACAAGTACTAAATGTTTTCTATATTTTATTTATCCTTTTTAAGATTGTGGCGTACGACCGGCCCGACGACAGCCCCGTTCATATCATTCCGATCAATTTTTTTATAATGGGCGGATACCAAAGATAATAGCAGGAAGTCCAACAAAAGAGGGACAGTACCCTTGGCAAGCATCCCTAGAACTTTTACATCCATCACTGGGATTTCTTGGACATTGGTGTGGTGGAGTATTGATTCACCAATATTGGATATTGTCTGCAGCACACTGTATACACAAGTAAGTATTATCATAGATGGCACAAGAACTAGATGTCACATGCAGTACCAACAAAGTATACAATGCCATTCCGGAATGGACCACAACATTTGAAATGATGTATACGAAGTGATTCTTATTTTTTTGTATCCGAAGTATTGAGGAAGTCGATCAAATGAAATGCATACAAAACTTCTATTATAAAATTATTTGCTTTCGGCACGCTCTAAAACATATTATGGTCCATTCCAGAATGCACTACCCATTTTACAATCTGTACAATCTGCTCTAGCATGCCATACGACATCTAGTTCTTGTGCCACATATGGTATTATTTAGTAAAGAAACGAAAGAAAATAATTAATTTTAATAAACATTTCTGTTTTTATAAAGCGATCTTTTTAACCTGCCACTACCGCCACTTTGGACTGTTGTATTAGGTGAATATGATAGAAACATTGAATCTGGATATGAGCAACGGATTCCTGTTGAAAAAATTGTACTTCATCAAAGTTACCACAATTTCCTACATGATCTAGTCTTGATGAAATTATCTGTACCAGGAGATATATCGCACACATCCAATATAAGAAAGATTTGTCTACCGTTTGTTTTTGATGAAAACTCCCAATCTAGTTTAGAATTATCACTGGCATCCGATCCGGACCTCGATGGATTTGAAAAAGATGACAATTTTTTAAGAAAAGTTCGAGTACGGAATAGAAATTTTACTCGACCCAGTATGAAGGAACTCCTTACAACAAAAATTACAAGTCGTCTTAAGCTTAGCAATGCCAGACGAAAGAGAAACTTTACAGCACGCCGAAGAAACGATAAGATAATGGGAGGTTTTAGTGCTGAATTTGAGGAAAAATTAGCCGAAGCTAAGCATGAGGGTTCAACAGAATACAAAGACTTACCATATATAGATTGTGTAGCCACCGGATGGGGAAAATCTAATACCACAGGGGATCTTACTGATATTTTATTAAAAACTACCGTTCCATTACATACCAGCACTAGGTAAGGAGTTTTTTTTTTTCTTAAAACTACGGAAATGATAAAAATTCAATAATATTTAAAACAGATGCAAAGATGCCTACGGAAGCTTTGTAAGAATACACAAAGGTCATATGTGCGCTGGAAAATTAAACGGAAAAGGTGGAACTTGTGTGGTGGGTATATCAATTTGTTTGTGTGGCAATGTATTCAACTTCTACGGCCGCCTAAATGTACGATCAGAGACTGTGACTTTTAGTACACAACTTCTATATTTCTATAAATGCGTTTGCTTTTTAACCTGATACTGAGATCATAGACCGCTTCAATTTTCCGTAGTACATATACAAAAAAATCTATGTATGTAACACCATGTTTGTTGCTTTTAGAACCTTCCAGTTCACTTTGTTATAATTGTTGTAATTGAATCCGGTATGGTAAGACACTATGGCATCATAGCTTGCTCGCAATTTGCTATCATACATGCCAGATTATTGGTTAGGTGAGGGTGCGCTCCACTATACATTACCATTCCTGCTGGAAAGATTAAATTATTGGACTCTAAAGTTTGGACTCCTCTCCTCGTTCCAAAGACCTTGCTGCGAAAATGCGTAATGGTCTGTTCAGATATTTCCCTCCTAAAACGAATGGTGGGAGTTGACCAATAATATTGTATCTTCAGGTTATTCTTGCTGACAGGGACTCTTTTCATTTTTGCTCATAACTGTTAATGACCACAGGATTATCCTCCTCGCCTTTTCCTGACTAAGTACACGCCATTCCTTTTGCATAATTTCCTTTAGGCTAATTTTCCCATTCTTGAATATAATTAAATAGATTAAATTTTTTCTTTCAATAATAAGAGTGACAGTTACTACAATCCTCACTATCCTTATTTAAGTATAACCGCTCAAGACCCATTGTTCACCATACAGACCCACGAGCGATCGCTCATAGGTCCCAACCGGATGCTCCTATAAATTTCAGTATTGGCTCCCAGCCCTCCTTGCCGGCATCGTGTAACTCGTCCAGGAGGTGTGAGCCAAGAAATCTGTAACGTATTCCTGAGAATGCCGGACAGTGACAAAAAAAGTGGGTCACTGTTTCGGCCTCCTCTCCGCAACCCCTGCAAGTAGGATCATCAAAATGTCTCATCGTGTGAAGGTGACCCCTGAGAAAGGAATGCCCAGTGCGAATGGACACCAGAGTTCTCAGAGTTATTCGTTTGATTTGGGTTTAGTTTACCCCACAGTTCTTCTGCAGTTCTACCCGAGGGATCTTCTAACCAAAGGCGACTGTGTTGGCGGTCAGCCCAGTTTGAAATGATTGAGGCAAGGTGTTTTTGTGTAATACTGACTGTAGAGGCAGGTTCTTCCGAGGCTGCAACAAGACGAGAAAGCTCGTCCGTTCATTCATTCCCGCTAATGTTGTTGTGCCCTGGCACCCACTGCACTATCACTCTGTTATTCTGAAAAATGGAGTTCAGGGTGGTTTTGTACTCCAGTAACAGTTTGGAGGTTATGAAGGGTTTAGACAAAGCCTTGACAGCTCCTTGGCTGTCTGAGCAGATGGCTATCTCCTTGCTCTCACTGTCTGAGTTAAGAAGATGCCTTCCCGCTTCAATAATGGCCTGGGCTTTAGCCTGGAAAACCGTGGTATTGTTTTCAAGGTCTGTGGCAAATTCAATCTCAGGCTCCTCGCAGAAGACTCCCGCTCCCGTGCCTTCTATGGACTTAGAGCCATCAGTATAAATTGTAATTGGGTTTGTCAAGGGTTGAAGCATAGAATGTGATTCCCATTCTGCCCTGGATGGAATTCTAGATTCAAAATTTCTTTTCCGCATGGTCTCGAGGAGGTGATAACTATCCCTGTCGATGTCGGGTGCGATACACTGCACGAACTCATAAATGAATTCATGTGGAACTCTTGTTCCCGTTTGAAACCAGCCTAGTTTAAGATGCAGTCTTAGCGCTGTAGTTGACGCCCCTTACTTAATATGTGTTTGCACCGGGTGTATGTTGAGGATAACCTCCAGAGCCCGAGTGCTAGTTGCTTGCGCTGAGAAGGCACAATCTTTGAATCTTCTCCAATATCTTGGCGAAGTCGATTGCTTTTCACCACACTACCAAACCGTAGGTTAGCATGGGTCGAATGGCGCTAGTATATTCGTAGGATCATCCGCGGTTTGAGTCCCCACTTCTTCCCTACCGCTCTGTGGCACATTGCAAAAACTCTAAGATCAAAATTACTTGATATAAAGTCTCTTTCAAATGTATAAAACATTTTCAAATTTTTCGAATACAATCTGTGCTTTTTCCAATTCCTTAAAATTTCATATAAAGAGCTCAAATACTGTTATGATCAGACAACTTAGTCAGTTCGTCAAAGCAGTTTTGAGTGTCACTCCATATTTTGAAACCCGTTTATGACAGGTTGTATTCGCTCTTTAGAGAACAGCAAATTTTAAATTCGTTTATATAGCTTTGAAACAGAGGTAGTATGAACTTTGCTATCTTCTCGAAAGCATTCACAGGGATATTTGTATAGTCATTCCCAAGCACATGCTCGTCAAAACTAGATTTCCTGCACTTATTCAATCTAACATTTCTTATGAAGTTCTTGAATCTATCTCGGATTAATCTTTTTGACTTCTTACCATATACTCGGAGCAGCAGGTTAATTCATAAATACCTGAGTTTAGCTATTTCGGAAATTCTTTGTTTTTGTGGTACTTAGTAATGAAGTTTGTATTTGTTAATAGAGACAAGATATATATCGATGGACCTAAATACCTTTTTCAATCTAGAAAAATTGATTTAAACCCTGTAACTGCGATCTGTGTTTTTCTTTCTACGAACAGCGTAATTTTTCGTTTTATTCGAATATTTTTCTATCATTTAGTTGAATTTTGAATTCTTGTAAACATGAGCTGTCACAATATATTTTCTATATTCGTATTCATTTACAAAATTATCAATTAATAGTGGAAGTTTACCACAATAAACTATAAATTGAAAAGTTACGCAATTATGTTATATTAGTAATACTCATTTACTGATGATATAACTTTTAGTTTGTATAGCCAGAGGTGGCCTGTTCGACCGCGTATCTATTCCTACGTTCACATCTCGACATGAAAAAAATGTTTTGTTAATTTAGGTTTTTTTAAATGCATTTCCTTGTTTTAAATCTACAAAAGTTAGGCGATGAATAGAGAAAGCTGCGCGTTTTTAATTTTAGTCCCTTTAAAAAATTATCACTCAGTAAGAGACTCGATGATTCTTTAGTTTTCCTTAAACTTTCTAAATTCTTTTTTCGAATATTTCTAACTTTTTTTTTCAATTTTTCTTAATTTTTCTTGTTTTAATGTTCTTCCTCATGCCTCTACTAATGTAGAACGGGTATGCTCAGCATTTAAAGCTACATTTTCACGGTGAAATTAGCTTTCGTAAATAAATTTCATGACAATGCTTTCATGAAATTTTTATTTTACACGTTTGTTACCGTTTGTTACGTAACTAGTGCTCAGCACAATGAATGCAAATAAAATTGGGTCCTGCTCTCTCGATGTTCTTCTCACTTTCGTCACTTTCAACTTTCATAACCTTTACTTCCGTGCGTCCAGAAAGTGGAAAGTTACTTTCGTAAGTAGAAGATTTCTATAGAAACGCCAAATGGAACCTACTTCCTAAAGCTACTGTCGCCGTGTAAATGTAGCTTAACATTAATAAAACCAAAATAATATATGAACTCTGCACAGACCGCACAGAATTCTTCATTCTTTTCGTTATTTATTTATCATTTCATTACCACATTCAATGATGAACTAAACATAGAAGAAATATTAATAAAATAAAAAGGATTTTTGGATGTGGACTAGTTGAGAATAAAATCTTCCACTTAAAATTCGATATGTTTCTGAAATCAAGAGCTTCCTCTAAGTATAGTTATTGGGACTTGTGAAGAAACATATCCAAAAGTGGAAAGTGGTGATGAGTTTTTTACTCTTTCGAGACCCGTACAAAAACGAGTCTAGAGGCAATTCTCAACCTACTGCATATGAGCAGAAAAAATAAAATAAAATATAAAAAACGCACACATATAGATTTTTAAATAAGTCTATATATATCTACAAGCAACTTATTGGCAACATTGCTGTCCTGATGAGATCGCCCAGTTACTGCTGTACCTATACTCCCAAAAATTTCTTTTTGGAATTTTTGGTCTTCGGCTTTAGGCCAGAAACTGACACTACCTCGGTACTAGTTTTTTTATTTTTTTTTAAATACCTATGTTTATGATGTGCAGCATATTTAACAACCTTTTTCGGTTCACTTACCTCTGCAAAACAAAATTTTCGACCATGAATGCAATTAAAACAAAACATCGCTCCAGTTTGACAGATGACCATTTGGAGGCGTGTTTACGAATAACTATAAATACATCTGAACCACAATATGAAAAGCTTGCCGAATATATGTAATGTCCTGTTTCCAGTAGATCCTCTGATACGACATAAAAAATTATAGGTAATATGTATTTACAATAACATTGTTCGCATGAATAATAAGAAAATAAAAGAACATATTGTTTTATTTTTTATCTAATTAGTTTGTGAAAAGAAATCATTATTTTCTCTTAATAAAATAACTTAACCTAACCTAACCTAACCTAAGACAACATTTCGCCTGTAGCCATCAAACATTTGGCCGCCCCTGGTGTAGACCTTCCTCCACTGGTGTCAATTGCAGATTAAAAAAAGAGTTACTTACTTTTTCAACTTCTACCGTTCATTTAATAGAAGCTTGTTGCTCATTTAATAGTTTCAAAAGATCGTTCTTCTGTGATTTTTTTGGATTTGGAATGACATCGTCTATATATTTTTTTATACTTCGGAAAAAAATTGGGTTTTTATATAGGTTGGACTTCAGCCTTGAAGCGAAAATTTCCGAAATAATTGGAGATATTTGTACCAAGTGTTAATCTTATAAAAATAATAATAAAAAATTATCAGGAACTGGCATACTTGGAAGAATGAGGCAAGCTCAAAATTTACCAGCAAGTGACCATCCTCATAATTTAACATTTTCTGATTATTTCCCCAAATAGAAAACAGTTTTTAACAGAAAAAACCTTTTTGTAATGGGATTTTCTAAAGTGCGTGATTAAACCAATCGCCAGTTTGGTAGTTTAGTTTGCACAGCGCGTTAACTTTCTTTCTGTAATGCTGAAGTATATGAATTAGTTATATTGTATTTTTATACCCTAGATGAAAATTAGTGTACCCCAAGTTTGTCATTCCATTTTTAACGCACAGAAATAATCATGGTAGAGCAGAATGGATTGGACACCCATGCATAATACGTATTAAAAATTATTTTGACCTTTGCAAGTCCGTCTGTCTGTCCTCACCGTCCGTATGTCCGTCTGACCATCTGTCCGTCCTCATGATAACTCGAGAACGCGTTTTCTTAAAGAGGTGAAATTTTTCACAGGACCTTTAAAAAAAATAAAATTAAGTTCGAAAATGGGTAACTCCTTGGTGGGGTTGCCATACAATATTTTCGTTTGTCACTATATATTTGGACACTGCCTGTGAACGCGTCAACGCAAAGAGTAGAAATTTGGTACACGATGGTCGCATAAAAATAGTAAATATAAAATGTAAAATGGGCTAAATCGGGCAACCCCTTCTTAGTGTTGCCATATAAAATGTTAGTAATTTTACGAATACTGTGAAAACGATAACTCCTAAACATTGTTATTGTACTAAAGTCTTTTTCAGAATATGAAATCCTATAAAATTGAATATAATTTTTTTTTTCTATCCGATGAACCGTTCTAGAAATATATGTGAAAAACCACTTCAAAAATCAAAATTGCATAGATAATTTTTGTATTGCATAATTAGTTTTTCTTATTTACATTACATAACTAAATTGGATTCTATATGTATTCTATCGTTTGTCATAAATATGTATTTATTTATGTTAGTTTCGTGGACGAGATTTTTCTAAACTAATTGATATCCGTCTTTCTCTATTGCTTCTCATTTCTTCAATTTATTAATTTTAAATTGTTCATTTGATAGATACCATAACCCAGGTGTATCCCATCATGCTTAATTCTTCTGGAAAAACTTAAACAAACTGGATACGTATTCAGGTAGGGCGGCCTAAAACCAACATTAGGAAAAATTAGTCTTCCAGAAAACCTGTTTTGGCAGTAATGTGCCTCGAGTACCTACTCTGAAAGTTGCTCAGTGCATCTTCTCTTTTCCTTATGCGAGCCAATATTATTTTTCATTTATTCAAAATTGAGATTTCAAACCCTTGGCACGATTCTACTTTTCTAGCTTAGAATTGTGATTGAATCTCACACCCGTGAAATATATATATATGTAGTTCTTTCTATTCTCCACTAATTGAAAACGTGTTGTGACTTCTACTTACATTCAACACATGGAATTGGAAACATATGCATTTTAAAAGAGTCCTTACTTGCTGCGCACTAATTTAGATCATTTGGTTAAACTTCTGTCAAATTATTGGTATCAGACATAAAATTTCTGATTATTTTGGAATTTGCGCATTTTCATTTTAAATGCAGCTATATTTTCGTAGTTTCTCTGTTTCAATTTGAGATATTGGATAAAAAGAAGTGAAGTGAAATGATTTTCTGCTGAATGTAATAGTAAGATCCTTTTCAATATTACCGCCATGCTTTTTTCAATATCACAAACATTTTGATCTCTATTTGAAAATGCTGTTTGTGTGATTCGGAGCGAAATTATTGACGTATTGAAAAATTGATGTGGTGAATTTAAACTTACCTTAGATGTATTATACCATCTTTAGTATTTGAAATTTGATATCTCAAGGTGCTAAAACAAATCTGCCAAGGATATTCGAAATTCACATTGAAATTCTAGATTTCGAGCCAAGCATGTCAAGGCTATAAGTACCTTTTAAAACGTATATTGAAGTGCCAATTTGGACTAAGCCTTTGTATGCTTCAATGCTTTTTGTGATTTTCATATATATGTGCATGTAATTTCAATTACATATCATGCCATATCACATAATTTCCATTTCCTTTACAATTAAACATTGTTCATCTTACAAAAGAGGGAAAATAAGTTTTTTTTTGTTACAAAAACTGCATAAAAAAGAAGTACAAGGTATTTAGCTTATAGTATGTATAAAACTAAATTGGAGCTTTATCTTTAGTCAATAAGTCTCTAACGGTAAACTGTGCCAGAATTCTAGAAAATTCATTTCTAAGGTGTGGAAATAAATAGATATCAGAGAAGCAGGCTACATATTTTAGATTAATTCCCTGAATTCCAAAATTCATGTGTATGTGGTAAAAAGTTTATCTGTATTCACAAATTAAAAGAAACATAGAATAATTTTAACTTATATAGAATATTTAGTAATGTTATTTAATTTTTTAGGGCGACTCAGGTGGCCCATTGCAATGCCGTCTTACAAAAAATGGTCCTTGGATTCTGGCTGGAATTACTTCATTTGGTTCTGGATGCGCCCTAGAAGGCTTCCCTGATGTGTACACTCGAACTTCATACTATATGAAGTGGATATTAGATACTATAAATAATGAATAAATATGTTATGAGATTATCTACATAAATGTTACCGTTTTACTGATAAGTATTTTCGAATAGTTGATTTGTGATATTTTTTCTGTTTTTGTTTACAAATTTTATTCGTGTAGGATTATTTTATTTAAATTTTTGTTTTTAATAAAATGTTTAAGTTTTATATAATGAAATGTTTTAAATTTTATTCAAATTGTAAGTGTTAATGTGACTTAAGAAAATAACAGTTCTTGATTTTGAAGTCTTATATTATTTAAATTCCAAATTTGGTAATTACAATCCATAGAAAGTTTTTGTACTTGTATTTCTATAGATAAAATTAATTATTAAATACGACGAATCTTTGTAATAGTTCAAGTTTCCAAGATTTTTTAAATCTCTTATTCAATTTATAAAATTATAAAAGAAAACCAATGCAACTGCATAAAGTCTTATCCTGATATAAAATTTCTGATTTAAGCGATGTAAGACTTCAAAATTAGAAAGTCATATTTTCTCGTAAAGCTACGAAATTAATAATGAATTTATCAAAGGTAATTCTCTTGGAACTTCAAGACATAAACCGATAAGCAGTAAAATCTGGCTAAAAATGGATCACAGGAAGGCGTTCGAATGCAGTATTAACCCAAAAAGCCAAGCATTCCGCAACGAAACAGCGTCATTTTAGTGGTTATATGTATTTGCTACAAATAAATTTATTTCCTAAAAATTAGAATAAACAAATATCATATAGCACGATGTTGGCCCTCTTCCAACTGAATGCTTATATTATTCACAAGGCGAGACAAGAAAACAAAAATCCCAAGACAAATGCTGACCTTGAACGCAAATAGTTATTTTGGTTTTTATTCGGAAATATTCTCTTCAGTAACAACAAAAATTTTGAACATTTCTGTAAAAATTGGTATGAAAATGGGCTTCATCCGCTAAATATCCACATAAGCAATGTGTAGACGTAAACTTGGAGATGTACGAGACCGATTTGAGAAGTGCCAGTGTCATCAAAAACAGTATCACAATGATCGAATTTTTGAAGCATAAACTCCTTAGAAATTGATAGTCCTTTCTGATAAACAGGCAAATTTGTAGTTAAGAGAAATTCGTGTTATGATCTATTTATGTGTGAATTTTAAACTTTGTACTATTGTGCAATTCACCTCTAAAAATATGACTGATATGGTGTATAATTTGAAAAAAACTGATTCAATTTAAATCAATTTAACGAATAACAGACAGTAGATATTTAATCACTGTGCCACAGGCAACCAAGCCACTAGCCGTAACCATAAATCGAGACATTATTACAATGACAGAATTTAAGGACAACATTTCGCAAAGAGTTTATCCTCGCGTCTACTCTTCTTAAAGAGGAAAATGAAAAGTTTGCAAACACTGCGGTCACTGAGAGGTCCTATTGTGTTCATCCTCCCATAACAGTAAAGCAGACTAGTCGCCTTGAGTAAGTTTAAGAAACCGCAGAGCAATCTATTTACCAACTCTGCAGGCTCTACCTGTTTATACCAGCGGCTACCATTTTACCATTCTGTAGCCTTTTGATATGCATTTGCCGCCAACACAGGAAACCTACGCTGAGAACCGACCAGAGATATAGCTGAACATTTTTCAACAAGTTCTTCAATTTTTTTTTTTGTTAGCATTTCCTAGATATTTCAAGATCCAGATCAGGTTAACCCGACTAGATCTACTCCATTTGTCAAGGGTGCCTTGGGATTCCAACACGAGCTTTGATTTCAGCACCGAACATTAAACTGTTCTAAATGCTACTTGGCTGTCTGAGAAGATAAAGAGGTTTTTATTGCTATATCTCTTCAGATTCTTGTAGGCACCGGTCAGTATTTCGAAAAACTGTACCGTGGTTCCCCATGCACAATGATATCTCAAACCTAGTTGTAGCTCTCCAAATCCCGGCCCTAACACCCATATCAGTTTTGGAAGTATCCATATATCATAAGAGTTTCCCGCTAGGGATAATTGGAATTTTGCTGGCTTCTGGATCCTTAACCACTATATTGGGTGATTGAAATGATGAGAGACTCACAAGCATAGAGTCTGATGCTATAGCGAGCTAAGAAATTTCCTTGAGAATCTCTACGATCGTAATGTGCATTTGCCAAGGCTTTTACAAAGAAGGCCTCCCGCATTTATCATGCAGCACTGGCTGCCGTATCCTCCGTCTCCAAAAATATGTGTACCTTAACTTCTGAATTTTCTGTATTGTAATTTTCTACGAAGTGTGTAAATATTTTAGTAAAATTACTGAAACTTTTACAGAAAATTGGTATGAAGTTCATGGGATTTTAAGCAAAGATGACTTAAGCGGAATATATATTTTGGTTGGTAATATAGAAGATGACACCAATTATTATTTAAAACCAATTGTAAATATTAAGTTTAAAATTATTCAATGCTTATTACGAATTAAATATAAAAACATTTTAGAGGTTATTGGAAAAGAGCAGAAATTTATTACTATGGTGGCTTTAAAATTAATAAAGTGTAACAAATATTGACACCCTTATAGCTGGGTCGTTGAAATAAGGCAGCTGCTACATTGAAGGATTTAACAATATGATCAGATTATAATTTCACACCCACTAGTTTTTGTTTTTCAAGTTCTTAAAATTTCGTAGCAAGAGTATTTAGCTTATGGTATTCAGAACCGACCTGATGGCTATGCGCAAGATTATTTCAGGTGTTACTTTCAATCATAAGTATGAAAAAAGTCTAGTAAATATATTCCATCGTAATATGACTATTATTTTGACGATCTTGTTGATCTAACAATAGCAAAGGTTTGAATATCCATACATACATACATAGAGACTATTATACAATTATAATACGGCTCAAGTTATTTTTTAAAACCAAAATTAAAAATCTCTCCAGGAGCAACGGAAAATTGTTCATGCAGAGAGAAACAGCACTAATGATTCGGAAGTAACAGTATGATTTATTTTTAAGAAAAAACCTTACGTAAAAATTATAAAACACATTTATCTTGTTATGATAAAGTTTCTTGTTCTCCCAAAATTTTGCTTACGCAAAATCGTTCAACACTATCTGTTTGATAATTACAGATCGAGGTCTATAACTCCGGAGGTACATAACTAACGTGATTTAATGGTTTTGATATCATTTTATAGAAACTGACGTTTCCTAAAATCGAACAAAACTTTTTTCACCCATAAAGATTTTTCAGGAATAAGAGTTGCGTGCTTTGCTTTTGAATATCCTGCAAGACGCATTTTCCATTTCTTTTTTATTTTTATTTTATAATTCCTTCATTATTCTCAAAATATAAAAGTGGTATCATGATTAATGTACAATACACAGTCATTCCACACGATAGCGATCCCTTTGGAATGATTTTGGTCCAGACCATTTCCGATCTGGATAAAATTTTCAGAGTTTGTATGGAATACGAAAATAGCTTAACATGTTTTTCCCTACCATGCCCCACCTTCCTTATGGGAGTTAAAAATTTCGTTATTTTACGATGAAACGTAATTTTCAAAAAATCATTTTTCAAGAACATTGCAATCGATTTTTCTAATTCAAATGCCAATGGAGCTAAATACTTTATGTTTTTCAGAAGAAAAAAAACTCGCAACATAGAAATTTTTTAATTTAATTTAATAATAGTATTTTTGTTTCAAAAAGATAGTACTCCTATCACATTTACTATTGAAATTAAGGATCTGTAGAGCTTTTTCTAAGTATTTCTATTTTGAAGCCATAAGCTATATCTATCCATGTGCCAAAAATTGTAGTGGTGCGCGGCTTCGTTTTGAAGATACGAATTTTCAAAGTCACCGTATTCCTACAGTAACGAAATATGAGAGCACTATCATGTAGCTTATGGTATATGATGACTTTAAAAATTCATATCCTTAAAACGAAGCCGAGCACCACCGACATTTTTTCCACATGGGTAGTTAAGACGTATGTCTCCAAAATAACAATACAAAAAAAAAGTTTTACGGATCCTCAATTTCCATAGAAAATAATACTAATACCAATATCATTAAATTCGGTTAGTTACTTCCGGTTTTATAGACCTTAAAGCCACACCACGCCGGGAGTGACGCTGCGTGGCGCCACGCGGCAAAATAGAGTGTTCACACTGGGAGCGATCGATTTTTTTTCAAATGTAGGTATTCTAGTTCCGATGAAGAAGTTCTGTTATTAGTAGCTCAGGTTGAAGAAAAGCAGATTAGGATCGATTCTATGAATACTAAATAAAAAAAGCCGAGTTTGGCGAGTTCCATGGACTAGTTGCGAATGATTAAGAAATTTTTTCGCCAGCGACAGCGGTTAAATTGTATTTTTGAGTAATCTCCCAAATCTCCGCGCGGCGCCGCTCATGGTATAGCTTATAGATTAAATTTTGCAAGAGCAATCGCGCAGCGGCAACCGTAAAACGCCTCGCCGCGCCAGCCGCTCACGGTGTGATACCCACTTAAAAGGCAACTCTGCAAAGACATTTCACGAAACCTTGAATTCGCCTATCCCTTGAAGTGAGGAGGAGGGCAGACCCACTCGATTCCAACTTAATTTCCACAAAATACCTAACTATGTATTTATATTATGTAATTATAAGATTTAAGAGCCACTAAAAATATCTCATATGAAATTAGCAAGCATTAAAATGTATGTCTTGAATGTTTTACTGATTAGATAATAGTTAGACAATTTTAACTAACAAACAAATAATAAGCGCAACCATAATATTAATTGAATAAAATTTAAACTGAAATAAAAACAAACAAAAAACAAGTAAAAAAGCTTGAATTGGTCTAAGACCAATTCTTACGATACCCTAGATGAATGCCCGTATTAAATTTCGTATGGTCACCGATCTATTCAAGTTTGATTTTGAAGTTGCTTTTCGCATATATTTCTATACGTAAAAAACCTAAATTTTTATATGGCAACACCAAGAAGGAGTTGCCCGATTTAGTCCATTTTTGAAATTTTATTTGCTAGTATAATGAAAACACCTTGTACCAAATTTCAGCCCTCTATATCGATGTGTTCTCAGGCAATAGTGGAAAACGAAAGTTTTGTATGGCAACCCCACGAAGGAGTTGCCCGATTTGTCTCATTTTCGAACTTAATTTTACTTTTTTTTTCAAAGTCCGTGTAAAAAATTTCAGCTCTCTAAGTATACGCGTTCTCGAGTTATAGTGCGCACAGACGGACGGACGGACGGACATGCACAAATCAAAATAACTTTTAATATTATGCGTGGGTGTCCAATCCATTTTGCTCTATCATCATTATTTCGAGGTGTTACAAACGGAATGACAAAGTTAGTATACCCTATAGATTTCATCTAGGGTATAAAAATAAAAAAGTGAACTAGTAGAACCCAAGTTTAAGTAGACGACATCTAACCAAATGTACATAGTGAGATCGACTTGTTGAAATTTATGTGACAGTACAACGACTCAACGATGTGGACTATGTGGATGATAGAAAGATCGTCTTTTTCTCGACCACTGGTGAAGTAAAATATTAAAAACAGAAAACGGAAACCAAAACAAGTACCTATTTTTTTTGTTTTGCCTCAAAACATATAAAGTATTCTCAAGGAGATCTCAGTTCCGGTGAATTAATTATGGATATTCTGGTATTCATGAAAAACCGAAGTAAGCAGCAATCTGGCAAAAGAAACAGCAAATTTAGCTCAAAGCCGTATCTTTAAAATGACCTGTCACACCCTGTACCGGAAATGTAACCCGTTCTGCGTGTTTTGCACTTTTCCTTAAGCATATCTTATTCAATGGCTGAAAAAGTTCAATAAGTGCCAGAAAGTAGGCAATTATCTTTTGGAGCCATTTTCGATTGCTTAAGAAAAGTGTGAGAAACACAGAAAAGGTTACATTTTCGATACAGAGTGGGATAGATCATTTTAAAGCTAAGATCGTGTGCTTCTTAAATCCAATTTGAAAAGTTGCTATTGATTACGAGTTTTCTGATAAAAATAATAGTTAAATAAAAAAAAACGAGTGAAAATTCTGAAATTTTAACTTTTTTGAGCCATGACTTCAAAACGGAGTGGACGAGAGAAAAAGTTTATAGACCATTGGAAAGGAAAGGATCAACGATTATCTATCTACCAAAGTTCAAATCATCATCATAGAGTGTAACGTTCATATCCCTAAGTCCCGTTATTTCGGCTGCCCCCCCCCCCCCCAATTAACCGATTAATTCCTCGCCTAAGTATGACCTATCCATAGCCTTCGGTTATCACACTATTTACGCGACACCCTGTATACATTAGTAAGGATGAAATATCTTCCTACATGTGGTCAATCTTCTCAAAATCAATTGCTTCCTCCGCTATATTTACATCATTAATTACTTATAGACAAGAATCATCCATGAACATACTTTTCTACTAGTATGACATTATCAATCGTTAGGGAAGGTGAAGTGAAAGAAACAATTATTGTAAGAGATATCATTGCTCATTCAATAGAAAATCCTTCAAAATTCGCAGTTTCCCATCCCGCCCATCAACAATTTTGTTCTTCCTTTTCTAAAAGTAGTATTATGAGTAGTAATTACATATGAGATACGAATACAACTATTTTTTTTCTTGTGGATCATGCTACGTGAATTAAAAGACTTTGAAATAGTTAAAATTCGCAGACTTTCGATCTGCTAAGTTATATTGAAAAAAAATCATAACTTTGGACTTAATTATCAGAGAGACATAATGTCTAGCTTTTTATTACTTTTATTAAAGAGGGAGATACAATTTTTTTTTCTTAAGTCAGGGGGACGAGAGATCCCAAGCACGGAGACCAAAGCGGCGCACTGTGCTAAAAGGAGGTACAATTATAAGTACAAGAACTTAATTATTCCATTTAATATTTTGCTTTCTTATTTCGCTAATCAATTGATCTGCTTTCTTGTCAACGTTGAGCATCATCTTGAGCATCATTTGCATTACTATTGACAAAGCATAAAGTATAGAGCAAATTTTGAATTTAATTTATTCACATTTGAAAGTACAATAAGATATGAATCGTTTAATTAACATATAAAGATATATATTCTACTTTAGTCGAAAGATCAGAATAAAAAAGTGATTAGAAAAGCTATAAAAATAACTCAAAATTATGAAATTATAATTAAATCTATTTGAAAATGGCATAGAAAGAATTAATTTATATTAAATCAAAATATGATTGATAGCTAGTATCAGTTTAAAATAAGACCTGAATTTAAAATTGTATGCCTCTCGATGTCGGTATGTACATTATTATAGTCCTTTAGTTAAATAAGTTGAATAATTTTCACCTTAAAACCCAGATATGCCGGGAGATATTTTAATTTGTAAAACTTATAAAAATCAAGACAGAGTTCTGTTACTAACTTATGTGCTGATTTCTTCGCATGCCCCTGTAAGCAAAGTGCAGGGTTCTCCAGGATCTGCAGTTAGTCATACGTACTTTTCTTCAGAATAATGGTCAGAATAGCCAGAGCGTTCCTAGGTACGGTATATTTTTTATAGAGACAATTTGACTTAATCGCAACAGAGCAAACGGGTATCAATTATGGCACCAAGATTTTTAGTCGGCTGGTTGGGAATTTCAAGATTACATATGTATGTAGGTAAAAAAACCATTGTTTAAAAAATGGGCGAAAACTATATCTTTCTTATAAAACTGGATCCTTTTCATTGTAAAAATCTGCTTCGCCGTATTTCTCTGTTTTACTTTCATGGTTGTGTGTGTATGAGGAACAAAAGTGTCGTCATTCAAAAGATAAGGATGAAGAATGCAATCCCAGATGTGTTCAATCTTCCAAATATAAGCGAATCATGTTTTTTGTATGCAAACATAATATGATGAAGACTTTCCGTGTGCCTCAAATCAGAAAACAATGAGAAACAAATTGCAATTCATTTAATATTTTAGCACAATTTAAATTTAATACTTTCTTGCAAATGAATTTCTTAAGTCTATAAAAAGTTCTGAGTCCTAATGGAACAAGAAAAAGAAATTTCAGAAATAGAATTTACAAAAATTTCGAAACTAATTCAAATCAGATGGATTTTTTTCTAATTTTAATTAAAGGTTACCTAATTAAATTTTCGTTACATATTGCGGCGGAACGAAACTTACTAGATTTTTGTATGGATATGTTGAACAATGAAGATTATTGAAACTCATCCATAAACCTCTTCCTGAAAACAAAAAAGATATAACAAAATCAGACAAAATATGATTTTAATTAAAAGAAATTAAATTTAACCTACTGCTTCTGAGCTTTTGCATACAACTCCTCAATCACCATCAGGTGATGGTTTTAGCTTCCGCTGCGTCGATTCATTAGAGGTTTATAATGCCATTAATTCTATCAGTTCGAACGCTAGCGGGCCGGATAACATCCCTCCGCTTTTCGTGAAATTACTTTTGCCTGCTATATTACCTGTTGTCAAGCATATCTTTAATACTGCTTTAACTACGTCAAAGTTTCCAGCAAAGTGGAAAAGGGCAGTTGTGTTACCCATTGCTAAAAATAACTCCCCAAGTAACATGTCTGACTTCCGACCTATCAGCCTATTATGTTTTTTAGCGAAAGCCTTGGAAAAGCTCATATCAACTCAGATGTTCGAGTATCTTGAGGAACGTTCATTATTATCTGCTTGTCAATCCGGCTTTCGTCCCAAACACAGCTGCGAAACAGTTTTGCTTAAAGTTACCACCGATATTCGTGAAGCGCTTGATAAGGATGACATGGGAATTCTAGTGCTACTGGACTTTTCTAAGGCTTTTGACAGTGTCAATCACCGTAAATTATTGCAAAAGTTAGCTTTGAATTTTAACTTCACCTCATCCGCACTTTCAGCTATTAATAGCTTTTTATCTAGACGAACACAGCAAGTGAAAATTAATAATAGCCTTTCTAATGTAATAAATTTGACATGTGGAATCCCCCAAGGCTCTATTCTAGGACCCCTGTTATTCAGCCTTTATATTAATGACTTACCGGATGTTATACGCCATACTAATATACAGTTATATGCGGATGACGTGCAGATTTTTATGAGCTGTCCTATTGGCTTGTCTGAAGATTGCATTTTCAAAGTCAATAGTGATCTTGAGCAGATATATGACTGGTCAACATTAAACGACCTTGCATTGAATGCTAAAAAGTCAAATTATATGCTAGTACACCGAAGAGGTTTGGATCCTTTAAATTATTCTCCTATTGTCCTTGGAAACAACCCCGCTACCCCATTTAGAGCGTGTAAGGAATCTAGGTATAATACTAAACTCTCGGATGAGCTGCTGTGATTATGTGAAAAGCGTGTTGGGAAAAGTGTATGGTGGACTTCGTCGTCTTTGGCTCTCAGCACGTTTACTTTCTGTAAGTGTGAAAATTAAAATCGTCAGAGCACTTTTAGTACCTTTTTTTACTTATGGAAGTTTAGCCTTTCCTGCCCTAGATTCCAACTGTTCGCGAAAATTAGAGATCGCTTTTAACAATTGCATAAGATTCGCATTTGGACTTCGACGTTTTGACCACATAAGCCAATATAGAAACGTAATCCTGAATTGTTCCATTAAAACATATCTTTTGCATAAAGCACTAGTTTTCCTTCATAGGCTTATTTACTCCAATCAGCCTGCGTATCTCTGCAATAGTATAAGATTCTTGCGTTCCACCAGACACGTGGATATTTTGATTCCCCGCTACCGTACACTATTGGGCCAGCGTTCCTACTTTGTCCATATACCTCGCAGGTGGAACTCTCTTCCTGTGGACTTACAACGCACGGGGTCAGCCGTTATGTTTAGGAGGCTTCTTTTTCAATGTTTAATGAATGAGAATTAGTCATTCGTCCGGTGAGTTTGAGAAATCTGTAGTCTATCTAAGTTTGTTTATAATATAGCAGTAACTGGTTTAGTATTAATATTTTATTTCTTTTTTTTACATAATGCATCACTCCATTTTTATTTTAGTTCTAAATTTTTCATTTTTATATTATCATTATCATTTAATTTTCTTTATTTTTCCGTTAATTTAATTTTACTGTTTTGTTTTTCTTTTTTCTTTTTTTCCTCTTCTTAGTAGCATTTCCCGTTATAATTTTTATATGTACATATTGAAAAGATTGTATGAATCTTGTTGTGCATTATCCTCGTAATAAATTGAATTGAATTGAATTGAATATCCTACATTGTAAGCAAACAAAGCACAATGGCATATGAGCACGTCGGTAGTGCAGAGTAGTAGAGACAACAGCAAACAATTTCTATACACAATCCACGTATATAACCGGAGATTCAAACCAATTAAATGAAATTAATTTATGAGCAATACGACAATTTACAATTTACTATTTAAAATTAAAATTTATTTAGTTAATTTAAACCTAAAATTTTTATCTAATCTCTTATCAATGTAAGTAATTTGTAATCGTGACATGAAAAGAAGCAAAAGTCAAGAGCAGCAACCATCCATGATCGTAATTTTTTTTTTTGTTCCGCACAGTTGCTATGTTACTGTTATTGCAATGCGCAATTTAGAATTATTTTGTTGTTGCCGTGGGCATTTTAAAAGCAATATAAACTTCGTATTATCGCTGTCTTTTCCATCGAGCGTTCTATGGTAGCAATTGATACAGTGAGCAAAATTCAGTGTCCTATTTAAAGATATTTTCTTGGTACAAGAAACTTCACATTCAAAATGGGGCACAAAATATTTCTGTCGGTTTTATCTACTGATATCATAGGTAATTTTAAAAAAATCCGTTAGGTCCGTTAAGTAAGTAGCAAAGTGCCTTAAAGCTGAACTACAATAGACGTAAACGTAAGTAAATTTACTTACGTAAAGCTAACGCGCTCTTTAATTTAACAAAGGATCTCAAATTAACTTTATCTAGTGTGAGGAGAACTTTCGTTAAGTTTAAAAGTCAAACTGCAATCAGTAAAGGTGCGGTAAGAATCGGTCATTCCGTAAGAACGTGATGAGTCAAACAATTAAATTATTACTTAATGATTAAAGTGCAACGTAAAAATTAAAATGGAATAAAAACGGAACTATGAATTATTAGGAAGCACAAATCTTCAATTAAATAAACTTCCATTTGTTAATTTTTTCACTTTTACCACTTTTTAAAATTGAAAACATTAAATATCAAGATAATAACTCGTCCGGAATTTGACATATATTTAGGCTAAAAATATCGAGTTATCGTAAGTAAACCTCAGTCTAGTTCAATTTTGTAAAGCTATTTACGTCTATTTTAGTTCAGTCTTTAGTTTTATATGTTCATCACAGCTTGTTGTAAAATGCCCATGAAATCAGAAGTGCTCGACGAAAGTTTATAGAGTGTAATCAAAATTGCATAAAAGAAGTGATTTGATTAAATTTTCAATTATTATGGTACTTTGTACGATTTCATTTAGAAATAAAAAAAAAATTATGGAAAATGTCCTCGTGGCCATATCAAATGAGGAACAGAGAGCAAAATAACAGCTTATTGCGATGTTGGTCTCACCCACACAGTGGAAAATTTGCACTCAAAATATACAGATCGCGAACCGTTGTCATATACTTCTTACATGATCACAATAGAAGGCTTAGTGATCAACAAAAAAAAAACTTATTTTGAAGACAGTCAGAGAGCAGGACGCCACTACATAACTGTTACGTACAGAGCAATGATATTACGCTAATTACTGACTATATTCAGCTAATTTCGAAATATCCCATGGGAAATAGATTGATTGCACTAATTAACTGTTTTAAATACATAGTTGAAAATGTTCAAGTAAGATCGAACATAAAAAAAAACGGTCAATAGAAAGTTGGACTAGTCTAGAGCTTTCTAAACAAACATACGATTGTCCGATTTAAGTATATTTAAATCTAATCCAAAATTTGTCTCTGATAATTGATAATCGTGCCACATTGTTCTATTTCCAATTTAGTTAGCTCTACATATATTTCTTATGTTTCAAACACAATTGCATTGTCAAATTATCATTATATTCAAATAGATGAACACAATAGTGATCTTATAAGAGTTGGTTTTATTAGTGAGAGGTGATAGAAATTAAAAACAACAAATTTAGCAGGTACGAGACTGAGGAAAAAGGGGTTTCCTGTTATCTATGAATAAATACCTGCTAAATCTGATAATATGAAAATTTTAACCTTCAAAAGAAAATAGGGGAGGGGATGTAGGGGGAGGATGTTTTTCCGCACATTTTCAACTATATTTTCATAACCAAGTCACACAAAATTTTGAAATCCCTGATAGATATTTCGTGACTTGTGGGCTTGTGAAAAAGATCTAGCATTCTGCATTCTTCAAATTCCTACGACGCATTGTTTTCGATAAAAACACCTATCACAGACAGACAAACTGGCGAGAGAGCGATCTTATAAGGATTCCTTTTTGATTTCCATTTGAGGTACGTAACCCTAAAAATGTGGAAAAATACCTTATATTCGCAATTAATCACAGTTCTCTAACGAGGGAATTTCAATGAGTAAAATATCGATTATGTTCTGGAAATTTGCAAAAGATCCATGGCGTAGTCAAAAACTTAATTTTCCAAATATAGTTTTTGTTGTAATATTACTATCAAGAATTTTTAACTTGTTTGTTTTCTTTTTGTTTTTTCAATCAGTTGCTGAAAGGTTTGGTTGAAATCTTTTTTTGATTATAAAATATATTACAATAATCTGATGATGGGAATATTGGGTTTTAGGTGCGGCTCTACAAGCTGCTTTTTTCTTTTTTTAAATAGTAACTTTATATTTCATGCATGCACTGCAGACTTACACAAGAAAAAGTCTTAAGAAGATAAATATCACTAAAAAATTACGAAAAGAAATAACTCAATAATATTAAAAGTATAAAATAAATAAAAAATAACTATAAAAATCAAAAATAAAGAATAATAACATTTCCAATGCAAACAAATTTAAATTCAATTGAATTCCTAAAAGCTCCAACAGCCTACACCCTTTGCAATAAACCAGGTATACAATTCTAGTGGACTTCTTTGAAAAACTCTAAGGACTAATTAAATTATGATTGCGGTGAGAAGTCGGAATATGTACATATTGATGGTCTGTCTTCTATAGTCGCAATGTAATATTAATACTTAGCCACGAGGTTGTAGTTTCAGCCGTGCACTTTGGATTATAATCTTGCATGATATTATAGCGTAAATAATTCAAGACCCTTCCTTACTCAACTTCTCAGTATTTGAAAAGTGACGTTTTCTTTGCTCAGACTCATTTCATTATCAACGCGCATACATAAAGACCTGCAGGCAACAATGCGACATTATATCTAGGTAGAGCATAGCGGGAGTGGTATTTGACTTTCATCATATTGTCAAAAAGTGCTGTTTTCTTTAAATGACAAAGTACACTCTAAGTGCTGACAAAACGTTTCTTTGAAGCAAAAAAGATGCCAGACCTTGAATCCAACCCGGATTGAATATTAATGGGTCCATACATGGTAACCCATTTTGTCCTAAACGTTTTGAACAACATGTTGTCACGCTTGTTTATTATGTGATACAATATGTGTCATCAAGGTTGCCAGATTGGGCGATTTCTTGTCAATTGGGCTACTTCGAACTCAATTTCGGCGACAGAAAATTATTTTCGTGCGAGTCGCCAAAACTGTTTGACAGATTGCATTATTGTCGTCTTAAGGCCCACCTACACGTAGTAAGCGCGAGCATCTGACTACACTTATACCCAGACATGACATCACAATAATTTTGCTCAGCAGTAGTTCATTGTATGATTACCAAGTTTTTTTCCGTAGTTTTTTTCCGTAACGAATTCAAATTTTACAGCTTTTGATTTAAAAAATAACTGTATCACCAAATTCACACGACGGAATTAATATATCATCACGTCAAATCGCAGGTAAGGAACTGCACAGCCGTTCGTTCAGATATTTCAAAATCTTAAAATGGCCGAAACTATTCACTTGCAGTAGTATTGGTATGCTGCTCGTGCTGCACACGGAATTTTTCCACCCCCGAATGTTTCTCATCCGCGAAAAGTGTAGCATACTAGCAACATGTGGGCTTTAGCATATGATTATGTTGCTGAAAAAGCAGAAGTGAGTGTTAGCAATATATTATAAAATGCCGCATAAATGGGCTACTCTATTTACTGGCAACCCTGTGTGTCATGCACTTGAAAGAAAATCAAAATGGTTTGATTTTTTGGCGGCGGAATTTCACACTTGACAATAATTCTTGCCGTGTACGGTAATGTGCACCATCAAAATCCTCGAGAATACTTTCCAAGCCATGAAACAGAAATATATATGTATGCGTTGTGAGTCCGTTTTCTAAAATGTTCTATATTGATACTTATGGAAAAGTGCCAAACATTGACTTTATATATGCTACGAAGTCTAAACTACTATCCACACAGGAAAATAGTCTTCTAGTAACTTAAAGCTTGGTTCCTTCCCTTCACAAAGGCTACACTTACTGTATACCTTACTTAACAAAATAATAAAATAGTTTTGATTACAAAGTAACCTTACCATTTTACGCTCAATACCTCTCAGCTGAGTGATAATTACATTCGTGTATGTGCAGCCGAAGTCCGAATCTGTAGGCACCTACATTCGATATCATCAGCCCACGGCATGCCATGACGGCACAGCGACATTACAATCACTACTCAGCTGAGAATTTTTGTTTGAGAAATCGTAGTCATTTGGTTAAGATAAATGTTTTTAAACAATTTTGTTTGGAAAGGTATGAAAATTTTATTACGGTTCGGAAGATAAGAAAGCAAGCTTAAGATTATCGGAGCACCATTTTTCTGTATAAATAGTAGTTTGGGGCGGAGGAGCTATTCAAAACAAACTTTTGTCAGTTTTACATAAGAAAACTGCAAATATTTCAGAATGTAAGGCCTCCGTTGGGCCTTGTATGGGGTAGAGAGGGAGTCTGTTTCATGGCTTGTGAAGTATTCTCAAGGGTTTTGGTTACGGTGAAGGCTAATCAGGGAAATTTAAAAACCAGTTAAAATGGCGCGATTTTTACCTAATGAGTTTCGAAAAGATTTTATTATGATTGTGGCCTGAGGAGCTGTGACAATTTGTAAGATAGTCTCTCTCATGAAAGTAGCGATACAAACTTATGATATGTCTCTCTGTCTCTAAGGAAATTTTTAAAATCCTTTGCCGACGTTTTCTTTAATCCTTTTAATCAGTTTGTATGGAAATATTTCTTTTTATTCTGCAGCCATTCCTTTATCTAAGTTTTTCTCCGTTTTTTCTCCGTTAGTTCAATTTCACTTTCGAGAATTGTATCAAGAATCAGAACACTCAGTTATCCGAAGATTACCCGAGTCAGTAGAACTGACTTTGACACTAACACAGACTCATTTTTTCCCGTACCTATTAAAAAGTCTTTTTAACTGACTACAAGTCAGTAGTGACTAGATATCAGGCCAGTCAGTACTATCTAGTCAATAAACTGTTTTTTTTAGTGGGGAATGACTGAAAAGAGTTTAATATACATTTGCATCTTTATGTCTTATAGAAAAATGATGGAATAAGGAAGAAATCATTAGCAATACATACAGATGAGGAATGTCTACACCGCTTGACGACATTTTATAATGAACTGACTGGTCAATTGATTAAACGTAAATCGGTTTTAGTCAAGAAAATTGACAAACAAAATCAGTACTATCCGTCAGTTCTACTGACTCGTGTAATCGTCGCTTAAGGCGTCAATCACTTTTCTTCGGATTTTATCAATTAACTCATGTTGGACAAAATGTTTCGAAAGTGTATGGAGAAAAAGTTGTCTTATGTGGCACACTTAGCAGCGCAACATGATCGTTGTACATGAACCTGTTTAGATTCACTAAAAATAAATAAGAGATTGTCTCTTAACAGGAAGACTCCTAATTTCCATGCAAACAACTAATTAATTTCGGAGAAAATCTAAATTTCACACTAATTCGATATTAGTATGAAATGTGTCTATTTTCTTAGGCTTACATGTATTTCGATTGAAGGAACGGTCCTAGGCCTGATACTACTGCTTTGAAGTTCTCTTGTAGCAGGATATTAACAGAAATTATTAAAATTTGTAAAATCAAAGATACATAGATCGGGTAATTTTTGAGATTTAGAAATTGGAATAGTAACCGTTCTAATAAGTTCAAAATATACGATAATATTGTTCGTTTTTTTAAGGTAGGAACAAGTTAAATCAAAAGTTAATCATTAAATCAGGACTATACGATTTTTCTACGATATTATATTTATATTTTGCAAATATCACAGGACTTCAACTTATATGTAGTTATTATCTCTGTATTCATATTTGTCTGTACCAAGAAAACCTATATCTTGTTAATATGCTCTTAAATAAGCCACAACAAATTTATTTGTTTATTGAAGTCAGCATATATAATATCGATTTGCTATTGTAGGATCAAATGAAACTTTGTGGAAATTGGTCAATTGCTCAAATTGCATATTTATCAGGCGTAAACATTTCAAAAATATGAATTAAGTTTTATCGAAGCGACAAGATTGTGTATTAGTTTTAAAAAGAAAAAGCACCGACATTTTTTTTTTAATAGAGTAATTAATATCGTAAGAAAAATTAAAAAGGTAAATAGGCTGTTATATGCTCACTTAATTCAAATAACTTAAGTGCAAAGAAATGCACCATGCACGTAAAGCATAACGCCAGAACTAGTGGCAATACACGTGTTAATATCGTTGATAATTAGTGCTGCAGTCTTGCAAAGTTGACAACTTTTTGCATTATTGAATGAGGCTTAATTGGCTTTTTCTTGATTGTTTCCAATTTAAATATGTTGACATTCTGAATTTAATGACAGTAATACAGTATAAGTTACCATAGCATTAGCTGTAAGAGCAATATTAAGACGTCAATTATTAAATGTATCTATTCAAACCGCTGACAAGAGTCTCATTATTAAAAAAAACTACAGTAACTACTTCAAATATGTATGTAAGATATGTACTTCCACGCATTCTGATTAGCAAAGAACCTGTAATCATGAAAGTAAATATCTTGAATGCAACTTAATAATTTAGTCAGTCTATTAATTATATGGTTCGACTAAGATAAAACTATTTTTTATAAGCGCGATAATTATTCGAGATTTTTTTTTTTTTTTTATTTACAATAAGTAATCAATTTGACATGAGCATTTCAAATTCTGAACTTTTTTCAAGTCGTTCAAATCTCTCATGGACATGGACATGGATAGGTAGACAAATGATGAGAAATAGAGGGACGAGCTATCCACGTTATACATTGCAGTTGCAGAATACCTTGACCGAACGCCTTATATAACCTAAATAATTACGAAACAATTTGATTTGCTATCCTTTTGCAACGTTCTTGAAGAACCATGAATTTGCGGATCCGATGAGATCGATTAATTCTTAAAATTACAACAACAAATAATAGAATTGAGTAAACCAATTTTTGTGATCAAAATGTAAAAAGTGAATGTAAATAAAAATGACCCAGTTGGTTGGGCACATATTATAAGTAGAAATGCCAATAGTAAGATTCTCCGCGGTGATCATATATTGTTTTTCGAGATTTTCATAAACTGAAGCTGCTCCGGGACATGGAAAAATAAGAACATTTGGGAGTAGTTGCTATTGAGCCCTTGTAGGCACATGAGAAAAATCTTCGCCAATGAGCACACACCCATGGTACTTGAGTACCTGATATATTTTCCATAGAAGATTTAATTTTATTACCTTAATATACCTCTTTCTTACTAATAATAATCATGTAATGAACTTATGATCCAACAAAGCAAATTCATTATTAATTCGTTCTTTATTTTATGGAGCCAGAGGTAGGGGACGGGTAAGATTCAATGACCTATATGAAGAAAGGATATGCTCAGTGTGGTCAACCATATTCTCTGATTTACTCTAAGTACACATACAGTGTTTCTTTCATTCTGAGGAATGACAGACGAAAAACCGAATTGATAACACTAGCTATGAGGTCTTTCCACGTGACTTTTCTAGCTGCATTATAAAGCATTTCAAAGCTATCAACAGATTCATTCTCTTCGACAATCCCAACTGGAGGCGAGAGCGCATAAATGACGATAAAACAGCCGCAATTTATAAGCTTTTTATTATAGTTGAACGCTAATTTGGCTTCTCAATACGTATGTATAGACTCGGTAACAATTGATGAACAGCTGTCTTCCATTCAATAACTCATATCCATTGCAAGGCCAAATCTACATATACAGAAAAGACGGGTACGACACAGAGATTTGCGTCTATGGAATAAGAGTACTCATCGTGTTATTGACAATATTTTCACATCACTTCGCTGAAAAAAAATCAATGCATATATTCTACCGCAAGTTTATTCCACCATTTTTGGATTTAATGACAACATTACGGTTCCATCGTTCCAAAAAAGAAACAAAAGCGATCGTTGTCCACGCTGCATCGCACTAAAGAAGCGTCAGGTCATGCATTCCAAAATCCTGAAATAATAGAATACTATAACAGGATTGAAGGCGGAGTGTATACAATGGATAAGATGCTTGCAAACCTTTTTTACTAAACCAAGAACCCTGCGGCGGCCAATAGATTTCTTCTACAATATGCTAGATGTTGCAGCACTGGCTGCATACCTTAAAATTTTTAAAAGAATTGGGGAATCAACTAACATTCCCCGCTATCAACATGCTTTCAGACACTCCAAAATTTTTGTCGGAATTTCAGCAGAAGAAATAGGATCGAAAACATTCTGGGTCATCCTATAAACATTCCAATATCACCAACAACATAAGCAACAGTTCCTGCAAGGGATGCTTCAGGTCATCTTGCAGTAAATGACAAGTTTCATGTATGCATGTCTGTCGTCACTAAATAAGAGAAATCGCAAGTCTCGAAAGTTATGCATAAAATGTAACCGTTAAATTTGCAATGTCCATGCAGTAACATCGACCAATTGTAGCGGATGCAACTGAAAAGTAATTTTTGCCAATAGTTTTCAGGAAATAATTAATATACTAATTGATATTTTATAATTACAGCTCTTTCATAAAGTCGGCCAATCAATTCCGAAATTATACTTAGACTCATATATACATAATTATATACAAATTATCAATAAATTCATAATATACCAAACAAATTCCTTTTGTTTTAGTAAACTTTTCCCAAAACACTTTTCACTAAACACGTGCTACTTCATACCAAATACCATGGGTACGGGAAGATGCTGTACCTTGGACATGTGTGTACCTTGGTCATTTTATTTTCCACACGGACTGTAGCTACCACCTAAATAAACGCATTATTATCCGATTTGACTAATCAGCAGATGACACTTAAGCTATTCTGGGAATTAGTTTGTCGGACAAATGAGCAGTTATTGCGTTTTAAAGAAATGTCGTGAAAAAAGTAAATATTTTCCAGTGATAAGCAATTGCAAGTGTTGGAGTTCTATTCTTTCTATATCTTTGGACTCCAACTAAGGTTAAACTTATTTATATGTACTATTATAAATCGTGCATCATGTGGTGAATATGCATCTTAAAATATTTCACAGGCAGTTTTGTTTATTTTGCAAAGGGTATGTACCTTGGACACTTCAAACATTTTCAGCACGGACATGTAAAAAAAGACATAGATCGGCCTTTAGATAAAAAATAAATTAAAGATTTATATCTATAGCAATTTTTTGTTTAGTAACCTGCTTTGCGAATATTGTTATCCTTGGTTGAATAAAGAGTGTTTTTTAGCTTAACTCTGTTGATATACCATCATTTCTTCTTAGTAAATTACAAATGTCCAAGGTACAATACCCCACTGTCCATGGTACAGCTCCATGTTGGAAATATAAATTTTTAACTGCATATTCGACTATTATTGGAAAGGTTATGGGTTAGACAATCTATAATAATCGGTTGCTTAAGATTTGTCCCATTAGTTTTGTAAAAAAAACGACTATTTCAAAAAAGGTACCTAGGTACAGCACCTTCCCCTGTGCCTTTTAGGACGAAATTTATAATTAGAGTTTATCGCCCACTTAGTTTTATTATTTTTAGAATGAAAACTCGTCTTAGAATTAATTTATTTGAGATTAACTAGAACTTCAACTTCTAGGTTTTTTTTCCTATTGAATTCGCAGAAAAAAGTTCAAATCGTGACCCATTTACCTTCAAAGAAAACTCAAACGAATAAAAAACTTGGAGAATCGACCAGCTAAAAATTTATCAATTTTGCAATACCCAACTGTAGTGTGTAGTGAAACGTACTTCTACTTAGCTTTTACTGTTTTTGGCTGTGTACAGACCAATGTTTCACCAACTTCTTGGGCTCCTACGTCGTGGTTACATTGAATCGCAAAATCGTTCAAACTTCTAGGCACACATCGCGTACATGTTTTAATGCATGCAAATCCAAAATGGAAAATTCAAATATATTTCTAAGGAGCTAGCAGAAACAATAAAGAAGCATGAAAGCCATCCCCAAGTGTGCATATGAATTTTGAAATATTTATTTCCAGTAAATTTCGAAGGAAAAATAAATGCTTTCCCTACACGACATTCAGAAGACAAGAGGCTAGGAAACAATTGTCTGTCATACTCATCCTGTACTGTAGTAAGTCAAGAAGAGTAGGTAATAATGTTATGGTTTGTGAAAACTTTCCCCAAATTGTGTGAAATTGCTATCGGCCCATATATATGTGACATACCTGGTTTTCTGTATAACTCGGCATTACTTCTCTGCGTTCTTTTTGGACTAATGTTGGCCCGCCATCTAAAAAGTAATAGCCCCAACGCTTTCTTATAGGTATTTCTAGAGATTTCCTAAAGGGAATAATTAATTTTTTCCCCTATCTCTATGGCTTTGGTCTATAATGGAGCAATTTGTGGTCAGTCTACCCCCGTTTTAAGGATTTTTATATTATATTACATCTTTTTAATTCTGTAATGTTGTGTAATAGTCGAAAGTCGAGGAACTTAACTTCCGATAAATTTCGATGGTATCAACCACTTAAGCTAACTAACACATCCAAATAATACTCAGCGTATATCAAAATGATCATTCAAACTACTTTTTCTGTATTCTACATTTGGACTTCTGCTACTCTACCAGAATATTTTATAGTTGAATTTAGGTGTTATTTTCAGGAAAGTGTATCTGCAATAAGAATCATTGCACCTAGGTAACGGAAATAGACAGTATAAAGATGTACTCTGGTAATTAAATGATTTTCCTCTTTTCTGATGTCTTGTCTGTAAGAGAGCAACAAAGCCGCGTGCGGACTTACAAGCGGGGTATCGGAAAAGAAAGTCTTATACTTTTTACTAATTAGTTTGTTTACTCGACTTAAGACCTTTTTTATAAAAAAATTGCAAATTCAGCATACATTATTGTAATCTGGATTTTTTTTTCACTTCATCTGTCATTACATTTAGGTTGATTGCAATGCTCCGCCGGGTCAATGGGCTAGAATTTTTATCTATCGAATTGTTGATTAGTGAAATTTCATGTAGGTATTAAGACTACAACTTACAATTTGTCCGTAGTTCTAGTGCAGTGAGATTTTGTATTTTTATGTAGATTAATGGAGGTATCCCAGTAGAAAATCTATTCATTACTTCATTAATAAAGTAATGAACACCCCACCCCACCCATCCAACACCAGTGAATTTTAACAAATTTTAACACAGGACCGTCATTGGAACTTGTGTATTACGCGTTGATACTTTAGACTTTGATTAATTCATTGTTGTAAATGTTGGGATAAAAATAAGGTTTAATTTAAGCATTAATAAGCCATCCATAAATTCTTTGGCAGACTGTTGAGTGTGATCTCTAATTGCCTGGTTGTGGTGACTTAAGGAAGACACAACATCTTTTTCCTCTCTCACGAAAAGTTATAACCATAAAGAGCGGAAGGTCTTCTTGTGCTAGTTGATTTTCTTCCTGGAACGGTTTCATTAGAGTCGGTGGAAAACTGCAGCTTGACGGCCCTGATCTGCGAATTTTTTCTGATGATATTTCACTAGGAAAATTTGCAGGCAGGCTGGGAAGTCTGTCATGTTGTAAATGTCTTGTCAAAGTTCGATCATTTCTGTCATGGCTAAACTGGCTTCATGTTTTTTTTCTTAGATTTATCTTTTCTCTTATTACTTCGATTTAGGAATTCACGACTAGGAAACTTTTCGTTCAAAACAGCCAACAGCCAATGGCACTGAGTCGATCGATGTGGGCAAAATGTATGTCGTTACTACTAACAAAATGCTTTATAATAAAGCTTTACTTTCCGAGAGTGAGTTGTTCCGAATTTCGACATACATACATTTGGGGTTGTTGTAGAATCTCGCTTGAAGACGGTCCCCGACTTCAAAATTTCGCACTTTCGAGAAAACAATTAACTGCTTTCTTACAATTAAATATACAGGTACGCGTGTTATCAAGTCGAATCTTGTTCACTGCGAAACATGAGCTCAGCTTTACCCCCACTCCCACACCCTTTTGTTGAGTTAGGAGGCTTACGATGATCCATGAAGAGTCTGCGTAGCTTCCTGTGTATCTCATCATTCTGCATCATAGTTCGAAGTCTTTTTTACGGCTTGTACATAACTTTCGACCTGACTGTTTGTCGCCGGATGGCATGAAACAGACAACTTGTGTTCAATGCCGTGTGATTTCAGAAATTCTTTGATATTAGCAGACCAAAATGCGCAAATATTTCTCTTAAAATCTGTATAGTGTCCTTTCTAGTAATGGATTTTGAACGAGCAACTTCGATCCATTTTGTATAGGTATCTACAATGATGAGAAAATTATATTTCATGAAGGGTCCAGGATATGGTCGATGTGTATTCCCACGAAGGAACGGGAACTTTAGATACCTTTACTCATACGCATTTTGAACAATTAGAACTAACGTCTCAATATCTTTATCGATGCCTTGCCTCCAAACATAACTTCTTCCGAGAGCCTTTCTTTTTACAATCCCCGCACGAACAACGAGAAGCTCATCCAATATTCTTTGGCGCAACGTATATTTAGACTCATTATCCGTATACCGTAAAAAATTCATCCTTTTAGGAGGGAAAAGTTACTATGTGGTTCACCATACGGCAACTGAATTGCGGGAACAATCTTGAAATATAATCGGCGTTACAGTGACTTTTTGTATGCCTGTACAGTATATTGTACTTGAAACCAGACACGAAGTTCGCATAATATAGCAATCGTATTGCAAATGCATCGGGTAGATCCTTGTTGTTCTGCGAAATGCTGACTAACGGGTTGTGATCCGTAATTAGAATGAAATCTAGATAAGATATCAACTATCAATAATTCTGTAAATAACGAATAGTAACTAATTTCAGCCATAAACTAGTATATTTAAAGGAATAGAATTCGCTAAACTCCTTAATTGAGAATTAATACTCTAAATCAGCAGTTAACAGAAATAAGGTAGGTACTGTTCTGGTTTGTTGTTCATTCCTTTAAAATTCGAACTTTAAATCTAAGTTTTCGATTTACACAATTAAAAGATCTGTTTAAATTAAATGTTTTTGATAAAATTGTGTTCGAAAAAGACTTTTAGTTAAACGCTTTTTTACTACACACTTGAACCTACCTCCTCTTAAGCGCAACTCAAAACAATCACGTCGAACTGCAGTTCGGTGTCCGCTTCTTTCAGTACTTGACATCTTTGTTCAGAAATAAACAAAAATTAACAAATAATTTCTCGTTATTTCAACATTCTTAAATTGCTCAAGCAAACGTGCTTATAGGTACTTATTACCATATCATCTGCATTACCATGTCTTCGATAAAACTGCGACGTGTCGTATTCTTAGATAAATTAACCCATTGGCGGAATCAAAAATTTTCGATTTCCTACTGGGATGTAAAAGTTTTAGTAGTGTTAGTTTGTACCTTAAGTATTGTTGTATGTTTTGAGTATAAAATAAAAAGGATACATTTTTATTAATCTTCTACTTCTTCTTCTTCTTCTTCTTCTTCCGAAACTATAGGACAATTTAAACCCTGGTCTTCCTAATTAAACTTGTCTAAAAATCGCATCTTTCCATTTCCACAGTGTTGGGCGTAATATGATTCCAGTGTAATTTAATTAATAATTCTATTACAGTTTATTCAAATTACCAAGTAATCTAATTAAATTGTGTCTGATTACATTTCAATCAATTACTTATGAGCGAATATGTAATCTATCATATGTGTAATCTGTTACAATATAATTAGATTATTTTGTAGTCGCATTACAATATAATTCGATTATTTTGTAACAGATTATACTTTGTAGATTACTTAAAAGTAATTATTAATATAATGAAATAAATTGAAAGGAAATAGTATTGTTCTCGTACGAAATTAGTTTTAGGGAGTTTTATGAAGAATTAGAATACAAATATCTTAAATATCTTAAATGTAATCACATTAATTAGATTAACATGTAGTGGAATTAACATGTAATCGATTAATGTGTAATCAAATTAACTTGTAATAACACTACACGTTAATCGATTACATTATGTAATTATGGAAATGGATTACATTAGTAGTCTGTTACAAAGTAATCTGATTACAGATTACATGGTTAATTGTAATTGTTATTCGTTAATCAGCTTACATTTTGCCCAATACTGCATTTCCATAATTCCTCTTGTTATGTGAATCGATCTGTTTTAACTTTATGCAGACCCTTCCGTCATCCTTTTAGGTATACTACAAGTGTGTTATGTGACCTGACATGTTCTGATATGCTTTATGTATGCCGATATTTAGAGCTTGTTTACGAACATGCGACAGAACTCTGATTGGCTACAGCAATATGGTCGTCCCTAAAACATGCTTATTCTTTCTACGAATCGTGCGATATAAAAATTTATCGTACATATGCTATTAGGTTGGTGCGATTTTCACCTTAATGTCAACATTTATGTTTGTTTACATTTGTAATCGGATTCTAAAGCTCCGCAGTGATGTCGAAATTTACTATAATACAGATATACATGTATAAATATATGTAAAAATATGCTAATTTCACAATAATATCTTCTTATCACCACAAAACCAAAAGAAATTATGTTTTAGCCGCTATCAACCTTGTGAACGTATCGCGCGATATAAACCAGTCGCGAATAAAAATAGATCTGCAGGAAGAACAGATATTCACCAAAATATCGCAGGGTATCGTATTGTGCCCATGAACAGGCGTTTATTGGTCATCTTATAGTTATAGTCCGCGCCACGAAAAGTGAGCTATGAAGGTCAAAGAAATTTCAGTTTGGAATTGCAGCATTACCAATTTAACCTGAGCAAAATTTTCTAATCTGTTCTGAAAAGTGGTTTTCAAACTCTTCTACGAAAGCAGAAAGCACTTCGATTGTGCTTCAGTTTCATATACTATATGTATATTAAGATTACACGTACGCATATGTTAGCGCTTTCTTTTAGCTTCATTATAATTACTTTTAAAGCACTTTATGAGATGCAGATTGGAAGCCCTGCTAGATTCCTGAAGCTACAGTATCGGCCACAAATATTTACCATAGTTGTTTTCAATTCAATTCAATATTATATTTTCATTAAACAATCAACAAATTTTTGAATAATCTAATAAATTAGAGCATTACCTTTGAAACACTGACAACTATGTAATACTACCTACGGCTTCTACACGAGAAAACTTGTATGATAACCATAGCATTCAATTTCCAGGAATTTAAACAATAACTTCAAAACAAAATTGCTTCAGATTGCTTCCAGAGAAGCACTTTTTGGAAGCATATCAGTAACTTGCCACAAGAGCTTCGAATCTACTTTTTTGGAAGCACTTGGAATTTTTTCCGCTGGGTTTTGATTGTACTCACATCTTCTTTTTTAACCGACTTCAAAAGGAGAGATTATCAATTCGTTTAATTTAGATTATAATTTTTTTATTTAGAAAGCCATGCCTTCAGGATGGTCTCATAGAAATTTCGTCAGTCTGTCTGTCTGTCCTCTCGAAAACATGAGAACGCGTTTACTTAGAGAGCTGAAATTATCCACGCTGTCTTTCTAATAAAATTTTAAATTTATGTTCGAAAATGGGACCAATCAGGTAATTCATTAAATTTTCGTACACAGCGTTTTCATAATAATATTATATACAATATCAAAAATGTACTAAGTCGGGCAGCCCGTTCATGGTAGTACCATACAAAAATGTTAGGTTTTTAACGTATACTGTGAAAACAATCAATCCTGAGCGTTTTTATTGTACTGACAATTTTTTCAGAATATAAAATTCTATGAAATTGATTATAATTATTTTTACTCTTTATGCAACCATTTTAGAAATAGCATACCTACCTAAGCCACTTCAATAATCAAGATTCATCTAGATTCTAGGGCATGGTAAAACTGATATTAGACCAATTCTAGCTTTCTTCTTTGTTATCAATACGTTAAATTTCGGTTTGAGTATTTTTACTAAAAAGCTAATAATTCCATCCCTATATTTTCACATACGAACTATATATGTGACAAACATTGTCCTTTCATATAATTTTTTTTCATTAGAAAATAAACCCACTGGAAATTTTTGGACTATTTCACAACATAGATGAACACCATATTATTTCAAATAGACCGTTGCATTCGTGGCCGTCAGGATGGCTACAGAAGATCGGAGATTTATATTAATAATATCCTAGCGATTTAGTACCTATTTGATACTATTTGGTAACTATCGTATACAAATTAGTATCTGTCTATAAAAAAATATAATTGAGAAAAAACTGTCAGCCATTTTGACGTCAGGATGGCTGGACTATATTTATTTTAGACAGTTTCTTGTATAGTATTCTTGTTTTGAGGGTATGAGGATTTAGTACCTGTTTTCTGGTACGCATATACATATATAGTAATTTCAAAATTTTATTCAGTACCAGTAAAACACAACAATAACATCATCAAGTTAACCAAACAGCAGGAAGGATGGCATAACAATTAATAAAAAAAAGAAACATTTGAAAAATTTGACTAGATGATATTTAATTAAAAAAGTCAATATAGGTATAAAAAAAAACATTTTATTTAAAATTTCCAAGGAATCAGTTAAACCGTAATAACATTAAAAAAAAATCCAAAATAATTCAAAATTTTTAGTTTTAGTTTGTTTTATGTTGTAGTATAGTTAGATTGACTTAAAGGTGTTGCCATATATAAATAAAGCTGGAGATGTATTTTACTGTGGAAAAAACCTTTCCACGATATAACTAAACTATGAAATGCGCTTATTTTTTACTTTGGCTTCTTGGTGGTATCAAGTCCCATTATGAATATTATGAGAGAAGGGCAATTCAAATTAAAGATATTTGAAAGGTTTTTTTTTGTATTTCGTAGGTTTTGTTAGTATACCAGAGTTTAGGATACTTGAATAATTGAATTCTTTTGAATACTTGATTTCTGTTTATGTAGTTTTTTGGATCTTCCAAAATCATTAATTAAATTATAACACATATATAGTTTGTTATATGCTTCCTTACATGCGAATAATAGATACTAGCTCGATGGGTTAATTGAATTTTGGGCGCTACAAATTTACTTATCTTAAAAAGAAATCCCCGAAATGTTTCCGCCTAACCACCTTTTCTCGCTGAGCTGACTTTATTTTTAATTTTCCACTAATTGCGATCTTTCCAGACACATATCTTCAGTGCCCTATATTTTCATACCAAAGCGCGGATTTTTATCAACAAAAAACCCCTATTTGGTAACTTCCAGCAGCTATTTCTAAGGACCTCCCAACCGGGACAATTTGTTGGAAACGGTTAATATTTTGTTCGTTTAAATAATATTATATTTTGAATTTTGCTCGTAAATTCAACCTTAGTCTTTGTAAAATCAATTGATATCGCCGGAAAAATTTTTAATGCCCCAAAAAAGTGAAAATTTTACCGATAAAATATTATTTTGAAATTTTCTTTTATGTCCATTGGTTAATAATAGATTATTAACCCGCCTATGCTTGGGCTACGGACATTTAAGATACATAATTATAATCCTCTGGGAAATGAAGCTCCGGGAAAATTTCATCAGCGTCCGTAGTCAGGTTAAGTTATGCCTTTTTATCAGTTTACAGGTGATTTACGTAGTATGAAGAGCAAGATCAGGACAGATAAGCATCTCGAATCATCGCTTCAGTAAACCAGAACAAAAATTAAAATTGCTTATTTCTGTCTTCAATGATTCCGGTTGTGCATTGCGACCTACCGTGATGCATATCATCTTGACAAGATGTAAGAAACCACTCTTCAATAATTAGTTCACAATTATAAAAAAAAAAAAGATAAAAGACCTAAATTCTAATTTAATCCTATACTAGAATATTAGCCCAAGTCTTATTCCATCATTTTAGGCTCCTCCCTGTACTATGCGAATAGCACGCACAATGCCAGGAGTATATCTCTTGCTAATCGAAATATCGAGATTTCCACAAGTGCACTAGATAACACCGACGAAACTCACAGTTCGCAAGAGCTGTAGCTATGTAATTACAGATCCGTTCAGCCTAGATATCGCCAGTGCAATCGGCAATCCATTCTCCTATTCACCTGCTGTATCGTGGTAGAGAGCGCCTATCCTAAAACAACGTTAAGTAGGTATGCCTCTGCTACATACGTATGGTATGTACTTATCTGGAATTAATCGTAAATTACGTGCAGTATAACTTCAAGATGGAATTGGACGGGCCGACCTTCAGGTAACACATACAAGCATTTACTTATTTTCTTTCGTGAAATGTCTCTCTTTTCTTGATTCAGACCACAAAATAACTCCTACCATAACAAGTATTTCAAAGTGAATTCTGCAACAAACTTATCGGAATTTAGCTGTCCCCATACTGCGACCATTTCTATAGATTTAAAAAAGAACAATTCTCAGATGTCATAGAAATTATTATACCCAAGATAAAATCTATAGGGTACCTATACTAAGATTGTCATTCCATTTGTAACACATAAAATTAAAAGTTATTTTGATTTTTGCATGTCCGTCCGCCTGTAACTCAAGATTGCGTTCACTTAGAAAGGTGAAATTTTGTTCACGGGCTTTAAAAAAAAACATAAGTTTAAGTTCGAAAATGAGACAAATCGGGCAACTCCAATCCTAGCTTTTTTTCTTATTTTTTTTTTTTTAGTACTCTAGCATTTCAACACAGTTGATAAATTCCCTACGTACGCAGTAGGTACCAATCGTCTCCCACTTTAAATTTATGCGAACAAGCAAAGAGAGAATAAAATTGCAGGACTTTTTCGTTTGCTTAATTTTTTAAAATGTCATGCATGTGAAATATTTCTGCCGACACTTATGTACATACTAGAGTACTACAGGTAACAGGTAAATATGATATATGTTTGGGATTGCTTTGCTTTCTTATACTATAATTGTAAATTTACAGGAAAATAAGAGGTAAAGGGAAGGACTCTTCCTGCTTTCTTTGGAAGATATGGATAATAAGCACTCCTTTACTTATCGGTATCTCGCATTTTAATGATAATTATCCAGTTCTTGTTCTAAAATAACGCACAAATCACAAAACATTAATTCTGCCTATTCTAAGTATTCCCTGAAAAGTACATGCTATGCTCACAAATATAACGCATCAATATATGACGTCTACCTTCCTAGACCAGTTCAACGTAAGGTATATACAACATGAATGAATTACCTCTGCCTTCCTAAACTAGAGCAGTAAACCTTATCTAAGTCAGGCATTCCCATTTTCCGCGCCGGGGATACGGTCCCTGCCATTGACATGTATAAAATAGACGGACTTCTGGAATTGCTTAATGCATCATATCATAACAAATTTGAACAAGATTTAGTTACATCTGCCAATACTACGGCTGAAATGAAATAATGGCTACGGAAAAATAACATACAATTTGGGGAAAACATGTTCAAGCCTCAGTTGTATAATTTGATTAAAATACACCGTACTCCAAGAAAGCATATAGTGGATGATCTTTTTCGGAGTTATGGGCATAAAGTTTTACGTCTACCGCCATACCACCCTGATTTAAGACCAATTGAAAAAAATTGGGCTACGGTTAAATCCAGGGTTGGTTCCAGAAATACAAACTTCCAGACTTGTAAAATTCCAAGCACAAGTACCAGTACCAGTACCTGGAGTTGAAATATTTTAAGTACAAGTACAAGTCCCGGTACTGGTACTTAAAAACATTTCAAGTACAAGCCCCGGTACTGGTACTTCAAAATTTTTCAAGTACAAGTCCTGGTACTAGCACTTTAAAATTTGTCAAGTACATTTTTATGTTTATTTTTTTTTATTTTTATTTATTTCTTTACTCTTTGAATTTCGATGTACATGATTCTAGCTCCAATACAATAGTTGTACTCAATAAGATTTCAATCTTGTGTACTTTACCGAAATAAAGTTTATTCTATTCTATTCTATTCTACTGGTATTGATACTAGTACTTAAGTACTTTACAGGTCTGCAACCATCAAATTAGATGATGTTCAGCAGTTAGCAACGGATGAACTCGGAATATTACGGAGGAGAACTTGAGAAGCGTTTATGAAAATGCTATGAAAGCTGAGGTAGGATATCTTGCGTATCAAGCCATTTTGGTCAAGTTAACAGATAAGTTGATTATTTCGTTATCTGATGATAGTTCTACTTCTGATTGTGTTTTAAGTAGCGACCATGAAGAGGCGGGTCCCTCTATCTACAAGGTGTAGTAATGTCAATTTACAAATAACATTTTTCTCTTCAGAACAAAGACAAGGCCATATCTGTTGCATGCTAACTGCCATAGGTCTAACTTTAGCATGTACAAACTTATTTATTTTTTTGTTCTATGTTACATTGCACGGCATTTTTTCCGGTGCGTTGTTTATATATCTCTTTAAAACAAAAAAAAACATTAAAACAATTTCTTTAAATTCATAATAATTAACAATATTAAAATACTCTAAAATTTGGATTGCAATTTACTTCTTTACGATAAATTTTACTGAAAAGTAATTTCAACATTTCATTTTTCTAACAGTGTACATGCTGACAAACTTTCTCATTTGTAAATAAATTAGTCTGCTTCTGACGGTCGCTAGGTGCGGTTGCTATGGAGGGCCTGTTATTGTTTTATTTTATTGTGTAGGAAATTTGTATATAGGAGAGAAACTTGTCTTTAATATTTATAAAAAATCTTGCATACATACATGATGCATGTTGTGTATGAATAGCAAAATAAGCGAAATTATTTTTTAAAAAATTGCCCAAATATTTCCCATGCGCGAAAAATTAACTCTATACCTACAGTAACTCACAGCAAAAATGTCACAAACATACCTCGATAAATAATAATATAAAATTTAAACCATTTTTTGTTTTCTTACATTCAGTGCAAAGAGTGATATAGAACGAAATTTTGGGACGTTGACAAAAGCTTGTAGCATACATTGAGCATTGTTATGAATATAATCGATACAAACCACCAAGAAATAACTTTTGATTTGGAACGATATACACTTTGAATTTCCTTAATATTGAATAAAATTGAAATTATAAAAACACTGGGTTTTAACGAAATAAACACTAAATGTCATATATGATATTGATGTTAAATAAATACATACTAGTGGACTTTGAATATAATAATATTAAATATTTCCGTTATTGATAAAAATTCAAAAAATTGTTTCGAATTTCAATTCAGCGACTCGCATTAAATAAACATACTTACCTCAAAATTATGAAAAATAGACATCGAATATCGTAGCAAAAATAATTATACCCTCTTTACTTTAATATTTAATGCCTACAATGTATGTGTCGGATTCATGGATGGTTGGAATTGATTTAAATAAATATAAAAATTATATTATAAAAACACCGCTTAAAATTTGTAAAATTTATTTCTCCAAACTTTCCATTTTCCATATAAATAAATAATCACATAGGATCTTAGAAGCAAACAATACATTATCAGTTATTCTAAAAATAATACACACAAACACTTATCATTTTGGTTGTTTTTATCAATAACCTTTTGAATAAATTTTTTTTCTACTAGCATCTTTACGATGAAATAAATCCACACGCAAATTTTATGTACTGATAAAAATGGCTCCGTTCACTCACCCAAATCTTTTTAAATAAAATTAAAACTTGAATAAGATTATTTTGACTACCTACAAAATAACAAATTACCGAAAGACCAACTTTGAGTTTGCTGTTTGAGTTGTTGGAATCCTTACTAGCTATCTAACAAAGAATAATAATGTTATATATACCTACATACATATACTATTCAGATAATTAGTGTGATTTTTCTTTTCGTTATTTTTGAACAAATGATCATAAGTATTGAAAGATTCTGAAATAATTTATCAAAGATTTTGTAAAGCAAGCTAAACAATGAGAAATGTTTACACAATATTTTAGTATTTTCTAAATTTTATTTTTTTTCTATGCAGAGACACCCTTGTTTTAGCCCATTACAATCTAAGAATATCACAGAAGTTTTTCCTAACAACAATACATACATATGTCTAATGAAACTCATACAAAATATGTATAATAATAGTATCAATAAAATTTAATTAATCATAATTAAAATAATTTTTTAATAAATCTATGCAGTCTTTTCAATTTATGACGAGATTTTTCAATCAATTTTACGCATTTTACGTAGTTAAGCAACTGTCTTCGTCTTCCTTCAATTTTGCAATTTCTTTTCTAATATAAGGAAACATATAAATTGCAGAGTATTTAACATCCTTTTTTGGCATAAATTCATGTGGTGGTCTAGGGCTAGACACACAGAAATACAGCAAGCCAGCTAATCCCATTATAGATGTTCCGGTCAAAAATAAAATATAAATTAAGGAAACTTGTACGATAGGTGCTACATTAAATAAAAGTTGTAACAGAAATATTAAATCTCCTGGTAGCTCATTTATTGCCTGAAAAATAACAAATGCATAATTTAGTTTACATACAATTCATAAAAAGATCACAAGGACATACAATTTCTATCCACATAATTGGCAAGACAGTGTTATGGAATTTTCTCATAGCACTATTAAATTTAACATCTCCCATTAGCAAATTAATCTGAAATCTTGAGTGTACTTTCATAGGTATGCCGAGTTGCTGAAAAATACGAATATGAAAAAACAAAAACCATTAAAAAAAATTGCCAACATTAGTTGGTTTAAGTTTGTAATATAGGTAGTCCATCTTGTAACAAAGAAATCTAAGTAATGAAAGAAAAACCTACCGGCTGTAACACTATTTCCGAGCCATGCTTCTCTTCACTTGGACTGAGACCCTCAACTCCACTTAATAGACTCGGATCGGCATTATAAAAATGTGGAAATGAAATGGCTGCTGGAATATCTGCAAAAATAGAAGAATAAACATTTTTGAATTCCATCTAAAAGACCGAAATGAGATCTAAATTATTTCAATCTATTAATTTAATGACCAAATTTATCATCTGCAATCCTTAGTCAGCAACTTATTTAGATAATATCCTAATTCGTACTAATTAATAATTAAAAAGCATTTGCTTTATGTACATTAATCATAAATATGGTTTCCTACGGTCCACTGCACTTGCAGGCTATGGTAAAAAGGGAAATATTGGTTAAAGGTAAAGTGAGGGCTAAGTAAATAAGGAAGTTCTATTAATTTATCAGCACAGTAGCATAGGAAAATTAACCATACAAGCACTGAGCATTTGGAACAAAAACCAGTAACGTCTCCTAGAAAATAAAACCGAGGATGCTTTGATTTGATGACGTAACCAAAATATAAGCCAGCAATGCCTCGCTCCAATACAAAATCAACAATACCTCGTCCTGATCTAAAAATTTTTTTTAGCATTTTACGAAAAAAAATTTCTTAGAAATTTAGTGGAAATTTTTTCTTCAGAATTTTTATGCATTATTAGAGGCCGACTGATTTAAATATTATTTCAACAAAATTTACGGGGTACTTTACTTCTGATTGTAATTTGAAATATTCTGATTTTTAGGAAATTTTTAAAATCTATTTTTATATTTCAAGATACTTAGCCGATGTTAGAATAATTAATAAGTAACACTACTATAATTGCCCAGTGTTTGTAAGTTATTAGTTTATCGATGACAGTAGTCTTATGTCTAATTGCTGCTAATCAAGTTTCATCTGTGAATTTCAATGCAAACGTTTTTGCTCAGGATTAATCATTGGCTGTAAAGTAATGATAGACATTATTTCCAAAGTTGCACGTTTTCCAACTGAGCTATGATCGACCCTATTTGCGCTACTGACCGGTTATCATTAAACGAATAAGAATAATTCTGCATAATTTCAACATTGAATGTGTTGCAACTTTTGATCGGATTTCTTATCTCAATTCTCACAGAAGCTTTCAATCCATAATAAAAAAAAAACAAAAAAACAAAATTTCAAAGCAAAAGAGCTTTCATTAAGCTAAACGGTCACAATGTTCTCATGAATAATTAGTGTCTAATTAATAATTGTGATGTATATTAGGTAAAAGACTCTTTGACTAACTCGAGATTAAGGCTCAAATAAGGGGAAATATTTAATACGTAGGCAACTATTTAAACTCGCAATAACTCTATTGAGGGCATTTTTCAGCTCTATCTGGAATTTCGTATCTATATCAAAGCATGGTGGAAAAAACAGACTTTTCTGCATTTATAGATAAAGTCTTAGCGTATAGATATACATCTAGTATGTGTTTGTCTAGCAACTCCATTATAGGGGCACCATACAACGATTTCATTACGGGATACTACATAACTGCTTGAAACGCGCTGATATAATTCTGTGATCATTCTTATAATCAGCACCAAATGTTTTCACCACAACGATGTTGGGTATCCATCAGGTGAGTACGTCATCGTGAAATTCCAACTATATTAATAACACATGTGCGATTCATTTATATCTCTTATTGTTACCTTTTCAGTTCATTTTTTGACCTCTGTATAGCTTCTAAAGTGGCAAACTGATGGCTTTGTAATCCAGACATAGTTCTTTTACGCCGACTAGCTAACGACTGACTTTGTTCTTCATAGTTCGGACACAGTTATTTTACGTCTGTCCATATCAGAAATCAATATGATTATTCTAAATAATTCACCTGCTTAGTAGTAAACGAAATAATGGAAGGCGCAATTATATTTTTAGTCCTCGATTAAAAATATTTTTCAGTAAGCTTTTGTAAAACGTATAAGGATCCCAGTTATTACTCGCCATCAACCACAGTTATATATAATATGAATAATGTATACATAAATTAAAATATTACAAAAAATTACGGTCTAATATTTCATAGGGCCAAGTAATTCACCATTCGCGCCCAATATTTTGTAGAATTAAATATATTTTCTACAGTGACATGGATTTGGTAAGTTGTACATACAGATACTGTATATTTTGGGATTTTTTCTAAGGTAGCTGCTATGAATATGTATTATTTTTACTCGTATGCGGAGCGTGTCGAAACCGAGCTGACAGTATTATTGTACAAAAAATACTGTGAAAAGAGAAGAAAATCATCTCCATGAGGTGAATCACATGATTCTACAGCGTGAAAATATGATTATAAGGAGTATATTCTTGAAAATCTCATGATGCGTTTTGCTTTTTCTATAGACCATGTATTGAAATGTAATATATAACATAGGATACAATTTGTCACAGTTCGTTGCGCATATTTCACTTCAATGTTTAGTAAGCCAATTATGACTATGAGAAACAGCTAAACATAACTTCACAATTGTGACAAGCTTTAAAAATATATGCTTAATAATAATAAAAAATGGAGAGAGCGACTGTCGCCAGCGCAGAAAATGTTGTTCTTTCTGGTGGCTTTATACTCGAATTAACAGAAACAAAAATCCTTGAAAAGACATTAGTGGATAACATCCTTTTGTAGGACTGCAAAGAGGTTAATCATTTTTTTTTAGATGCAATTTTTCTAGTCGCAAATGCGTTGTGCAGATAAATTTTCTAAATGCTTATGAAATATCATGTGACAAAATGATATATGACAAAAGATCACATCATCTAAAGCCGTATTTAAGATACTTATAGAAGATTCGAAGAACAATGAACAAACACTGTTACTTTCCATACTTTTCATCAATCAAAGCCACAACGCCGTCTTTTATTTGCCGAACAAAAGTTGTTTACATGAAAGAATACAAAAAAAAAAAAGTCACCGACCTTACTCTTACTATTTGGCATGTACCAGTAAAATAATAATAAAACCTGACTCTGATTGTATTAAATATCTGGTACCGGTTATCCTAATTCTATTTAAGCATGTCATCTTAATTAATTCGATAAGAACGTGACTGTGGTCAGCAATTTGCATTAATTTCATTGCCAATGTCGAATGTATTTATAAAATTATTACTAGTAATAAAATATGAGCTAAATATGATAATCCTTCTTTTGAAAATCTTTCCGAATCACTATCAATTTTCTACTGTTTATTTTCTGTTGGAACTAATTAAAATTTGATAAGATGATTACAAATTTGTTTGGAAAATTTGTTATTTAAATAGTGGGTTCGAACTAGGCAAACTGAATAAAGGCTAACGAAACAAATTAAGATTGTTTTTTTTTTATTTAGTTATTTTATATTGCAGTGGACGAAAGTAATGTTACTTTGGGAAAACTGATAGAGTATACCAATTTTAAAGATGACATAGAAATGACATATAATTTTTATTAATAGGTTTGATGTAGATATTTGTATAAAAAGTTCCAGTGATTTAATTAGCATATTTAGTTTATTTTGTCCGGATAGATTTTCTTATAAAATGTTTAGGAATTTTTGACAGATAAAGTGAAAAAATATCTTACGTACATAAAACGAAAAAAAAAAAATTAAGTACTTACTGTAATAGCACGGAGCAACATTTCCCAGACCTTTCTTCAGACAAACTTTCTTTGTACAAAAGCACGATGAAGTTGAATCTTCTAAGTCGCTGTCGAATGCATTATCAGCCAATTTAAAAAAATATGCATCAATGCCATCCAAAGTTCCTATGAAGAAATGTTAAGAAGAAAAAATTTGAATAAATTATTCTTGTTTGTTTTTTTTTTTTTTTGTTAAAATTTTCAATTAGAATTCTTTTAAGAAAACAAATCATAGTAATATGAGGTTACATTACAGGGTATTTACAGGGTGAGTCTCAGATGATATTTAATACGTTTCTCTCGAAAACACAACTACGTAGGAGGTGGAAGTTATTATCAAAATCAACGGATCTGTTGTGTTCGAGAACTCTTTCCCGTTTTTTAAAAGGAAGGAAGTATATTTTTGTCATTGATTATCTACTCTTGGGAAAAACTGAATATTTCTTGTCATCTTAATTCCTCGAAAGGTGTTAAGATGGATAGGCATGCATGCATCCGAAATTTTATAGGATATTAATACATATCACAGGGAACTTGCAGAATTAAAAAAAAATATAGATATATATACGTCTTTACTTTTTTTACTTTTCCAAATAATGTCTGCGGTTCGAGGTTAAGTCATAAAAACAACCCGATTACGGTAACTTAAACTAATTTTACGTAGAAGTTTCTTACCTGGGTGGGAATACACAATTGGTAACGTTCTACAGAATGACTTCCGGTATACACGAAATGTTTCACCTTTAGATATATTACGTGGAAATAATGTTCCATCGTAAGTGCCACGTAAAACATTGCACTCTGAATTTCTGAAAAATGCAAAAATCCAGTAAAGAAAAAGAACTTCCCTAATGCATCGTGATTTACTTACCCCGGTTCTCCTTCTTTATATCCCCAATACGACAATCCAGTATTGCCATTCCATGTATCAATAGAAAAGTCTCGAACGTTAGGCTCATACAATTTTTCATGATCTTGTTCGGAAGATGTAAAAGAAAAAAGGTCTGTCAAAATTTCACTGTATGATTTTTCATCATCCGGATCCATTACTTGACGTTCAGCTACTGGACTAGAACTTTTATGATGGATGGGTGTTTTTGACGGTAAATTCATTGACACCAAATTTTCACCTTCATCGAACATCTATGCATATATAAACATATGTATGTATTATGAATAAATCTGGTTAATCAATATTAATGCAACTTACCCTATCTAATAAACCAAATGTCTCAAAAGTTATAATCTCAGGAATTAATTTTGATGCTAATCTCACCAGAGGATCATCATAGCCCCATAAATAGTCATGAACTGACATATTAAAGACAACCTCACTTTTCATTGTGGTTACTAAAGTTCTAATAGCCATTGCAGCTAATATTGAAAGTTTTGAAGCTGCTGTTGTTACTCCCATATATGGAATATTTGGGACAATCACCATATCAACAATTGGATCACCAACTGATTTTTCTCGGATAAATTCGACTTTTCGATGGGGCCGAAAACTAATAGTATTGTTTTCATTGAATGTTGCATTTCTGTTTTCTAAAATTTCTCTGTAAGAAAAAAGAAAAAAATTTAATTATTCTAGTGTTTTTATTTAACATTTTATTAACAACTTACTGGTAAACATATGGTCCGACTTCTTCAACTCTTATTTTTGGGTCTAATCCTTCTAGAAATCGATCAAGATTTGTTATATTAAACAAATAAACACTAATGAAAACATCCAGAGGTGGCTTTTCCCATAATTTATATATAAAAGATCCTGGACGCATCGTTAATTTCTAGAAAAATTTGAATTTTATAAATCTCGTAAATAATTCTAAATGAATTCTTGTCAACTTACGTAGTCCACAACAAGTTGCAGGGGATCTAGTGCTAATATAAGTATCCCTAAACTTAGGCATGATAGACCTATTACAACTAACGTAAATGATCCTGAAAGGAAAAACGTGATTTATTTTTTTATTTTAAGGTATTCTTACAATACGAGTATATAACTTAATTAAATTTGAATTGTCGCATTATAATATTTCTGGCTTACTTCGAGGGATGCCACAAAAACGTATTTTTAGTCAAAGAAACTAAATGTGTTGTGTAGAAGTCAATCTCTCTGAGAAAAGTATGAAAAGATTGATCACAGCCCCATAAACCCTTTATAATTATGTTAAAAAAATTTATTTAAGTACATTTAGATGACGAACCTAAAATATGTACTTGTCAACAGAATAAAAATTCAGTCCTTATCATCATGGTAAGTCATTAGTAAAAGAAGATTACGACAAATAAAATTTGTTTAACAACTGCAGGTATGAAGTAAGATAAAAACGGTTTAAGACGACTCCTATTTTTCAACTAGATTCGAAATTTAATTATTGCATTATACCAATCTATTAAAGTTTGGATATTTTATGTGGCAATGGACTCATGTCCTTATATTCTCTGAATGAAAATTATCTGAAAATGAAGACTATCTTATAACTTATGCATAATCGTTGGATACCAACTCCATGAACATCAGTTTAACTGTTTACAAAATTTAGACCCACTAATGTGCAATGGATTGATTTGTGATGAAAAACCTTCTCAATCATTGCCCAAATACATAGTTAAAATCAAAACTTTTCTTTTTCAATTTTTATCCAGAATGTACAATGTACATTTTCGTTTGAGTTATTTTAATCTTAGAAAATTTCAATTGAAAAATTCTCTAAACCGCTACTAGAGATAATTTTTATGCTCATTATCCCAAGAAGACCTCTTCAACCAGCAGAAAACGTTCAGCACACACAATATTGTTGCAAATGTAAATCATTGAGAAATCACCCGAATATGTCTGATTTTCATCTAATGAAGTGTGTCCATTAATGTAAAAATTTCTAAATCACATTCAAGAAAATACGGAAATAGGAAAAGAAGAAGAGTTTAATAAAATTTAAAAAGTCAGAAGGCGTTTGTATAAATTGACATCAGATGCTCGTCAAAAATTCTTTGTTACCAATTTCTTACCACTAGTAAAAAGTGTTTTGACTCGATTTAAATCATTATCAAAATAAAGCGTAGATAAAGGCATGTATATGTAGAGTTCACGCACTTATTAATTATGCGAACCCATTACTGCAAAATTGTAACTTCCTCGCGTGATATATGAACTTCGTGAACTTTTTTAATTATTAAGAAGTGATAAAAATTACTCTTATCAATAATGTTTTTATGTTTTACTTAGAAAATTTAGTCAATGATGAAAATTCTATTAAGGGATAATCGGAAGACTTTTATGGTTTTGCGTTTTGTTTTTAATTATTGATAATCGTAAGACAAATGTATATATAGATTCATGAAAAAGATTGATAGTATTAATGTGATACGTAATTTAATAAATGTTAAAGCATGACGATCTAATTTCTGTCATAAAGGGATATAATAAGCATTATACGAATGCAAATATAAGAAAAGTAGGTAACTAATGAAGCTAGTCATCGGTATGTATGCACGATTGTGCAAAACATTTCCTCAAAATGCACTCGAAAAATATTATAATTTCTCACAGTATTAATGTTGTGAACCTAATAAAGCATTTATAGATTTAAGGCCAAAATTTAGTAAGAATTTGTTCTAATATTGAAAATTTAAAATTATTTATATATTCGTCATGACTTTTGCTAAAAACACTACATTAGAGCATCAACAGGTCCCTGATTTTAAGGAATAAATTCATTAAAAATGATATATACCATAAAACAGGTAATGGTAATTCAATAAGTAAAAGATAAATAGGGAAATATTTATGTATCATCCTTTGCTAAAAAACAAATGAAAATTTTATTTTTTTTTTTCGAAAAAAATCTTCTTTGAATGATAACGCCTTTACCATGATGCTTTAAGTATCAAACAAACAATCCAGCAAGAATCGAGTATCGTTTCCTTTGTCGAGGTATAGTAAAAGTTCATGCAGCCATTATCATTATCAATACCATTGTACAAAATCTATGTAAATTGAAAGAAAAGGTACAGTACTGGAATATCCTACTCATTTGCTAGTTTATACAAATCCTGACTATTGTACAAAATATGTGTGAGTGAACCTAATACAAAAATTAAGTTTCTTATATGAGGTTAGGCGTTAAAAGTTATATGAGCTTTCATAATTTTGTTGAATTAATCGCAATATAGCTGTTATGGTAGGCCCCAATACAATATTTCATTTAAGTACATATATTACCTAACTCCCATTCTTACCGAGTTTATTTATTCAAATTTACTTCTGGCCTTAAATTCCATATCAAGCGCATTTCGAAAATACTGGCAGTCCTAAGATTTGCTCAACCGACACGCGCCAAATAGAAACACTCCTATACAAGAACCAAATTAGCAATAATGCATCAGAAATCGGAAGAAATATATGATAACTTCAAATTGGGTCTCTTAAGTCGTAAACAATTGAAGACATTTTTGAAACCAGTGGTTACCTATAGAGAGCAATATTATTTTTAGATTAAGGACGACAGACCAAAATCGTAGTCTCCTATCTTGTAACTCTTCTTAAAAGTGTAGGGAAATTCGTTGCCATTACGTAAGATATACTACTGGAATTATCGTAATTACTTTAATTAATAAAACAAAAACTACAAATACGAATTATTAATTCGCAACGATTAATCGGGTCTCTTTGATAAATCAATATAATACGCACGTGTGACACATTCGATGGATACCACTTGCAAGTGGAGATATTTTCTACATTTTATATGTGGCACCCATTTGGACAGATCTTTTGTTATCTACTTCATAATTGATATTTTATATGAAAATATATTTAAATTAGTCAAGTACGACTTTCGCATTTTACCTACCAGGGTAGATACGGATTAAGAAATAAATTTTTTTAGAAGCAATTGTTCTAATTTGTACTATGTACAACAAAGAAAAAAAATCATCCCGCTATAAAATTATTAAAATATCTCACCGGCTACTAATGATTTTTTCTTTTCCGCTGAGCATCTTTCGGTTTGTACACCTGATTTAAATAAAAAAAAAATTCTCCTTCATTACCTAGTTAAAACCGTACTACCATAACTATATGATCGGACGCAACAAAAGAAGTAATAAAAAAAAACGCAGATATATTCTATTTTTTCTTCTGTAAGATTGACGCCTATATCTTCCTTGTTGGAAGATTCATGGAGAAAAAACTAAAGAGTTGAAGGTCGAAGGCCATATTAGCTTTTAACCTTTTTTCTTCTATGAATTTTCCGGAATAAAAGCCAAGTGACGATCAATTATCTATCAATAAATGCACTTTGCTAATAGTTTTTCGAGTATTTGAAGTTCAATGTTAAAGCTATCTACTTAAAAGGAAGGTGTTGAACTCAAATCCATTAATAACTGATTTATGTAGGGCAATTGTATAAATGTCAATAGAAGAGAGACAATTAGAAACAAGTTTTAATTTAGTTGCGTATGGAGAAGTAAGTAGTACTTACTTGTTAAAAGTGAGATTAAATTTCATTCCAATGCTGGTAGATATTGAGTGTATTCCATGTCATTAAGGTATATTTGATTAATAATTAATGATGGAATGATATAGTAAATGAAAAGTTTTTTATATTAATACCATCCACGCTATTCATAAAAACAAGGACTAATCATGTACAGTGTGAATTGATGCAATGAGTTATAATTAGAATACACCACGCTAATAAACAAAACATGATAAAATGTTCTTGAATTTTTGATCAAGAAGTGCAAAAGAGCACAGATACAACACCGCAAAAAAATAGCTCTTTATTTCAGGGATCGTAACAGTTATGGAAATTTTTCAATCTCTTCTAGTTTATCGATTATACTGGAACCTTTTCATGTAAATCTGCGAGCATAACCGTTCCATTTGGAATTTATAATTAAGAGTTCTAAAAAATAAGTGTTCCTGTCCTCTGGAAACCTTTATCTCCCAAAAATTAAATATTTCTCTTATAAAGAAGAAAAAATAAATCTTCTTTCTCTTATTTTATTTTAGGTTCCAATTAAATCAACACGTTTTGCGAAAGTTCATCTTTTCACTCCCGGGATTTCAATTTTAGTACTTAGCAAGATACAGTACAATCAATAAGAAATAGTGAAAATTCAATTTTTTTGTTTTTGGTCACTAATAGTAGGAAATTTTCAAACTGTGTTATTAGTTTATAAAATAATTCGTGTCATAAATTTATAAAACAATGTATAAGGTCTAATAATTTAGATGAAAAAGTTTGAAGATTTCCTACTATTAGTGAAATATTTTTGTGTTTTTTAATTTCACTATTTTTTATCGATTGTACTGTATCTTGCTAAGTACCCAAACTGAAATCCCGGCAGTAAATAGATGAAATTTCACGTAATAATAGTACACTAAAGTTGCAATACAATAAAATTTATTCGACTCCACTCTTTAATTTCAGTTAAAATGGATTTCCTCCAAGTAATTACTGGTCTATCTAGACTAATTCAGTTACAAATTCTTTCTTTCTTTCTGCTTTAGTTCTACTTATGAAATTTGAAAATCATTCTCTGCAGTGAATTTTAAGGATTCGAATTAAATTTACAATCGGTTTGTTAATGATTGAGGGACATTTCACATCTCGCAACCATATAGCACTATTGTATTCACTAGAGTGAAAAAGATGCAGATGTTTCCATTATTCTAAGGGTATCTAAGGAATGTTTTTTTTTGTATTTTAGCCCAACATCATCTCTTCCCAAATTAAGGGTTTCACATTGCTACAAAAGTTAAAAGGCATGAGACTGACGTTGCCCAAAGTGAAATATTTTTGCATTTAATTTAAGAAAAATCTTAGGTAAGACAACATTATTTATGAATGGGAAAACATTTTTTTTAGTAACCAACATCTTAATAACGATAGAGTCAATCTAGTAGTTTTTGGTTCTGATTAAGACTTTACTTTTTATTCGGTGACGCTGTATATAAAAATTCAATTCTCTAAAACCCACATGAAAGTATGAATGACTATAGACAGTGTGAAAGTTGCGGCACCTTGCGAATTCACAGCATGAAATTGAAACATGGTTTTAGGTAACAGTTTTTCAATAGAAGTTTGAGAAAATGGAAATGAATAGGCTACAAATTCAGAAGATTTTCATAAGAAATCACTCTGGCAGGCATTATAATAGAATGTGCAGCGAATACAAAGGGTGAATAGACCAGAAATCATGGGAGAAGTGAAATAATTATAGAGATAGACGAGAGTGGAAGGACTTGCACACTTGCAGAGAAATCAAAGGAAATGATCAAATTAAATAGGCTTTGATAAGTATTACCATAGATGGCACAAGAACTAGATGTCGCATGCAGTACCAAAAACATATACAAAATTTATATGGCTTGTTGGTCTATTTCGGAATGTACCAAAACATTTGAAATGATGTATAGGGCGTGTGATTAATATTTGTCGTACCTGAAGTATTGAGAAAGTCGATCAAATGTATACAAAATGTATAAAAACATTTACTTTAGGCACGCTCTGAAACATGTTATGGTCCACTCCAGAATGCACTACCCATTTCACAATATGTATATTCCACTCTTGTATGCCGTGCGACATCTAGTTCTTGTGACATCTATGCAACTATAATATAAGGATAATATATAATCAAGGAAGGCCATTGTGACCATATGGTAGGCTGCAGCCTAATGAAATCATCACAACATAGGAATTCGCGTCGACAATATCCTTCACCGATTAATACTCGTGGACTGATACTTGTATGCGATGTTGCAAGATCCCATACATCACAAGGGATGTGCCTTCAGCCGCCTGTAGATTTAATTTTTTTTTCAGCTTCGATAGCCATTTTCGCAATTATCGCTTGCGAAATGATATTATTTGGACATTCAAGGAATTTTTCGGTCATTACCAACCAATACATTTCATTTCAAAAGCGTAAACGCAAACAAGTCGAGTAATACTACATACCAGGGTGGAAACAGAAATTTTTTTAAAGATTTCGTCTTCAAAGTGTCTTCCCAAATTCCCAAAGACAACAAAAGTAAACTAAGGCAGAGGTCTAGATTTGCTTGGTTGAACCTATATAATACACCATGAAACTCGCTACAATTTAATAGAGCTTAATCCAAAATACAAAAATAAATTAATGGATTAGGGTTTCATATTTACAGGTTATATAAAAGTTACGAAAGCCCATGTTTCTATAATCCAGGCATTTTGTACATCTCGAATAAAAGCAACTTGAATCACCAAAAACCAACTGTTATTCATCATTATTTATCACATGTACCTAAATACCAATCAAATCTTTGTATATGTCTATTTGTAAAAAAAAAAAATCTTTTCAATTTACTTAAAGAACATCTATACCTATACAATAAACATTATAGCAAATCCATGCAACCTCAAGTTCAAGACAAAATGCATTAACAAAAAATAAAATCATAAAACTATTTATTTATGAAAAAGTACTCACGTTTGTGTTGCTGTTGCCCACCGAATAATTTCATCTTGTCAAAGATTCAAAGTTTAATGCACGTTTCCCCGTCAAAACTATTTGCCGCAATGTATCTGCTCTACGTATGTAAACGAGTCGACCTTAAATGAACACCGCAATATTACATTATCCACTCAAACGAATCGTTTCTAAAAACATTTGCCCAATGCTTTAAGAAAATTACCTGAAAAGATGAGACAGAAAAAAAAAAGAGTTTTGTTTAAAAACGTAAATTTTTTTTTAGCTGACAAAAATATTTACATGATTTATGTCCGCCGCAATAGCGGATTTAATGGGAGATAGTTTCCGTGTATACATTTCGCATTATGACTGTATTCAATTCACGGGACTTTTTCAGTTTAATGATGAAAAGTTTTTGAAAAGTTTAGCTAATAGTTTATATTTATAACTGAAATACCATAAGGCAATTACAATTTTGTCTTGTAACAATAACTTATTGGTTTCGTCATTATTTATGTAACAGAAAGAATATGTTGGGAATATTAAGTATAACAGAAAACTCTAACTCTCTGCGCTGTAAAAAAAAACAACTACAATATTAGAGGGATTTTAGATTTAAACAGCCTTCATCAAGCCAAACCAAAAATTGTATAACTGGGGAGCCTAATGGTCTCAAGGATACAAAAAGATAAATTTGTGTCACTGATATAAATTGTGATCTTCTTAAACGTTTGCTGAGTCAGTTAATATTATTCTTCCTCTCTTCCAAGTAACAATACTTTCGATTTGGAATTTTCAGCACCTTTTTCTAGTTAACTCATTCATTCCTTTCTCAAAACATGATATGAACATCCTTTCCGTACAACAAAAAGGAAGAAAACTGAACGCTTTTAAGATCGTTCGTGTGTTCGTTTCTCTGTCTGTCACAGACGTTTTGCTCGAAAACGATATGACGTACGAAATTTGAAATTTGGCAGAATGTTAGGTCTTTATACCAATTTAATCTATCGTGTAGGGTATCGTTTGAAAGGGTTTCTTCCATGGATTGCAAAAAAAAATTCAAAACTTTTGATGAATTAGGTAGAAAGATATAGCCCCAAAGCGCGAAAAAATACTGCTCCTTGATCTTCTAGATCTTCGTTTGAAAGGGTTTCTTCCATGGATTGCAAAAAAAAAAATTCAAAACTTTTGATGAATTAGGTAGAAAGATATAGCCCCAAAGCGCGAAAAATTACTGCTCCTTGATCTTCTACATTTCTAAAGCTAAAATTTTGATATTATTAGTAGGCATTGACACATATAGCAAATAGGGAGCTTGCCGCTTTATTTGTGAGTCTCAAAGATGCTAGAAAAAATGTGTTTGTTCTAACCTTTAAAACAAGATCTTACTAATAAGACCAATTCTTATAAAATTACTCGTGCGGTTAGAAATGGCAGGTTATAAGTTAGTCACCTATACTGCCTTCAGATATCAAAAAGGCGGTAGATAGATATCCTGTTCCTGCAATTGGTTTTGCATGATGGAATTCAATGAGATTAAAATTTTACAAGAACTAATCCAAAACAGTAGCATCACTTAAACAACGATAATGTTGTAACTTTGATTTTTATAAATAACAATTGCATGACTTTAAGAGAAATATATTATGTAACTTCAATAAGAGCCTTCTTCTTTTGAAAACAAATGTGCAATTATGCCAGATCAATGCATAAATTTTGTCAATTAAGATTCATCTCATTAAAATAAATCTATCATCACAAGTATTATATATTAATACACAAATGAAATGAAAATTTTAAAAATGTGGCGATAGTACAACTGCATATATGGTTTTACGTAATTCATTCTACAAAATTTATATAAGCTTTAGTTTTTGACATTTTTTGAGTTCAATAATAAGATAATATCACAATAACTAAACTTATACCATTGACACACTGTACATAATCATCTCAATAAATTATTATTAAACGATCTCATTTTATGCGCACTGACACTCTGAAAGTATTTAATTTTGAGAACAGTGGAATTGAGAGGTGAAATTAATTTAGAAGTGTTCCTACTATATTATCAAATTTTTGTAAGTTTAGTGAAGAACTGGGCAATTTAATAAAAGTTTTATGTGTACATGAAGCTCTAAAATGAAAAAGGAGTTTGAAGGACAAGCAAAGTGCTTTTGAACATTTCCACTACAAAAAATTAAAAATAAAAAGGTAATGAAATATGGTATGGAAGAATATTTCAATTTGAAAATGCATATAAATAATCTGTTTTATTCTTGATTACAATTCTTTAACATCAGATGAGTATTGTTGTTTTTTTTAAGAAGATGTGCCACAGTTGTGTCACAAGTAAGTAAATTCATGGAAGATTTTCTTTAAATTGTTGGTTGATAAATTTAGCTGCCCGAAACTATCACCTTACTACCAACAGCACTACACTCAGTCCCTTGACTTTTCATTTTTGTACTTTTAAAAATAAGGATATTAAGCATTTCATTCACAAATCACTTGAAAGGGATTTGACAATTAATTCCAACGCAATTGACATAATTCCATGATTTCAATCTATATTTTCGATCTTATTATGTAGTTCAACAAATCCAATTTTTCATGTCAAATCAAAGAAATATACAGATATCGGCATCTCTAGTACCAAAAAAAGTCTCATTTCTTATCCGAATTTAGTACAAAAACATTATGCAAAAGACCAAAGTATAAACGTTATCCATTTAAATATAAGGATCGAATATGTTTCGTATACAACTAATACATTAACTAGATATTGGAGAGCCTGATACTATTTTGGTGTGAAATCTATCCTTTCAGTAATATTAAAAGCATTCAAATTATTTGTATCAATAGAAACACTTACAAATATTTCATATGAGCAGAAGAGTCAAACGAGTTACGCATAATTGAAAATTTGTCACACTTACACAGTATGCCTTTGGTTTTGCTTCGTGCCACGATGGCAAGTAGGTCTAGGAATGCGCGAAGTTCTTGGATAAGACTGTATGGCTGAGGACTGTAAGTGTATGGGAAATATAGTACATTATATATATATTATATACATTGGTTGGTAAAAATGATAATGTTTTTTAAAATATATATTTAGATTGTTTCATAAAATTAATTTTTTTTTCTAATTAAAAATGTTTTGATTTCTTCTATGTGAACAGAGAGCCTCATTTTTTAATACGTTGGCTAGAATACAAATGGGTTATCATAGTTTTCTGTCTAATAGAGTATGAAGCATCCCAAGATACTTACAAAAAACTACAATTCCCTGTTTGAATTCGAATCAATTCGATCGACCGAATTCGCAAATAAGGTCTAAACTACTACTGCATTTGTATAGAATCGTATACCATCAGTATGAAGGTTTATTCACGGAATGAGATAAACTTAATATAACAGAAATATAAAAAAAGCATGTTTAAAAAACATTTTATATGAGAAGTTGATTCAACTATATATAAACTTTATATAAAACAATTTTATATCCAGTTGTATTATATTAATAAACGCTATAATAAAATTTTATAAATTCGGGAAGTATATATGTACAATTTATTCAAACTTTTTATGGACCTATATTTATATTATTTCTTTATAATATTTACATATAAATTTTTAACCGTTTAGGTATTTCCCAATAATTTTTTGCATGTCTCACCAAGACCTATCTATATTAATAGATGCGCTCCGGTTGTGGACTTTTGTAGGAAAGTCTGTCTAACTGAGTATGTTGTATCAAAATAAAATTTCATAGATCATAACAACGACTTAACTTTAGGAATGCTAAAATGGCAATTGGCAAAATCATAATTCCGTGAATATCGAAAAAAAAAACATTTTTTTGCATCTATTAAATTAGACAAAACACTGAGAAAGAAGAAACAAGTTTTGAACACACAAATCCGTGGTTAGAAACAGGTAAACAAAATTATTTTTTATAATTAAACTACTACTACTAATAATTATATGTAACGGCATCGCACTATGTAGTCACAGGATATTAACTAGTGAGGGTAACATGGCGTATACATTCAAAACCCCCTTGAATGAGATTAATCTAAATTTATTCGTAATTATTTAGAAATTCTTCAGCCATCGTCTCACGCGAGACTTCACGTGAAAATAAAGATATAAAAAGTAGCTTAGACCTGTAGTATTGCGGCGACTCATTCATTGAATATCTAATGATTATAAATAAAAACTGGCAGTCATTAATAAATAACAACAAATCGTTATGATTTGCCACTTACTAAACACTTTCAGAATAATTGTGTTCCGGTCAATGAAAAATAAATATGATTTTCTTGACAAGTACAATTAATTTGGGTGATAATTAGTATTTCTAATTGATAGGAACTGCAAAGTGCATATGGCTATTCTAGTGATAAGCTTCACGCACTTAAAACCAACAATTAAAAAAGCACGCCCAAGTTATAAGAACTTGAAATATTTGCATATTTCTGTACTGTTTTCATTTTGTTTTTGCTTCTATGTTCCTCTAATACGGAATCCTTGAAAAGATTTTATTAATCTTTTTTAATGAGTTGTGTATCTTTGAATATTTATAATGTATTATACCAGTCAGTCATACAAAACAACATTTTATAGTAGATATATTTGTGTACTACCAAATATTTGAGAAATTCTAATATCTTACGACTTTTGGCAAATACTCGTTATTCTTACTAGTGAAAGCGTTAGATCGTAAATTCTGGTTTGGTTAGTCATTTTATGTATGTATAAAAGCTTTATAAGGAAATAGAACTCGACCAGTTTGTGAAGGTGTAAGATATTTTATATTTTCCCATCTGCAAATCGATTTTTTTTTTGCATATTTATTTTTTTGGGCTCTAGAACTCAACTAGTTTTCAAACTTCATTAGATTGTACGTTTTTTTATAACATTCTATGTACTTGTCGGAATTCATTAATTAAATAACCTGAAAAAGAATTTGCATCGCAGCAGGAAGTATAAAGTTTCTTGAGGTTACAATTAATCCATTTAACGGGTTTTTGTTTTTTGGATGGTGGAAATTTTGTTCTGTGTTTAGTAACGTTAAACAGGACTTTTGACAAACAATAGAACACAACTAGCCAGCTATAATTAGTTATGAAGTATTGAAAAGCATTGGTGGTAGGAGGGCAGGGGGTTGGGGAATTTACATGGCATATAATCGTTTGACTTTTGCAATTTTATCTTTATTTTGTCATATCTATTCCAAATTCTCTTACGAACTGACAAATTAAATTTGCAGAATAGTACCGATTTCGATTGTTACTGGAATTGATCTAAACAGAAAAATCTTTAAAACCTTTGCATCTGCTCAACTCACATTTTTTTTTTCAATTTGTTGCGCACACAATCATAATGCATCAATGCATAATTTCAATATTGCAGTTCGCAGCAAATCTGCTTTTTTTCAACTTATTACATTTAAGTTTCTTATAAAAATACAAAATTGTAAATTTGAGTCAATCGAACTACATGGCCCACAGAATCCTATCGCAGAACACATAACATATGAAAAGAAAAGTACAGAAAGACGAATCATACTACAATGTAAATTTGAAAGAATTATCTCTGCAATAAATGCTCTTCTGCCATCCTTGACTATGGCACTCAGTAGTTGTAGAGCCCTTACCTTCCTTACCATATGCCTAAGTGTTTTCCTATTTCAGCGAGACATATACATTTTTGACCGTTTGTCAATATTTCGTTAGTTGTAAAAAAAACTTGAATTTTTAGAACAAATCTTTTCGAAACGATGACCTCAAGGAACATACTTCAGTGTTTTAAATTTTTAAAGAACATAATATACTGAATATGCAAATTTCGTGGGTTCATATTTTTGTTTGACAATTGCCGCATACATAACACGTTATAATATGTAAAAGCCATTCTTTGATTTACGCGACTATGATAGTTTGAAATTCGATGTCAAATTGTCGTCATTATGTTATAAATTTGACGGTGTTACCTCGGACCGTTTTATAATCCGGTGTACCGCAAGGTTCTGTGCTCTCTCTTACTCTTTTCCACATTTTTATTAATAAGCTACTAGCTCTCACTTTCAATCCTATTCATAATTTTTCAAAGGAGACCACCCTTGATTTCGTGCTCTCGTTCGCCTCTAGAGCTGATTCCTGTCAGAATGCCACAGTTAGCAAACGAAGCTATATGTTCAGTTCACTGAAACATGACCTTACAACAAAACTCGCTTGGGGTAGAGCGAATCGGGTCTTGTTTAATACTCTAAAACGCAATGTTGTCTGCTATCACTCAAACGTACTGCAACACCCGCTCAACCAAGTTTCGCCGATGGAGAAATTATCTCGAACTCGCCATCCCTTAACATCTTAGGCATTGAAATATCCAACAATCTTAGTTGGTCTGATCACATTTTTGGTATTTCCAAAAACGCGATGAAATGCCTGGGCTTCTTGCAAAGATGCAAGAAATATTTTACTACATCAGACTTGCCGGAAAACTACAAGTCTCAAGTAAGGGCTCGATTTTGGGCAGATGCTGAATGTACTGCATTGTTCGCGTTAGACAAAATCTAAAAGAAGGTCTTACGGCTTATTGACGATGACATATCAATAGCAACTTTTGTATGGCTCTCGCTCTGAAGAAATCTCCAGCCTGACTCCTTATAAAATTCTTCCTATGGGCACCACAGGAGGTGTAACCCGAGCTCACCCTCACACCCTTGAAGCCAAATTCGGCCGTACCGCGAAATTCCGCGAATCCTTCATAAACAAGACAGTACGAATGTGGAACAGTTTGCCATCATCTGTTCTCTCCCTTAGCTACGGGCCACAAAAATTCAAGTGCAATGTAGACCGTCACCACCTTGACTCAACCCAATAATCCCCAATTCCCTATCCCTTCTTCCCATTCTGCTAAGACAGTGCTACGGCATCATTGGGTATTCCCTAAGCTTTGGCATCATCATAAAAAAAAAGCAATATAAATATACAAGATGAATGATAAATAGAATGTAGAAAAATATTGTAACTGTTATTGTAATTGTTGACGATGGATTGGGAAAGTTCTTTTTCTTAATTTTTTCAGTTTTCTTCCTATGTGGTTGTCTGTTTGTTCGCACAATAGCTTGTGAACGCTTCAACAGGACCTAAATTTTGTGCACAACCTTTCAATAATATTTAAGAAATTCAAAAATATTAAAAATCGGATAACTATGTAGGTACGTAGTGTTTTCATATAACATCTTGTTCTAAATATATTTTGTAAACTGACTGAAAGCATGCTGACCGAGAAACATCATGGAATTTTGGATGTGTGAAAATTTTGATAGACAACATCACTTTTACCACCTGAAGAGCCATTCTAGAAATACATATATGGAACTCAACCTTAAAGATCTAACAAGCACTTTTTCAAAACTAACGGTCCACTATATTTACGGATCTAGTATATACTAGCTAAAGTTACCCGTTCTAAAAACGGTTTATAAAAACTAGTTATTTTTTTATTTATTATACACAGATTAAAATTGATCTAAGAACAATCATGAATTCTTTGCCAATTTTAAAAATATTTCAAATCACTAAAAGTTTATAATTGGAAGGATTCTACTTACTGTTGGAAATCATAAAAAAATTTTGTATACCAACATATTTCCGTTAGAGATATTCGCTACTAATTGTGATCAGCTTTCAATTCATATAAGCAGATCTATAAAATTTAGGCACAGAATTGTTGTCTTACAAAATCTTCATATATTGTCTTCTAATAGAATTAATACATATCTCTTGAAAAACCATCCAAAAACTCCATTCATCCCGTGCAATATGGACGAATGGAAATTTTAAATAATTTATACTTTTGCATAAGCTTTGTATATCACGAGTATTTCCTACTGCCAATAAACAATCTTTTACAGAACTAAGCAATTGCAGAACTTCCATCTAAATACATTTTTTCGTCCCCAAAATGACAGTAAATTTTTTAGCTGCGATCTTAATTATCATTGCACTTCCGTTCCAAATATCTTCAGTTGTTATAGAATCTGCAGTATAAATCAGATTTATAAAAGTAAGCTGAATGAAATGCTCGTTTACTGAAAAACGCAATCCTCTGAAATATTAAGAGGACGTACGCAATTAATTGCTGGGCATTCTCATTTTTACATCGATGATGTGATAGGCACTAAGCAGTTTTCATTCTTACATTAAAATTCAGTTTTGGGAACGATAAAATTACTATCAGGAACTATGGCTCTACATATATGTATACTCTTAATGCAATCAGAACATTGAAACATCTATTTTGCCAATGTAACAAATAATTGTAACGGTTGTGAAATATTATTATTCTAGAATAACAATTTATTATTTGACAGCTAATTTTTTTAATACAAAAAGCCTTGCTATGGTGGTCAAATTACCGAAAATGAATTTTCCCAAATGGACAAACAAAATACTAAAATAGGAAAAACTTAAATGTTTTACTTATTAATCTTTTTATGTGTGCACTTCTTGCCGTATCAGAGAAATATAAGCTGGAACTCCTACTAAAAAGGACCTCAATAGACGTATAAGTTTTGCTTAAACCACATACATATTTGTAGAAATGTGAATTTCTAGACAAGTTGCTAAGACCAACAAATGAAAACTTTTCATTAGGATCAATGTGAAGAAATTAAGAGGATTAAATTATTAATTAAAAAAAGAAAAACCTCTTGAACAACAGGTAACTGTGAACGCTAGACCTAATTTTAAATCAGTGGTTCATTTCTGATCCTTTTTGTTCAATAATTGGTTACGCTCCCACTTTTCAATATACATACTTAAAATTGAAGGATCTTCGATATTCTCGATTTTTTTTTTATTATTTACAATCCACAATATATTTTGAATTTTATAAAAATTTATTTCAAATCATATGGAGAAAGGCAGGGTGTATCCTATTTTTTCAAACTCTATTTTATATTATTTTTGCACTAACCTTTAGGTTTTTTGTACTGCAAACTATTTCTTCACTTCTAGCACTTTTTTATTTTTCTTTAATATTTATTTAAAATATTGTTTTCCTTCATTTATTTCTATTTGCTTTTAAATCCTTAGATAATCCAATTTTTAGCCACTTCAAATAAAAATTATTCACAAACACTTAATATATTATAGAACTGAAAACTGAAGGATCAAGAATCGAACCGATTCTCTGTTCACAAAATATCTTTTAACTCTTAACGTAAAAAAATTACTAGTCTGGTACTACCAAGATATCCTTCTGCCCGAATTTACTGTATTGTGTAGTAGTTAAGACAATCGCACTCTTAAATTTAACCACAAAATGATGATTCTGACTGTTGTCGGCTGTCTTTATATCAAGTTTCAAACTTAATAACCGCTCGCTTAAGCTTACTGAATGACGACATTGATTTTAAGTTAAATCTTGCTTACGTCTTTTATGCTCTTTAGCATTAACCAGCTAGCGAGTAGAAGGAGAATGCGCCAATTCTATTGGGGCCTTATTCTTATTGGCGGTAAGTTATTGCGTTACAAGGAGAGCGATAATAAAGGGAGAATACTTATCACTGTATGCAGTGTCTCAGACAATGTCATACAAATCAGTTAGGTCATGTTTTACTCGATTTCATTTGTAATCAGTCACGACGCAAACCACCAGAAAAGGTGGAATTAGTAGTGTTCTAAGCAAGCGCACAAGTCTGTTGACACACAAATAACAACAACATCAAAAATATATATATGTAGGTATATATATATATTTTTTTAATTAATCATTTTGAAGCAACTAATTATCTTTCAGCAGATTCCGTTAGTCTCCATATTTGTTAGCTTTTATTTATGCTGCTGAGATTTTTATGTGAGCTTAGTGAGAATTACAAAGTTTTTGAGATAATTTGAATGCAAAATTCTTGATACGTGTGCGTTGTTTTAAGTGAAAGTGAAAGCTTAGTATTAGCAGGAATAAGCGAAAATATTTCTAATTAAATTACAACTTAGATAATTTATGTATGTACCCCTCATTAAATAAATATATTTAGAATGGACAATAATTATGATAATAGGTATTATGATTTGGAGCTGGGTTTCAATGTGAATAGTACTAAGAAATTTTTCGAATATTTTCAATGAGAGATCAGTAGCAGCACATCGATTAATTAATAGGATATAGCATAAAAGGCAAGAAAAATCAGTAATTACCATATTGGAAGCGGTAAAAATTTGGTTATAGCCCCACCCGAGAAAGTGAGGTATTTCACCGACCAGGACAGTGTTGGTAAAAGGGAAATCACTGATAAAACATATCTGAGTACACGCAACTGTTAATGATTTTATAAAGTTCTCACGTGGAAGCTCAATATAAACAGCTTCTGTAAGTTGGGCCAAATTTCAAAGGCGCTTGGAATAGTAAGTAACAAAATGAATATCTTCTTGTTTCAATCATAGGTACTTGCTGGAATTCCATTATTCAGAGAAGACTTGTGGGGGGAGAGGTAAGTTTTACATAAAATACTCTGTATCTTAAAAAGTACATGGTGTACGGTCACCGTTACAGGACATATTGTATGGCCTTTCCAACTACTGCTCAACCAGTTCCGTACCATTCTATTCTCCTCTCAGAAGTTATGGGGATCTAAAATAAAAATTTCGGATTTTCTTACCTTTTTTTTCACTTTGAACTATATATATTTTTTTTTTTGCAAAAAGGTCTTTAACATAACTTTCTTATAAAAAAAAAACTGTAAACTGTAGATTCTCCTACTTATTTTGACCTAGTGTTATTTTATTAGCTCTCTACAAATCTATAAATTGATATTTATAGACGAAATATTAATTTCTGTCTATCTTGTGGAGCACTTTGTGAAAACATGGTAGCATATTACCGTCTCTGGTGTATAGTTTCATTAGAGTTAATTCGTTCAACCTCAAATCGTGTTAATTTAAGGGTAATTTTTAACTGTCATAGCCCTCTATTTATATGTTGATGATTCTGAAAGCCAGCAGAAACCCAATCTCACAAAGCTGCGACATATCTTTAAGAGTAATATAAGGATTCCCATTAATAGTTTCTTCAATTGTACTTAACTCCTCTTCAATGATTTTTCTTTCCCGATTTGCATCACAGCACTTTAGAACAATTTCCAATCCGTTTTTCTTGTAAGGCCCTTCGCCCACGGAGCTACTCAGTTGTGATGGACAGGTTGGTAATTGAAGTCACAACTTGGTTAATAACTGATGATTCGCACACAACTACATAAATGATGGAACTAGAATCACTTTGCTTCAGTAGCAAGCCATGTCACAAGTTTTTGAAATATTTATAATTAATATACTGTCGAGTAAATCAAGTGACGAGGAGAATTTAGTCCTCTATTATTATTATCAATACAGGAGACGAAAGCAAAAATGATTTTGGATTCATCCTTACATTGAAAGGAATACAAACTATAGAATATTCGTCGCGGTAAGTGAGTTGCATCAAACAGATACAGAGCTTTTCGCTACTATAGTAGAATGTCTAAGGAGTCTTACCGTCATTTTGTGCAAATCGTTTCGCCTCGCGTTGCAAATTCATTACCAACTAGTAGCGCCGTGAGTGGAGTGAGTACATAGGCAATGATGCATAAGTTACTTATTGGAAACTTGAAAGAAATGTTCATCACCTTATAGTATTTTTTGAATAGCTCCGTGTGCAAAGGGCCTAAGAACAAATTATAGATTTACGGCTTGTAGCTGCCTCTCGTCAAGTCTTTCCTTCCTCGCAGGAGCTTCTTTTGCTCCTTTTTACAAGTTTTATGCTTATGACCATGGCTTTTACTATCAAAATTTGCAAATTTACAATAATTTAAATTTAGTGCATGCGGATTAACAACTGACAAAATTGTAAAATCCAAACTGTTCATTACGGTTGCTTCGAAGAACCAAGACATTATTCACAACAATATTATCTACATGTAGTTTATCACAGTTTTAAGATTTTTCTTACGGAAGTTATCACAGAACAACGAATTCTGGATCAGCTGCAGATGTTTCTGCCAATGCTGAACATATAATTTAGATTGAATATATATACTTTCGCATGTTTTAATTTTAAAACCCCTTTGTAAGTGATATAATCTACAAATAGTACAAATATTTTAGAAAGGGTTATTTTAATTGGTTAATTAAAGTTTGTTTCAAATGAAGTAAAGCTTTATTTAATTGGCCACAAATTTGTTTTATTTGAAGTAAGGTTTAATTTAATTGTCAAAAAGTTTCTTTCGATTTAAGGTTGAATTTTATTGGCTTAAAGTTTAGTTTATTTGATGCAGAGTTTGTTGGTTAAAAGTTGAATTAAAATGAAAAAGGGATATATTAGTTTTTCTCTATCACAAGTTGAAAAATCAAGTGGAATTTTTTAATAATTCGTAAATTGTTTTGTTTTTTGTTTTTTTTTTTTTTTAATAATACACCCCTAAGTAATCATCAAACAGGAAAAAAGTCAAAAGTATTGTAAAAATTGGAGATATTTTATAGAATATTATAAAATTCATCCTGAATTGTGGAACAAGATGTGTGGCAATTACTATATACCTATGTAAAAATAATTAGGTCCGAAATGAAAATTCTTATAAAGAAAATAAAAAAAATATATAATTTACAAACTTGTTTCAGGGACGAATTAAAAAAGAAGGTATTTAAATGAAAATGATAAATCTGGTTCAAGTGAAGACGATGTTTATGTACCGTCTGTGTGGTATTTCAAATAAATTGTTTAACTATTTAAAAGAACAGAAACCTTATGTATCAGGAATTTCATTATTGGATTCTTCAGATGAAATTGGTGTGCTACTGCAGTAAGTACAAATTATATTTAAGTTCGCATTTTATACCGCTCTTTCAAAATTATTGCAGGATACAGAACAAATATAATAAAGTTCCTCGGTCTAATAAAACAATATTGTTGAGTACAGAAAGCAATTTCTGCTGAATGTAGAACAATTAATTGATGCAACTACAAAAACTAGAATAAAATAAAACATCAGTTTTTGCTAATTCATAGAGATCCTTTTTCCGGAAGATTATTGCAGAGAAGAATTTTTATTCTAAAAAAATAATTGAGGAATCACTAATTTCAAGTCAATTAAAATAATTAATAATAAATGCTAGAATATTATATTTGTATGGATGTATGTACATATTTATTTTTTATTTTCATTTATAAATTACTAGTTCAGTCAATAGGGACTAAATAAGGGTTTTGCCCTACAAAAGATGGGGTGGTTGTGATTTTTACATATGTTATTCAGTTCCGGGCCCCGATGAAAAATCCAAGTTTAGACCTTTGTGGGGCTCCATGCGGTCCGCTATCTTCGATTAAAGGTACCAAAAATTGGTTTTTTCAAAATTATTCCTCAACGGTTGATCCTACGACTAAAATTTAAAAATATATTTTGAAAAAGACTAAATTCTCTACATTTTTTGTAAGTCTGATGTGTAACGAGTTACAGCTGCGGAAACGTGAATATTCTTCCAAAAAAAAATGCATACATATAGTACCATTTATACAGGGTGTTTCGTCCATGGTGGTCCATAGGACAGGGGGTGATGGTAAACATTTAGTCAAACAAAAAATTGTATGGCAAGGGGGACCGGTATCTCAACCGCTTCGGAGTTACGGGGTGATTAAGAAAATTCGGTAGTCTTTTACAAAATGCCCTTTATTTTAAAAAGTACAGAGTGTACGGCCATTTAGAGAGCTCATTGTATGCAGAACTTCATGTGCTTTCCAACGACTGCTCGACGAGCCCCGTACTCCTCTCAGTTCAGGAGTTATAGTTTGCTAAACAGCATACTTTTTTTAAAAAATAATATATTTAAAAAATAAAAAAATATTAAAAACTAAAAAATAAATAAAGCAATTAAAAAATAAGAATTCAATTAAAAAGTAAATGGAAATTCAAAATAAATTTAAAAAATTTAAAACAATTTAAAAACAATACAAAAAAATTACTAACTGAAGAGAGAACACGTAACTTTAGCCAGTTGTTAAATAAAAACATAACATCTAAAACGTATTTTTCACTATTGATTTTACTGCACTTGCCACTGATTCAATTTTTCCTGCGCGAAAGATTTCATAACATTTACTCCTAAAGCATTATCGTCAATACCAGATACATTTTGACAAGCTCAAGTAGATTTAGTCTGTTATTTACTAACTTTTCTTTAGTTGCAAATTCGGTGAATATCAACCTCCACAGAAACCATTAACGATAGTTATCAGTGCAATAATGTTTTTTTTTCATAATTATAATGAAAAGAACAAAACTTTTGGAATAATCCAAGACCTCAAATTTACAAATATGTTTCTCATTTACACATGGATATTTTTAATTTTTTTTTATCATTCAAATGTTTATGTAATCCCTTAAAGGAGTACTAATTGCTGTACATGTTTATATATAACTAGGTATTTTTCCTAATGCTTGTAAAGATAGAGCAGTGGAAAATTTAATCTCTTAAAAGAAAACTAAAGTTTGTTTATTTAATAACATATTTATTTTAAGCTCAACAAAAGCTGATTACTACATACAAAGCAATTTACAAAGCGCAAATACTTAGAATACTAAAAATTGTGAAACCTCAAACTCAAATCAACAAAATCTATGTATAAAAGAACAAATCTCAATTAAACTGATTTTTTATTTGATTCTTAGTTAAATTTAAGCGCGTTACATTCAAAATAATGATGCTTAAAGAAACCAGATATAGAAGATATCGGCTCCTGTCTACCATAAAATTGTAATGTTTTGCAACAATTCAAGGGAATTGAACCCTTCCTGTAAAATGCTAAAAAGACAGAACAAAATCTGGAATTGTTTTAACGCTTTTCGAGAGTTCTAGGGGATAGTACGGTGGAAGCGCAATATGATTATTCCAAGGAAACTCACGCAGAGCAAAATCTAAGAAACCTACGTTTAAAAGCCTCGATTCGGCAAACGTGAAAGGGGTATAATCAAGCCCAGACAGCACATTAATTAATGAAATTCCGTCTACTGTGGAATTGAAATACAATAGGTAATTGTCTCCAGAAAAGAAATGGTAGTACACTTGAATGAATTCGAAGGAAAACAGTTATTTGACAGCCAAGTATAGAAAATGGCTAAGTCAGAATTTTTAAGGAACACAATTGTTTTCGTCCGAAATTATAGGAAAAAAATTGGCTTCGTCAGCGTAACAAAGAATCTTGAAATAAGTCAGGACTGAATCGGGGTTGATGATTAATAGTAATGGACCAAGGTGACTGCCCTGTGGAATACAAGAAGTATTCTTAATTTCAACAGAAATAGCACCTATAAAAAAAATTCTTTGCGTTCGGTCTGTTGCCAGAAAGCATGTATAGATTTGATAAGCTTTAACTGGAATTAAATCGCTTATTATCGTACGTTATCGTATGAAATAGACAATTCTCCACAAAATATTATCATATGTAGGGGAGTGTCGTCAGGGCTGGACACCCTATTTATTTTTGCTCATAACTTCTGTTTAAGGAAGAATTTGTTCAATCAAAGCACATCCTTGGAAAGGTCTGGGAAAATGGAACACTTTTGCTGAACATTGTAGATTTACTGGGTGAAAAGTGAAAAAAATATAGGCATTTAATGAAAAGTGAAATGCTGCCAAGGTCTGCCAGTGCCAGGTTGGCCAGTCGATGAAAAAGTTTGCTGAGATGATTGAAAATGACCTGGAGAGCTAATTGAATGAAATAAAAAGCCGAATTTGTTGCATTTTCCTATTTTTTAAACATAACTTTAATGGCACATTATCCGAAATAGAATTTTCGGCAAATGTCGTCGGTCATTGACGCACTTCAAATGCGCTTGTCTCTGGCATTATCCTAAGAGAGCTTTTTCTGAGCTTTTTTGCCGGGCATCTTCCTTTTGCTGGTATTTTACTGGCGCACTTCGTTCGGATTGGTGCTGGAAGTTTTTAGGACGTCTTTAAAGCCCACAATCACAGTGGGCCAACCCTGACTGCACATAGTGGCCAACCTTGATGACAAGCTCCATTGCCAGATCACATGATACCACAACCAGACATGTTACGGGATTGAATTTTCGTCTTGGTTTCTTTTCAAGCATGAGTTACAAAACACATTCACAATGGTTACCTTGATGATTGCATATTTTTTCCTCACTTTCTGTCCGTATTAACACTGGCACGGGTTAGTACCCGTGGAACGGGTTAGTACCCGTTTCAATATTCGCTTATTGGTAACCCTGAGTAAATATTACTCACACAAGAGAGCTGAAATATTTTAGCGGAATACAATAACAGAAAAATGAAAGAATAGCATTCCCGCAAGAATAATTTAAAATTTATATAAGGAAATTTTAATTAATAAAGTAAAGATAATTAGAAATGAAAAAAATCATATTTTGTACACCTTGTAAATTTTTTTCGTTTTTAATAGATTTTGTACTACAATTTTGGGTTACCGGCCAATGAGGAGCATGAGGAATGAGAGGGCTGACCTGCTAGGAAGGCTCTCCCTCCCTTAAACTAACAATCACGCTTCAGGCAAAGCTCTTAAGAAGTGGGGACGCTGTGGTCATATGTCGTAAAGAGCAGTGCAGCCTTCTAGCAGAAAGTGAGTAAAATTTACTCACGGGTAGCATTCCAGGGTTAAAAAACTTTTTTGGAATTTGAAACCACTGAGTGCACAGCACATACTTTGCGTTCACGCTCCAAATCCGCAATGTCACGAAAACTTCGCCGTTACTGAGAGATTATTTTCCGGGTTCAAACATTGGTGGCGCTAGCGGTCAAAACTAAAAAAAATCGCAGATGACCGTAAGCCCAGTTCCTTTAAATATGTTCAATGATTTTTCATTTTCCTTTCTGCATGCAAATTGTTTATCCATATTCTTTTTAGTTTATTCTTTATATTACTTCGCCATTCATCTGTATAAAACAAACTTTACATGTAAATATCTGTTTGTCCCTAAAATTTATATATCGTCAACAAATATAAAGAAAAAGGGCAATAAATAAAATAAATCCTTTTAGGCGGAATTTATCGTGATTACCAAAAGAAAAAGAAAAATTTATATATAATTTTGTTTATAAAATTCTCTTCTAAGATCAGCTTATGAGTACATAAAGTATCTTTGGTGGTAGAAACAGATTCCACTAAAGATGATAAAGATGTGTTGAACTTTGATGTATGTTTTGTTTATAATTAATTCTTCATTCATCATAAATCGTTATCACTAATAAAAAGCAACAATCCTCAAATGATCAGGATAAATTTTCAAAGTAAAATTTTATATAAATAAAAAAAAAAGATTGAAAGGTTGCAATGGTATCAAATGCAGACTCTGATTTCAATCAAGCATAGCAAAAGAAATCTTGTTCCGGAAATTATTGTGACTTGTTTTGACTTAATGGAGCAATAATTGTGTATAATTAATTATTTGAGAAGCTCAATTAGCATGCGCCGCTAATCGAAATACCAATTATTGCGGGTATCTATTTTTAGATTAAATATATTTTGTTTGTAAGCGATCCATAACTTTAAGTGATAATAGAGGTTATAACAATCTATTAGCAATAAACACATGCATCTCCTCTAGTATAATCTATTTATGTGAGTCCAGTGGACTTTCTTAATGAGCGCGCAAAAATTAGCAAGCATTTTGCACAGTTTATATAAACGCATAATTTTTACCTTAATTAAATATATTATACACGCATACAGTATCAACATTAACAGTTTGAGTCATGAACTCACTAGACTAGACTAGCTGTCTGACATTGTTGCAATAATATGGCAAAATGGACATTCGATCATTACACATTGGAATAGTAAATGATTTGATTGATAGTATGCCGCGACGAGTACTTTTGAAAATATTATATAGAGGCATTTCACAGAACACCTTCGGCTCGAAGCAATGCTGATGTAATTCAGAAAAATTTCAAGTGAATTGAATTTTGTATTTACTTTTATTCAAATATTAAATTCAATTCAATAATAAGTCTCCATCATTTAATTGTAAGGGGGTTTTTTAAAACGCGTATAAGCTGGAAATTGTAGTTTCGCTATTATCTACGAGTCTATTAATTCTACAGGGAGAAATACTTCTATTACTAAATAAACATTATGAATTATTTATAAAAAAAAAATCTTTTACATACTTTCAAGCCATCAGTTTTTATAATATGGCGTTAAAGCAATTAGAGTAGGCTATTACATATTTTTTTTACATAGTAGCCCTTACCAGGCCTAATCCATAATTTAAGGGCTTGCCAAAAAGTGTAAAATGCAAAATAACTTGTATTTTTTTCTTGTTTTACAATTAACTTATTAAATCTATTACCCTGTTCGAACCAAACCGATTCCAATATATTTTGTTAACACACAACTTCTGAAAAGAAAATGTCCTGAAAACAAACATTTGATTACTCTTTATCAAAAAACAGGTACACAGCCCAACAAAGCCATGTATTTGTCAGCTACATAACACATTACACAAATACAATACAAAAGTATAGCCTCATCGAGCAGATCAAATTAAAATCCTTATCGTATGTTTGAACAATTAGATTCGTGCTAAAAACATTTCCTGAAAAGGGAACATATTACAAAAATTCCATGCTAAAATTGAGTTTTGAAAAGAAAATGAATTCAATCTAATCACAATTTTCCCAAAAATAGGTACAACATCTAACAAAAGCAAACAAAGTGTTGTCCTCTACTACTCCACCAGTGGTGTCGTGTGCAAGCAAGGACTATATAAACGAAAAGCTGACTGATCTCGATCTCTTTTTGCACTTGGCATCGCTTGGGGTAAGTTGGCTTTTGGTTTGTTAGGAACTAACATTTACATCGCGTATCGACTGGTATACTAATTACTAATAACCATTAATTTCTGGTCTCGACGAAAATTAAAATTTCTTACTCCAGGTCTCGACTGAAGATAAGATAACACTTTAAGCCGGGTCTCGACTGACTTAAAGAATATTATCTCGGGTCTCGACTGAGATAATATTACTAATATTAACACTTTATTTCTGGTCCCGACGTGAATAAAGAATTGTTGTAACCAATGATTAAAACAAAGGGTCTTAACAATAACTTAAAGCCAATTCCTCAAGTGCCAAGTTTAGATCGGTGAGTACTAGGCAATTGTAACATTTTATTATTTATCCATATATCTATTTTATTATACGTTTACCTATATATCTATATAGTATATATTATACATTTCAAGTCAATTTAATTTAATTTATTTAGCTGGATTGGTACACAAGATTTACAATCTTTTGTAAGCACTCGAAAATATAATTTTAGAGAAAACAATGTTCAAATACTTACTAATAGAGTTAATGTCATATGTTGATTAAAATAATAATAAAATCATAACCAAAACTAAATTTAAGTGAAATTTTTCAATGCAAAAGTACAAAAATATGCTAAGGGAAGCGATAAATGATTCCATTGTGTTTAATCACAACTATAAAAAAGAAAAAAAGAACAAAACTTATTTTTTAATTAATTAATTAGCAGCACTCTTGAAACCATTCAGACCTGTATTGAATATAGCAGCCTGTTAAATTCACCGACAGTAACCGCTCTCTGCACAAGGTTGCAGGTAACAAGTTCCAAAGCCGTGGGATCTGAATGAAGAAGGAGCCTTCCTGAACCAAGCGACTATGACGTGGAATCAGAAGATCCCGACGTCGCTGAAAATGGAGAAACTCGATCTCATCCATTAAGTATTCAGGGCGTTTAGTATGTATACGCTTGAAGAGGAATAGAATTCCCTGGCGTCTAAGGTAAATATTCAGTGGGGAGCCCAGTATTCTGGGAATAAAATTAGAGACATGGTCAAATCTGCGTAAATTGAAAATAAAGCAAATACAATCATTAAAGGCCACATTTATTCGACGAGAGCAATAACTATCCAATTTAGGAAAAATCATATTCCCGTAAGAAAAGTAGGGTAGAATGAGAGTTTTCACCAATCTACATTTGATGTCCTCGTTTAATAATTAGGCAGAAAGCCAGAGTCGACGCAAACCTTCATTCACCTTACTCAGCACTGCACGTACATGATCACAGCATTTCATTCTCCCATTAAGAGCGACACCGAGATTCGTAACTTCGCTTACCCTAGTCAATATTTCACCCCCAAACATGATCTGCCGAATATCAGTTTCCAAGCTGTTATTGGAAAAAATTATATATTTCGATTTATTGGCATTTAACATCAAAAGGTTACGTTGAGACCAATCGTAAGTTCGCATTAAGTCATCAGCCCGAGAGGTCTGCTATTGTATATTTGTAAATCGTCAGCATATAAATGGGCACTAACCTCTTGAATAATGTCAGGTAAATCATTGATGAATAATGAAAAGAGCAGTGGACCTAAAATAGACCCTTGGGGAACGCCACAGAAGAGCGGCTGTAAATCAGAAAGACGATCGCTGACTCGCACTTGCTGATACCTGGCAGCGCGAAATCATTTTGTTTTTATCTACAAACGATTAGATCTGAGTGTACATCACCTTTTCCAAAGCCTTCGCAAGGAAACACAAAATGCTGATGGGTCGAGAATCAGATAGGTTAACAGCAGATCTTATTTTAGGGATAGGTAGCACAGTAGCAATTTTCCATCTAGAAGGTAAGGTAGATAATGTTAGGGAGGTATTAAAAATAAATAGTATATAGCGACTAATGTAAGGCAGCAATAATTTTAGGAACTTAGGAGATATGTTATCAGGATCGTGTGCATATCTATCAAATATCATAACTAAATATTATTCTATATTTATTTTACATATATATACTTATATTGCGTTCGTGACGATCTTATATTGCAACTTTCTTCCAATAAGGGTGTTTTTCAGTGTAATACAAAATTCTCTGACCCAAAACTTATATATTGAATTTTATCCCTATACAACTATTCTTGAAAATCGTACACTATAAATCTGTGTTAGTAAGGGTGTTTTCTTGTGTGTGTTGATCTCTGACGCATCGACTTATATAATCCTTTATTAATACGATTACTCGAGATATTTAAACAAAATAAGTGTGCCAGTGTTTTGAAGTTAAGTTATTCTAACTTTGAATATCTATTTATATATCTATTATTAACAATCCTGTAAGTGTGTTTCCTCATACGTTTGAATCGTTAACCTAATATCTTTTATACATAATCTGATCTTAATAGTGGGAAATTCTACAAAAAAAAATGTGACAGTTTCTTGAAAATTAAAAGGAATTGAATAGTGTTTGTTTTGATAACCGAGTCGACCACTGATCTTGATCCAAATTTACCACTGCATTAATTTCAGTTTCATTATTTTCAAGTTTGTGTGTACGTTCTAACAACGGGCAGTACATCTTCAATGACAACGAATTCCAGTGTCATCGGTGCACCCAGCGATAATGAGTTGCTTCAGCTGAGAATGTCCATAACTCGAAACTATGTAAGGCTCGAGTGAGATAGCTCAAAAATATACTCGTAATAGGACAGCCACAAGTCATGTGCATGTACCTTAGCTAACTACACTCCCAGCAGAGCCAATTTATTTAATCACCAACAGGTTATCCCAACTGACCCAAATAAATACAAAAAAAATTATCAATTAGCTTATTACGCAGCTTCTTAACTTTAGATTTATTTAAATTGAAATCTACGTAATCAAAGTTATCATTAAATGCTCTGCACAATTGGTACTATGATGATTCAGACGAAAAAAGATCCACCTCTTAAAACACGGTTTGGTGATGAGTAAATAGATACGGTGAAACAATTGTACCCTGCAACACTTGAGCATGAGCAATTTTCCGACTTCTCTCGAGTAAATTAGACTCAAGCTTTGGTAATATGGTGGAAGATGAATCCGATTCACCTGGGATAGGGACTTAAGCAAAAAAAAACCAATGATAAACTTGCGATATGAGTAGTATGATATATTCCAGACCGGACTGGCCTACTCCAAAATGGATCGAACAAATCTTCAATAGCCGTTTTGCAAGGATCGCTGATTTCTGGAGACCATCGCTTAAAGAAACCCAATAAACCAGAGTACGGATAGATTTATCATTGAGAGAGAGATTTGAGATGTGCAAGGAAAGACTAAGGTTATCAACAGAAATTAGCATTTCAGAGTTGGAGATAACAGAGCTAAGGTCATTTATGTATAAAATGAAAAGCAAAGGATTATAAGAGATTGCACCCCCGAAATTTAATATTTCTATCAAAGAAATAGGACTGCAGCTAATGTTAGATCTTATCAAAGGTCTTACTAAAAACGGTATACATACATGCTTCCAGTATTCTAAAGTTGAAACGGAAAAATATGTAAAATTAGTGACCGTAGATTTTCCCTCTACGTACAGATGCTAACATGGTAGAACAATACTCCGGCAATTAAATAGCACTATGTCACATAACAGAGCCTCAAATAACTTATGAATACACGCAAGACTACTAATATTACGATAATTGGTGATAATTGGATATATCAATATCCTCTTTTATGCAGAAGTATCAAAAAAGAACTTTTCCAGATATCAGCAAATACAAACCTCGATAGGGATAAGTTAAATAAAAAACTAAGAACAGAAGCTAACAAACTACTACAACGCTTGAGAAGTTCCAAGTGGAGAACCGTCCTGAAGATTTAAAATAGAGTATATCACAGAATCGGTACTAATTACGAGGTCAAGTAAAGTAAGAGTAGTACCTACTCGGTACTTTATCAAACAATTAAAATAATCAGTGTCAATTACAATATCGTTCATTCCTATAGAATTCTTTCTGAAAAAAGTAAGTAAACAAATTGCAAATAACTGCAGCCTTATGACTTCCAATCTGTTTGTACATCAATGTATTCGGAAAACGATCAGTTTTTCTTTTTGTGTTGATAAAACGCATGATTTAGGGTCAGCTCGCAAGAACCCTTGTAATCATGCTAAATAATAAGCATTAGTACGCTATTGATTAAAAAGCCGTAATAAGAAAAAGATAAATAGTCATTAGAAGACTTTGTCAAAGATTATTGCTTTCATCATCGTACCAAGCAGGTGCCTCTAGGCACACTGTATGATAAGATAAAACCAAACAAAAGCGCTGGATATAATTGATTCAAAGCTTAAGAAATATTTTACAATTTAATATTGAATTCCAATCAAAATTTAATAGAATGAGAAAGTTAGTATTATGAAAATTAAAATTACTATTCAGATCACAATTGTCAGATGGCATAAAATTATAAGTGTACAGCAAGGTTAGGACTGGATGATGTAGGTTTACGCTTATCAGAGGAGTAAAGCTCCTAATCAGGCCGCAATTGGAAACATTCGGAGCAAAAGTCAAATCAAGTATATGCCCATTGTGATTAAGTCTTCCATTATTCTGATAATGATTCAGATGCAGCAGTCATATCATAAGGAAGGAGGCAATTCCAATCATTATTAAGTCTCCAGGAAGTATGAGAAAGATTAAAATCTTCAAGAATAAGATGAAGAAATATCAGCCAGCCTGTCGATCAATGTGACGTATCTCTCGTAAGTTTTATAGATGTTATTCGAAGGTATATAGACGGCAACCCAAATGAGTGATCTATATGGAAAAGATAGCTTAATGCAGAGAATCTCTAAACGCAATTTGAGTAAGGAATAGTTGCAAGAGTTATAACTCCTAACGGCAATTAACATTCCACCACCACGTGCCGAGAAATCACACTCCGAAAATGTGAAAATGTATTACTTTTTGACTTTCAAAATATTAATTGAATAGACTAAGGAGATTATACTATTTAACTGGCCTTACGCGAAAAAAAATTCTGAGAATCGCAGACCTCCATCACTGCAAAATTACGAAAATCACATGATCCATGAAAAATTAGAACATGGCAAAGCCAACATTATCTGCTTCCATTCAGAAAATTTCAAACTTTTTATTTCAAAAAAATAGTTATACTCGTAGTTTACATTCATAAGTAGGTAAACCAATTTACTAAGCATTTTCTTTTTATGTGCACTGCAGAATAATACAGTGTACCACATGTTAACCACATGCGGTTACAACTTGAAATAAAATAATAAAATAAAATTTGCAATCATAAAGAACTTATCTTTCTTTGGCTTCTTAAACAAGAAGATGCAAGATATTTAGGCAAGCATTATCCGCCCTTAGGTTCATTTTACTTTGAGGTACATATGCTCGCAATGTTTATAAAGACCAAACTAATCCAATCCTTACTCCCTCCTAGTCCCTCCCAAATTTAATAACAAACTCTTGCCAGAAATACAGCTGTAGGTAAAAGAACAAACAACAACAGGAGTGTTCACTTCTCCCAAACCAAGGATAAAAAGAAGAAAAGAGAAGACATCGAATCGAACAGAGGGCTCAAGATAATCCCCAACATCCTAAACAAGACAATCCGAAAGATCTGAAAAATCATCAAACTAAATCCAAAGAAGGAAGACAGTGAAGAATTTTGAAAGGCGCAAAAAGCACTTGACACTTGACTTGACTTGAAAGGTAAAACTCAATTAAATCCTTGATGGAAGCCGATAAATTTAGAATGATCACTGTATACCGTGCGTCTTGGAATCCTTGAGTCAAATTTTGATGCACTGAAGATGGGTATGAGTAGTTGAAATCACCTTATATTGTAGACAATTTCTCTGATAACACTTTGAGGGGTCTTAAGCTAACCGCCTCGAGGTAACTGAGAATATTCAATTGGGTTTCTTTCAAGAGAAACGGTTGACTCCAGCCCATAAAAGCTGCAGCTGATACTCAGAAGCCGAATACACTTAATTGAAGGATGACTATAATTGAGACAGGTAGTAAAATATCCTTTCGTCGGAACGTGCATATATATCGAGAGTGATTAGAATGGTTGTTGCTACTAATTGTCGTGAGCGGAGCAGTTGGTGATATTGGAGGTATGATATGGAAAAAAAATGAAAATGTTGTGAGGACAGTAAGGCAGTCTTAACGGAGACAAGCGATTGAATAAGTTTAAATGAAATAAAGAAAGATATTCAATTTTAGGACGATCTCTGAGTTTTTTATTTTAAAACATTTCTCAATAATATGTATATCTATCATAATGTCACTATAAGTGACCCAATCTCCTTTATTCAACTCGTTTCCTTATATATAAAAATTACCATCTAAACTACTTTGCATTTCTAATACCTCTCTAGTTTCTTTATTAGTTTCCACAACGTCATAGCTATTAACTTTTCTGAACGATTCGCAAAAGAATTGAATTTATTAACTGCGGATTGTATCCAACATAATTTTTAGTTTCACATAAAATCTTTTTCTTTCTTTTTAATGGTTTGAAAATGTTAATACAATTCCTTTTTTTTTAATTGTATAAATTTTATTTGAGGCTCATTATCCGACGCTAATACGAAAATTAAAAAGCAGTCTTGCAACTTTTTTATGACAAACTCAATATGAGTTTTATTTACGTTTGGTATCAGTCAATTACGAAAAACTTTTTATTGCTAACTAAAAAGAAATAAATCGATATGGATGCGTTCGAATGGATATTTGGAAGATTTCCATTCTGATTTTGGAAGATGGTTTATATAATTTTGCGTTGGCACGCAAGTATTACGCACCTGTACGGCTGTTTCTTATAGAATCGCGTTACCAGTTTAATCTACACAATATCTAGATGGTAAAAAAATTTAGACTAATCAAACCGCTTCCTTATTAGATGCAAATGCAACTGTCCCAGGACATAAGAGGTAAGACGCTGACAACAAAATAAAATTGAGTGAAATACATAGGTCTTGTAGACGTAGTCATTTTACATAAAATCAAATCTAAAGAGTGAGGCAACGAAGAGCGAAATTAAATACATAATCAAACAATCATGTTAGTAATGTCCTTTAAGGAAAAGTTTTAATATAAGCCGGCATGATGAAGATATGATACTGACAAAAGCAATCATCTACTCCATAACATCCTTCGCCCTTGTTTCTTTCGTGTTTCCGACAATAGTTTTCAAGAACATACGGTTAAGTCGTCATCATACAGTCCGCCCTCTGGCGCGAGTTTCCTAAATTTGTTTAAAAACTTATAAAAAGTGAATAAGTATTGAGTGGACATATTTGGATAGCCCTAATACGGATATTGTGTGTAGGTATATTAGTTCTGTATGCTAAATATTATTAAACAGTAGTGTAGTGTAAATGCTTGGTAGATAATGGATGGTGATAGTTTGATAGATAGACGTTTATGGTTAATGGAATAGAGGCACTTTTAGATAACTTTATAATTTTATGATTCAAAATCAAATTAATAAATACAGGAAAAAAACAACCGAACCGACGACTGATTTGAACACTGAACCACTGATTTAGATTCGTAAAAAGCAAGTTTTCTAAAATTCTAAAAATTCTTCTATTCCATCTGTGAGCAATTCTAAAAATTATGAGTTCGAGCCCCGTATGGGGCAAGATAAAAGTAAATAAAAGTTTATAGTTGAATTGTAACGAGTCTGTATCTAGTTATTAGTTATAGTTAAGTATGGTTGGCTGTTTTGTGTGGCTCTTAATTGTGAGTCTAAATGATTATTTAGTTGTCTAAGTGCTCCCAAGATATAAAGTAACTATCATCGAAAAACTGGATATTTGAGGAGAACCAGTGATTGATTTGAGACACTCATCGATGAGTAACTCAGTGGTCGAATACTTAAGGTCGCTGTCATATTGGCAAGCGGTGAGCGGTAGGCGATGAGCTGTGAGAGGTAAAATGCCGCTTAGCCAGGCCATCGCTACGAAAACTTTCACATTGAAGAGCGGTGAGCGGTGAGCGGTGAGCGTTGAGCTTTGTCGCCGAGCGGTGTTTTCACAGCTCAGCTGAACTGAGCGGTGAACGATGGCTGTGAGCGTTGCCCATTAGTTGTGTTGTAATTTATATAACAAACGTTTTTCCTCTGGACTTATTGGCCTTTAGAAGTCTATTTTTTTCTGCAGGCGAGTTCTAAGTTTTATTAAAATTTAATCGAAATTTTTAATTGACATTCGTAGAAATTCAAAAAATTGCTCAGAATTTCTAGGAAGATTTTCATATAATATGATATTTTCAAGACTCCAACCGGTTTTTAATTATTTTAAAATTGCTGGTCTTTTCCGTTTTTTTGCTAAAATCAATCTCTTTAACCGTAAATTATCGAGTAATACCATTTTTCTAATAAGCCTTGATATCATTATGCAGTAAAAGTTACGATGCAACTAATATCTAAAGCGGATCAATGTGAAAGCTTTGCCGCGTATCGCACACCGCTCAACGCTCACAGCTCATCGCTCACCGCTCACCGCTCGCCAATCTGTGGGCGGCCTAAGATGGTTTAATAAAAAAATAAGTGTGGGAGTGGTAAACATTAAACAAATCCCTCACAGATTAAGCTTACTCATATGTACCTTATCATAATTACCTTACCTCCCCTGGAATTTAGTTATAAAAAAACATACAGTTAAGGTTACATATTATATCAATGTAAATGGAAAATCTAACAAAAACAAAAAATCACTATATAAAAATTTAGAAAGTTTTCAACATTTATTTTTTCTCAATTGTAACAGATATTTCAATATAAAATATTTAGCTCAACCTGTTGTTGCGCCCCTTGGCGGATTCCACAAAAAGACTTCGTCGATTGCCACTATATCTTACATTGTTCAACTTGAATTAACTATACTTACTGTCCTGAGTAAAGAACAGGTACAGACTGACTTGTTGGCTCTAGTCGACGACTTTATGTGTTTCCTCCCATGACAACGGGCTAGCATCTTAAAGCTTCCTAGCGTAATTCTACTAGATCGGGGATTTTGATCCAATTGGTTAACACAATACCAATTCAGTCTAAGGACAAATGCCTTCAGAGCTAAACAAAGATTTCATTTTAACTGACTTCGAAGAAGAAAATGTTATCACTTCGACATAAATGTATTTTGTTTTATATGGATATGTTCGCATAACATCGCTTCACGTGGTCCAATTTGTATTATCTTTTTATTCCCCATACCTACTACGATATGATAAACAAATTTTTACTAGGAGTAAGTTTTCGAATTGTGGATTGAAGCATGGAGGGGTGGATAAGTGTTGGAAAACTCTAAACACACCTAAACTCTGTTTCAATGCTATAAAAGAATTTGAAATTTTGCATTTTCTCAAAATCGAACACAGCTTGTGTTGTACCCAATTTCTTGTAATTTCATTTACAGAGCACAAATACCCTTATAACCAGGCAACGTACTCAGTTCGTTAGAATAGTTTTGAGGGTCATTCTGTATTCTGAAACCCGTTTATCACAGATTGTATTCGTTCTCGAGAACATATGCTCTGGTGGTTTGCAATCTAAGGATTTTGTAACAACCGGGACAAGAAATACAGAAATTTACCTAAATAAATTTGTGGAAAAACGGTTGATTCCTTTTATTAGTTTTGTTCAAGAAAGAATTTTTTGGGATTCTCCGGTATATAGCAAAAGCTAAAATATGTTCAAATTTGTTATTTCATCACACAACTCATTAATTTTTGGTGACAAGTTTCAAGTCTTGGTTTGACTCATCAACAGTTCCCAAATAGCGAAATTGGGTGATTTGAAAAACAAATGAAAAAATTAAAAAAAAAAAGAAATGAAAAGTTTGAGAAAAATAAAAAAAACAATTTTTTTATTTATTAAAAAAATGTAATTTTCATTTCTTTCTTCTTTTTTTAATTTTTTCATTTGTTTTTCAAATCACCCAATTTCGCTATTTGGGAACTGTTGATGAGTCAAACCAAGACTTGAAACTTGTCACCAAAAATTAATGAGTTGTGTGATGAAATAACAAATTAGAACATATTTTAGCTTTTGCTATAACCCGGAGAATCCCAAAAAATTCTTTCTTGAACAAAATTAAGTTTAACCCGGTAAAAAGTCCAAAAGAGTAATCTTTTTATTTACCTTTTATTAGTATCCACGATTTTCCCGTATTATTTTCGCCTGCTCTGGGCTTTGCTATTATAACAAAGGATTCTTAGAATTTTATACGGAAAACTCCATCAAAATCGTCCCAAAAAACTAAATCCACCAAGCTGTCCAGAACTTCGACCTATCGAAAAATATTGGGCCCATATTAAACAAAAACTTAAGAAGACCAAAAAGCAAGGCCCTAACTTCAGTGATTTCAAAAGGAAATATAAGGTGGCTCCCGCGATAATAACAAATTTATGTACAAAATCATGTACAAAAGCTAATGCCAGCGCTTAACTCTGAAGTTCGAAAATTCTGCAAAAATGTGTAGCTTCCATCATAATAATAATGAAATTATATTAAATACTATTTAAACTGACTGACAACAATTAATTTTTGTTAAAAATAAATGTCTTTCCTTCATTTATTTCCTACATTTTTTTATGGTCGGTTTTGTTCTGGAACAGTCCTTAAATTTGCCTGTTCTTAGAACGGGTTTATTATTTTTAAAATTTGTTTTTTTATTTATTTTAATATTTTTAATTTTCCTTTCGTTTTTTTTCATTTTATTCATTTTTTTAATGCTTTTATATTTTTTAAATATACTTTTCATAAAAAAAAAAAAACATTATACATTTGAACTCGTTACTGACAGTTTGGGCTTTTCTTAAGTTTTTTAAATACTACTGGGGATACCACGTACAACAAACGCGCCTGGAGCTCTACCCTTGTGGTTGTGCGGAAAGGAAAAAAGTCGTAGAGATCGGAATTTTAGGAAATGTAATTCTATACAACTTTGTTCCTGTACATTTATGTCCTAAAGTTAATAATAAACGAGATAATTCGATAATTATACTTTACCACTTATTTTCCGCTTAATTCGCGCACGATAAAAATTGTCAGGACTAAAGTTGTAGAGAATCAAATTTACAACAACTTAAGTCCACACCATTTTTGTTGAAAAATTGATAATGGCCGAGATATTGAGAAAAAATCTTTCCACCTTAAATTCAAGATGGCGGCTAACGCACCAGCGAATTTGGTCACAAGTTTAAATTTAGAGTACCAGTGGAATCCCCCCCCCCCCACCACAAAGGTGAGAGCAATAAAATTGTCGGCGGGAACTTTTCCAAGGTCATATGCTAATCTGACTGAGCTAAAAGTTTATTACGCAAGCTATGCAACTTCCGCCAGATTTTCTTAATATTTGTTGGCAATTTTTAGCATCGTTTCTTTCTATTCGATCGTGATAGGCTTGAATCCATTGAATCCCAAAGTGCCGGCAAATTTCAAAATAAATTTCTGAATTTCTTATTTTTTCCACACTTTTTATACTTCCATTTTACTTATTTTTGACGGACTTCACAAAGACAATTTTTTTTTATGGATATTACTTTATATCTCGGATATTTCTAAATCAATTTAGGTTATTCTTTTTTTATATAGAAAGTGATGCCTTCAGGTTGATACCATAAGGATTTGGTAAAGATCTGATAAGGCAGACAGACGGACGCGCAAAATTTTTGCTTTATTAGCATTATTTCTAAGCGTTACAAATGGAATGAAAATCTTAGTATACCCTATGAAGTTTTATCTAAGGTATTAAAAGAAGAAAACTAGAACTGAAGTGCAAAGATATGATTCGCTAATACATATCTCATTCCCATCAATATTTTCTTGTCTTGCTAAGCATTTTAAGAAATATTATGAATATCTCAGACTCTGAAGCTGACCTAAACTTTTTTAAAGGCAAGTCATTGGGCTTTGAATAAAGTTCATTTCAAATTGTTCACGCCTACTGGCAGATTAATAAGTCTAAAGCCAACAAGACTTTAAGCTTGTCGTTTTCAACTAATGTTGACTATAAACGAATATTGATAAATCATCTCCGACAATTTTGCATAAATTTTTTTTGTTTTTTTTTTTGTTTCAAACCAAAGATAAGAGTGCAATCACCGCGCACCATAACCATTTTATCTACTGTTTTTAAAATATTTGTTAAAAAAGAGATTAAAACTATTCACAAAATAATCGAAAGATTATTTCATTATTATGTTTTTGTTATTAATTGCTAAATATATTCTCATACAAGTCTACCTAAACAATAAATAAATATCAGTATTTTTGTCTGGTTTATTCAATTTCTTGATAACCTTATTGCGTATGAACGAGTCTGCAATCATTTGAATGGGGTTTTTTTTCTCAATATAATTTTTGGATTTTATTGGTATCGCTTGAGCTTTCTTTGAAATGATAGCTTGATTTTTTTTTTAAATCTACGGTTAAAAATTAGTTTGGCCAAATTTCGTAAAAAGCTACCGTTTTGGCGATTCACAAATGTTTTAAGGCATAACATATTAAGAATAATCAGAAAAATGAAGTGGAAACAATGTACATTTCAAATTATATGTAGTGAAGTTAGTAAGAACTACTCGGATATTTCCGAATATTTGGAGTTATTTCTGTATGATGATAATTGCAAAAAAAAATGTTCTTTCATTTCGTTGGTATTTTGATTACAAAAAATAAGGAAATAAAAATATACAAAATTTATTATGCAAGCTTCAGCATTTACATTGAGCGAAATTACCATAAAAACATTTATTGTTTTCGAGTATTTTTTATATACGTAGGTATAAAAAAAACTTTTATTTCAATTATTACTCAAATTAAAAATAAGATTATGGTAATTTAGAAATAATAATTTCGAAAGAAAAAATTGCACTACAAAAGTTTTTAAAAATAAATAAAGTATTAAATAAGTAATAATAGTATTGAACGTTATTAGTGTGTGACATCATATATTAAATTTGTGAGATTTTTAATGTTTCAGCTGATATTGGGTCCAAGGCAATGTACTGGCTTTTGTCAATTTTCTACACAATGTCGTATTGCCTGTTATTCTTATAAAAACGCCTGATAATAATACCTCATAAGTTTTCTATGGGATTACAGTGCGGACTACTTGCAGTCCAGTTCAAAACATTAATGTTCAAAGCCTCAAACCCTTGTTTTATATATATCGCTGTATGAACAGCAGTATTATCCTGCTGAATCCGCCTTTGCACCATTATTACTTCTTACATGTCCCTATACATTTCTTCACTCATCCTTGCCAATATTCTGGCGTGGAAAAGATTTCTTTAACTGCAATTTTGCCAACTTATTCACAAGTTGTGAAATTTGTTTCAGAAGATACTGTCATTGCTGTGCTTTGTCGGCGCTTTGTAATAACAATTTTCAATTTACTCAGTTGATAACAGCTCCGTTACTAAGGAAATCCATCCCAAGTACACCGTCGGCTGGAATTGAGGGCCTTAAATTGACAAACCTGCTGAATGTTGCGTATCTACAACTTTGCCTCACAAGTAACTATTAAGCTCCTAGTGAATTCAAGCAGTCCTCTAATTCCTATTTTCTGTTATGCCTGTACGGGCGTACTTCTGTTAATTCTATTGACCTTAATTTTGTTTCACCTGATTCCAGTATCTATTAGAAGACTCAACTTACCTTCTAATGCTATGTTTGATGGAGATGTGATGATGAACTTACTCGGGTATTTCAATTTTTAACTTTCTTTCTCTACTAAATATTTTTCAGGCAGTTTGCCATATAGCGGTCCCATTTAGTGGCAATAACGCACCTCTCCTCCTGGACGGAATCTTTGACTAATTCCTTCCTTAATATTTGCGACTCTGACACTGGGCATTTGTATGCCTCAACTCCATACTGCTGGCTTTCCAAACAGAAAGGTAATGGTTGGCATTCTTTTGCAATGTTTCCAGGCTGACCACATTTGAAGCGTTTGGTAACTCTAGAAATTCCGGAAAAGGTTAAAATTATCAAGGTAAAATTTTAATATATCAGGTATTAATATTAATAATAGACTTAACATTACTTTAAAATACAATGTCAGTGATAATACAACTGAATTGGGAATGTTTGCGATCAAGAAAATCTCCACGCACCACCCGCAACATATAAACATTTACAGTTTGGACATGTCTTTAGCAGATTCTAAATTATGCATCTCAGAATTGACATTCTTTTGGGGGCAGAAATGTATAGGGGAAAAATTTTGGAATGGTTAACTCAGACTGTATGAGAATTTGCCACCGCTACAAAAAACTACATAAGGTTAGATAGTTTTAGACGAGATACCAAGTGTTGATTATAAAACACAATTTTGTAGAATCATAAATGCTGTCGTAGAAACACAACAGCAACGATCTTGGGTAGGAATTAAAACAGTGCCCGGACAAACCAATGATATCATCATTTGACAAAAATGTAAGGAATATTTTGAATCAATAATGAGTTGCAGTGCTGAAGGACTATTCACTGTAAATCTGCCAATCCTGATCGATCCAAAATTATTAGATAGGTCAAAGTAGTTGGCCGTCAAAAGATTATGAAGCATCGAAGAAAACTGTCACAGGATCCATAATTAAGGAAACAGTATAATGAATTCTTATACAAATATATCGGCTTGGGATACATTGGAGAATTAGACTCGAAGTAGCTGACAAGGACTTTCTACTTTCTTCCGCACCACTGTGTCTTGAAACCAACAAGTAGTACAACAAATTTAGGAGCAGTTTTCGATGGCTCGGCAAAAACTACAAACAGCTTAACACTCAATGACTTATTTTTAAATGGACCCAAGATTCAAGAAGGCATCAGTACAATCATAATGCGTTTCCGTATAAAAAGATATAACTGCACTGCTAACATAGCCAAAATGTACAAACAAAATTTGTAGGTGAGGAGGACAGAAATTTGCAATTAATCACGTGCAGAAAACAAATACAGTCAAATATTACCAACTAATTATAGTCAGATATGGCAAAGAATGTCCACCATATTTGGCAGTAAACTGTATACAAAAATTAGCAGAAAAGGAAGGATTTCTATGTTGGCGATATATTGATAAGAAATAATGATTTCGATGAAGTAGAAGACAATCAGGGCCAATTAAAACAACTATTAAGAGGAATCAGTACCAAGATTTGCAAGTTTCATACATTTTTCAATGCGAATTTCTGGCAAACTATTTATAGCAGAATAATGACTTATATCTTAAATTAAAGGTAACGAAGAAGTCTAGTAAATAAATGAATTGGAATAGAGATATTAGCTTGGATACTTCTGAAAAATGGTTTTTTAAATCAAATTCTTGTTGGTATGTATTCTCATTTCTTTAGATTGTGACTATTTTAAAAAGATAAAGCCTAGATCTAGAAAATAACGTCAATTTTTTTTCATTTTCACTTTTCGCTTTTTTTAATTATTTGACTCTAATAGTACTTGTTTTTTCTCCCGATATTTCACCGACAAGAAATTGTAATGTTTCGGTGAAAGTGATTGAAATACAAAGCAAAATAGTATATTTCACGATTATGTGTAAGAAAAATTTAGGAGAGTTAATTCTCGTTAAATTTTTCAATTTCTTTGAACTGAAAATTTTAATTTTTCGTCTTAAATTGTTGCATGTTGGGTTTTTGTCTTTTACGCTAGATGTCTGTAATATGACTAGTGGTCTAGGTCTAGGCTAATTTTATATGAATTTTCTCATTTTCAGGACACAAACCCACGTATAGTAAATTTTATTGTCTACAGGCTCACTGGTATCTAAATTGAAATTATTGCTGAGTACTGACTCCTTTTAGCTCTAGAGGATTTCAGTTGAAGAAACCACCCTAAATTCGTCCAGGATATACGAAAGGAAGATTTAGTAATCAAGCTTATCTGATATGGAAGGTGAGCTTATAAAAAACTTCTTGTTGTTATATTTGAACATATTGTTGGAAATATAAGTCTTCTGCTTTCACTAATCGTAGTTTTATCAGAAAGATTGACTTTCTTCATATAGTAATATTAATATAATGTTTCTGCTCTTCTCTTCTTCTTTTTTGCTTCATCTCGTTAGATAATGTAGTGAAACTTATGAATACTTATATCAATTTACAAACGGAAGGCGACACTTTCATTTTAATGATTATCTTAAGCTCAGATCAACATAAAGGATTGCTCTAATTATATGATTCTCCAACAGACTATGATTTCTACTCTTTGGAATAGAAGAATTTTATAGAGTTTTTTATAGAAAAAGAAAAAGGAACCGCTTCGTCTGGTCGGGGTCTTCCGTTAAAAAATAAAAGTTCACGAAACTTCTTTTATTCCATCTATGACCGATTCCAAAATTTATGAGTCCCGTAAAGGACAAGACACTTAGGCTAGATCATTCATATCATATCTACTTGTGTTTCCAGATTCAGTTCCATCTAGATTTTATTATAATATTTAAGTGTTAAATTAGTGTCTTGGACTATACTGGTAGTTGGTTCAATCAAAAAATTATACGTAATATTTAAAATATTTATAAATTCAAGTAGATGCATTAATTCATTTTTCAATTATTTCTTTATCGCTAATGCTGATCGATATGCACAATATCTCCAATATTCAAAGAATCACCTTTAACCCATTAATGCCTAATGGGTATTTAAATACCCAAAAATTCTAGTGAATTTAAAAAAAATATATCTGGCGACTGGTAAAAGATATCGCATTCATTCTTTTTCTGTTGGAAAGCAGACAGATAGAGCTATTAACAATTCTTACGAACAAATCGATATTTTTATATTTACTTGCCTTTTTCCGCAGTCAAATGTCGTGAATTTTCCACAAATAAGAAATTGGCATAAAACTGCTTGTGAAAATTTTCATAATACGAAAATCGAGAAAATCTTCTAGGGGTTGTTAGGCGTTAGGGTCTTCTATCTAATAAAAAAAAACTACCGCGATTGCGTCAATCCTCGGGTCTCTGGAGATAATTTGCTTTGATGGGTATTTAAATACCCAACAGGCCAAAGTGTGAACAAAATACACATGAAAATTGAAAAAAAAACTCTTTGTATTTAAACTCACAGAATTCAATATAGTTTAATTTTATAAAAATAAAATATTATAAAAAATAGAATATTATTTAGCCTTTTTGATTTTTTCCATATCACGAGGTACGTTATTGTGGTAGTCGATGAAGCACTTGGGATGCAGAGTCACCTTGCATTTTGTGCAAACAAACTGAGTTTTAGTGCCGCATTGGCCACAACGAGCACGTTTTGCCATTTTATCCACAATATGGTCAATGCTATCCATACGCCTGGCTATTTAGAATGTATTGCTGACAGGTCGACCACTTGGAGTACGAACCTCCCGCGGTGTTACCAGAGCTTCCACAACATTCACACGAAAATCAAATTGGCCCATAGGTGTTGAACGTTCATACTTCGCGCAAAAGACATGTAACTTCCATGCGTTTACCATGGCGGCATCAAGTGCATTCGTAAGCAATGGCCAATACCACTTCTTGCCCCGTACTCTAATGCGGTAATTGCTCATGGCATTGTCAAAAAGGTCAACGCCGCGCATTCTCTGATTATATTCATGAATAAGGAAGGGTTACTCGATTGCTCCCATTTTGCGGTTCTTCCTATCATAGCGCTTGGCCCGACACATTGGCGTATGTTTTAAACAGTTAGACAGTACAGTCACAACCTGAAATTGAACAATTAAATAATCAATGAAGTAAATCAATTGAAAGATTAAATATGTACCGAGTTATCATTCCAGCGCACAGCGAGCAAGTTATTGTCCCTATCAAATCGAAAATCAGATGTGCCCCGCGACTGCTTCTTCATTTCCTTTACAATCATTAGAGGAGCACGGTTAGTGCGATTATCACGAACAGTTCCGGATGCGAAGTACCCGCTATTATTCAGCCGACACATCAGCTTATGGCTGGTAAAGAAGTTGTCAAAGGTTATGTTGTAATTTCCTGGAGTCTCCAGATGAGACAGCAACTGCAATACAACGTTTTCACCGAGGCCATAATTTGTGTCCTTATTTGTTGATGCACCAGCATATGGCATGAACTGGTAGCAGTATCCATCGGATGATGCCAAGCACCAATACTTATAACCAAACCTAATTGGCTTGCCCTTAAGGAACATTTTGCAGGAATGCCGTCCGTAATATGCAATCATTTGCTTGTCGATTGACAAATTTTGTGAGAATACGCCGAACTGCATAAATTTTTGGTTCATTAGCTTATTGAGTGGAGTCATTTTTGAAAATTTTTCATCTTTGTTCAGGTTCTTGTTATCACAAACATGCAAATTCTGTTTGATTCGCTTGAATCTGTCTCTGCTCATACATTCCTTGATTAATTCGCATCCAAGCGAGGCCCGGTTAGACCAATAGGCGTGAATATTTGGCAAAGTATGGTAGCCAGTAATATACAGTATGCCAAGGAACGTTCTTATTTCGTTCGTCGTTGTAAGAAAACCGGGAACATTATTTTGGCCAGCGTATTCATTCGTAGATTCAACAATTAATTGAATCACTTCATTGTTAACAAAGCATTCCCAGAGTTGTAATGGAGTATACGAGTCTGTTGAAACATAAACAATTAGAATTGTGGGTGTATAATATGCATAAATAAAAAGCATTTTATAGAATTATAAGACATAATACTTACGAATTTTCTCATACAACTCCTTATGTGCATTTATTGTGTCATCGAATGGTTCGCTCTTGAATTCGTAATTGTTGCGACGACTCCAATTTGATTTTTCGCGCTTATCAAACATTGCGGGACGAGTTTGACGGACGGGGTTACCGCGTGATGTTGAATCCTGTGGCTCATCATTTACTTCTTCCTCGTCAATTTCCATTGGTACATTATTACAACGTGTTCGACAATGCACATTATCGTCGTTGTAGGCAGCAGGTATGGGCAGGCTTTAATGGGTTAATCGTGCTGGAACTTCAGAGCTACGTACGGCATGCATTCACGCTTTTACTCCTTTTGATCCTTCTGGGATGCCGGGTATTATGTAATTACGACTAGAAAACATTTTTCAGAACTCTTAATTATTATTTCTATTCGTTATAAATTACATTTATTACATAATTACTGACAATGCAATTCAATTTTGTTCGCTGCCTAAATTACCGACATCCTTGTACAAATAAGTTCACGGCAAATTCTGTAATTTTTCTTTTTCTTTTTTATTGTGCATATACTTAAAACTGACACACGACAATTTAACATAATTTTGGCCACGCTCAAAAAGCAATGACGTGCGATATCAAATTCCTGACTTTCAAGTTTTTATATGCATCTTCTACATACTAGCAACAACGCACTGACGTTAGAATTTCGATCAGTAAGTACGTACGACACGACATAAATTTCGCCTACACCAGTTTTCATTCTTTACACTTTTTTTTTACTGGCTACCCTGAAAGGTTTTTATGACTTAATGAAGTGTTGAAAAGAAGACAAAATATTTAATTGAATATTAATTATGTATAGCAGTAATTATAATTATTATTAGTCGAAATAAACTCCCTAGTCCCAAACTTGATATGTTTTTCACATGTTCAGCGCTCACTAACCAAGTTATGATAAGTGGATTGTCATCTTCCGTCCAACGATATATTTAACGTTCAGCCTATAGCGACACCGTATCAAGAAATAAATCTGTCTTATGCAATAAATATTGTACAAAAAATTCTGAGGTAAATGAACTATTACGAAAAATTTCCTGTTCAGTTTTTTGTTTTGTTTTACTTTTGCTTTCAATTATGAATTTTTAAGGTATTTTTTTTGTGTAGCTAAGTATCTCTTTTTTCTTTTCTTATTTAGCACATAACTGTAAAACAAACTTAACAGAGCAATAATCTTTAAAGGGCTTTTATGTGTCAGGTCAGATTGATAAATAATTAGGGAGGATGAGATATGTCATCTTTAATAACAATAATTAGGGACATTTACAAATTTCCACCTATAACTGCACTGTAAGAAAAAATTACTACATTTATTGTAGGCATTTTTTTGTGCCTATAATCAATGTAGTGAAGTAAGTTGTTTTACGTAATTTTCCGACAAATGCGTAATATGAGTACCCATTTTACTATAATATTAGCACTATGAATAGAATAAAATATTACGTATTAAAAACGGAAATTTCTCTATATTTAGCTGCAAATTTATTGTTGTGTAGGTAAATTTACATTCCTTACCCTTATAGGATTACTACAAAATCGCAGTAAATATACAACTACAAAGCAATATCCCGTTCACTGTACTTATCTTAATTACTGAAAGAATTGTAATAAATTTACAGTTTTAAAACTTAAATATTCCATTCACAGTACTTATACCTTGGAAGAGCCTTGAAATCCGAGAAAAACCTTAAGAATAAAGGAAAAAATTAATCCGTTTTAGTGGATTTTATTATCTGTAGTGAAATTATAAACTTGCCTAATTGTAATAAGAAGCTTCTTCTTGCTTAAGCTGATAATAAAATTAAGAAATTTTGAGAAGAAAAGAAAAAATTGTCTGTAAATTCCAGTGTCGAAAATAAATGTTGCGGGTACTCGATATTGTATATGTACACTGTAAAAAATATTAGGACTATTCCCTAAATTTAAGACACATTTTTCCCTAAAAATAAATGTAATTTTCTCTGATAGAAAGGGAAAATCAGTTTAATTTCCCCAAAACAATGGAACATTCAATGAATTTACGTATCTGGCGCCAAAAAATCTCAAAAGTACGTCAAATTCCCGAAATGTTAAGCTCTTTTGGAAATAAGGAAGAGAACATTCAACGAAATAGGTATTATGCTACATTTTTTGTGGAAATATATTTTTGTTTATATAATTCACACATTGTTCTTGAAAACAAGTCATATATTGTATTTCAATATTTTGTTTAAGAGTGCCCAGTACACCAATATAACTTTCACCCTACTTAGTAGTATGGACCATAAGAAATGAGCTATTCAGCTCATTCTTACGTTTTTAAAAGGCGTGGTCTTCTATCACCTTCGCCTATAGTGGAGAGTAAAGCGGTGCTATCACCTATTCCCTACATTTTAGGGAATATTCTCTAAATTTTAGGGAATAGTCCCTACATTTTAGGAAAAAAAACAAAACTACAATTTAAAATTCCCTATATTTTAGGGAAAAACATAAAAAAAATATGAAAATTCCCTACATTTTAGGGAATATTCCCTAGATTTTAGGGGGGAAAACCAAAATTCCCTACATTTGGGGGGGGGGGGGGGGAAATCTACCTACATTTGAGGGATAAAAACCTAATCTTAGTTTTCCAAGGTAGAGGTTTCCCTACTCTTATCGGCAAATACCTAACCTGTGTGGCACAAATTGTTGCCACTCACTTTAAGGAACTATTTTTTACTGTGTAGTACAAAGAGATAATTTGGCATAACGCATCTTTAAGGGCCGTTGAAATTGAATTACTAAGTTGAACATCAGAGTAAACATAGAAAATGTAGTTAGTATTACTTTATAAAATGAAAAGTTTCGGTAGTTAAAAACCGCAAACATATAAAGCATTCATAAATTTTACCTGTAATCGTAAAATATGATAGAACATATCCTGCGATTTCCACAGCTATCCAATCTGAGGTTTTAAATAGAAACGACAGCTTAGTGTAATAAGCAATGTCATGAATTTCGAAACCTACCGGAAATCTTTTGAAAAGAAAATTAGAATTTTCTTTAAAGTATTTAATTATAGCAACGACGCATTCGTCATCATTATCGGTTTTTTTTTTAAATATTTTTAAATTGAGTCCCACAACTTTGACACTTAAACACTTCTTAAACAAAAAATTTCGTTGTTCACTACACGAAACTACGGACCCGAATGAGCACGCCGAGCACTGTGCTGCGATGGTGCATTGTTGCGAAATATACTGCATATTTTATGAAGTAAAATTTAATAGAAACTACTGTCAGTGTGTGTACAAAACAGTAACATACAACAATATTACACACTCTACATTAAATTTACATGAACAGAATGTGGGAAAAGTAACTTTTATTCACAATTACGGATTTACTGGAATATTACATAATTTGCACTTACTTTACTGCATCTTTACGTGCATTGGTTGAAAAAATCTGTAAATTTTTACTACATTTAAAGTAGAAAATTTCAACTTATTTTTTACGGTGTGGTCCTTAAGGATACTCGTGTTTATTAGATTTGGTTTCGGATGTTCTGATCTCTACTTATTTTCTACTGATTTTTCTTGATACTCATGCTCACGATTCATTGGTAACTTTTAATACTACTGTTACATATATAATATAATAGGTTCGCTCTAATTTACATTAAGTTGAGGAACATTTCATAGTATGTATGCCCTGCTTGTCGTAATAGGCTTGTCTCAAAATAGTTGCTGGACTACAGTTAAAACTAGTGACATTTGGGAAATGATTACTGCATAAAATCCAACAAAAACACGTTATAAACAAAATTTACAAGAACAGTATAACTGGGCACTGAACACAATCAACCAAATCAGAAACAGTTTCCCCTACAAGGATAACTTATAGTCACCATCTTAGTGTGTTGGTTAGAATTTATTGCGCTCATAACGAAGCTCAGTGGACGTCCTTGATGAGAGAATTTTCCAAATTTAGTTGAAAAGGATTCGGGAAATTACTGATAAAATTCTAACCCCATCTATAGGATGAATAGCTGGATCATCAAAAAATGAAATCTCCACGGCTGCATATGTACGTAACTTAACTTTAGCATGAATACAATAAAATAGCTGTAGCTATGACAATGTAGCTTTTGCGTTTGATTGATCAGAATTAAAGAAACTTGCAAATGGAATTTGTGCAATTCTCCATTTATACTGATACTTATTATGCGAATGGGATACAAGTAAACACCTGGCCTTAACTCAGTAGCTGAAAAGTGAAGAGTCATTTTCCTAGTGAAAGTCACTACCACTATCTACTAGCAATGCTAAGGGCACCCAGCGGAATAAAAAACAGAACCATCATCCGCAGAAAGTAGGAGCAGGAGTGCTGTATCAATTGGACGAACGCAAATCGGAGATGCTTCTAAGGATTTGACTTAGGAAGCTTTGAAAATAACAGATCTACAAATAATATTCTGAAGAAGCACGTAGGAAGTAACAGACAAATCTGCTTTATCCTAATGACCTGCAAATGTTAAAACGATACGAACAGTGGTAATGAGGGTAAGCTCTTCCAAAGCGCTTCAAAAATTTGCTACGTCATGTATTTTTGTATACTTTTATTTCCCGCTAAGCAGTTTGCATAAGCTTAGGTAAAACTGATTCAAATTTCCCCTTAACACAAATGACAATATCATCAGCGTATCCCTGAGCCTTAAAGCTAGGATTTTGGAGTAGTTTTAATAGCTCATCCACAATCAAGATCCATAGTAGTGGTTATACTAGTTGGTCGTTTAAGGTAGCTGACATAGAGCATTTTTTCAGCACATTTCCAACCCATCTGACGATCTTTCTATCTTCGATTACCCTCTTGATCGAGTCAAAGCGCGGGCTTTCGAAGGGGCCTTGTACATCCATTAAAGACCGCCACAATACCTCCGTATCAAATCAAGCATCCCCGGTAGTTTCTACTACTAAACCTTTGAGAGCTCTGTGAATTTTCTGGATTGGTAGGCTAGTTGATTGGCGTTGAGTGGACAACTTTTGAGGGCCATTGTCCAAACATGATAGTCTATTATTTTCTCTATAGCTTTCAGGGAAATAATGTCAGACTAATAGGCCTGTAAGATTTTGATGGTTAGTTAGTAAACGTTGTCCATCTTCTGTTGGACTTTCTGCAGTGTGATATAAACAGTAGGTCGATTCATTCAAGGCCCTTGGAGCTAAAATTCATTCTTAAAAACTCATGAAATTACAAACACCATTTACAGATATATTTCATGCAGTGACTGACCTTGAATATTTCAGTGAGAAGTGGTTTAGGATCCTTAAAAATTGTAAAAATAGCCCATTTAACTTTGGCTTCGGTAACGATCTTCTGTATTAATCGGTACTCTCGGTTTAATACCACGGATATCACTAAGGATCTGCCGTCTACGTTGTGTTTCGAGGTCGCAAATTCACAAAACTTCGTTTTGGGGAGAATATCTAGTGTTCCATTGGTATTGATGGAAAAGCTCGAGTCACAGTGCTTGAGGGAGCCAATGACATTATTGCGATCCGTAGAAAGGGCTCTCACTTTCGGATCTCCTGAGCTCATTTTGTACTCCGTTCAAGCTCTTTTAAACAGCTTTCTCAGACTTTATTACAAGATTTTTACATTTTAACGTGTGATTTTGAATTTATCTCAAAATATACTTCGGAATACAATGTCTTTGCAGTGTAATAGGTTTTAAGTTTCAAACTGGGAATAGTAACTAGAAATGCAGAAATATATTGCAATCATTTTGATCTGTACTAACCGGTATTCATCCTCCGAGCAATAAGTCTTGTTGAACCACATTCTGTAAAAAAAAAGTATATAGAAATTACACTAAAAATCATGTACTTGATTCATACACAGAGTTTTTGTGTACATTTTCTTTACATGGCAACAAAACGATATGTTTGTATTAATAATAGCGCACTCAGAAGCATTCTATAATCTAGAATAGTCTAAGTTCAACGTCTTTGACGTCGCAAAATGACTTTGTATCTTGGGACCATTAATCAAAATCCACATTTTTTACGTAAACAAATTACATGATTATGTTGCTAGGTATACTTTAAAAGATCAGGAGTTCGCTTCGCATAGCTACAGCTATTTTAAATATTTTCTAGCAGTAATTGACGTCAGAAAACCGGAAATTTTGGGCATACTTTGTTGGAACTATTAAAAGTTCTAAGATTCATATTATAGTATACTCCACCTGATTTCTCCATCAAAGTAGTGTTAGCTTTTACGCAATTATTACAGATTTTATTTATTTCTGTATTTCAATTTTTTTTTTAAGTGCCATATATGCGTAGATCGATTTATTTAATTGATTGACGCAAAATTCTTGGTCATTGTATGTATGAATGTTATATTTTTTGCTATGAAAATTCTGATTAATGATATTTTTATACAGTTTCTGAAAGCCTAAGTTATTTTTTTTTATACAGTTTCTGAAAGCCTAACTTATTAACATATATCCTTGTTTTTTATTTTTAAGAACAGTTTCTGCTTGTTTAAGTAGAGTTTACGGTGAAAATATACAGAACGAAGTAAAATCGGATGAAAAAAGTAAAGAACTTATTACAACAGATGCCACGATGTTTTAAATAGTAGTGCAACCAACCATGGGTCCTATTCTTGAATAACGAAGGCTGATTCCGTATTCATTATGCTCTCAAAACCATTCGGAATCAACACATGTGGTTGGTATTCTTGAAATCCGAATTCGTTATATACCGAACGCAATAAATAACGAAGGTTTAACGAGCGGGTTCAACCATTCGTTATGCTAATCGAAGAGTGAATCAGCTAATATTCTATGTTTGAAAAAGGGAGAAGAAAAGATGTATGCACAGTGACAAAAATATCAGTGTTATTTTTGTAGGTAGATAAGGTAGGAATTTTGTAACGCTGGATATTGGATTCCAACTATTTACACTAATACCTAACCCTTTGCATATATAAATCTATAAGATTTATGAGCCACTACAATTTCCCATATCAAAAAATGAAATTAGTAAGTATTAAAATGCATGCTCTTGATTATTTTACTAATTAGATAATAAATAAATTTAACTAAGATTACAATAGTATAAAAATTAATAAGAACTAAATAAATCTTAAACTGAAATAAAAGCAAATTAACTAATAAATAATAATAAATAATAGCTAAATAGATCCTGAAATGAAACAAGCAACTAAACGATAATCTGTGTGGCAGTACAACTACTGAACGAAGTCAACGCTGATTATTATGTGGATGACAGCCGGGTTATTCTGACGTCTGGGCCATTTTTGTGTTTTGGGCTGTCGGCGCGATTGCTGAGAAGCGCAGTTTAGTAATAACATTGAGAAACAAGAAGTATTTTTTTAGGTTCAAGAAGCATCAACTATCTTCACGGAGACGTGAGTTCCGGAAAATAAATGATGAGATCAACAAGTTCATAAAAGGGACCGAAGTAAAGGCAACCCAGCGCGAGGAGCAGTAGGATTACGTATAAACCACGAGGGATCCCAATAACAGGACTAACAATTCAGGGAAGTAAAACACATGATGGGCATCAACGATTCACCCTACTAACCTTAATTTAAAATAAAAGAAAATAATTAAAGGAAGCTAAACTAACCTCTACTAATCCATAGCTAATTTTCTTATTGTAAGTAGGATGGCCGATTAGGGGAAGTACTTACCGTTATAAATGTACAAAGGAAGGTGAAACCAAGGGCATGAATTCAATATTATAAATTTTAAACCTATTTAAAATCTTTTCTTTGCTAAAGTCCCAAACGCAACATAACCTGGAATTAGTTCCAACCTTACAAATTCCCAATATTGAATGAATTTCACTGTTATCAATAATTGCTGGCTGCTTTTATATTGGTAGCGCAGACAAAGGTGGATACAGCGGTCGGACTCCCCTCACCCCCCTAGAGCTCTAATAAAATTAAACTTTATACTCCAATCAAATGTAATAGAAAATATAAAAATAATCATTTTAAAGAGACTTTTGGTAAATATGCATTAAAAAATAGAATATAATTTCTCCCTTGACTTAACGGGTATAATGTTTATCAAAATATATATTTAAAACTTTTCTTTGAATTTGCTTTCTTTGTGTAACTTGAAAATTTTTTACACAAACGTAATATAATTTCAATATTTAATTCAATGTCAAATGAAGGGAAACTATAGAGAAGTTTTGTGGTGTAGGTAGGTACTCACTAAGTGAAAGGAGAAATTATTTTCTATTTTTTAGTGCAGATTCTCAAGCAAAGTTTTCTTTGTTTTAAATAATTTTTATATTTATTGTGTTTTTCTTTTTTAGTCTTGAATTATTCACAAAAAATATAAAATTATATCATTAAAAAAATTTCAGTATAAGAAAAATGTTTGTTTTTTGTGATGTTGAGAAAATCATCATATAGCTTAGCTGGGGTAATTATTATCAGATTTCTTACAAATATTTAATTTAAGGCAACAAATTAGAACTAATTTCTTTAACAAAGTGTCTACATGAAAAGAAATTGTTGGGAAAAAAAATTTAAAAACGTTGCCTGTTTGTATAAAATGCTAACTACCGAGCTTTATGTGAAAAACACCAGCATTATGACAAGGCAAGAAGTGTATAATATCGGCCGCTACCGGTCCACTATCCTTGCATTCAAGTCATACTTTATGGCTTGTATAATCTGGGGGTTATGAATGATAGATTTTCTATTTTATGCGGCACCAAAACTCATATTATATTAATAAAAGAACTCCAGCGATATCTGGATACCAATGAAATTTGCATGCTGAATCGGAAGAAGAAAGCTATACAGGGCAGTACAGAACTGATGGTTCAAAATTCAGGAGCTGTGATAGAGGAACTTGAGTTATGAACGAGCAAAATGCGACGTAAAGTAATACTCTTACTATACACCCATAAAGGAATTATACGAAATGATGACTAACTGTCCAAAAATTCTAAGAAACACTTCACTTATAATTTTTTTATACTTTTCTCCTTTTTCGCCAACTGCATTATCACTAGCTTTAAACACAAGGCGACAGTTATCAGTGCTGACAAAATGTCAAAACGCTTAAGTGCGCTCCTCAGGCAAAAAACAGAATTGGAGGTTTTCTTCCAGCTCGAGTTTTACTCTTATGTGAATACGCTAAACCACTTTACGAATTTCAACGAGACTGAGGTTTACTTACGAATTTTGACATGTTTGCCCTAAATCGATATCACATTCCCTAAGGATTATTATCTTGATATTTAATGTTTTCAATTTTAAAAAGTGGTAAAAGCAAAAAAATTAACAAATCGAGTTGATTTAATTGAAGATTTGTGCTTTTCTATTAATTTGCAGTACTTACCATTCTTGTCCATTTCAGTTTTTATATTGCACTTTTAATTCATTTAATAATAATTTAATTGTATGACACATCACGTCTGTAAGTAATGAGCGACTCTTAGCGCACTATACTTACGGCAAATTTGATATTTAAACTTGACGAAAGTTCCCCTCCAACGAGTTAAAGTTAATTTGGATACGTCTGTTTAATTAAAAGGGCGCTTTCGACACACTTAAGTACCTTTACGGCTAATGTGACTCAGCCTAAACACGTACAACGCGACGAAATTACAGCTTGAGGTTTTTGGCAAGCTATAGGTCTAGCTTCAGTTTAACGAAATTTTTAATTTCCAGCTGGCGCTGTCACTTTGAATTGTTCTTATTTAACTTAAAATTATTTGTAAGCTTATTATTTGTTCTCAAAACTGAAATTTCCTTATATGCTATATAGTGAGTGTTACCTTTGGACGCCTTACAAAAGCGACAAAAGTACTTAGCTTTTCGAAAATCCTAAAACATCGTTCAAAGCAAGGTTTTCCCCCAACATAAAACTCAAAATAAAATAAACCTTTTTTCTTCTTGAGAATTTTTGATTTTTACATCTTCAGAATTTCGGATTCCAAAGAATTTATTATATTGTAACATTTTCGGTAATATGATAACTTCTAAAAAAAAAACCTTCCAACACAAATGTTTTATAATTTCAATATCATAATTTCCGATAACGTTGAGAATGAATAATAGACCATAGTTATTGACTCTGTATAGGGGTCCAAGACAGTTGTTTATATCACATCATCTAAATATAAAAAATATTGAATATCAGTGCTTTGCCGACGCGATCTTTTTAGAAGACCATCACTTTCCGTTAATAATTTTTTTGTAACATTCAGAAGATGTCAAGATATTATCGTTATTAATAATTGAATGTAAAACATTGGGCAACTCAAGAAACATTCGAAATTGTTATTTAATAATAATAATAATAATATGTATAATATATATGTAATTTTTTATATAGAGATTATTTACAATCATTTCACTAGTTTTGCAATACACAATAATAATTGGATTCGCGAAATAATTAGTTTTTCCAAATATTTAAAAATTTTGTAATCTGAATAAATTAAATCAAACCGATTTTCGAAACTATATTTGTTATTTTGTGGATATTGAATTAGTGATAAAATCTTTTATCTAAAATTGCAGATGGAATACGTATTTTCGGCTAAAATTATCCTTAGGCAGACTATTGTAAGAAAACTTTAAGGATGATTTAAAGAGTTTCTGGATAGCGACTTCTTGCTTATTGGAAGCTGCCATACCATGATATCGCGAACAGCTATTTTTGGACCAAACTCTGTAAGTTTTCATACATTCAGATTTACCCTAAACAAACGATAAAACTTACGATAATTTTAAAACGCGCCTGTTGTAATGCTTTTAAAATTACTTGTATAAAATGACTGGATACATTCAGGAAAGCAACACGTATATGGTGAATCTGGCTTTAAATTGTGTACGTTTTCTAAATGTTACTTACTTACTACTTACTAATAGAAGTTTTTTGGATCACGTTCTACACAATTGGTAGCAAACTGACTAATGCAGAGAGTAACTGTACTTCATTGTTCGGATCTGCAAGTGGTTTTGTAAATTTTACGATATTTTTCTTGAGTTTAAGAAAGTGCGTGTAAGACTACACAAACTCTTGCTACAGAATATGTACAAAATGTTCGTAGTTTTTATATTTTATATTATCAAAAAATCTCACATTACGGAAAAATTGCGAAGTAAGCTTCCACCGTCACAAGTATACGTGCGTTCCACTTTTACGAAACGTTATAAATTTTTGCAATATGTTTTGTTAAATTTCATAAATTTTACAAAATCCTATAGATTTGAGTGATTCTCTCCAATAATACGGAAAACATTCAAATCGAGATTTTACGACAGCTTTCGTAAATATGTTACGAAAAAAATTTATGAGTGTAGAAATTAGTTTTCCCCACTTATATTATTAAGTGAGACTTACCCCCTGATTCTACATAAGAGACAAGAACTCTTATCCTCTTAACTCCGCTGTCAAAGCCCATTAGCAGACATTGGTATTCTACGTAAAGAGTTAGGAGATGTCAGACGTCAGCTGATCTCTTAACTTTTGTGGAGATTTTATTTTAAGAGATTTGGTATTCTAGCAAACGAAAATATCTGTCACATATCTCTTAAAAAAACCGCACACAATTATAGTTACGTGTGGGTGGTCATATCGCCATCATCGCCTCGCATAAAACATTACTTCTTCTTCTTCCTTTTTAAAAAGTAAACGTCTTTAATAGCTGGGCTGACTGAAAGTTTCTCCAAACCCTCTTAACCTCTTAAAGTTCATATTTCTCCACAATACTAGAATGCTAATTCTGCTAAAATCTCTTACTTGTTAAATTTAAGAGGTTAAGAGATCTCTTAAATGCCTCTTATGTAGAATCGGGGGGATAGTTTGTGTCCAATACTATTTCATATGCAATACAAATTTAATTAAGGAAGAAAAACTTTCTTTAATTAACAGTTGACTGTATCTGTGCTGTAAATTGACAAATTTAATCTTACCACACGCGTTATGTTGAAAGACTGTTTCATCACTATGACTTTATAACGAAGAGCTTCAAGAATAAGTACGGGGTATTCGATTCGTTATCAACTATTCGTTATTTACCGAATTACTCAAAACCGTTCGTCATTCAAAATTAGGGCTTCATGTTATTGCTTGGAAGAATATACTTTCAAGAAAATATATTTAAGTTTACTTCGCAATCCGTACTTTCGGAGCTGTGGGATCTACCTGTATCATCGCTCTAACAGCAGATAATGGGCCCTATTCTGTTGGTAAAATTTTATCATTTGATGTCATTTTATGCCTTAAAATAAAATAATTCCCTAAAATCCTATTCTGTACCAGAAATTTAATTTTATTTTATGCATCGTAACATGAAATAATTGCTGTTACATAAAAGAACCTAAGCAGTACGTTTTAAAGGCATTTTGACAAGTTTTATAAAAATGACATGCGTGAATTGAAATTTAATTAACTACAAACTAAAATTTCCACCGCCATACATAAGAATTATAATTTTGTTAGAAATTCTGGAAATTCGCACTTGGTATATGGTAAGATATAAATAGTTAATGAAATTTGTCTATACTTTTAATTTTATGCAGAAGAGATCATTAAAGAAATCCGTAATATCTTTGCGATTCCTACGATCGATGCTAGTTGCCCAACTATAGGTTTTAAAATTTCTTTCTGGTTAGATATTATGAAAAATTTCTATAACATTTCTAATATTACATTTTATCTTTTTTACATTGTTCTAAAATTTAGAGTAGAGTTTTTCTTTCTTTTCAGATACTACCACTTTATATGAATCATTTTGAAATGTACTGGGAATATGAAATTTAAAGTTCATTGTATTCTTCTATTATGATACAATTTGTTGTGTAATCTCCATATAATTCATGATGTTCTTCTCCTTTAAGTTTTTTTATGTTTCTGCATATTTGCTGACTCTTTTTCGTTGGTAAGGTAGGTAGGGCTTACAAACAGAAGGTTGAAGGAATAGGTTTTGCTTTATTTCCGATTTATAATTCCTTTCCTTTGCAAGCAAATCCTCGCAAATAAAAAAAGGAAAAGGTAGGAACGCGAGATACGTTGCGCCGCCGAACAAATTAAAACTTGCAGTAGTGTATTTACATAGATGCCCTTGTACTGATACTCGGAGCTTTGATTTCGCATTTGAGTGAGCTGTGTTAAAATTCTTGAATATTTGTGACTTAAGAAGATGGCAAGTGACGAAGAACTGTCAGACGAACACTTAGATCCACAAGGATAAAACAATACCTACCCGAAAATAATGGAAAAATCTCAGCTCCCCGCGAGAAAAGCGAAGAAACAAGCGACTATTGAGAAACCTGTCACAGAGTACGGACAGCTCAAATGACCTCAAAAGGATTAATGAAAAAGCTGGGCAATATGAAGGCAGGATTAAAAAGAAAACCGACAAAAACAAAACGGATAATAAGCGCATTCCTCCGTTACGGCCATGAGAAATGATAAAAATGGAAGCGATGGATGCGAATGTAAACCCTACTGTCGCACAAATCCCAGATAAGTGAATAAAATTACCACAGAAATTTGTATTATGTGTTGTTCATTTACGATTATTTTTACAGGTGGCCTAGAATTAGGACCACCATTACAGTTTAAGATGATGCCGCAGCCCAACGTACACCACAACCAACAGTTGTCGGAGCGCAACGTCCACCAAAACTAGGAAATATCATTAATACTTGATACAAAAGCTTCTCGGGACTAGATGCATACTTTCTGAAGCAAATCCTTCAGTTTTAAAGCAATTGGTACTTTTTGTGAATTTCAAAAAAGTGAAACTTTTTCCTTTGAAGCAGAACCTTTTGCTTATATCTTAAATCTTTTCCTTCATTTGTTTATATGAATAAAATGTGCAATAAATGCTTTGATTTGTGCAAGTAAAGACAAATCCTTTTTCTTATAAAAACGGTCCATTTACTAAACCATCATTAATATGGAAAAATTTCTTGCGAGTGATTTTTAGCATTCTTACCAAGTTTAACAAAATAAAAATAAAAATTTCAGATGAACCAGTAAAAACTAAGATTTGCCTTCAAAAAGATAAAAAAAAACAACAGCATGACTGTGATTTGCACTATGGCTCAGTTGAGAATTTTTGATTTTTACTATTTTGCTTTAGTTAAAATCTTGTTATAATTTTGTTAAGAAGCATACATATACATATTATGTGACAACTGTTAGCAAAGGTGGATTGTGGGATTCAGAAGAGGAGAAGCAATATATATTGCGTAAAGTATAGCTCCGTTTTGCAGACTATTATGTTGCTACTACAAGCAATTATACATGTATCAAAGTCAATCATATTAATAATACCCAAAATAAATATTCATCATTTTCTTGCTGTTGAAATAGATTGAAGCCATTGTCGTCTTTAAATAAGTCGGGTTTCCGAGGCAGCTTTCCGAATCGAGTAGTATGGTTTTTTATGGTAGAAGGCCGCTAGGTCTCACCGCAACTCTTTCACGAAAAACCCACTTCTACGACATTTAGCCCAACTATAGAAGTTGGTTACCAGTGGGTTGCAGGACTGGGACACTTCAGTGTAAAAACGTATCTCATCAATGCTTTCCTTATTCCTCCTCATATTGACCCTAATCATGCAATAGACAACATAAAATTAATAAATAAGAAAAGGCATGCAAATAAAAAACCGCGGGCACAAAATACAAAACAAAGCGATAATTTAATCAAAACTGCAATAAGAGAAATTAGTACTTGTAATTTAACTCAATTTTTTAATCTTTTTGCAATGCAAAATGACTTATTATTTCATTATAATATTTTTGATTACTAAGGAGATTTTTTAATAACTTTTTTTCAATAGCTACTTAAGCGATCATCCCCAGTGCAATTTTTGAAAATAAAAACAAGAATTCTACATTCTCTCGCAAACCGACATAATATTATAAGACAGGCATTATCTTATGTCCTTGCACAATAGGAAAAAAGCTATGAAATTATTAGCTTCTGGCAACATTAAAATAAATCGAGAGCAAGCCCGACATCCTCGCCTGCATATACTTCAAAGTGAAAGTTCTATCAGGAGGTGTAAATCAGTTTTATCAGCATACCATAGCAATATACGAACGCAAACCCTTGATTGCCTATGAGTCCATTCGTCATACGCGATATAATGAAATTGGGTTAGGTGGCATGTTCTTAGTTTGCAGGAGTAAATTGGGCATTAAGGCTGAATTACAATGGACGCAACGGAACGCAACTGAACGGCGTGAAATGTCAAATTTACGCAGTAAAACGGACGTCAAGGTTAGCTGCTTACAATGGACGTATGGTTAATTGAAAGTGACAGTGAAGTTTGACTCATAATTTATAAACAAGTATTGATAAAATCAAAAAACCTTTTTCATTCCATTTCCTCTCTGCTTATTACACACTTACCACAGCACAGTTTTACTTGACGGAACAAAATCAACAGTCCCAAAGCTAATTTGAGGTTATGTTTATCTGTTCAGTTGCGTTAATTTCAGATTTTATTAAACTTGTTGCATACGACGGCATTTTCATCCGTCCACTGTGCGCAACTCTATTTGAAAAGCATTCAAAGAAAACCGGTTTGACATTTCTCGCCGTTCAGTTGCGTTCCGTTGCATCCGTTGTAATTCAGCCTTTACTTATACACAGATTCAGGTTGTATCTAGTAATGCCAGAGGAGTAAGCTTGTTTGAATTTTATAATTTTAATTTTAATATTCTGAGAATATTTTATGTTTGGATTTTTCCATTTTGTCAAGGGAAGCAGTCCTTCCTTCGCTTCCAATGAGGAGCCACCCTTGACTATTAGAAAGCTAAGGAATCACGCTCAAAATTACTGGAATATTTTTTTTTTAAGTATATAAACGATAGCTTAAGTATTAGGGCAAATTAAAATTAATCTTCAGCCACTATATCACAAGATCTCTTGCAATTTGGTTATTCCTTAGAGACATAGTAGAAAATTATTTAGGACTTCGTTATTTCATGTATGTAACGAGCCTGTACATATTAAAACATTTGTAGAACAATTTGTGAAGTTTTCTATAGGAATTTAACATCGTTTCTGATTCATTGTTACATTATCAATTAATATTATAAGTAGGGCAAAAGATATTTGCCAAAGCACCGTCAACCTCCCACCTAACCTACCGATCCAAATAATCTAGAAATTGAACTGGGAAACATAGAATAATCCGTCTCTGCCTACAATTCCGTCTGTACGTTAACAACGGAGAACTAGTAATAGTACGTGAACAACGAAACCTCACTAGTTTATAACTATGCAAAGGATAACTATCTTATCATACCTCTCAGTTAAATTTAATCATTCTAAATCTTACTTTAAATATATTACACTTCTATTAGGGACGTAAGCAATAAAGCATGAAATTGAACTCAAACTAGCTGTTGTCATTTGGAACCCTTGAAAATTTTTAACGAGAATTAACTCTCCTAAATTTTTCTTGCACATAATTGTGAAATATACTATTTTGCTTTGTATTTTAATTACTTTAAATGAAATATTAGAATTTCTCGTCGGTGAAATATCGGCAGAAAAAGCAAGTATTATTATAGCCAAATAATCACTGACTTATAACAATGGACTGAGCGTATTGTAATTTTCCTGTAGGAAAGCATGGCACAAGTTTTATAGTTCCCTCTTTCGCCCTATGGCAGAGTTGGAACTACCAACACAAAATATTGTATTCTGGAATGTTTGCTTATGCCATTTTATGTTTTTATGTTGGCTACAGATGCAATCACCGCAGAAGGAATAAGGTAAAGATAGTGCTTACCATGCTCCGTCTCTCTTGCCTATGTATAAGCAGGATTCAGTTAAGAGTAACTTTTGAAAATTAATGTCGGAATGAGTTTAATACCTTATAAGTAATTAAAATATCCTTTGGACACAAGGAAATATATTTTTTTAATTTAATTCGACTTTCAGGTGTAAAATTTCATCTGATTGGTTGAGTTTTATATATTTTTTATGTAATTGTTTTAAAAGGTGCTCTAACGGTTATATACAGAAACACAATATTTTTTGTGCCACATGAAACAACAAATCGCTCAGTCCATTGTTATAAGTCAGTGCAAGTAATGAAAAAAAAGCGGCACTAAAAATGAAAAAACTTGACGTTATTTGCTTGATCTAGGCTTTATCTTTCTAAAATAGTCACAATATAAAGAAATGAGAATACCTACCAACAGGAATTTGATTTAAACATTTATTACTACACAGAGTTTCAGCCCTGATTTTCCTACCCTGCGGTCGATAAGGAAATTGTATTATTGTACAATTCCATCTAATTATACATTTTATTTTATTTATAAAGACAGTTAAAGCACAATTTTTTATAATGTATTGAGCAGATGTATAGCTGTCGCATTGCGAGCTGATTTTTCTATCTTTTGATCGTAGAAAGAAAGCGCACCTTTCTCTCTTTCCACGAGGAACTTCAAACTCTTCAATATTTCTTTCCTTTTCAATTATTAAGGCAATCCTGTCCTTAAGCCAAGAAGGCAAAGTGCTGCGTTCAACTCTAAATATGGTCATAGAAGACATAACGCCAATTTTTTTTATAAAAGTGCGTCTTTTTCACCATATTCTTTGTTCCTTGAGTTTGAAAGACGTACAGGTATAAACCAGTTTATTCCTACAGCATTTAATAAGCCATAAAATATACACCGGCGTGTCCTTCTTGACATACTATATTTGTGACACGATAGGTCAAAAGTGTCCACACCACCTTTGGTATGGATACAACTAGATACTACAAATATGTAAACATTGAGAAAAACATTGTAAACTTTTCCTTCACCTTACGTATCGGGTTTTGTTAATTTTCCCTGAAAAATTTCTGGAATTGTCCATTTCCGGTATTCCTACCCTGAGGTCGTAAGCCAAGCAACTTTATATTTCTGAGAAAAAGGGGCCGATTATTTAATATTGGCGCCGCCCGAATGAATTTCAGTTATCCTTAGTACGATTTTAAAACAATGAGCGATGAGAATTTTCATTATTTATTTTTGGGGTCGTTTTCGCCCCCGGGTAGTAATAAAGGGTTAAGAAACTTCAATTTGTACCAGTTTTTAGAAGTTGCCGAGCTAATATTTCCAAGCCAATACATTTTTTTTATTTTTCCCGACGTTATTCAATAAACCTCTTCTTTATCTTTGATTTAAGGTATAAATCATTATTCTGCTACAAACAGTTTGGCAGAAATTCGCATTGAAAAATATATGAAACTTGTAAATTTTGGTACTGACTCCTGTTAAATAACGGAAATACGTCGGACTTTGATGGCTGCTATCATGAAGTAAAAGTTGTGTGCATTCGTCCTAGATATTTGCTGCTTATAGCTGCCTAAAATTGTATAGATCCAATTAAAGTACATGAAGGTTTTCATCTGGCTTCCTATCACTCCTAGGAGTTAACGTAGTTGATTAATTGAACTATAACAATAAAATAGCTATACATGGTAATTAGTACCTACACCGCGAAATTTCATTATAACGGAGAGCATTGACACCCAATCATATCGAACACACCTTTATCATAAATTTTTCGCTGACGCACGGTATTTACGACAATGTGAGTAACGATATTCTATAGCATTATATACTAATTATTGCAGTTATACACTTTTAAATTGTATTTCTTAAGTTTTTTTTTGTCACATAAAAAACATTAAGAAACAATTCATGCGACTGCACATGTTAGACAGCATCATAACATCAAGTTATGACGAATTATCTGAGTGATTTGCGTCTTGAATACTTATTTTTATGAGCACACTTCATAGAAATGTGTCATGTGTCTAATGTCATTCATAAAATTATGCAAATTTTGTGTAGTGTGGAGAATAGTAGGAGATTTGATGCTAGAATACAGATATACGTAATTCGTTATTAATTTACGCCTCTAGTATATAAAATCAGAAAACGATTCGACAGACGTACGAAGTAATTATACTATATTTTTACTACTTCAAACGGATGCTTATAGTACACTTAAAGAGTATTTATCTGCTTATATTAAATCAATTTACAAACAAATTTAACTACATTAAATTAAAATCAAAACTTGATAGTGCCCTCATAAATCAACACTGATTAATCTTTACAATATATTGTGCAATATTTTACACAACAAATCGTGACCTGCGGTGAGGATAGGTTAGGATACGAATAGTAAACAACTGTTGACTTAATTAATTAACATTCATGTGTGAATACCGTATCAGGTAAGAAACATTAATACCAGTTATGATATCAGTCATTAATTATGGGAGTAGATATACTCAGTTTACTTTATCATCTATCATTTAAATTTTTAGCTTGTCACTAATTCTCCTGAAGCACAAAGTAAAAATGAAAGATGAGAAAGCTTCAAGCTCACGAATCGATAGACAGATTTCTTGTTAACGATTAGTTTAATTAAATTAATTTGTTTAACCAAGCTTTCGGTTATCTGATACAAAATGCATAGATTTGATGACAAATAAGTTAATATATGCAATCAAAAATTAACGATTAAAATAAAAAAAGGTACATAGTCGATTCTACTACCAGGAGTTACGAAATTCCACATCCATACATTTGGAGATAAAACGAAATCATGCTCCATATCGTTTGTGGATTACAGAACGATTAAATCCTAATAATAGGAAAAATAGTGACTATTAATCACAACATTGGTATAACGAAACATAATTCTCTTCCGCGTGAATAAGATAAAATATTTGCCCGGATACTTCATTTTTCTGATCACAGAAACTCAATTAATTTCAGATCACTTTGTTTGGCATTAATTTTTGCATGGTTTTGCTGTTATCTGAAATCGTTGAGAAAAATCAAATGCTAATGACCTGAATGTGGTTGCATCTAAAATAAGTAAATCGTCTCTAATCTCTGATACTGCAAATGGAGGCTCGATGGAAAATAAGGCTACTGCATCCGAATTGAGCTCGATTCTTGAACATGGAAATTATTTAATCTCTAACAATTTTTATGTTTTTTTCCAGTCTTACCAAGTATTTAGTATCATACGGAATATGAGAACTAACAATAACAACGTGGTAATGAGGTAACGGCCAAACATAAAAAGCACATATCGTAATATTTGGTCGTACAGCAACCCCAACTGATAACCTTCGTGTATCAAGAATTTCAAATGGATTAATTTTTTGTTGTTTGCAAACAATTGGCTAAAAAAGACGCGTATTTATCTGCTTTTAATTTTGTTTTTCATTTAAACTCGGAACTCCAGGTCATTTAATATGAAAACATTTTTTATGGCTAAACTTTGGCTGAACGGCAGGAAAAAGAGCTCTGCTTTAACATTGCTAGTCCACGGACATATCTAATACTTGATTTTCCTTACGCAAAAAGGCTTTTAAAGTTCTTTTGAAAAGCATTGGTTTAATTTCTTTCCAATTACATAACTTAATTAAGTCCTGAATCATTTTAGATATTATTCGCAAAAGAACTTTATTTCAAACAAGGTACATAAGTATATCTGGTTTCATAATAGATTGTTTCCTTGCATGTGAAATAAAATAGAAAATATTTCTAAATGTTTTAAAAATGGCTTTTAAAGCAGATTTCATTATTAAAATCATTGGTATTCATTCATTCGTCTTCCTTCGTAAAAGTCGGAATTTGATCTGAACGTGTGGGCAACATTCATACTCGGTTACATCGGTGTTATCAGATTCTGAACTAGCGGAGTGAATCTCATGCCAGATCGGATGATGGTGGGTGTGGTTGAGGAGAGATGTAACCCTACGACATTTTTTTGTTTTTTTTTTTTTATAATGTTGGCAAAGCTCAGCAGATACCCTATTATCCTTGGCAGGAAAGAAAGAATTGAGGGTTATTGAAAGTTCGCGGCTCATAGCTGAGGTGAAAAACAGAGGATTACAACTGTTCCACATTCGTACTATTCTGCTTATGAAGGATTTGCACAATTTCACGGTATGTCCGAATCTGATTCAACGGTGTAAGGGTGAGCTCGAGTTACAGCTCGAGTGCTGCGCATCGGAAGAATCTACAAAGATCAGATTAGAGATTTCGTTAGAACAATGACCGTAGAAGTAACAATAAAAGAGATATAGACGTCCGACATTACGCCAGTTTTCTAGAGAATCAATAGTTTCTATTCATATATATCAGCGCTAATAAGCCGGAGAGCCTCCTTTTAAATTTTGTCTAACGCGGACAATGCAGAGCGTCCAGCGCTTACCCAAGTATGGGAATTATATTTTAATCGAGGCCTGATATGAGACTTGTAGATTTGCGCCAAGTTTTATGGAGTAAAACATTTCTTAAATCTTTGTAAGAATCCCAGGCATTTCATCGCATTTTTGCCAATAATTTGATCGAACCAACTAATATTGCTGGATATTTCAATGCCTAAGATTTTTAGGGATGGCGAATACGAGATACATATGTATGCTACTCTATCGACGGAAATGGGTTGAACGGATGGTGGGGTACGTTTGTCTGATAACAGCAGCAATTCCGTTTCGGATGCATTAAATTGTTATGTATTAGTAATGAATTACACTTATATGAAATGTACATAATTATATATGTATTTAGTAATGCATAGCAAGACTGTAAAGAATTGCAATGAAGCCTGAGAGCTCAAACAAAGTGTATCTTTTTTACAGTGTGTCTAACCAAGTACATTTTAGTGGCGACGAGGATTAGCGCGGTTATTATAGTCCGTTTTAAAATGAATTTTATCGGGTCAATTGAAACTTTTGATGACTCTAAAAACGTTTTTGAATCGTACGTGGAACGTTTAGAACAGTTATTTAAAATAAATGATGTAGAAGCGAGTAGAAAATTGCCATTTTTAATAACCTTGATAGGCGGTGAAACATACGGGGTATTAAAAAATTTGTGTACACCAAGTGATCCAATTCAAAAGACCTATGTTGATGTGTAGAATTACTCCAATTATATTACAGTCCAAAAAAGTTAAAAATTCTTGAACGCTTTAAATTCTATAAACGCGATCAAAAACCTACAGAAAGAATTGCTGAATATACGGTACAATTAAAACAGTTGGCACGAGCATGTGAATTCGGATCATTTCTTGTTGACGCTCTTCGTGACAAGTTAATTTGTGGTCTCTACAATGAAACAATACAAAAGAAATTATTGTCAGAAGGTGATATTGCATTCGAAGTAGCTTGTAGTAAAGCAATCAGTTACGATCTTGCAGATAACAGTGTAGCAGCCCTTCACAAGCTAAGTATAAATACTGGAAAAATTCAAACCTAAAGAAAAAATTTAGTTCTAGAAATAACAATAATCAGAATGAACGCTGCTACCGTTGTGGAAAAAGTCATAAATCCGATGACTGTCCAGCTATATATCGTGGAGATGCTATCATTGCAAAAGGAGAGGACATATCGCTAGTATGTGTAGACAATCAAAACAGTCGGAGCAGAAAGTAATAAAGGTGATCAATGAGTCAGACGAGCAAGAAATTTCAGCTGAAGAGGGTACTGATTTTTGTATGTGAAAATGCATCTGTAACTAAGAATATGATTAATTGCGCTAAATTTCAAAATGAAAAGTCAAACGCCAATGATAGAAATTCGCTCATCAAGTCTAGACCGAGGCCTCATTTAATAGAAGTTAAAATAAATAACAGGATATTAAAAATATAAATAGACATAGGTGCTTGTGAATGCATTATGTCAGTGAGTACTTTAAAAAAATATTTTAATGTAAAAAACTTTAATGTTGAACCTACTAGTGACCTTAAATCAATAACTGGCGAACAGATTGAAGTTTTAGGACAAATCAACGTTTCTGTTAAATGTAATGGAATAATTCGTACTTTAAAGCTTTATTATAAAAGGTGATCTCAATTTTAAGTCATTGATGGGACGAACTTGGCTGGATGTATTTTTTTCCGACTGGAGATTAGTTTTTGGTAAAACAAACTCAAGGTTTATTAAAACGGTAGTAGATATGGAACAGAAAATTGAAAAACAAGTTGACTTAATTAAAAAGAATTTTAGTGATGTGTTTTCAAACGATGGGTCATCAATCAAAACTTTTAAAGCTACGGTGAATTTAAAAGAAAATATCACGCCAATATTTTGTAAATCTTAGAAAGTAGAAGACGAGTTAAAAAGATTGGAAAAATTAAGTGTCATTATAAGAAAGCTTACAAGCAGATGGGCGAGTCCTTTAGTCCTAGTTACGAAAAGAAAAAGAAACCATCAGACTATGTGTCGATTTTAAAGTTAGTTTAAATCGAGTAATAGATATGCAAAACTATTCGTTGCCAACCGCAGATGATATCCTAATTTCTTTGAGTGGTCGTGAACGGTGGTCCATTGTCAGAGACCGGTTGTTCTGTTAGTCCAAACGACGCGAAAATTCGTTCCAATACTTCAATTACAGACACTGAATTTGTATTATTCATTAGAGCTATGTCTATCCATTTAGAAGTAGAGCAGGAAGTGATGACCTAGAAAGTAGAAGAAGTCGATATGGATACGTTTCAATGGCTTTTCGCACGTAGGCCATCCTCTGAACTCGCTGTTTTTTCTATGGCGTTGACACAAATGACACTCCTCCACTGTAGCCTGTCTATCGTAGTCAATCCTTGGCCACCAGCAAATTCGTGAAGTAGTTGTAGTATTTTTCGTCTCAAGGCTGTGGGGACCACGACTCTTACAGCCCATAAAATACAATCTTGTTCTAACGATAATGAATTCCTGAGATGAAAATATGGTTTAATATTCGGATCATAGACAAGATTGCTCCATCCATATTTAATTAAATCCAGCACCTTACATAGAACAAGATCCGCTTTTGTGAAGCGTACAACGTCCTTAATGGAAAGAGGTAATTCGTCAGCATATGAAAAAGAATTTATCAATGAATCTTGTATCTCTTTTGTTGTAACCTCCTTCTGCGGCAGGCGCGACATGGCGTCAGGCGCACACATAGTTGTACCTTTTCTATATTTTGTTATATAGTTATGAGCAGATAAAATTATACTCCATCCTTGCAAGCGACTAGCTGTTGTAGTAGTGACAGACTTTTCTGGATGAAAAATTGTTTTTAATGGCTGGTGGTCGGTATATAACACAAAACTCCTTCCTGCCAAAAATTTATGGAATTTACGCACACCAAAAATAATAGCTAGTGCCTCTCTCTCTAACTAAGAACACCCTTCGGTCCACCTAAAGGTAATACTTTTTTTTGTTAAGTTGTACAATGGGGCAAGATTGCTAGCCTGCATGGGAACAAATTTCCTGTAATACGTTATTAGCCCCAGGTATGATTTAAGCTGCGTCACTGTTTCTAGAACGGGTGCATTTCGTATCGCTTCTATTTTGCTGGGATTGGGTTCAATACGCCTACTACTTACTATATATCCCAAGTATTCGACCTTGCTCTTAAAAAATTTACATTTGTTTAAGTTCACACGTACTCTATATTCCGACAAACGACACAACACTTGTTTTAGGTTATGAGCACATTCCTCAAATGTTGCACCTTTAACGATGACATCATCTATGTAGTATCTCGCGTCCATTCCCCGCAGAATGTTGTCCATAACGCTTTGAAAAATACATGGCGCTGTCTTTAACCCAAAAGGTAATCTAACGAATCTAAACAAACCTACATTAGTATTAGTATTAGTTTAAGGCATTCTTCAGAAATTTTCAGTTGCTGAAATGCTCCAACAGGATCGAGTACACAGAAGTATTTATCTTTTCACTCTATTCACTCCGCCCCAAAGGAATATTGTTCCAAGGTCATTCTTTAGTGAAATAAACTTGTGGATACGTTTATCAACTAGAACATTCCCTCAGTAGTCAGCTATAGAGTCGAATGAGTACCTATATGAAATCAAGAATGCTGTCGTCTACAAACTTATGATTGAAAGTTAGAGCTAGTAGATCATTAGTAAAAATTAGAAGAATAGTAGATGAGAGAAGAGAACCTTGCGGTATATCGAAATTGATTATAAAATGGTCAGACTTACCTCCATGTAATATAACTTGATTTAACAGCCGGAGAGAAAACTTTCAATGCATTTTAAGAAAAGGGGGGCTAGACCTAATGCCTGAAGTTTAGCTAAAAGAGCAGGATGCTAGACTCTATCGAAGGCCTTCGAGATATCTAATGTGATAATTTCAGATTCACAAAAATTATGGAGATATTTATTCCAACGGTCGGTAAGGAATGTTAGTAAATATCCAGTAGAACGACCAGCATGAAAACCGTATTGGCAATCGCTAATAAACTGATTAGTTTCTATTATATATTATATTTGACCAATTAGATGTTGATGCGTGTTTCGAACACCTTCGAAAGGTTTGAAGTAAGAGAAGTTGGACTATAATTTGAGGAATCCCTTGCCTCTCCTTTTTTTAGTATTGGCTAAACATGTACAAGTTTCTATGCTGAAGGAAAGATCCCTGTCGAATAGGTGTAATAGTTTGCGTTCACATTTAGATAAAGAAGAGGCGCAGCACTTGAGTACGAAGGGTGAAATACCATCAGGCCCACCAGCACTAGACACATTGAAACTCAGGGACTTTGAAAATCTCCCTTATGCGGAAATGTAAAGGTCTCTAACTGTAATTCAATCATGGTCGAGAAGAAGGAGGTTACGAAAAGGTGGTAAGGAAGAATTCCCAGAAAACATAGCTGCAAGCAAGTTGACTTTGTCCAATGATTCCGTGTACATATAACTGTTGTGAGATAGGGGTGCTGCCGACGAGCTGTTGAATGCATGTATTTATAAAGAAAAAAACAAGTACATGGAAAACAAATTATTAGTCATGAATTACCATTATTGTGTACTATTGCGTTATTATTATTTTTTGTCTAAAAACAGCTCAAATTTTATGCTAATAACAATTTTCTCGGGCTTTCGAACTTCTCCGGATTTTGTAGATTGTGTAGATTGTGCTCAAAATCGAGGGTGCCGGCCTCATGATGGAAAAAACGTTGCTTTCGCTTATAATGTACTATAAATGACTCCACTATCCTTACATTTAACCTCAGTTACTTTTTTTTCTTCCTCAAGTTATACCATAGGTTCAGCTGCGTAGTGATATGTTCCAATTTATAAAACTCCATAAAGGATATTGCTTTTTTATACCATTGGTAATAAAATCATAAGGTATACTAAATTTGTTGTTCTGTTTGTAACGCAGAGAAATAATGGTGGTAGAGCAGAATGCAGTGGATACCCACGTATAATATTAAAAGTTATTTGGATTTTTGCATGTCCGTCCGTCCGTTATTCAGACAATAACGTGAGAGCGCGTACTTTGAGCGCAAAAATTTTCCACATTTGCTTTTAAAGAAATGTAAATGTTAGATCGAAAGAGAGACAAATCGGGTCGGTCTGTTTTGCTTCGAGGATTTTTGATGAATACACATTAGAATTCAGTAACATACTAAATCTTGGCATGCGTGAATACATTCCGTATTCTGATAGCAGATCTCAACAAAAGCAAAATCGTTCTTGGTTTAACGATAAGTGCAACCAAGCTATTAAAGCGAAAGAGTCTGCTTTTCGCGCCTATCAATTGCATCGATGTCCGAAACTGAAACAAGTCTACAAGACTGCACGGAACACGTGCAAGCCCATTATCCAAAGAGAAGAATTCCTGTTTGACCAGAATATTAGACAACGAATCTTGAGAAACCGCAAAGGAAGCAACGGTTTTTGGTCCCTGGTCAAAACCATCAGGAACAACCTCACCAGTTCCTCTATACCTTCCCTGGTGAAGTGATCGCTGACTCCCTGGATAAAGCCAATATTTTAGCTGCTAGCTTCGCTTCAAATTCTCATCTTTCACAAACACCTGTTTTGCATCTCCCTTGTGGATGTGTACAAGAGCCAATACACATCCGTACGAGAGATGTGTTTAATATTCTTAAAGGGATTAACGTTTCCAAACCCGCAGGCCCTGATGGTTTTTCGCCCCTGTTAATTAAAAGCTGTGCGCTTCATCTTTGGCTAACCAATTGCAATTGCATTGATTCTTTCCAAGGTTGTTGATTTTATCAATAATTCCAAAATAATGCAGCATCTAGAAACTAAACATATCATCAACGATCGCCAATATGACTTCCGAGCTGGACGCTCATCTGGAGACTTGCTGACTTTTCTTACGGAATGTAGGAATCGTAGTCTTCACAATTTTGGTGAGTCCAAAATTGTTGCCCTAGATATTTCAAAGGCCTTTGATAGACTTCAGCTAAACTTAAAGTACATGGTCTCTCCCCTCCTCTTCTACTATGGATTGAAAGTTTTCTATCTACTCGCCAAATACGTGTTGTATTAGATGACGTTACATCTGAACCTTATCCCATAAATACAGGTGTGCCTCAGGGCTCTGTCATCATATGCTTTCCATTACTTTCAATCCCATCCATAGTTTCACCGCTGACAGCACCCTTGATTTCGCTTACTGCTTTGACACTCTTGCGGACTCCAGGGGGAATGCCGCATGTGTTAAATGAGATTACATGATTAGCTCGTTGAATAACGACCTCGCTTGGGGCAAAGCAAATCGCGTCGAATTCAATGCATATAAGACGCAAAGCTGTCTCATCTCTTTAAAACAAGACCATAACTTAACCACCTCCGTTTCGTTTGATGGAGCATTAATTGCTGATTCACCGTCACTAAGCATTCTTGGCATTAATATTGTCTATAAGTTAAACTGGACAGATCACATCTTCTCTGTTGCCAAAGAAGCATCGAAATGTCTTGGATCTCTGAAAAGGTGTAAGAAATATTTCAGCCCGTCAAATCTAGTGCTCCTCTACAAGTCCCTACATTAGACCTAGAATGGAATACAATTCCTATATATGGGCTGGGGCTGGTCGTACAGTATTAGCTTCATTGGATATTGTCCAAAAGAGAGCCTTCAAGTTCATTGGTGATATGGCAATAACTTGTCATATCGACTCACTCGAGCACCACCGCAATATTGGTTGCCTTTCGCTCCTTTATCGCTACATGCATGGTCAATGCTATCATGAAATATCTAGTCTAATCCCATGTAGAGTGATTCCTTTACGCAATACTCGCGCTGCAAACCGCGCACATCCTTTAACCTTCAAATTACTTTCGGCCGTACAGTAAAAATCCTTGATGCTTTTATATCCCAAATAGTGCAATGTGGAACAGTTTACCTTCTTCTGTTTTTCCTCCATACACCGGCACCTCTGCCACTTTCCTCATATACCTTAATCCTTACCCTATCTCCTTCCTGCCATGCTGTGCTTTGCATCATATGGTATTAACTGAGTTTGGTTTAATAATATAAAAAAAAAACAAAGAGTGCAATACAATGGCACTTCTGTTACTTGCCGCGTAAATATTAGAACTGCGTCTTCAAAAAACAATATTTGCTGACACTACAGGCTTCCCGTCATTTACGAACCCGATTTCCAGTTCAGATATTACAGTGATAAGCTGTGCATATGACATGTGCTGTCATTTTTCGTTAAATAACAAAACTACAATCAGCGGGCCAACATGCGCTTATCGTATTCACCTACTTAATATATTTCGCAAATTTGTCGGTTAAAACTGATTTCATTTGTGTACAGGATATTTTTTTGCAAATAAACAAGGCATGTGTATGCAAATATGTAGCAATCTTTTTTGGCATACCTTTTACTTGCTTAAATAAGCTAATTAATTTGGGTACCTATTTTTGAATTTGCAACAAATGTTTAGAATTTTTTTGTGTTACAGAAACGATTATTGCTAATGTAACAACTTCAATAAAACAAGTACTTGTGAACTTGTTAGTTTGTTGTCTTGTGTTATAGACCCTAGGTAGTGTACAACAAGATTATAATTTTTTTAAATATAATACAATTCACTTAAATTAGGGGCTAAGAAGATTACTTTCATATGTGGATAGGAGCTCAGGCTCTATAGCATATATAAAATCAATCTCTAGTGACTTTTCCGTAATTATCAATATAGAACATTTATTTATTTATTTATATTTGGCTTGAGAAGAATTTCTCAAGAGTTTTAGTGTAAGCTCTTTCCAAATATTTTTGAATAATCTGAATTTTATTTTACACAAAGAAAAGTTTAGAAGAATATTATTTAATTTAATTTATGTATCCGTCTGAATAGATGATGATTGTTAGTTTAGATATTATCTTGAAAATTTAATTTTGGACGAAATTTAAAGCAACAAGGTCGAAGACACATGGCGTAGAGTGTGTTGCTAAGATAAATATGGTAACAAAATAGTTCAGTTTTAAAAAACCATTGCACTGCTAAATTAGACGAAAGTGGCTATATATAACTCCAAGGTACTACCACACCTTTAAGCAGATATGCTCTTTGGTATCAACGTATGTATCATGTAAATAATCCGCGGTACACAAATATATCCTTGGCCTTTAAATACTAAGTCTTTTTTTCATTGGTTAAAGAGATATAATCAGAAAAATGAGCTGCATTATCATTTATTTTTGCTTCCTGTGCATAGATAGACCTTGATCAATTTGCTCATTGAACTATACATATTTTCTACTCATGCCACATTGCCGAATAATTTCGTATGTGCGTACCTTCCATTGAAACTACGAGAAATTAAAAACAAGCATTTTGTAGAATTCAAGATTCTCTACAATTTTTGTGACAGGAATTTTTGTCGTACGATTACTATTTTTTTAATTATAGCACACGAAAAGTGAAAATTAATGATTCAATCACGGTTTCTCGCATTTATCATTTTCTTGCTTACCGTTACATCGACAACGTATTATCATAATCTGATTTATGAATTATTAGCTGGTGATCAAGTACTTGGTATAACTACAAAGAACGATCCTTTCGCATTAGGAAACCCAAGAGCTGTAAGTTAAAAGCAGACCTGTAAGTACATTGGTACTTAAGTACTAGTATCAGTTCCAGTACTTGGACTTGCACTTGAAATATTTTTAAGTACCAGTACCGGGACTTGTACTTGTTCTTAAAATATTTCAAGTCCAGGTACTGGTACTGTACTGGTACTTGTACTTGGAATTTTACAAGCACAGACCTGTAAAGTACTTAAGTACTAGTAACAGTAGCAGTACCTGGACTTCTATTTGACAAATTTTAAAGTTCCAATACCGGGAATTGTACTTGAAATGTTTTTAAGTACCAGTACCGGGACGTGTACTTGTACTTAAAATATTTCAAGTACAAGTCCAGGTACTGCTACTGTTACTAGAACTTAAGTACTTAAGTACTTTATAGGTCTGGTTAAAAGTAACAAATAAATATGTTGAATCATAGAATACTTAAAAACAATAATTCAAACAAGAAGTTATAATACTTCTTGCCACATGAACTTCTAACATGTTAACAGTTAGTTAAATAGGAAAATACCCATCTCAGCAATGAATATAGAAAGTTCAAATCATTTACCAAAATCAGCGTAAATCATATAATTATAACCACTTTCAATTATGTTACTTCAATTCGCTGTATTTGAAATTTGAATTTTCTTTTATTCATAATTTAGGAATGGAAATGAAAGTGAGTTTGTCCCGTTTGCATTAAAATGACAATATCATACTATCATGCTTCAGGCGCCTGCCTTACAGGTGATTTGTATGTCACTCCAACGTGACTAATTGACTTCAGTAGAATAATTATAGCCTTCTCCAATTAAACTAATTTCTAGTCAACTTGGTGATATTATAACTGGCTTCAATAAGCATGTACATTGCATATTTAGAGAACGTTTGATAAAAACCCATGTAAATATATGTTAACGTAAGCTTCTGTTTGCTTAGTGCATACAGTTACTAGAGAATGTAATGCAATAATTTATTAAGGCAGAAAATAGCACCTATACCTAGTAGAATATAGCGTTGACGGGGGTCTCCAAAATTTCATCAGGTTTAAGATGCTTGAATTGAAGCTAGTTACTGTATCGGGATTGAAATTTATATATAATTCAAATTATACTTTTGATTTATAGGTTTTTTAAATTATGAAATAATAATTAATTAATGTACCAGAAAATTGCTTCCTGGGATTTGTTAGCAGAACCCGTACGACCTCTTCTCAGGCATTAACAACGCCACTGCACACATCGCTCTTTAAGGATTTTCTTTTTATTTCTTTAAAAATCCTGAAATAAGAGAAAAAAAACTTGCATTGTTTACATTGGATGATTTTCGTGGGTGATATAATATGTATGTAGTATAGATGAATGAAGTAGGTATATTATATATATATAAATGTATGTATGCTTCAATTCCAATATAAAATTACCTCAACCTTATGTAAAGAAGCTCTCAATTTTTTCTTAAATTAAAAAATTATGAGATGAATGCTGAAAATTTGAGGAAAAATATTAAAGAATAGTATAACATTTTTAAAGCGGCAATAGTACCTACTCCCAGTGAGCTCCGCTGACTGTGAGACAAGTTTTTCTGCTATCAGGCGGATCAAAACGTGGGTTAAAAGCACAATGCTTGAAGAACGATTCTCTCACATGACACTGCTAAACATAAAGGATGCGATTGTTAAAATAAAATTACAGCTGAAAAGGTATTGAGCCAATTTGCAGAAAAAGATAGAAAACTAAAGCTTATTCAATAGATTTTTGGCGCTTTCTGTTGACAACACTATAAAACACCATCAAGTAAGTTCAATTTAAATTAACACGAAAAGTAATAAAATAATAGTTGTATTCCCTTCCAGTAGCATGATTATAACGATATCAATTTAGAAGATAGTGATGGATGGTGACGAATTAAAATTAAACGATAATGCACTTAGAGAAATTTTTACTGAGAATAAGCTCTGTACAATGTGTATCAAGAAAAATTAGGTGCGATTTTGACCTTAGCGGACATTTCCTGTATATGTAAGAAAACAAATTGTTTCGCCTTATTCAAACTGAATATAGAAAAACTAGATTAATAGTAGTAAATATATTTTCTAAATTATCTTCGATTATGAATAGAATTGCTTAAATGTGTAACTTACTTTTCGTTATTCTAGAAAAAAAGATTTATTTTAAATGTTCCAAATTGGATATTTTTAGTAGGTATTTATTATGTATGTTGACTTCATGTAAAATGTTCCTCTTTGCAGCAAGTCAGTTTCGTTGTATAAGCGATAACTTTCTTATCATAAGACGAATTTTTCTCAATACCAGAAGTGCTTCTACGTATGTATATTAATTAAATTTGGCTTCTATTAGATTTTCGCTTTTATTACCGTTAAAAGGAGTTTTCTTCTTTCTGTAAAAGTTTTCTCACTCAAGTAGAAATCGTAATGGTAGTAGATTTAAAAATAAAATCCAATGTATGTTGCATTCGATAGAAATGAAATCCAGTCAGATGAATAGGTGATATTTATTTAAGAATAAACTCTTGCTCGAAATCAAACAAAGGTAATCAATAAAATAGTTTTCTGATGTAAGGAAACTTGGTGTTAACACTAATGAACGTTTTAGAAAGTTTTACAAATTTTTAAAAAACAATACTTAAATTGAAGAATATTCTTTTTCAATTTCTGTGTCAAGCTGGCCCCTACTAGGCCCACCCCACAACAAAACCCTCTCTACGCCCATGATTGTCATCTGCACTGACTGCACCGCTTATTATTCGCTTCTACTTCAACTAGGAGCAAAAAGCTTTTCTATCCACCTTTCGTATACGTAAGGGAATTCAGCTATCAGATTTGGATGCTTTTTCCTCTATGTGCCCGATTTATATAAATGAAAGCTTGACAGCACATTTTAACTCTCTTTTTCGAGAAGCGCTCAAGTTACGTAAATTGGGGAAAATGATTTCTGCACACGAAAGTTAAACAGTAGGTGATAATGAGATAACAATGACTAATCAAGAGCAACTCCGAAATTTCATATCTGAAAACTGTGAAGGCTGATGATGTATAACTACCGCCAAAATCGCTGGATCTGATGATGCAAACATGTTTGATTTATAAAGTTTCATTTAATAATTACAACAGATTTCTTCTCTTAAATTGTTCTTTATACTTAGTAATTTGTTTATTTTCGTTTCTTAAAACTTTGTGTTTATTTATTTTTCAACTTTTGATTAATTAATTAACTACTTTGAATTTTTTCTGCTATAGCGTTATGATAGTATTAGTTATTTATAGCTTTTATTTCGTAGTTAAGCTTTCTTAGTTTAGTGCGAAAGGTGCGATTAGTGATCGTAAACTCTATTTATGCACTGCGAGGATTCAATAATTACATCTGCCTTCACCTAGGGCTGCCATCCGTCCGGGTTTCCCGGATTTGTCCTAGTTTGGCGGGCGCCCGGAGAGAGTCCGGGTGGGGTTTTCTATACTGTCCGGGTTTTAAAATTTTGGAAACCAATTAAATAAAAATTTAATTTCTTGTGTATGTACGGTGTAGCTGATAATGCCGACAGTCAGACCGATTCGACTCTCACTCAAGTTCTTTGTTCTGGTCCCAGCCAGTCTTAGCTCAGTAACGAAGCTAGAAGAACGACAATTGCTTGTGTAACTTGCCTTGTGTACCTGTATTTGTTTTATGTACATACATTGCTAGAAAGAAAAAAAAATTATGCAAAAATTTTACGGGATTAAGGGCAACACAACAAAGTGTGTGTTTTTTTTTTCAAAAATAGCCAGCCCTCTATTGAGGAAAAAATTTCTCTTCTATAAAGCCATTACTATCCCAACTTGAGGCTTCCGTCTGTACGTCTGTCCGGCCGTCCGCGAGTCCGCCCGCACTGTATATTTGCACACTGCCTGAGAGAGCGTCAACGTAGAGAACTGAAATTTTGTACACTATGTTTTCATGAAAATAGTAAATATAATTTATATATAATGGACTAAATTGGGCAATGGATTCTTGGTGTTGCCATATAAAAATTTAAGAGTTGTACGAATACTGTGAAAACGATCAGTCCTAGGCATTTTAATTGCACTGAAAAGTTCCTCAGAATATGAAATCTTATGAAATTGGTCATCATCATTTATACTTTCCAACGAACCGCTCTAGAAATATGCGAAAAACCACTTCAAAAATCAAACTTGTGCAGATAGGTGACCATACGAAATTACGTACGGGTATTCATTTACAGCATCATAAGAATTGGTCTTATACCAATTCTAGCTTTTCTATTTGTTTTTCTTATAAAAGGCATCCTTTATATAACTTTCTCTGAAATAATTTAAAGACCGTGCCTCTGTGATAGGTATTTGGATTCAAAGTTATCATTTCTTTAATATAACTTTCAGGTAGGTATGTGTAGTAACTATACCAAAAATTGGAAAATTTTAAGGGTTTCAAAGTTAGTTTAAATTTAGTATAATTCAGGCAGTATTCATCGCACGGCAAAAAATTTTAACTTTCAGCAAAAGAAGAACGTTGGGAAAGTGTAAATTTCGATTTTCGATGGAATTATACGCTAAATAAAAATTAACAAAAAACCTTGCCAAACTCACTTCACAGTTAACTTAACAGCAGAACACACCCGATTGATTTGAAACACACGACGGGAGACCGGAGCCGGAGAATAAAAAAATTTCTAGTAATTTGGTATCTTTCGAGATTTTTTTGCATCTCCAAAGTATATGCATGGGTCTCTGGGTGTCCAGAGATCGAGAGTGGTCTCTTGAAGTTAAAGTCTCCCGTCATGTAGCTTCACCTTTCCCGAAAAATGAAGCTATTTTGAAAGCTATATGGCACACTAAATGTAAAATTGTATTTCTAATTTTTAGAAGATTTATTTATGTTTTTTACTTTTTTTTTTGTAAACTAACTAATGTCCCGGGCTTTCGAACTTGATGTCCTAGTTTAATGATTTGACAGATGGCAGCCCTACCTTCACTTAATGGTTATTGTTCGAACTATTTTAACTTACTTCACTGACGGTGCGGCTCCTATTTATGAGTTTGGATTGAAATATTTATACTGATCTGGACAGGGTGCGAATACTACTTAATATCTTATGTGATCGTTCCTCCGGGTTGAATGTTTATTCGCTGAATGGGCGAAGCATCCGCAATAAAATGGATGAATTTAATTATATGCTTTCCAATGTTAACTTACATGCTATTTTTGTCAGTGAAACTTGGCTGAACAAGGATATTCCATCATCACTCGTATCAATTCCTGGATTTAATATATTTCGTAACGACCGAAAGGGTCGGGTGAGGGGTGGTACAGCGATTTTTATTAGGGATTGGATCAATTCCATACAAATCGCTTTTTCAGTTGATCAAGCAATTAAATTTTTATGCGTTGAGGCTGATACCGGTAATGAAAAGTGGGTTCTTTGTTCTGTATATTGTCCCCCTAAGTGCTTTAACTATGATAATGCTTGTAATTTTGAAAATGAAATGTCATACGTTACACAACGCTATGAGAACATCAATAGTGGTGGTGATTTTAATGTTAATTTGTTAAGGCAGGACATCTCCGCAAATCAATTCACACACTTACTACAGTCTCTTACCTTAATTTTGTCAATTTCTATCCTACCTAGTACAATACATCTAATCCTTCTAGTGACAGATAATGGAAAAATCAAATCAGCCCTTCTAGTACACTCGACCATGACATTATTTTTCTTATCTATACCTTATGCTAGACATGAATCATACTCCTATAAAGTATTCTGCCGTGGCAGCGGATATACCTATGATTGCATATTAGTCGATGACCAAATCGACATCTGTACGACATTGATCACTTCCCTGTATAATAAATATGTATCTGTTTGTGTGAAACATATTGATTCGAATGGTTGCACATGGTTTACTGCGATAGTCCGCACGCTTATTATGGAGCGCGAGTATCTATATCGACGAAAATCGGCAAATCGGAGTATATGGTAAGGACACGAGCGGCTACAGTTTCCAATGTGATTTTTACCTCGAACAGTAACTCACCCGCTGAAGTATCTACTCCAAATCCGGTTAGTCCGGTTAGTTTATTACCCAATCCAGTTAGCAGTATCTCGCTCGATTCCAGTGACCTATTTTCTTTCCGGTGCGTTAACATGGATGATCTTATCTCTTCTCTTAATTCAATAAAATCTGATGCGATTGGCCCTGATGACATATCACCACGCTTTATCAAATTATTGCTTACAATCATCTGAACATTTATTCTGCACATAGTTAATTCGTGCTTGTTATCATTCTCCTTTCGCACCAATTGGAAAGTTGTTAATTTTCTTCCATTTCCGAAGAAATCTTCTGCTAAATATCCAGCTAAAGTAGTTGAAAAACTAATGTATCGGCAAGGTTTTGAACATGTAGACAAAAATAACCTACTGACCTACTGGATATCCGGATTTAGGACGTATCACAGTTGTGAAACTGCTATTTTAAAGATATCCACTAACATAAGAAGTGCTATAGATCAGGACGAATTCACCACCTTAGTGCTTCTAGATTTTTCAAAAGCCTTTGATCATAGTATTCTCTTGGAGAAGCTTTATGATTCTTAAAAATTTAGTAATACAGCAGTATTGATGATCAGTAGTTGTTTATCAGATCGCAGTCAACAAGTAAAACTAAATGAAAAAATATCCACTCCCACCTCTAATACAAGGATGTATCTATCTATCATGGGTCCATTGTTGTTCAGGGTATTCATTAATGACTTGCCATTAATGGTTCGTGATGTCAGCATTCACCTCTACGCAGATAATGTACAATTGTACTTGAGCCGTCCTATTGGGCTTATTGATGATTGTATAGCATCCATTAACTTTGATTTAGACAGAATCCACGCTTGGTCTAAATATAATAAGTTATAATTAAATCCTAGTAAATCGTGGTGTATAAGCTTCTACTATAATTTATTTGATTGGCTTGATGTTCCACCAGTAGTGTTAAATGATTCCCTCTTACCTATGCTTAGTAAGGTCACCAATTTAGGTATAACCTTGAATAGTAGTATGAGGAGTTGCGATAATGTCAATATGCAATTGAGGAGAATATATTCTGGATTTCGAAGGCTTCGGCATCTGCAAATATTTTCCTTCGTAGTATTCGTTTAATGCTAGTGAAATCGTTAGTTTTGCCTCATTTCACTTCAGGTAGCATTGTTTTTTATGTGTACGTAAATTAAAAATTGCACTTAATGATTGTATTCGATTCATTTTTAGATTACGAATGTTGGACGATGTATCTTCTTTTCGAATGCGTTTACTAGGATGTTCGTTGAAACATTTTCTACAAATCAGGTCGCTTATCTTGTTGTATAACATACTGCATTCAAATAAGCGGAAGTATATTAGAGAGTTTTTCTTGTTTACAACATCCCAACGGAATAGGAATTTAGTGATGCCACGATTTCAAAAGCTGGTCATGGAAAATTCGTACCTTACTACATTAATTTAGTTTCTTTCATTTTATATTTTCTTTCTTGTTTTCTTAGTTTCAATTATCTCTAAAAAAGATTGTAAATCTTGTATGTACTGACCAGCATTAAATTAATTTGAATTTGTTTACAGTTGTCTCTCAGTTGGTACGTGGTGCTTAGACCGAAAGAGTAGCGTTCTCAGAAGTGGGTCCACTTTCTTCAGTGTAGTTCTGTAGACGTAGTCAGTCCATATTATACATGTCAGTAGTTTTACATAAGAATGCTGCAAATATTTTAGAATATTAGGAGTTAGGATTAAGTTAGAGTTCTGATGCGGTAGTGAAGAAGTCTGTTTCGTGGCTCAGGAAGTGTTTCTCGAGGGCTTTGGATCACCCAAAGTTGGGGTCCCAAACTCAAATTCTGAGAAAAACCTATACACATACATCACATGCATAAAATAATATATATTCATTGAATAAAATTTTAATTTTTTTAAGTTTTTGAATAAAAATATTTTGTACAATTAGGGGGGGGGGGTCATGTCCCAATAGTTCCACCATAGAACCACATGTCACTTGAAAGTCGCCATATAAACTACAGGCAAGCCTCTACTCTAGAGCCGTCTTATTGTGGCCTGCTATAGCTGCTGAATAATTTAGATTAATTGCGCGTCTGCTGAATGGCAAATTATGTATGTAATAAATGGGACCAAGAGCAAATGTTATTAATAATTGAGTTGTGGGAAAGTTTTTCAGAATTATGACTTACTTAAAATGTGTCTGATCGATTTTATTAGTTTTTGTTTTTATTTTTTTTTAGTAATGAGGTGTCTTTTAGACATTGAAACGCTAAGCCTAAAATTATTGAGCAATATCCATTATTGACAAATAAGAAGGAAAAAAATCTTTGTTTCTAGGGTATTCTAAAATTAAGTTTTAAAAAGCAGGTTAGTTCTAAAAAATATCGGAAAACAGTTACTTTCTAACGAAAATTGGTGATGTAGTTGGAATAGTAAATGGTTCATATTCGAAAGATGTAAATACAATGTATGGTCAGTCTATCGAAGAGACAACTTCGACTTTTTGGAGAGACAATTCCAATATCCTTTTTCATAGATTTATACATATATTTCCTCAATCGCAAACCCAGAGCTTACCAAATCAGATGAATTTCCATAGGGAAATGGATCTTTATCATAAACAGGTAGCCTCTCTGCAGTACATAGTTTGGTATGTAGTTTTTTTCCTTTCATACATATTCATAATGATTATTTTACAACTATGAATATTTATTCGGCCTTGGTACTTTTCTTCTCTTCATTAAAAAGTAGTTTTTAAAAGAGTAACAAATTTTATTCTGAGTTATTAATATTGAAACATTTATAATTTTTGTGGAAGCAAATTAATTTATGTATTTCTTCCACCAACTCCAAGTTCAGATGTATTTTTATCGGAATCTATGAAGTGCATGTATGCATACCTAAAACTTCTCAAAGCAAGTCTTAGAAAAATTTTGTAGGTTATAATAAACAGTAGTTTAGTGTCAATCCGAACCTCCAGTGATTTTCGTAATACGCAAAGAGATTCGTGGATGTACAGGGTTTAATTATATATGATTTTAAGTATCGTCAGTTACAAAAATTGAAACCTTTGCCGAATTGATGCAGTTATGCAAGACAAGCTTTGAGGAATTGACTGCACCGAACAAAGTGACCCTAACTTAAGCACCTGGCCACACAGATATCTCAAACAACGAGATGGTTCGTAATTTGGCCAAAATGGGCTCTGAAACGGATAGTTCCGCAGCGATAACTTATGTGAGGATCCCCATCGGAGCTTTAAAAAAAGAGATCGTCAGGGGCACCTATCAAAATGAAAGACCTCCGGTGGATCAACAGCGAAACCTGTCATACTGCGAGTCAATTGTGGCTGTAAATGACATGAAGAGGACAAAAGAACTACTTAATTGCCGTGGAACAAATACTAGAACTCTAGATGGGTCAGTATGGGTCACTGGGTCATAGAAGATCATGCTGGAAAACTGGAACTACCGGCGAACGATTTTTGCAAGAGGAAATCGTCCAATACGTACTTTGCGAGTGCCTCGCTCTGATGAATAAAAGATGTAGGGTCTTATGTTCATTCAAGTCTGGGCGAGCTACAAATTAAAGAGTCAGATATATCCTGAGATCCGCCATTGAAGCAGAATGTATCTAGACTATCCCATGAGGTCAGGAAACAAAATAGACCCACTGGAGGTTTAAGTAAAGCAGGCTAGGCACTTCTGGCTGCACCTCTCTTACCTAACAATATTACGTACTAGAACTGCACGTAATATGCCCGCCCAAGATGGAGAAGGGGCTGGACTGAGCGTCTGTAAAATCCATACCTTTGTTAACACTTATTTTTTGTGGGCGTATGAATATAGAATCCACGAACTCACAATTAAACAACGCACCCTCGTTTTGTTTATGTTGTTTTGCACATGTAATTTTAAAAACTGAACTACTTTATCAAAACCTTTCTAGATATATATGTACATGAATTGTAGTCTTACTACAATAATAAGAAATATTGCAGGAGACTGTGTTAGTTATAAAGCGTGTAGATGACTTTTTCCCCATTTTTATAAAAACAATATAGAATTGGTATATCCATCATTACACGTAGAATACTTCGCCCTCTCCAAAAACTGTCCTTACCTACTAACTCATGACTTACAATGCTCTAATATGAAAATATCGGAATTTTTGTCGTAACTATTACAATTAACCAAAATTTTATTTACAAAATACATAAATATAAATGTTTATTTTTATTAAAAATTGAATCCTCTAAATTTCAAATTCTTCATATTCAAAATGCTGCCATTATAGTATGAAATTATTCTCGGTAAATATTCTTCCGTTTTTAATTTACAATCATCCAGACATTTATTAATTCCTTCTCCAACAAAAAAGTCAAATGTTAAACACATTTGTTAATTCACATTAAACTTGGTTATTCTAAGATTTACGGAGAAGTTATTAAATTCATTCATTCATTTGAATACTCGTTATTATTACTAAAGCTGCAGCGTTAATCTCAGTAACCTACTTATTAAGAAGAATTAGTTGGTTTTGCGCAATTAAAAAATTTCATTTAGGTATGCAATTAATTCAAGTGACATCATTAATATAATTCATAATCAGGACAGACGGAACCTTTGAAGCTATTTATCATATCACGGTTTTACCATATTCCCATTTCTATTATGTTCTTGTATAACAATGTGTAAATTAATTTTAAAATAATAAGAGTAAATATAACTTGTTTGAATCTGCTGTGTAGTTTTTCTACTTCTTAGTAATATACTTAGTTTAGCATATTATGAAATTTAAAATTAATTAAAAATTAACTTACATTTCCCCATTAGAGATGTTTATATAACTTGACAAAAAGAGTTCGCAACAAAGAAGCATATGCTGTAAAATGTCTTTAAATCGGAATTCTCTAATACGCCAGTCATATCATATTTCTGCAGTAAAACAGTAGAAATACCTACTCAAAAATATACATCCCGTGATATAAGTTTTACTATATTTTATTAATTTAAAAAAAAAAAGTCACAAAAAGAAATAAGTGGGAGCATTGGTTTGCAATTTTATGGAACTATAAATGCAACCGAGAAGAAAAATTCACAAATTCTTCGATGTGTAGCAGCAATAGCTCCAACAATATCCACAACAACTTCAGTAACAGCCAGAGCAGACAAAGGAAACAATGTCAATTTCGACAGCAAAAACAGAATCAGCAACAGAAACTATCAGCAATATTAACAAAAATTACGGCAGAGACCGCAATACTAACAATTTATTTAACAGGAACTCTAGAGCAGCCTCTCCCATTATGGGGTAGGATCTAAGCCTTTAATTAGTTTGTGACCTTAAAACGTAGATCTGTAATTTAATAATGTTAACTTATTTAAAATATTTTCTCTCTTAATTACGGAATCTTTTGTATAACCAAAAATGGTATTAAAAAATGCTGTATTCCCTAACAAGGGATTGAACTGTTCACTAATGTTTGATGCATCCAATACTAGGTCTTTTACTGCAATACTAAAAATTGTATGAAAAGCACATACATAGTATATAAAGTTAGAAAAGCTAGAGGACCACTTCTTATGATACCCTAGATGATTATGAGTATGAAATTTTGTTAGGTCACCCATTTGAGCAATTTTGATTTTTGCAATGGTTTTTAGCATAAATTTCAAAAACTGACAGACAGAAAAAATGATTATAGCTAATTTTATAGGATTTCATATTCTGAAGTTTAATAAAAATGTCTAGGACTGATCGTTTTCACAGTATCCATAAAAAACCCAAAATTTTCATATGGCAATACCTCGAAGGGGTTGCCTCATTTATTGCGTTTTTGAAATTTTATTTTCTATTACTGTGAAAACACCATGTGCCAAGTTTCAGATCCCTATGTCAACGCGTTCTCCGGCAGTATCCAAATATATGTATAGTGAAAAACGAAATTTTCATATGGCAACCCTACGAAGCAGTTACCCGATTTGTCCCCCTTTCGAAGTTAAATCTATAATTTTTTTAAAAATGCCGTTTGCAAAATTCAGTTCTCTAAGTAAATGCGTTCTTGAGTTATAAAGTGGACAGACAAATGGACAGACAGGCAAACATAAGGACGGAAATTCAAAAATAGACAGTTGTTTTAATATTATCTCGCATGTCACATAAAATAGTGACACATCTTGAAAATGCAACTTTTCATGAGCGCGCAGAAACAAAACAAGATTTTCTACCTTAAAGTATTAATTCTTTGTTAAAAAAATAGGCTGAACTCTTAAATTTGTTAGTAATTTTATTTCTAAAGATCCTATATAAAAAAAATTAAATTTTTTTACCGCAGTTAGCGAGGTTAAAAATTTTGAGTTGTGTCACTTTTCTATATGATGAGCGATGTTTGAGTGTCCAATACATTTTGTTCTATCAGCAATATTTGTATGCGTTACAAATGGAATGATAAACTTAGTACTATACCCTATGATTTCATTGGGTACTTAATTCTATGTCCAAACAGAAATTTTGCTTAAAGACGTTTGTTTCAAATTACGCTTTCCCAAAAGTATGATTGCCAAATAAATATTTTGACCAAAATATCATTATCAAATGGAGATTTTCCAAAATATTGAAAGTTATTATTCCGTACTGAATGAAAAAGAGAAATTGCTTTCGTTAAAGGTGAAATTGAAGAGGTTCAACGTGGTGGACCTCCAGTTCTAAAAAACAAAAATTTAAACGATGAGCGAACTAAAGGAATCCTGAACAAAACATCTGACTGTGAAGAATGTGATTTTTAGGGTTCCGTACCCAAAGGGTAACAACGGGAACCCTATTACTAAGACTTCGCTGTCCATGCGTCACCAGGTTGTATCTCATTAACCGTAACAGGTAGACAGTTGAAATGTTCACAGAGTGTGTATTTCTATTGCCGCTATAACAACAAATAATGAAAATAAAATAAAATTAAAAATTAATTTTTCGGCGTTCTTTTCCTCGTTTTATTATCATAAGTAGGCAATTTTTTCAAATGACAGCATTATTTTTTCACATGACGCCTACTCTCATTGGAGAAAATAAATAAAAAGTACATACATAGTGTTAAATTTGTGTGCGGTGGTACGAAGCCCTTCGTGCGCGAGCCCGACTCGCACTTGGCCGGTTATTTATTTACTATGGGTAAAAATATAAACTTAAGTAAGTACCCATCTTAGACATTAATGTTTGAATTATATTTCTATTAATTATTAGGAACACCTCTGTACTTTTCCAATTATAATTATAATTTACATGAATTTGAAAAACGCATGTATTTCAAGTTTCCATATACCTAATTCCATAACGAAATTTTAACTTATACAAATGGCAAATATGTGTCTACAAATATCCTGGATGAAATGCTGTGTGCGCGAGTTATATTTGTTTCTGCATTTGCTAATAAAAAAAAAATAAAGAATATGAATTTGTAAGGAAAGGAAGGAATTTTCGTAATAAAACATGGAAATTTATGGCTTTTATTTTAATTTATGCAGCAAACTTAGCATTTAATAGTTTCAAGCCTCAATTCTTTGAGCCATACTCCATATGCATTTCGTCACCGTTTCTTTTATATTTGCAATAATATGTTTTTCTTTAAGGATATACTGTACGATTCAGGTGTGAGTTTACAACATTCTTTAACGTAGCCCATCACCCGAGTTAAGATCAGGGAAATTACCCGGCTATGGCAGTATTCGTATAGTTTTCTCCCGAAGGGTATTTATCACCGATAATGCCAAGATAAATGAAGCGCCATTGTACAATAAGGTGTAAGGAAAGGACCTACAATAGCAATAAGTGTGTTAACAAAATCTGCAAGACCATCTCAATTACAGTTTTATATTGCTTTTGATTCATGGTCCTGGTTACGATATATAGAGTATCAGGAACATTTGACGTTATACATGCCCAAATCATCCTAGCTGGTATTACAAAGGGTTTTTGTTAACTTTCCTCTGATTTCCTACTAACAAGCTAATGGCTTTCAGTAACACAAAATTACCATCAGCTAAATAAGAAAAGACAACAATTAGACTGAAAATTGTCAAGATTGATAATTTCAGGAGAACAATAAAAACCTTTTATTTATCTTTTGTCAATCTTTTATTGTGTAGTTTATATCCATTTTTGTCCAAACCTTTCTAGCGCGCTTTTAATTTTTATTGTTAATTTTAGCAACTTCAATGGACGTTGGCATTTCAAATTTTCTTCTCAGAATAGTCGCTGGATATGAATATCACTACTCCTTCCTGCTCAAGGTTTAATTTTAATGATCTTGCTGCGTTATTAGCATGATTTGTGGAATATTTTACTTCGGTCCTGGAAGTTGTTTTTCCAGCGCTCCCGGTAAGACAGGTATAAATCTTGTTCATGCCAAAATGAATTGTTTTATATAGACAATATCTGCTTTCTCACCTATTTGATTAGTTTTGGTAGTACTAAATAGAAAATTGATCGGATAATCGATTACAAATTGATTCTTGAATCATTAAAAAATATATTACATATCTGACCCGGATTATATTTAAAATCGGTATGAAGGATTTTTAAATAGATTAATGTATTGGTATAGAATTGGTAAGGTTTGAGGTTGAATGGCTCTGACTATGCGCCTACATAATGTTCATGATATATTTTGATGGAGTTCATATGGGAGATAAAAAAACAATATCAATTTTTGATGAAAATAAAACGTCTTTCCTTGTAACCCATATTTTTCCCTTGCTTCAACAAAACTGCGTCACACGAGCTTCCACTTCAAACTTGCAACTAAGGATTAATTCTGTTTTTGCTTCAAGACATATTCAAATTAACAAAACGCACATGCTATCGCAGGCAGATCCCAAAATGTATTTGGAATCGAAACTGAATCAATTACGAGTCCGGTTATTTGTCCGCAAGGTTCTGATCCCAAATCGGATCATTAAATTCATATTGGAATCGATTCGAAAAAAACACTCAATGGGAATAGATTCCATTTGTCTTACTGGGTTACGACAATTATCTCCCTTATTGCTTTATCCTTTAACATATTGGCTCGATGCGAAACATTTTCTCTGCGTGCTATACCCCGTTGAAAGAGCATCTCTAATTCCAATAAAGAGGATAGTTTATAGTTTAAAAATGCTCAGAACAGATAGTATGTGCTCAGTTGCCTTAGGAGATCTAGATCCTCTTCACTCGACATTTTGAATTGCATCTAAATATCTATGGTAGCATTAATAACACCACAATGCTTACCTATAGTTCCATTCTGAACTGCGAAGTCGTGGTCTCTAAATAAATTTCTGTGAAAGAAGTACTTATCTATATACTCGTATATAACAATTTCGAACGATAGGCCTTCCCCATAAACTGTTTAACTTCATACGCCCATACAATACGTCTTGAGTTTTTTTTTTACCACGTTTCTATTTCTTTGGCGTATTAACTTTTTAATTGGAACCTAAGACTAATATCCAGTGGTTGCAATCGGTGCAATATAAATTCTCTATTCACTGCTTATCCAGCCTGATTTATGACATGCGAATTGTCATACAAATGGAACACCATTTAGCAATTCATTTTTCATGCGCACCTAGGAAATTTGAATAATGTGTTATCAACAAAAGAAATAATGCCGGACAGGAAATGGTGTCAGTGAAATACCTGTTGGCGGCAAGAGTAGTAGTAGGTATCTACCAAATAAAGAGGATGCAGGCAATCGCCTTCCTTTACCTGCCTCGACCAAGATAATTAAATAAGTGGCTGGAATGAGTGAGGGACGTGTTGCCAATATTACCATAAGTTGGTAATAGGTGCAGCTTTGTGTTGACATTATCAAACCGAATAAACCTCCGTATGTTACGAAATCGGTTTACTGCAATAGTAGTACGAAACAATGGCTATACACCAGATTACTATGATTCCCTGCTGTACGTGTAACCAATATTGCAAGAAAAGCAGCTAATTCTTCTGCAGTCAATTGCCGTTTTTTTTTCTTATTTAACACCACTTTTCTCATTCCATTTAGCATAGAAACTAGTGGCCTTCCTGTTTTTTCTCTTAATAGTACTTCACGCATTGGATCAGTAAAATACGCTAAACTGCAGTGATTGCGGCAAAGAAACTGACTATCACGTACCTTTCCCAACTTTTGGTGGTGGTGCCAATATATTGATGCCCACAAGGAGTGACTGGGATGGGAACGAGATGATGGTAAAATCCGATATTTCTATTTTTACAGATGGTTCCAAGACGACTGCAGGCACAGGAGCTGGAGTGTACTCCAGAGACTGTCAGTGGTACGAGTCTTATAGACTGCCGGACAAATGTAGTGTTTTTCAACTCTTAGCGATTTGCCAGGCGGTAATATTGGCATATGCATCTATGTGCAGAAAGTCCGCACGGCACATCTGCATATACACGGACAACTAAGCAGCCAATAATGCACTGCATGATGTGCTGATTAAATCAAAATTGGTGCCAGAGGGATATTCCCTGCAACGAGATGGCTGATGAGTTAGCCAAAAAGGGCTCTGAAATGGATAGCTCCGCAGCAATAGCTTATGTGAGAATCCCTATCAGAGCTTTAAAAGAGGAGATCACCAAGGACGCCTTTCAAAAGGCAAGTGAACGAGAATAGGAAAAGAGAACTGCTTAATAGCAGCAATACATATACGAGGAATCTAGTAGGGGTCATTGCACGTTATTGGGCCAATACACGGAAACATAGGAGATCATGCCATAAGGCTGGATATAGCGGCGAACGATTTCTGCAGGAGCTGTTAGGACTCGGAGGAAATCGAATCTGTCTAGCTCGTACTCTGCGGGTGCCCTCCTCTGATGAGCAAAAGAGGTAGGCTGCTGGGTAGCTACTGTTTTCAAGCTGCAAAATAAAGAGTTTAGATACATCATTAGTTTCCTAATGGAAGCAGGATGGATCTAGGGCAAATTTTAGGTCATCCCATGAGGAAAAGGGTCCAAATGGACCCACTGGTGGTCTAAGTGAAGCAGGCTAGGTGCTTATAGCGGCACCCTTCTTACCTAACCTAACCTAACCTAAAATACGCTTGAATGTATCGAGCACAGAAAGAATCCTTGTTGATCTTACTGGTCTAGTCCTCTGACGTAGAATCTTGGAGTGCGAGTACTATCACAGGTTGTTCGTCTCCATACTGTATTATCTCTGGCACATAAAACATGCCCATCAGATGAACTTTTCTCATCAAGATCACTTTTCTCGTCTTTTTCAACATAATCGTGCTGAATTTCACAGTTAATTCAATACGCGCAAGAGCATCTTCGATATCTGGCAATTCTTCATCCACCTGCTTCTGTTTGATAGTTCTGTCAGACAACATTTCCTGGCCATCTTATTTAACAAATCGAAACTTCTTCTAGAATTATATTTCGCAAAGGTGGAAACTTTATTTCCTTCCGGCAGTATATGCTCTGCTGAGGCTCTCTAATTTTTCTGGAAATTCTCATACGAAATTTTATTTTTACTGGAGTACTATATCACCTTACTACCTGAGAGTTTGTGCTGACGCTGATTGATATCACCAAGGCTGCTTTGGTGTATTTCTTTCTTTGGTGATTTTCTTTCATCACGCTGACACCATTAAGGCACACCGAGATGATATATATCACAAGGCGATTTATGTCACAAAGAGAGATTTATCACAATGAGACTGAATTTGAATTATATTATGTAAAATTCATTGAAATATCTCCTGTACTCGCATACGAAAGAGTCAGAGACAAATATCATAAAGAGAATATCTTCAAGCGACACTAGCAGTGTGTCTCTTGGCGTAAATCACTAGAAGACTTTTTACGTAGTTCAGTATATATTCAACTTTCGTCTGCAGAAGTGTATCTATCGTTAATTTCGAGATACTGCAAAAATGAGAAACACCGAACCTGCTTTTAAGATAAGGTTTATAGAAGCAATTGAAAGACACAGTGTTTGTGGAATTTTAATTTATCAGACTACAGCAAAAGAGAAAAGACTGAGAAAGCTTCATTTCAGTAATTGAAGGACCCAAATTTGCCGACAATTAAACTCATTAAACGGATACTTTTTTTAGGACTTACCGTAGACATATTAATAACCGTTCCTCTGGCTGAACTGAGAACCGATAATTTGTCTCTTTTTTTTTAATTTTTTCACAAATAAACTTAAGTAAATCAAAAAAAATATTTTTATTTAGCCTATAGTAAAGTTTGAATTTGTTGACATCTAATTCGAGCTCTCTAGCAACTATAGCACTCCTTTTTAAAAAATTTCTTTATAAATGGGGTGCACCCAATGTTTTCTTATACGTCTACGCCTTTTACGATTTAAATAAGTAATACCACACTATTGGGAAGTCGTCATCACTGCTTGATTCCATTTTGTACTATGAATATTGGTACTGGTCTATAAAATGCATTCCAAATGTGCGGACGCGTACCGCCAGAAGATTTATATCTCTTTGAGACATAAATCCCTTTGTGATATTTATCATCTCGGTGTGCGACCGGCCTAATAACTGTTAACACCTGTTACATGAAGCACCTGCGGACATTTTGCATGTGTGATTAAACTTATTTATTGTCATCGCGGTCCCACTGGATATTTGCATCAGTTCTTCTCAATTGCTATAATTTTTCACCATTTCAGACTTTCGAGACACATTAACCGTGATACAATTCCCAGTTTATCCATCCTGTGTTGGACTCTCCAATTTCGATCGTTTATCGGCAAAGTTTGTTCAGGAAATCACTAACGCTTTCTCCTTTTATTGTACTGAGTTCCCTTTGACATGTATTGCTTGCCATCAAATGTAACAATAATCAATTGAGACACTTGGCCAGCAACTCTGACAATCTGATCGGTTACCTCAACTCAATTAGATCTACACAAACTGAGCTGGCTCCGAATGATGCATCTATGCTGCCTGCGTTTGACGTTCTTTCTTCTAAAGCTCAATTCGTTACTTCCGTTTTTCTCTTTTGTAGACTCTTCTAATTTAAGTAAATATTTTCTTAATTTCAAAAAGGGAGATATTTCAAAGCTTGCCGACTGGCACCAACATTGAGATTGGATGAATATTCTTAACGAACAGGATATTGACAGAGCTGTTGATGCTTTTTAAAATACTCTCTATATTTGTTTTATGCAATATGTGCCGATCTGTGCATCTAAAAATTCTCACACATCTCCACCTTGGCTAAACAGCTCCTTACGGCCCTTAGAAATCTGAAAAATAAGGCGGGGAGGAGGTTTTGTACTTCAAGAAGTGTGTCAGATTACTCGGCTTACTGCAGTATCTGGAATCAGTTCACTTCGCTGCTTCATACTTTATATAACGACTAACAATTATAGTAAAGAGTTCTGAAAATTTATAAATTCAAAACGTAATTCTGTAGCATACCCATCATCTTTGAACTTTGGCGGCACCGAAAGCAGCAACCCATGCATGGTGGTAAACTTTTTCTCTGAATTCTTTAGTACCGCCTTGTGTGATTCCAACTGTTATATTAGTAATATTGACTTTTCTCTTTTGATTACCACCAACCAACCATGGAGCCAAAGATCTTGTGTTTGACAACGTATCTGTTACTGAAAATATTTTTAACTTAGACGTAGTTTTACAATTGGTTCTGATGGTATCCCCGCTTTCCTTCTAAAGAAATGCGCCCATTTCTGTTCCATGTACTTTTTACTTGTCTAATCTGTCCTTGTACTGCGAGTCCTTTCCGAAGTCATGAAAGTACTCTGTGGTTATTCCTGTGCATAAGAAGGGCAACAAAATGGGACGTTTCAAACTATAGACCTATTGCTAACTTGTGGCATTTTTGAAGCCTTGGTCAGTAAAGTGCTTCACTTTCACTGTAAACCAATCTTGGGTTTTTTCCAGATTGGTTTCTTGAAGGAAAAGTCAACCACGACTAATCTATTAGAGTTTCTTCGCTATTGTATACCAGCAATTGAGTTCGGTAAGCATCTTCACTGATTTCAGAAAAACCTTCGACAAGATTAGTCAAAGCTACCTAAACTACAAGCTCTCCATTTTTGGTTTCCCCTGCTTTTCGTCCATTGGTTGTCTTCTTATCTATCTAACCGTACGCAGCGAATTATATTTCGCGGAGCATTCTCTGCTGAGATAGCTAATACTTCTGGTGTACCTCAAAGTAGTATTCTCGGCCCACTACTTTTTATTCTGTACATCATTGATGTATCCTTCTTTTACTCAATTCCAGAATATTTTGGTTTGCGGACGATGCCGAAATATTTCGTATTGTTAGTTCTAATGACGACTGTGCTCTTTTAAACATTGATTTACCCATTTTTCATAAGTGGTGGTCCAGCAATTGTGTTCCTCCAAATGTTACTAAATGCACAACCATGATTTTCGCTCGCAGAAAGTCTCTCATTCCCTTCAATTATATTTTTGAGGGAGATTTATTATCCAGGATCGACAAAACCAAGCATATGGGTGTGTTCCCAATTTATTTATTAAAAAAGTTATTCATACAAACTAAAGAGAACCAAAGAAAAAATTCACGTTTATTTGCTATAAATACTATAGTGTAAAACTAAGAAAAATGAATTATATATTTCGTTATTTATACGAGTACTAAATGTGGTACATATAAGGAGGTTATTGCTTAGTGACACAATATAAAAGGTACTAATTCAGTCATTAAAAAATACTGTGGGAATAATTATGCAACCTTGCAGCTATTATAGTGACAAAGAATTCAAATATTAAAGAAAAATTATTATTATTATTAAAAAGAAAAAAAGAAAAAAGAATTATGGCTGATAAGAAGACAGAAAACTCAACTAATTAATCCGATCTCATAGCGTACTATTCTTTTGAATGTCAGAAGGCAGGAGCGAAAAATGACAACATTGTTAAGATATAGGTTATATCCCTTTTGGAGTCTAAATATTGGCGATCTCGCTTTAAGTTCTATGGGAGGGTAAATTGACTAGAACTTGGAGTCTAGAATTACGCGCAGGGACGTGAACATCAATTTTGGATAAAAGGCAAGGACAGCAGATATCACCATTTAAAACTTTGAAGAGAAAGACAGCATCCAGAACGCGAGAATCTACCTTTCTTTTAAGGATCACATCGATTACTTAGGGCCGGATCGATTTTGGGTTTTGTTAAAAAATGGTCCAAGGAATTTGACCACCCGTACATCACTAAACTTCTTTACTGTACCTTTGTTAGGTCGATACTGGAATATGCCAGCTCCGTCTTGTCCTCTTACTACCAAGTGAAGATCAATCGCATCGAAGCTCTTCAACGCAGATTCCGATTCACACCCCGCGGCCTTCCGTGGAGTGACTCCGTAATCTTGCCTTCTTATATTGACCGTTTGAATTTGTTATCCTTGGAAACTAGACATAATATTTGTGTTAATTTTCGATATTTTGAAGGGCTCAAGAAATTCTCCACTTTTGTTAAGCTCAATTGGTGTATCAACCCCGAGCCGCTGGCTTAGAGGACAAAACTTTCTCCATATTTCTTACCATCGAACCACCTACGGTGCGAAAGAGCCTTTGATTTCAATGTCCCGTCTCTTTAATAAGCATTTCGACCGCGTATTAATTTAATTTTTTTCAAGACTGCAATGGAAAAAACAACTCAAAGTTAATAATAGTTAAGTTTATCTGCTTTCTTGTTTCTGCTTTCTTCTTTTGTTTTTCCTGTTGTCGCAATTTTTGCATAGAGTAATTTTATTTTATTTTTTCTATTTTTTTTTCTTTTTCTTTTGTTGTTTTTTTTTCTCTTTTTACTTTGTTTTTGTTTTTATATTTTCTTTGTAATAATTCTACTCGATGAATCTCCAATAAATAAATAAATAATTAAATTAAGGAGCATTTGCTCTGCATGCCCACTCATCTTCGGAGTTATATTCGCAATCCTGATGTCATCCATATCAAAATATTTTTTATAAACACTTATTAAAAAGAAAAATTACATAAATCTACCTTTTTCTTCAGCATAAAATTTTAGACTGTACCGAATTGCAAATATTCATAACGTTTAAATACTACTGTCTTGTAATACATTCTGTGTTGGCTCATCTATCCATCTAGGGATTACTAAATGCTGGGGAAAATTGTTGAGGTTTCCCATTCAATACTTTTAGATTAAGGTATATGTCAATGCACCTACATCAAAACGTACCAACACTCACTTTATAGCACTCCCCAGAAATCCTAACTGGAGGCAGTTTACTAAACTTTCTTACACATTTTGTATGTACAAGTACTTACACACACACATATTCATGCAGATATCAACTTAAGCATACAATACGCAGTTAACGAAGCCATACATATATCTGAACAGCTTTTAGGTTAAATAAATAATTTACTTATTTATTTTTTTTTCCATAAAAATTAATAAATTTCATGCAAAGTATACTAAGGAACCTAGATACCTTTCACGAGGGCAAGGCCGGATCCAGACATTTGCTCTAAGGGGGGCGATCGCACTCATCGCGATGAGTGCGATCGCCCCCTTATACCCGCACTTACCATGAGTTGTGGACTGCTCTGTATAGCTTTCTCTTTTCGTTTCAACATGAAAATTTCATTAGTTGAGTTCTTATATTTATACTATAATATAAGTTTTTGATCCCGTAAGCATAGTAAAATTTAGTCTCACATAAAAGGCCACATATAAAGGTCGCTTGCATTTCGTTCAAACACCATAATTTCCTGGGCTGGACTGCAATTTCTAGCAAATTAAATGGTTAAAGAAATTTTCGGAGAATGCCAATTAGGTAGGGTTAATATATGTATGTATAAAATTAAATTAAACATATGCAGGAAAACTGAATCTGAGATTAATTACCCCGGCTATGATAATTTTCCCAACATACTACTTTTCATCAAAATACCAAGCTTTTGTGCAAAAATTTTGTTTGTACTGAAAATTCCTTAGTGGTATAATTCAAAATTTTTTAAGAATAATTTATGACTAAAAAAGAGAAAAAAAACTATCTAGAGTTTTCCATTTAATTAAATATTAAAATAATATAACATTTTTGTATAAATTTTAAAATTTTCATGGTACACAAAGAAAACAAAGTTAAAGCAAAGTATTTTAATTAAGTATTTGATAAGCATTAGGAGTTCCAAATTTCATTCTTATTCACTGTAGTGTTAAGTCTTGTACTACCCAGGGGCTAGATTCCCAAACTGTGAAAAATTTTCCAGTGCACACGATTTAAAAACTCACCGTGAGAGAAAGTGTACACTTAAATGCTGAATGAACATTTTTCTGAGCTGAATGTTGTTTGAGTGAGAAAATAGTCTTTTTGAACAAGTTAAGTTCAGTTATAAGAAATGAGTTACATAAATTCAATAGTATTAAGTCGACTACGGCTTAGAAAAACGTAAAATAAATAATTTAACAAATAATTTTGAAAATAACGCTTGACAAAAACTCACAGGTACCTCTTCAAAATTCACGACCAAAATGGTGGGGAGAAAATCTCAGTTAAAGTGTACAACATTTTGACAAAAAAAATCATTTCCATTTTTCGGGAATCGAAAGAAGGTGGTGTATACAAAATTTTGTGTGCACACGTAAACTAATAGTTGCTGAATACGCCCCTAGATTTTGCTTTCTTTGTACACCTTGAAAATTGCAAAATTTATACACAAACGTGATATAATTTCAATATTTAATTAATTGCAAAATGAAGGGAAACTCTAGAGAACTTTTGTGATATATTCATTAAGTGAAGCGAGAAATTATTTTCTAATGCAGATTTAGAAGATTTAAAAAGATTTTTTTTTTCTATTTCATTTGATTAGAGTATACATTTTTTTTTTATTTATTAGAGCTCTATGGGGGGGGGGGGGGGGTAGCTGTATCCGCCCCTGCAAGAGGATGAAAAAAATCTGTGTGAACACAAGGGTTAAATTTGTCACACTCGTGTTCTAATTCTAATCACACAAAACACTTGTGTTTTACGCATTTTGACAGTAATTTTAATCACTAAAAAAATTTAGTTGGTGTAGATCAGATTAGTACTTTGAGTTTTTGCGTTATCACTCCAATTCTAATCATCTTTTTTTTCAATTTAATTATCTTTTTTTAAACAACCCAGCACCATACCTAACTAAAAGTCCGATGTGAACTCTCGCTTTTCTTAACTTGTTTCTTCAATTGAATCTTTGTGTTGACGTAATTTGTTTTTATTTCGCGTGTATGCCTTTTGATAAGAAAAGAAGTTATACTTACATTTTAAGGTTATATAGTTTCATTTATCTCAAAACATCTAGTTTCATTTCTGATTAAAAAATGTTTAGTTTCATTTACAATGGGGAAATAATTTAGCATTAATTTTATGATGGGGGTGTTCATTTACATCAATATCGCTTACATTAACTAAAGTCATAAACCATAAACCTCCAAGGGTATGTTTATTACCATTTTTTTCTTAATGCTTAATACCTGGAACAAGTAGATATTGCTTTTAAGAAGATATAGTTCCGTCAGTACAAATAATAAAAATAGTTTTGTTTATGTACCATCTGTCGGGCCTAATTTTAGAATTCCGATGGGCTTGGGGTAGAGTTGATATCCTCGTTATCGCTGTCGAGATTTCCATATTCAGAAATTGTGCTATATGTAGGTGGATCAAAAACTGAAGTAAAGTGTTCCGATGACACACCAGCTTATTTGTGATCATTCAAGCACAGAAACCTGTTTAGTTTGTATTGCGATGCAGTCATCCCATTTGCATCCACATTAAAGAACTTTCTTCAATCAAAATTTACCGTAGGCAAGTTTGAAGCGCAGAATGTCCTACATAACAGACTTTGAACTTCTTAAACTTTACTATAAACAAAACATGTTGACGATATGTTGTATGATAAAAAAAACGTTGAATTTGGGAAAATATAATGAAAAATCCAAAATTTCAAATATGAACAACAATTATTCCCGAGTGAAAGCAAATGCGGTAGTAATTGTTTGTTCTGCAGAAAGAGTGAATGGTTTTATGTTAACCAACGTATCTTAAGTAGCCGTGGGTAGTATACTTTGAGTTATCAGCAGTTTTATATAAATCGATTAAAAAGTCTTTTATCACCCTGTATCTCTGAAATATACATAAGAATAAGCTCACTCCTGTAATACAATCTGTTGTTTTTGTTTTTATGCGAACAATTTTCGTTTGGGTTTCCCTAAGCGTATTTACAGGAAAGGAGATGGAAATGGTTCAAAGCAATTTCAGTACTATAATCAGAGTGCGTAGTATTCGCTAATGCTGTGATTTTATTTTTTAAATATTTTATAAATTTATCGATTTTTCGAAAGACCAAACATTTTGTCACTGTATTAGTCTTTCTATTCCGAAAATTAAGTATATTTATGATAATTAAACCGCCTGCCCTCAAATTTCAAATTCAAAGTTTAATTACAGTGACATCTATCGGATCTTAATAAACATAGTTAAGGCAATTCACGATGCGAGGTATTTTAATTAGATAATTCAATTCTTTTAGTTGGTATGTTCAAGATCAATATGAAAGTACAAAAATATACAAACTTAAATCATAACTAAGCCATTTATCAATTTGTGCGCTATTTACTGGTGTCTAGTAGAAATATAATCTGAATTCTCATGAGAAGCCTTTTATTATACCCTAGATGAAATCTATACGGTATACTAAGTTTGTCATTCCGTTTGTAACGCACAGAAATAATGATGGTAGAGCAAAATGGATTGGACACCCCCGCATAAAATTAAAAGTTATTTTGATTTATGCATGTCCGTCTGTCCGTCCGTCCGTCCGTCCGTCTGTCCGTGCTCACGATAACTCGAGAACGCGTTCACTTAGAAAGCTAAAATTTTGTACACGGACATTAAAAAAAAAAGTAAAACTAAGTTCGAAAATGAGACAAATCGGGCAACTCCTTCGTGGGGTTGCCATACAAAAATTTCGTTTTCCACGATATATTTGGACACTACCTGAGAACACGTCGAGATAGAAAGCTGAAATTTGGTACATTGGGTTTTTATACTAATAGCAAATAAAATTTCAAAAATGGACTAAATCGGGCAACCCTTGGTGTTGCCATATAAAAATTTTGGTTTTTTACATATACTTTGAAAGCGATCAGGCCGAGACATTTTGATTGTACTAAAAACTTCTTTAGAATAAGAAATCCTATAAAATTTGTTATAATCATGTTTTCTGTCTTAGACCAATTCTAGCTTTTTCACTTGTTTTTAATTAATATGTATACAGTTTATGAAAAACTTGATTTTTAAAAAAATATTATTTCAAATTAAATAAAGATGCCTATAATATATCAGTTTATTCAATTGTTTATAGAGTCTAGAGTTTAAGGAAATAAATCAAAACGTTTCCAACGATCTCGTAAAAGCATTCTAATTTACTGATCTTCATATGTGTTTTCGATTAATTTGATTAATTTACAACTGAAACAATATGCCCTAAAAGAATCGTTTCAAATCCCATGCTTCGTAGACTTATCTAATAAATTAAGGTGTTAGAAATATTTTCCAAATTCTGGCAAATAGCTTTAGATTCCGAAAGTAGTAACTTATGTGCATTTAGCATACCCTTTGGAAGATACAATTTTTTAAGAATGTCCTTTAGCTTAAATTTCGCTCCCGAAAATTAAACACAAAACTTTTTGGTAACCTACCAGGAACGTTTATATATTTCGATGAATTATAATATTCGGTTCGACTAAATTATAACATGAACACAAGCAAATAAATTGAAAATAAAGTTTAATTCTACTAAACAACAATATTGCAAAAAAGAAGTGAGGCTATCAAACAACCTACAGATAAAAAGGAATTACAGAGATTTCTAGGCTTAGTAAATTATTTAAGAAATGTTATACCAAATCTATCCGAACGTACAGCCCTCTGCATGAACTACTTAAGAACAACGTTAAATAGATGTGGCTAGGTAAACATATATAACATTTAATAAGCTAAAGAAACTAATTTCTACAGCCCCCATACTACAGAGCTTTAAGGAAAATTCTCCAATTTATACACAAACCAACGCATCGAAGTCAATTCTATACGCGAATAAGTTACAACAATTAAATTCAAACTTATGAAATAAAACAATTAAAGAAGTGTTTTCATCACACGGTGTCCTCGAAACTTTAATTTCGGACAATGTGTGTTTTACGGAAAAATGGAATTTTATAGCCCCGCTCAAATGGTCTTGCCGAACAAGCAGTGTATATTTCAAAAATACTCTTGGAAAGTGTTGAGAAGTTAATTAGGACAAACATATAACCACAATTTAAAACCCCCGATATTACTGACGGGGAAAGTCTGTTCGAAGAAGAAAAGACAGTTATCTCACATCGAAATACTGCAATGGCCAACTCAAATATCATTAATAATAGTTTTTAACAACCATCTGAAGTTATCAATGATCGCAACAATATGTTTAAACAAGTTAGTTAAGCCTCCAATGAGATTAATATATCACACACATTAAAATATTAAATGAAACAAAAGCTTAGAAATAAATTATAAATTATAAGTGATGAATTATTTTGTAAGTGAGTCATTTACGATATCTCACAATTTACGAGGAATGGTTATTATAGACAGAAACTGAGTTATACATTACATTATAAGGTATACATATACCATTAGAGCTATCGAACAAATCACAAATATAAAATCATCATAAATTTATTTAATCTTGAGTCATGAATTAAACGATATACGAATATTGTAGTATTAAGAAACTATATAAAGAAGGGATATGTTATATGTCATCAACTATGTCCATACATTTAAAATAGCAACTATAACAAATGACTAAAGAGAAACACTTAGTAAAATAAATGTATCACAGTTGGGATAAGAGACATATATGTGTATATATATATATCTATATCACAGATCAGGTATATATGTCTCGTATCAATTGTAAGTCCAGCAGTTTCCATCTAGCATTATAACAATAAAGACCTAAGCACGATCAGTGACTTTGAATTAAAGCAAAATATAAAATAGCAAGGCGTATTGAAAAGTTTTACATAAATATAAATTTATATAATCTTGTTTTAAAATATTTATAAATTTTTATAAATACCTTCCATCCAAAATGCTATTATTTTTTTACTACAATTCGAATAATCCCTATTTGTTATTCAAAAATCAATCAATAAGCTAATGCAGCTACATTAAACCCTAATTATTCAAAAGTATATTTTTCCTCAGTATTCATTGTTTACACTATCGTTGGTAAACCATATGTATATTTACCGTCAATTAATACCGTCATTATTTTTATCTATCCAATGACGTTCAAACAAGTCAAATGACAGTGAAAAATAATAATTTTATGAATTCAATAATCTCGCGCACCTAGAGAACATTTTATCTCTTCTCAAAGAAAAACTGAAATTATTGTTTTACGACCTTAAAATCTTTCATCACTTGTCAAATGAAAGGTGCACTGCACATATACAAAGAGATTAGAGGTAAGCAATTTGCGTTTGGACATAACTTGTGGTTCGCGGAAGCTTATTCATTTCCTAATAAACAAAACTTAAAAAATTATCTTGTATCTTACCTTATGGTGTAGTTCAATGGAAGGCCAAATCTACGCTCAATCAGATCTTTTGAAATTTAGGCGTCAACGACCGTCTGCAATGTCGTCTCGTGGGCACGTCGTCTATCTGCTGCAATTATTTTTGCATATGGCATTACAAATGATTTGTAAAGGTAAACATACATACAAATGTACTTATAATACTACTGTGGTTTGTTTTAGCGAGCATCGCATTTATGCTAATAAATATTACTTCTTTTTTCTTTGTACTTAGTTTCTATTTTTAATAATAGTAACAAAAGAGCTTAACTGGATAATAATAATCAATGTCTGCTTTTCTTATACCGTATATATATACATAATACATTTGTACTTCCCCATTTATTAAACGTCTCGTGTATATCATTCATAAAAAATTGATCAAGCGTGTACTAAACATCGGTTTAACTGGGCGCAGAAGAATGCGCACATTGAAAAACGAAAACGTTGAACTTATATTAAAAGGTCAGAAATTTATCACTTTATCATTTCTCACCAGACATTTTTAATCTTCATTTTTTTTTTAATAAATCTAGTAAAAAAATAGTTTTTTTTGTTTTACTTTATAAAAAGCGTATTTTTGTTAATATTAGCACAGTGAAAATTGGTAATTCAAGGTGAACCGATAAATGAATAAGCACTAAAAAAATTAAACAACAGATATGCCTAGCAATCACGTTTTTGTATATTCTCTAATAAAATTTGTTTATTCTTCACTCAGTGCTATTTATTATATGACCTTAAAATATAAATTTTTCTCAAGATCTACGTGAAATATTAATAATTACTCTGAAAATTTAAATAATTTACCGTTATTACCGTTATCTTTTGATATAGATGATCTTGGGACAAGTTCTAACATTTTTTGACAAAACGGTTATATTACCAAAATTAACTATCCTTAAAGTTATTCAGATTCTTTTTTTACTTAATGGTGTAAAGATTTCAGATCAAAGAAAAAAGGAAAATTATTGAAAACATTTTTATATTTTCCACAAACTATAATTTTTCTAAAAATAAAAGCACTGTTACTAAGTATTTACCCCATTTTCGGAACAATTTGTCGTTCAGGCATAAGGCAAGTAGTAACAAAAAATCATTTAATCGAAAGCGTAAAATAATTCAAGTTTTCTTTTCAGAAAATTCAAGGATTATAAAAAACTGTTTTGCATATTGCTTTATTCATGAAAATTAGCCAGAGTAGTAATTCTGTTTTAGAGTTTCATTAACAACCCCTAATGCTATTATCCTGAACTTATTTAAGCACTTATGAACTGCTTTTTTTTGAGAACTCGAATTTCAAGTTTTATCTGCTAAAATGTACAATTAATTATAATTTCATAAACAATGAAACCCATTTATTTATTTAGAATCCCCGCAATTTGTATCCCTTTTACAAAATTTTAAAAAGAAACCTAAAACATAATTGCGGAAAGTTATATGAGGTATAAAGACATTATTACTCACAACAACTTCCTCACATCCTATAAGAAGTTTAATGAAGTTTCCTGGGGCCGGATTCACTAACTCGGAGAGTTTGGGAGTTCGGGAGATGAGAATTTTCGTTTTCCCCGGTTAAAACTCCCTAACTCTCCATTCGAGATTTTCTAACATACTTGAGGAGTCAAAGAAAATGTGAGAAGTATCGAAATATTGAAAGACGGATAACTCTGTATGGGAGGGCCGTAGAGCATTGCGGTTTTTTTCTGCGGATTTACGGTCGAGAGTACAAAGATATAGGTGAACAATTTCTGGCGGAGGGGCTCTTGGGGATGGGGGGTCGTACCACCCCCATTGGAGGTTGTCCACAATACGTCATGTTTGGTACCAAATTAAAGAGGGAGAAAGGGGTAATCGAGTGGCTTAGTTTTTTTTTATCATTTTAACTTCATAACTGACTTTTTACCGCCGAACGAAGGATTTTTGCACGTGGGTCATATACACCCCAGTTCCTATATTTTGCATATATTTCTGCCGTTCTTTATTTCACATCCATTCGTACTCTGTTGTGAACATTTTTCTCATGGAAAGTGAATTTCCACGACTTACCACTTCTTCATAATGATGAGTTGAGTTTTTGTATCAGAAAACGGCCATTTTTTCATCTTAAGAAGGGCTGATTCACTTCTTTTGCAGTTATCTCCAGAACTATTTACCGGAGGCAAAAACTAATTACATATCTAATTAGGGGACAAAATGTAGATACGATTTCATCCTACATACAATCTTTAACGTGCATATTGGAAAATTTTATAGCATCTCTTCTGTACTGGAAGACGACCAAATTAGAGTATATTCGCGTGCATTACAATTTTTAGCGGGTACTTTGAGACACCAAAATCCTTATTTCTCTGTAAGTATTGCAAGGATTTCCATAATTTGTTTTTGTAAACATAGCCAGCATATGCAGTGAATCCATAAATCAATTTGAAAATCCTAAGTACATTGGTACCTTCAGAAAGGACAATAAAAGCAGCCCATACTGTCGGTTGAGAAATATTTTTCTTACTTCTGCACAACTAACGCAGCCGAGAGTTTTGCCGAGTTGAATAGAGAGTTTGGTAAATCTCAATACAAATTCCACGAGTTACAGAACTCTGAGTGGAGAGTTAAGTAGCAAAAGAACTTTCATCTCCACAACACCACAGCTCTCCGAGTTAGTGAATCCGGGCCCTGTTCTCTTTATGATGAGTATGTTCAAAACATGCATACGAAATTATTTAGTGCCCCACGCATCTTTTTAACTTTATGAATATGAAGAAAAGAACGGACGACTACCCCAATACCCAAGGTATATAGAAGACAAGGTAATCCCGGCACGAACCATGTTCCGCCATTTTTCTTAAATTTTCTTTTCCTTTTTTCTTCATTCACTGAAGTACGTCACAGGGCATCAGCTGCAATGTGTCAAAATTCTTCGCGCTTTTGATAGGTTTGTTTTGGTTTGGTAAATTATGCTGTGTGATTTGTGTGTTGTGATATTTCTGATGTTCTGAATTATGTCTTTATGTTTATTATGTATAAATTATCTCTTACAGTGCCATGTAAACTATTCTGGAATCACTTCGGGAAATATCTTTCTACGTCGTTGCGATAGTTTCCGACATGGGACTAACTAATGTGGCCTTATGGAGGGAATTAGATATTAGTGAGAAACAACCATTCATTCAATGTTCAGATAATGAGTTGGACAAGATTTTCTTTTGCTGATACCCCGCACTTAATAAAATTAATTAGAAACCTTTATTTGTCTTTTAATATGTAGATGATGAGTGATTGAAACCTTAACCCTTCATTCAACCCTATCTCATCGAAAGTCCTCAGTTTTGCTCTCCTCCGGATGTGTTGAGTGTTCCAGTTGATAAATCAAAAGTATATAGGGCGGGGTGACTTGCTCTAGTTCCACAATGCTTATCAAGATTAACGCTTTGTCGATTACAGTGAATTATCTCTTGTTTAAGTTCCTAGGTTGAAGTATTTACTGCAGTTGATTTTGAGGATCTTCCTTTTGTTTTGGTACAATGCAAGTACATCTTTCGTTCAAATCTCCTAGAATAGTACTTTGGATTGCTTTATAATTTAAACTTTTCCATTGCATTAAAAATAAAATACTCTAGAGGGAATATGTACTCCATGCTATTTGTAGCGATATATGGAATGTTTGCTGAAATGTCTCAATCAGAAATAATACATGTACTTCATGTTTTACATTATCCTTTATTAAATTTAATAAGAGCTTAAAAAATGGCTATTATGTAGAGATACCACCTAGAAACGCAAGTTCTGGAAGAACCCTTTATCTTTACTAGCCCTGTACTTCTGTTCAAATTTTACTCTGGTCTGGAAACGTTTTGTTTTCCTCTTAACTGGATCCTTCAGGTCCTTGACAGACACCTTTTAAAATGTAATATCTTGAACTGTGTAGCGCGTAGGCATCAAGTGATTATAGTTTAGAATCTTTAAAAATGGCTTAATCTTAGACTTCTTCAATTTCGCCTAGTCCATTTTTTTGGATACCTGTCAATCCCAGCTATGAGAGCATGTTCAAATTGCGATACGTACGATTTTCCCTGTTTTCATAATTTTCCTCATCTTGGAACTATAAAAAAAATGGAATGAAAAAAAAATTATTTTGATGAGTTATACATATATACAATTAAGAAAATATATTTCAGTAATTTTTTAATACTTTTCATTGCAAATTACTTTAACAATACGTTTTCACTTTGTGCGATAAACAAAATCAAACGTAATTGAGGTAATAAATAGCAGGCCTGCCTAAAAGCAAATAATTTTCGAACACCAAATCAAATAACTGTCTTCAATTTCACCAAATTCCTTAATGTTTACAACAATTTGTATTACTGAAATTCGAAATTAATTTCAGGGCGCTTTTAAATTTCTGACCGATAGCACTCCATATTTAAAATACACTAGAAATCTCTTAATTATTTAAAAGAAATAACTTTTTAGAAAAACTTTAATAGAGTATACTCTGTACTGTCACTGTCAGATTTCCTTTTCCTTTTTTATTCATTCACTGAAGTACGTCACAGACTATCAGCTGTCATGTGTCAAAATTTTAATGGGATTACCTTGTCTCTATATACCTTGCCCAATACCATGAGGTACAAGGATTCTGTTAGTGATGATTCGTCTAAAATTTGCGATATGTTTGCTTCTTTTTTTGACAATGCGTTTGCCTCGTCAAATTTTCAACCTCAAAATAGCAACTTCAGTCATATGAACGACTCTCATACCGTTTCATTCACTATCCCTTCAATTTCTATATACCCGATATATTAATGGACTTCCGAATGACTTCACAACTGCTCCTGATGGAATTCCTCCAGCATTTTTGCATCTCGCTGGCAGCCCCGCTGAGAATTGTTTTCCAAAAATCGCTCGCTAGTGATTGTTTTCCGTAGCTGTGGAAGAATTTTTTTATTATATCTATCCACAAAAAAGGTAGTAAAAATGAAATATCTAACTATAGGCCTAATGCAAAATTATCTTACATGCCCAAATTATTTGAATCTATCATTTATTTTCAGCTAACAATTTCCTGCAAGAATTTGTTCTCTTCTAAATAACATGGGCTCATTTAGGGCAAGTCTATAACCACTGACTTGTTGAAATTTGTCGCGGATACCAATTGGCGGGTTGGCAAAAGGCTATCAGACAGATTGTATTTATACAGACCTTAGTACAGCGTTTGACAAGTTATTTCTTTCCGTGATTCTGTTTAAAAGTATAACATTTCTAAAATGGACGGAGGCTTTACCCGGGGGTGACACGAGATAGTACAGCTTGAATGCAAGCCTCTCTTCCAATGGGATTTTAAATTTGACAGCAGAAGGCAGTTCGCTGGATGTCTTATCATCTTGCATGCAAGTTCATTTAAAAAATTTCATTGAGATGTAAAGTCTTGTGTATATCGGTTATTCTATCAATAAAGGAGGTAGCTGAATCGAAAAAAAAACAGAAGAAAAAAGGAAGAGGAAGGTGTTAGTAAATGATGTAATGCAAATGATCCCAGAAGATTTCATTTTCCCGGTATAAATTTATTAATTAAAAAAGCTCCGCTCTCAAATAATCAAATAATTTTTTCCGCTATTTTGACAACTGTATAATGTCAAATTACTATCACGTCAGCTGCCATGATTTTTCATCATGCAAGTTCGCTGAAAGCTGAGCTGCCAGCATGGCAGTGAAGATAGCATGTACAAGAAGTAACCCCCGGGTTATTTAGATAGTAGAACATACCAAATCTATTTCCGCCGTTCCATCTCTAGAATCTTAAAGGCTTCATCTTGCGAGCCCCTTGGGCTCGGTTTTCTTTATTCTATCTAATGACGACATTGTGTCTGTTGTGAGGCACTGCAAAGTCATGATTTATGCTAAAGACATTAAACTTTTTGCTCAGAATAAATCTGAACATGTACAGGATGACCTTCACAAATTTCACGATTAGTGCAAAAGCAATATTTTGGTACTCAATATGGTTATGGTTTCGCAGATTCCCCGATTCGCCGTATTTCTGTGACTTGGATGTCATGTGACCATAGATTGAATTTTATTTCCCCCATAAACCACATGGTGTCAAAGAGTAGTTCTATGCTGGGCTTTATAAAACGTTGGTCCTGAAAGCTATCGAATTCCACTATTACACTGCGTTTATCAACTTGCTTTGTGAGACCACTTCTTAAATACGCTAGTCAGGTGAAGTTTCCTGTTTACGGTACAAACATCGACCATATCTGTTCAGCGGAGCTTCCTACGCTTTGCTCTTAGGCACCTACCCTGGAATAATTCATTGATTCTCATAGGGTGGGAGGATCGCTTCCAGCTTTTGAATATGTACTCGCTTGAGAAATGTCGCATGGTTGGCGATGCAACTTTTGTGCACTAATTCTTAAACGGGAATGTTGATTCCCCGTTGTTACTTAATATAATCTCACAATTTCAGAAGGCTGCCTTTGTTGCATGATAACTCCTCGAGATCTAAATTTGGCAGGTACGTGTCTATTAATCGCATGTGTAGTAATGTTAATAATATGGCTGAGCATTTTGCTGTTGACGTTTCTAAGCATGTTTTAAAAAACTTCTATATAATATTTAATATTTTTTATCTTTTTTTTCTATGTTGCATTGCATATCATTTCATCCGGTGCTTGGTTTATGTTTAGTCTAACCTACTAATAATAACACCGAAAGCATGTATTTTTGACCGTTTATTTATTACACGTGTCACTACAGCGAGCTTGTGTTAATCTGATTCTGTTAGTTAAAAAAGGAAAAAAATAAACATACGAATCTATAATTGGGCCCAAAATGGACGTGAACAACTTTACGATACTGTACGAAATGGAGGTTCACTTACAGATAATTGGTATTTCCCCCCTAAATAAAATAAAAGCCACATTCCGTAAGTTTTATTATCTTAACCTTACCAATTTTCTATTTCAAAAATTGCGAAAAGAAAAGAAATTTAGCAAATAGAAATCGATTTAATTGATTGTACGTAAGTAAGCTTTCCCAAAATATACTTAAACAAACGAATACGCACATAAACAGCTGTCCTTATGGCAATTTGACGTTTAAATTAAACGATATTTCCGTATGCACGCTTAAGATTATTTTAGGTATACCTTTGTTTAAATTCAAGGATGTGTTCGCAATAGGTAAGTAAATTTATTTACGTATACGTCTATTTTGGGCCTATAACCTTTCTACCGTACATTTTCCCTTCTTGCAATTTTTTTCAATGAAATTTTTACTTCAATAAATTATTTTAGTATATATAAAACATTTCTGATATGGAAAAAATAATCGAGTTCCTATTTTGTTAAAATTTGCAATTTTTCTTTTCACCGTATGGGCGATCAGTGATAGGCGCGTTTTTTCCCTAGGTGTGTAATTTGCACCCATACCACTAAAATTCTCAAAAGTTTGTAATTTTGTATGCTAATTCAACTAATTAAAAGAAGTAAATCTGCGTTTTGTCACATAATATAAAAGACAGTCATCATGGCGTGTAAAAAGTTAAGACACAAACTATTATGCGGAGAGATGTTTTATGCTCTTTTCGGTTTGATGAAACAGTGGAATTTGATATCTTAGACCGTGCTGTGTAACAAAAATCGGAACGTAACGTTTGGAAAGCAAAAATGACGATATTGATATTTTTTAAATTAACATTTCAGTAGTTTAGTAGCTATGTCACACCTTTGACGCCCCCTCATGCCTTTGGGAATCTCCACGAGCGCAGACACAGACACAAAATTGTGCGGTTGAACCTAGGGGCAAGGGGGGAGGTACGGGCGTATATAGTAAGCATCAAATCTTCTTTTTTTTTTAGTCATCAAATCTACTTAAATAATTTTTACTACTGTATGAATGCAAAGAGCGATATATGATGAGAAACGGGGACGGTTGATAGATACATACTACCGTAACAATAAATTAAATAAAAGAAAAATTTTAAAAAAAAACTAATAATTGAAAAAAAATCGAAAAAATTAAAAAAATCACAATAATTGGAAAAATCGACCACATCGCAAATAAGTCGTAATAATTGGTAAATTGTATTATTACTCCGTTATTTTGTGAATGCAAACAGCGATATGCATAGAAATATGTGCAGCTTTCTGGTTAAATCAAGATTGAAGCATAATTAATATCTACGTCCGGTGCGAATGCAGCCAAATAATGTAAATCTAGATGGGGTTTTTTATACGACAGATACAGGTCGAGATAAATTAAATTTTTTTTAAATGGTACTTATTGGGGAATGTAGTGACTGACTTTTTTCATGTTAGGGAGGTGAAGAGTTCTTTATACGGTGTGAAGAAAGACAAATGTATATGGGGAGCTGGATAAAATGGGTACATATATACATACTGCCGTAACAATAATTAAATAATTTTCTTTTTTTTCGAAAAAATTGAAAAACAACCTAAAAACTGTCAGAGGAGCTGTTTAAATCATTTTGCTGAAGGCGATCTGCTTATTTTGATAGAAATTTGTTCGACGTTCTGAAATTGAATCAAGATTGAAGGATGATTCAAATGAGGGAGGAAGAAAATGTCCACGGGGGAGGTAAATACATATATACATACTGCCTACCGTATGAAGAAATTAATTAATTTTTTTTCTGGAAAAAAATCGTAATACTTAATTGAAAAAAATTCGGAATAATTGAAAAAAAAAATTCGGAACAATTGGAAAAAATTCGGAAAAATTCGGAAAAATTGAAACAAATTCGGAAAATTGGAAATAAAGTTCGGGTATATGCACAACAAAACGAGACGAAACCGCGCGAGGCTTCATCAAGAGTTGAGCTAGGCGACGTCAAGATATTTCGCAAGATGTAGTGCTCACAACAAGGCATTCAGTTTTGTGGTAAATTCTGAAAATGAAATCTTTTGTTTGATAACACTAATATGTTACTTTTCAAATAAGTGTACTTTTGGCAGTTTGGCCTATGATCCCATAAATAATTTGGAGAATCTCACCACCTATAGCCCTATAGGCTAAATCACAATGGACGTAAGGAACTTTACGAATTATGAACGAGACTGAGGTGAGGTTTTTTCCCTAAATAAACATCACATTATGTAAGGGTTATTATTTTGACACTTAATTTTTTCAATTTTAAAAAGCGGTAAAACAAAAAACTTTACAAATGGAAATTAATTTAATTGAAGATTTATGCCTTTTATGTACATCATATAAAAAATATAAGAATAATCTGAAAAAAAAATCGGCAGCACTTTTAGACGCAATATCTCGCTTTCCCAAACTTTTCTCTTAGAAGGGCCACCTCTACTCACATTTTTTGCTATAATAAAATAAAATAATGAGTGTTACCGATTTCATTATGATTTGATTATCATTTAATAAGAATATGCGTCCGTACGTAACGACCGACTCTTGACATTGACATTTAAACATAACGAATGCTTTCTTATCCTATGTTCTTTTGGGTACATCTGTTTAATTTAAAGGTTCCGTTCGCTTACGTAAGTATCTTTACTGGTTCAATCTTATGAGTCTATAAGATTTACGTGCGGATCCTTAAAGATTCTTCCAGTATATAAAAATGAGTCCAGAATCCTTCGATGATATCAAAGAAAGAAACCTATAAAAACGCTTCGCGAAAAAATGTGTCTCGCCACTTTTCACAACTCTTAATTACTCTGGAGGAATCCTCGCGCGGTTTCGCCTCCCTTCGTTGTGAACGAAATCTTTCTCACTAATTGCCTGATGATATCGTGTCTGACACGTTCCGTATCTGTCAATGTGAATACTTTCTAAAATTTCGTGACTGACACGAAAAATATCTGTCACGATACGTGCCTATACATATGAACAGGACTTTATGTGTTGAAAATATTCGAGCGTCCTCTCAGTATAACTGCCAATATCACACAATATCCTTCTCTCAACACTACCACAAGACACATACTCAATATAATGGACTTGCATTGCTAATTGGTATAATCATTAATTGAAGTCACTAGAATCGGTTTTTAGTGTCTATTTATTCTTAACCAAAATCAGCTTAATCTTTTAACCTATAGGTATTAGAGTAATAAATCTACTTATTCGTTTGACGGATATTCTCTCATGACTGTTAATCATCGACTATGTGTGTAGGAGGAATCATAATTTCATATTTTATATTTAAATGTTTTATTTCATTTTAATATTTTGTCTAATAATATACAGATTACATTTTATTCCTGATTTGTAAATTACGTTAGAAAAAGACTGAGCTTCAGGGAGGGAGGATCCAGTTCGTCCCCCCTCCGTCGGTGCAACCCTGTATAAAATACACTTTTACATTTCAATTAACATGTTTTTATAGATTTTTTTAACAAATGTACCATTTGGTACCTTTAACCAGAACAAAAAAGGAATACAGCCCTTTACTTACAACTAAATAATTTTATTTTGTCATTTTGTCAGTCTTCATGCACGAGTATACATTATTTTACTTACTACTACTTACTATTACTTCATCTTACAGGATATACATTCTACTCAATATTTTTTACGGGAATCAATGTAGCGCTCCACGCACTTTGTATAAAACCTTTCTTTGGCTGAACTTAAAACTCTTCTTTAAACTTTTGTTCTTTCTTTTCATCTTTACTTTTCTTCATTTCTTCACCTTTTCCCTATATGACCCTCCTTCTCTTATTTTGTGTTTTTTTTTTGTGTTTTGGAGATTTTTGCATTTTTTTGTATTCTGTCTTCATGTTATTTTTGTACAGCCTTCCTTTCCAGAGTGTTTGTTAAAATAGTGGGCTTATTTGTACGTCCCCCACGGGCAGTTGACTTACGAGGTTGAACCTCTAGAAGAGGCCTCAATTTCGAAAGAGAAAAATCTGTCGAACAATTTTATAAGCCTGAAGATTCGGAAACTGCATCCATGGTTGATTTATCTGTCAATTAATTGACGATCTTAGTGACACTGATATCCAATTCAGCGCAGACTGCAGTAGTTCCAGTTTTTCGAGATTCAACGATAGCTCAAGATCTGTTTCTGTAGGATCGATAGAGTTTTCTGTCCTTTGACCATCGGAAAGGATAGTATCACTACATTGTTGGCCTTTTCCTCCACCCCGAAGTGAATGTGAGATATGTGATTAGCAAGCAAGAAAAGCGCAGGTTCCTGTTCAGTTGGTTTCACATGTTTGATAAAAGTATCCAAAAAAAACAGAAAACCTTTTTCTGTTATCCATCCGGAAAAATTGCAGGCACCAATCCCATCCGGTGTTCAAAATTGAAAAAAATATCTGTGCACCGAATACTGCGGGAGAAAAACATTAAGGAGATAGAAATATTAGCAGTATTTGCTGTACAAACGAAAGTCAAAAGAGTTCCCCTTTCCGCAGAGGTAATTGCTCCTACTTGTTTTTTATTCACGCGTAGGTAGGATTGCTTTAGTTTTTGGACTATTGTGACTCTCGTTTCATTTGAATATGTTCCATATCTTAGATGCGGTGAATCCATATTTCAGAAAAAGCGCCTGTTGTTTATCAAAAATTCACCAATATTAATTCTGTTGAAAGATGAGGCTCTGGGCTTTAAATAGCCGACAGAAGTAGACTCGTTCTTTTTCTTCTTATTTACAAATCTATGTGGTAATGACACATGAACAGATCAAAATCCATGACAGCTTGACTTCTGCTTTTTTTTCAGCTTCTGCTTTTTTCTAAGACTTCAGCTTCTGCTAGTTCATACACGTCCACATATTTTGTTGCCCTTTCTTTCATATTCATTATTCTAAAAAAATTGTAGGAAAAAGTGACTGCCGGACTTGAGTTTTTGGTGCAGGTTGTAACATGTTACAACTTGCTCCGAAATATTGTTACATATTTTTCCAAATTCATAAAAGAGCTGAACGAAAATCAAAAACTAGCGTTCATAACTAAATAAATTCACACTCTAACTGTATAAACAGAAAAAGAGAATTTTCAAAATAATGTGTCGAAAATCAAAGTTTACTTTAGTCTTATTTTTGCATCACCTTGTGGATATGTGAAGATTATTATATCTGCAGTCCACTTCAGTTGTATTATCTACAGATGTCTTCAATCCGACAGCTCTAGAAAATTGAAGACTCCGATTGAGAGGCCAGTTCTTGAGGACTGGCTTCTCGTAAGACAGTTCCAGATATTCAGAATTTTCTTCGAAACGAGGCAGTCCAAGACGTCTGGCTTCTAGGTGGACCGTCCTGCTGAGCCTAGAGCCTAATCTTAGAAAAGACCGGCAGACCATACTTGGAAACCAAGAACATGCTTCAGTAAAGAATGGTTTGACAGTTTCTAGGACTCAGAAACTTGCATCGCAAAAAATCGGTCCTCACTTATAAACATCCAGACAGATAGTTTCTGGATTTCAGGAACTTTCTTCGAAAAAGATCAGTCCCATAGTGTCTTGGGATTAAGAAACTTGCTGTTGAAAAGATCAATCCTTGCTAATGAGCATCTGAACAGACAGTTCCTGGCATTCAGGAACTTACCTCAGAAAAGAACTGTTTCAAACTAGAAGACTTCGACTTTTGGGGCTGTTCCTAAATCTAAAGAAGGAAGCAAAATAATGGAGATGGATAAGCTAAAAACAATAATGCTTCAAACTTAGGCACATAAAATCATTGCTGGTGACATTTTATAGAATTCTGTCTTTGATTTGGTCACATACTTCAAGCCTGGCCGAAAGAAAAGGTAATCTTCATTCCTAAAGCTGGTAGAATTGGCCAAACATAGGCGAAGGGCTATAGATCTATTAGCCTCTCTTATTTCAAATTCCCAACATACCTATATGGAAGGTAAAACATTAGAGTATGCGCTGCATACAGTGTTGGTGTCAATAATTGAAAAGTACATAGCACACAAGGAATACATGCTGGATGCCTTCCTAGATGTCGAGATGGCTTCAGTAATGTTAATATACTGTTACGTGCAATTGAAAGACAAGCGAGACCTATTGGAAATGGATACTTCGCGTGAAATCACTAATCAAGTAAGAACATAAACAACCTTAGGTTCGGAGAATAGATGTTTCTAGAATGGAATCTTGGGAAAGGTTCTGGACAATTTGTAGATTATAAATACAGCACCTGTTACTGCTAGGAGCGAGTCTTGTCTAAAACAGTGAAGTGAACGTAGTAAACAGGGGAATTGTTTGTGAATTTGAAAATAGTCAACAATAGAATATAATAACGAGAACTAATGAGTTATATCTGAAATATCATGTTATAAATAATGAACTAAAGCCACTCTCGAAACAATACATTCCACGGCACTCGATTACCCTCACCCCAAAAAAAAACTGCAAAGGTGTCGAGGTAGTTTTTATTAAAATATAAGTTGAATATCAGCAACTGAGTCGTCCCACGCAGAATAAGACGGATCCTTGAACAGTTAATAACATTCTTAAGGATCCGGAAAACTACAGTAAAAATTTAAAAGGACGAACAACTAGAGCAACAACACAACGGGAAAGACGAGGGATTCTGAGAAAAGCATTCAAACCAAACTAGCGGAAACAGCGAAGACTGTAGCTCCAAGAGATGGAGCTTCAGCAAGTTCACAAACTGTGCAATGGATAAATCGCCAATATCCATACCTGCGACATCAAAACTGAGTAAGTATTTGATTATGACACCTACACATAAGCGAGGAAATGAATAAAACTGGAGTGAGGGTAATTAAGAGACAGGAAGTGTATATATTCGAATTTTACAAAGGTAGAGTTAAAAAGAACTTATGAGACTGGATAAACTCCATGTTCCCCATCAGGAAAATAAATTCATGCTCAGGACATGTATAATTATAAGAAGAGCAGTATACAGAGATACACCATAGAATGCTATTTTCATTCTTCTAAAAACTGGTTATGCAAGATATCCTTGATTAGTGGAGGACAATAATTTCCGACAGTTGCTTATGCGGATAACCTAACTACCATAGTACCAGGAAAATTAATGTTAACTATTAGAGAAAGGATCGAGTGTACGTTGTTTAAACTTAATACAGTTGGAAAACTAATAGTGAATTGATATTTTTTTATTAATAAAGGATGATTTCTTCTTCGAGGTGGAGCTGGGGTTAGTTTAAACAAGTATCACTATTCACTATATCTGATAAAATATGTTGTAGGTATAATAAGCCATAAGCCAATTGGCTACAGTTCTACCCTATGTTGCTCGAGCTTTTCATGAAAATTAACAAAGTACCACAGTCAAATGTGTCAGCCTTATTTCGATACATCTGAGGACAGCAATTAAAAATTGAATCTAGAGACAATCTGAAAAAAACCAACACACTCTTCTAGTAATTACCGTTCCGGTTGCAAAAGAAAGATGAAAATGAAAACTGACCTGAAGGCTATTTTCAGATAATTATTACAAATCAATATTTTGAACTTCCACCACACAGGAGTCAAATAAGGCTTTAAATTGAATTATTAATAGGACATGGTGTCTTCAGGTGGCACCGCAGTAATTCATACACCTGAATTAAATTGGTAATAGAATTTATAGAAGGTGATATAATTAGTCTAGGAAACACTGCAGTACATATACCACAAGACATCACGTCACATCCTTAACCTTTGTACGACCAAAACTGGGTTGAAAATGGCCCCATAACACAATTTGTTATTTTTAAAATATAACCTCGACCTCGAATATTTTGCTCTTTCCTATAGGACACTATTGTCAGACGTTTTAGAGCAAAATTTTTGTGTTGTACTTTGTTGAAATCTGATGCTCTCTTCATCGAAAACCTGTTAATGACTTAAGAAAATCTAGCAGTGTTAAAGAAACTCTGTATATAAACTCGCTGCTTCAAATTCAGCTTCAGGAAATTTAATATAAGCACTCCTTAATAATGCAATATAATTTGAAACTGTCTTCACTACACGTCTTGCAGTTGTTAATTTGGAAGCTCCTGAAAGATCTTCAGCTATCAGTAGAAATCCGCCACTAGCATAAAAATTCAATCTATGAAGAAACCTGCATTCTGGAATTATTACGTTATTCCTATAATGTAAAACATGTATTTTAATTAATATAAAATCAGGAACACAGAAATATAGAGCACATTGTTGTGAAACCGAAAAATAATTAATGGAGAGCTAAGTGTCCCTAAGAGTAAAAGTCCCCATAAGAGCTTAAGTCTCCATAAGAGTAAAAGTCTCCATAAGAGTTTAAGTCTCCATAAGAGTAAAAGTCTCCATAAGAGTAAAAGTATCCATAAGAGTTTAAGTCTCCATAAGAGTAAAAGTCTTCATAAGAGCTTAAGTACTCATAAGAGCTTAAGTCTCCATAATAGTAAAAGTCTCCATAAGAGCTTAAATCTCCATAAAAGCTTAAATCTTCATAGAGCTTAAGTCTGCATAAAATCTTCAGTCTCCATAAGAGGTTTTTTTTAACATATTTTACAAATTATGTATAAAATGTAATCTGTATGTAATTATAAAGTTCGATAAAATACAATAAAACCTTTACATATGTAAATGTAATAACAGTTCTTAAGTGCTCAGATGGACACAGGACGCGACTTTAGAGCCATATTTTTTTGCCTTCTTTTGGTATTAGGTCACCTATCCTCCCAAATCCTGGGTGCGTTACTGGTAATACATATATCAATTTGCTTACGAGCAAGTTTGGTTCCGGATAGAATGATCTCTATCTTCTTTCTCTTGTTAAACGAATTTTAGAACCCTCACTGAAAAGTACTGGTTTGAGGTTCTTAATAGCAAATTTTTTATATCGAGGAGGAGAGTTCAGCCTCAGATGTACATCTAACTATATAAGAGTACTACTCGATATGATGAAGGAGATAATAATACATTTCAAATTATAGAAATACTAAAAGTAATTTCTCATGCTAGAATTTGCATTAAAAAAATGAAATCAGTTCGAGCATTCTACAATATTAACGTTCACAAAGAAGGAGACGTAATTTGTTTAATTGAGTCAAGGAGCAATTGAAATTTTCAGGAAGTGGAAATAACAGTTTTTGTCTCCAAATAAGGTAGTATGTTTGAAACACCATCAAATTGATCTTATGTATACACAAATATCCTATACTTAAAAATAGTCCACTTTTCTCTTTTAAACTTAACTGAAGCTTAACAAATCATCGAGCTCCATATCATACAAATTCAATTTTTTTTTTATGATTTTGCTACCAAACTTTTCCAAAATATAGGTAAATGCATTCTTTGGATTCTCCGCTCTTTGACCTGGTTCTAAAAGGAGCCTCTGCGTCCTAGCTCACCGACTCCAACGAGTGAGTTTAAGTATAGAATCATAACATTATGTGAATTGCAGTTATTGGAAAATATACACAGTTCTTTAACGACCTAATCCAGAATATTGCATTCAAAATTATGAAGAAAACTTACTACTTCATCTTGTCACTTCATCTTGTCCTTTCCGACGTCATACATGCGGGATTTGGGGATATGAATTAGAACAGAGATTGTAGGTACTTGATGTTCGAAATAGATATATTCACACAACTTAAAGGATTTTATTGATTTTTATACCTTAAATGAAATTTATATATATACCAAGTTTGTCACTCCGTTTGTAAAACCTAGAAATAATAATGGTAGAGCAAAATGGATTGAAGACCCACGCATAATATTGAAAGTTATTTTGCATTTTCCATGTCCGTTCGTCCATCCGCACCATAGCTAGAGAGCGCGTTTACTTAGACGGCTGAAATTTTAAACACGGGATTGTTGAAAAATAAGTAAATTTAAGTTCGAAAATAGGCCGAATCGGGCAACTCTTTCATAGGGTTGCCATACAAAAATTGGGCCGAATCGGGCAATTTCTTCGTAGGGTTGCCATACAAAAATTACGTTGTTCACTATATGTTTGGGCTCTGTCTGAGAACGCGTCGCGTAGATAACTGAAATTTGAAACATGCTGTTTTTATAGCAATATTAATTAAAATTTAAAAAATGGACTAAATCGGGCAAACCCTTCTTGGTGTTAACATATAAAAATTTAGGATTTTTACATATACTGTGAAAACGATCTATGCTAGACGGTTTTATTGTATACTGAAAATTCCTTCATAATATGAAATCCTATAAAATTGGTTATAACCATTTTTACTGTCCGACGAACCGTTTCAGAAATATATACGAAAAACCACTTCAAAAATCATACTTGCACAGATATGTGACAATTCAAAATTAGATACGAGCATTCACCTAGGGTATCATAATATCTTTCTTTAGCTCGTGTGCTTAGGATTCGGCGTAGCGAAATGGACCTCTGGTTAGGCTCAAGAGCTGTAAATAAACGTTAATATTCACTCAAGCTCACCACTGGTGGGGGCTTAAGTGCTGGATACTAGTAAAGCAAAAGGCAGGCTTCTTTACTTTGGAAGTTCTTTACTAAAACGTAAAAATTCTTACATTACTACTGCTTTTATAATGCTTAAAAATTACTAACTAAGCAACTTAGTGTAATGAACTTAAGGTGCTATGTAGTAAGCAATATTTGTCTTGAATTCAATAATTATTGGGGGCAATTGCTTATTTTGCGCAATTTGACTAGTAAGCAAGAGTTTAATAATTATTGCAAACAATTATTGCTTATTTGTTTTTATGCTATGCGGTTTTTGACCTTTTGTATATCTACAGTCAGATTTATTGTCTCATACTATATATCTACAAATCTGAACAATTTTGCTATTATGTAGATCTACAGTTATTCATGTTCAAGTTTGAACATTCTGCCGGGGGGACGCGATTGGAGGAAGATTGAACTCTGACATACTCTCCACGTCCTCTATGTGTGTTGGCTCAGTACTTGACAACGTGAGTTTTCGCTTCCACTTGCATCTTATGACTGTGATAATCCCTGCTATGATGAGTATTGTGGTGGTTGAGATGCTTGCACCGGTGATGTGGTGATGAATGATCTCCCAGCTTCCCTCAACATGAAGATTGTCACCTTCAGCTTCCAATGCCTCGTAGATTTGGTCGGACGTCTTTATAACTGGTTCCATGTCTGTCGATATTGTTAAGCTGCTAATTGTTGGTAGGGAGACATTGATTGGCACAGGTTTTATAAAGGACGCGATGACTGGTGTTTTCAACGAGTATTCGGATTTGAGTGTATTTCGCTTCGTTTTATTGTACATTCTTGCGAAATTCTGATGATTCCAGTGCCATTTAAAAGGACGTCCTCATGATTTCCATTACACTGTATTGCTGCTGTGGTGGGTTTGTTGGCAACAAATAACCAGGTGTTGATCATGTGAAGATGCTTCCATAGAACGCTTGTTAGTTTGAATTGTCTGATTGGACATTCATTGCCTTCGTGTCGGTGATATAGTTCATCTATGATGCAGCTCGGATGATTCTCGATGCTTCGTATGACTGTTGGCGTGCATAGTAACATATGTTTTTTTGTATTCACGCAGCTTTCCAATTCCATCTCAGTTAAACTAAAGTAAGACTGTGTGTTGTAGTTTATGGCTAGAATAGGAGTCGCAAAATCTAGGACCACGTATTGATTGTCTGATTTTTTTTGAGGTATTGCTGTACATTTTATTAGATTGTACTGGGATAGTTCGGCTATGTTGAGGTATGCTAATACCTTAATCTCTTCTGCTGAGAATTCTAGCTCAATTTTGGCGCTGTGGAATGGCAGAATGTCTAAACTCGATGGCAGATTTCCTTTGGCTTTGGTTCGTATTTCTGATATTTGGGCAGGTTTCAGGAAGTCCATTAGACTTCCATAATGGAAGTAAACCCTAGTGATCTTGTGATATTTTTCTAATATTTCCTCTAGGTAATTAGCTGCAGCATGGTACGCTGCGAGGAAGTGTATGTTTAATTTGTTTGTGTCGGGCCCTGCGAACCATTGTGCTTGCATGTTTTTAATTGCTGTCAATCCCTGGTTCAATCTATCGGTGAAAGTGTTTAGCTTTTTCACTGTTCTTGCTTCTGTCTCGTTGGCTGTTGCGATAGTTGTAAGCATGATATTCGTTTGATGGTTGATCGTTTGAAGTAGGAGCTTTTGGTTATGATCTAGTTCGTCAATATTTTTATACACCTCATCGTTGACTCCGAATACCGTCTCTAATAGCCTCCCCAGAATTCCTCTTTTTCCCCTTTTATTTGTTTCGGATAGCAACATTTCTATGTGGTTTTGGGTTTCCGTGTGGATTTCCTCGAGATGATGTATTAAACCTTGGCAATGTGTTTCGTCGGATATTTTGTATGTCTCGTCGCAGAGTGTTTTTATTTGATTAATTGTCTGTTTTAACATGCTGCTATCATTACTTATTTCTGCTGAGGACAAGCTCAATTCAATTCTGAAGGTGCCTCGCTTCACTTGGACATCGCCCATTTGATCAACGTACAAGCCTGCTATTGGTTGAGTTAGGTTGTAGGAACAGTGCCCTACTTTCACAAATAGGAGTAGCAGGAGGCAGAGTATGGTTGGGTGTATTGTTTCCACCGTCCTCCATGATTAGTCGGCCTTCTATACTCTTCAGAATAGTATCTTTTCGCGAAGTTAGGTAACTGTGTTTTATAGCGCATTTCGTAAGCCTTTACTGCCTGTAATTGTTTTTCTATAGGTACTAAATTTTTGTACTCAGTTGTTACAGTGTAAATTCGAACACCATTACGCTTACGTTGCATATGATCGCGTCGAAATTTATGTACTTGTGCGTTATAATTTGATGCCGTGTCTGTGCAGGTGTCTCTTTTTTCCTGCTTGTCTGCTGTTGAACGCCCTTTGGTTTCATTTCCATTTGCTGCTAGATCCCGATGTGAGGGTAATGCGGGGACATTGACGCATGCATTGTTTACTGCGTAGAACTTTTGAGTTGGTTTTGATGAAGCTATGTTTCCTAGTGTCTCGTTTTCACCGGCTGACTGGTCTGCGAAGGACATGCTCACTTTGCTTACTTTCATTCTCTTAACTAACCTCTGGTCTGTATGCACATCTTGAGCTGGCTGTCTCCTTCTTAGCGTGCTCATTGAATGAGCAGCTATTTTTCTCTTTACGCAGCTCTGGGTTAGACTATTGTCGTCGTGTTCTTCCACTGGCAAGGGACAAATTTTTGCTATTGGACGTTTTATGGTATGATCACCTTTGTATCTTAGTGTTACTACTCTCACTAAGTTGTCCGATCCTGGGTGTACTTCTGTGATTCTTGCAAGTGGCCAATTTGTGAAAGGTGTACCCTCGTCTTTTATAAGTACAACTTGTCCGATTTTAACATTGCTAGTCTTGCTTTTCCATTTTGACCGTTGCTGTAATTGCTTAAGGTAGTCCTTCGTCTATGCTTGCAAGAAATCTTTACTCATCTTTTGGATATGTTGCCAGCGAGAGAGACTGTGCTGTTCCTTCTCCCATCCCGTTGAATCTGGAGGCACAATTAGTGCTTCTCCCACAAGGAAATGTCCTGGAGTGAGTGTGTTTATGTCTGTTGGATCGTCCGTCATTGGGCACAGGGGTCTTGAATTGAGACAAGCCTCAATTTGACAGAGTAAAGTTGACATTTCTTCATATGTAAGTGTGGCTTCCCCTATAATTCTCTTCAGATGATACTTAACTGCTTTAACACCGGCTTCCCAAATTCCTCCGAAGTGAGGAGCTGCGGGGGGAATAAAGTGCCATGTCGTTCCTTTATTTGCTAGATATGAAGCTGCGCTTTTCACGTTTTCTTTATTAGGTACTTTATTAGCACTAACGAAGGTTGTGGCATTATCACTATAGATATCAGTGCACGTGCCCCTTCTTGCAATGAATCGCTTGTAGGCTGCGAGGAAATCCTCTGTTATCAAGCCGCTTACGATCTCTAAGTGTATGGCTTTAGTGGTCAGACATACAAACACTGCAATGTAACCTTTATAGCTTGTGATTCCTCTGCCTTTAGATGCTCTGATTTTTATTGGCCCAGCGTAGTCTATTCCTGTGTGGCTGAATGGCTTTGATGGTGTGACCCGTGGTGTTGGTAGTGCGCCCATTTGCTGAGATGGGTTTTGCGTCTTAAAACGGGCACAACGAATACATTTGTTCAATACGTTCTTAACAGTATTCTTGCCTCTGATAATCCAAAACTTTCTGCGAATGAATGCTAAGGTTGTCTGGTTTGATCCGTGGAGTGTCAGTGCGTGGGATTCTTGAATAATTAATTTGGTTATGTGATGACTCGAGGGTAGGATTATTGGGTACTTTTCGTTGTAAGGTACGTTGGAATTACCGATGCGCCCTCCTAATCTGATGAGTCCCTCTGTGTCTAAAAACGGGTTGAGTGATAAGAGTGCACTTTTCCTTTCTAAATTTCGATTTTTGCGTAAGTTGTGGATGTCAGAAGTGAATTCATTTTGCTGAATGATACGGACTATGCTACTGAGAGCATTCAATATCTCTGGTGCTGTAATATGCATTTTGCTTATTGGTTTCCTTCTGCAAGCGTTGATAAATCTTTGATAATAAGCCCACACTCGTAAGAGTTTAGGTAACTTGCTGTATTTTAAGAAGATTTTTTCTTGGTACGCGTCCTTTTCTGATATGTTTCCGCATGTGATTTGGCGTTTCATTTCTTCCATTGTCGATAGTTCAGGTGATGCAAGGGATGGCCATTTGCTCTTTTGTTCCATCAACCATGTAGGTCCATGCCACCATAAATTTAAGCCAAGAAGTCTTGATGGGTTGATTCCTCTAGATGCCACATCTGCAGGGTTATGCTCTGACCGAACGTGATACCAGATGGTAGGTGCTGTTAATTCTACGATTTCAGCTACCTTATTTGCGACAAAGGTTTTCCATTTTTCTGGGCCTCCTTTGATCCAAGCTAATGTGATTGTTGAGTCTGTCCAGGCGTATGTGATAACGTGTTGAAAATGCATGATGACTTTTACCTGGTGTAGCAATTTTGCCAAGAGTGCTGCACCGCATAATTCCAGCCTTGGAAGTGTTTTCTTAAGTTTTATGGGTGCTACTTTGGTTTTAGCCGTTAGTAGTGTTGTTTGAATTGTTCCATCTTGCTTTATAACTCTGCTGTAGACTGCCGCAGCATACGCTTTTTCGGATGCATCACAGAACCCGTGTAGTTCTATTTCTTGATTTGAAAGGGTATGCTGCATCCATCTTGGAATGGAGATTGACTCAATTTGTGGGAGCTCCCTTCTTGAATTTTTCCCATTTTTGAGATACATCTGTTTGTACTTTCTCATCCCATGAGTTTCCTTCCATCCAGAGTTCCTGCATCATGATTTTAGCTGTTATCAGTTATCAGTTTGGCGATATTTGACAGCATGGTTCGTTTTGTTTGTTGTTTTCGATCACAAAGATTGACTTTAAAATGGAACGTGTCTGTTGCAGGCGTCCAATATACTCCCAAGGTTTTAATTGTTTCTCCGTTGCTGATCTCAATTGGGTCTTTCTCCCGTAATTCTTCTGGAATTGTTTTGAGGAGGTTTAAATCATTACTTGACCATTTTCTTAGGTTGAAACCCCCTGCATTTAGCAGCCCAATTAATTGGAGAATAGTGGTCATACTATCTTGCATTGAATCTCCTCCAGACATTAAATCGTCAACGTAAAAGTCTTTTAGAGTGGCGTTTACAGCTTGAGGGAATCTGTTATGCTCATCGACTGCTAATTGTTGTAATGTCCTAACTGCCAAGTACGGTGCTGAGGCTGTGCCATATGTAACCGTCGTTAGAGCATATTCCTTAATAGGTTCGTCTTCTGAAAACCTCCACAGTATTCTTTGCAGGTTTTGTTGTTCATCATCGATTTGTATCATCCGATACATCTTCTCGATGTCGGCTTTGAACACATATTTGTGTGTCCGCCAACGTAGCAGGATGTCGAAAAGGTTTTCTTGCAAGCGTGGTCCGACGTACATTATATCATTTAGACTCAGTCCGGTATTGGTTTTAGCGGAGGCATCAAACACGACTCGTAATTTTGTCGTGATGTTTTCCTCTTTTATTACTGGTTGATGAGGTAGATAATAGGTGATACCATCCGCTTTTGGTGAAACTTGCTTCATGTGTCCTAGATTTAGGTATTCCAACATAAATTTGCTGTACTCCTTTTTTAAAGTCACACTCTTCCGAAATCTCTTTTCAAGTTGAAGTAATCTGGCCATAGCTATCTTACGGGAGTCGCCAAGATTGTGTGCGTTTTCTTTTAGTGGTATTGACACTGTATATGTCCCATTGAAATTTCGAACGTGTGATTCTTTGAAATGCTTTTGGACAACTTTATCCTCTTCCGATAGGCTGGAATTTGTTGGTAATTCCTCTATCTCCCAGAATTTTGTTAGTTGTTCGTTCAGCTTGACCATTGATACCATGCTAATTACATTTTTTTGCGTTGTTGTCTTTTGAGTTTCGATTTTCCCAGTCACAATCCACCCAAACGTTGTATTTTGAATTAGCAACTCATCTCTTGGTTTCCGTATACCTTCGAGTAGGATAGATCCGTATACGTCTGCACCCAGTAGCACATCAATTGGCCCGGGTGTGTTTAAGATAATAAGGCCAAGTAAGGCCAATATAAAATTGTGGTTTTCCCATAACTCGCCAGGTGATATTGGTGTGCAGGGTAACATTTGTGTTAAGTTGGGTAGTACTAATGTTTCTACTGCCAACTTGTAGCTAGAGGGAAATCGAGGTGAAAGGTTTAGCAAAACTTGGCTTCTTGATGTGCTTGCCGTTGTGTTTCCTACACCTGAGATTTCGATTTCAACTTTATTTCTTGGTAGCCCAAGTGTTTGAACTGCTTTTTCTGTCACAAATGAAGCTTGTGATCCTGGGTCTATTAGTACTCGAAGTAGCTCATAAGTACCCATGGCTGTATGTGCTTTTACCAATGCAGTAGCTAACATTACTTGTTTCTGTAGTTTGACATTGTAGCTTGCCTTCTTGGTTTCTTCTATGCTTTCTTGTGTGGTTTTGGTTGATGCCGCATGTGAAGATACTGGTTGTCTTAACTCACCGCTTTGTCCTGACGTTGCTTGGTGCATGTGTAATAAAGTATGATGATACTTTTTACATTTATTGCATCGTTGTTTGCTTAAGCACTTGATGTCTTCTTTGTGATTTAAGCAATTCGGCCATAACTTATTGTGCTTTATAAATCTGCATCTTTCATTCACGTCTATTGCTACAAATTTCTTGCATTTGTAGATTGAGTGAGCTTCATTGCAGTATTTACATCTGACTTCGATTGCATGAAATGTCTTAGTCATTGATCTTGACATCACGCTTAGTTTGCAAGAGTCATAAGCTTTCTTTTGGTCTTTAAAATTCTCTAAAGACTGAAAGCGGGTCTCGATGAATTTTAAAAATTCATTCACATCTGGGATTTCTCGTGGTTCTTTGACGCACTGCTCGTACCAGCGTCGTGTTTCTCTATCTAACTTTTTTAAAAGATAGAAAACGATGATCGGTCCCCAGGTATCAGTGCTAATTCCTAAATTATGTATAGCATACATGCATTCACGTGTAGTGTCGTGAATATGCTTAAGTCCGCCTGGAGTTTCTATGTTCTGGTGCTGTTGATTGAAAAGTACTTCAAGTTGACTGAATAATAAAGCTCTTTTGTTGTTGTACCTTTCATTCATTAGCTCCCATGCAGCTTGGTAATTTGAGTCGGAAATTTCCAAGTGCTTTATAATTTTTGCCGCTTCGCCCCTGATATTCGTTTTAAGGTATTGGAGCTTTTCTGCATTGCACAGCCGTTTGTTGCAATGAATAGTTTTTGAGAAAATATCTCTAAAAGCTGGCCAGTTGTTATAATTACCTTCGAATGAAGGTATTGTTTGCCGTGGTAGCCGTAACCCCGCATCTTCAATTGTGTGCGTTTCACTGGGTTCATCTGTTTTTTGTTGTTCATGTAGTAATATCATTACTTCTTGTACTGCTGTTTCCAAGTTCTCGCAATCACCTGACTGGAAGTACGGGTCATTGAATTCATTCTCGAATTCGTTAATTTCTTCGTGCAGTTCTGTTATATTGTTGAACTGCTCATGTAGATTCCATATTTTATATTCATAGTACATTTTTGTGTGAGGGCTGTTTTTGTTTCGATGTATGTCTCCTATTATTCTCCTAATGGAATTTATTTTTAACTTTTGTCTTTTGAGTCTGCCTATCTGCTCAATATTGTTTTTCGGGGTGACTAATTTAAAGTCGTCTTCTTCTTCGGTTGTGTCACGGTTTATATCACCATCTATTGCCGAAGTTCCAACTGCAGGTTCTTCATCTTGATCTTTCTTACTTTGATCATCGTCTTCTTCCCCTTCTTCGTTCACATACTGTTTATATGTGCTGATACGCCTCATAGCTTCCTCATAAAAATACTTTACTTGACCGTAAAAGTCGTTTTTTATATAGCTGCGATCGGTTGAAATATTCTCTACCAAAATCTCGTGTCGAGATTTAAATTCCGTCCAGTATTGTAGAAAAAGCTTCTCTTTCTCTGCAATGTACGCTAGTGTTTTTCGAATAGGGCCATCTTTCTTCATGTTGATCAGCGTATCCTCGATAATCCCAGCAATTTGCTTTTGATCTTTCAAAAGCTGCTGTATTTTTGAAGTTTCCATGGCTGGTTCTGGTTGTTCTTCTCGAAGGACCAATATTTCTTTAGCTCGTGTGCTTAGGATTCGGCGTAGCGAAATGGACCTCTGGTTAGGTTCAAGAGCTGTAAATAAACGTTAATATTCACTCAAGCTCACCACTGGTGGGGGCTTAAGTGCTGGATACTAGTAAAGCAAAAGGCAGGCTTCTTTACTTTGGAAGTTCTTTACTAAAACTTAAAAATTCTTACATTACTACTGCTTTTATAATGCTTAAAAATTACTAACTAAGCAACTTAGTGTAATGAACTTAAGGTGCTATGTAGTAAGCAATATTTGTCTTGAATTCAATAATTATTGGGGGCAATTGCTTATTTTGCGCAATTTGACTAGTAAGCAAGAGTTTAATAATTATTGCAAACAATTATTGCTTATTTGTTTTTATGCTATGCGGTTTTTGACCTTTTGTATATCTACAGTCAGATTTATTGTCTCATACTATATATCTACAAATCTGAACAATTTTGCTATTATGTAGATCTACAGTTATTCATGTTCAAGTTTGAACATAATAATTGATCTTAGACCAATTCTAGCTTTCTTACTTGTTATATTTAGAAACGTCCGATGCGGTCGGCAGCCACGTTGAGAAGGAGACAAAAAAACTGGATTAGCCTTCGTCAGCGTCACCTGCGTCGTCTCGTCGTCAGCTCAATAGTGGGATTCGTCGTCATTATCCAAAGCGCCGTAATCTTCGTTTACTCCTATTGAATTTTGTGGTATAAAGTCATCTGCGTCGTAAGGATCAATACGTCTTGGTCGTTAGGATATCATTATCGTCTTCCAATATATATGGTCTAATCCCCGAACCTTGTCGTCATTATTAGAGAGTGCAATTATAATATTCAGGAAGTTTATAATGGATAGGAAAAAAGTATGTCATATTTAAGGTGCTCCTTATCATCGTGTTTTTCATCAGTAATAAGCTTGCATCATTGTCAGACTTCTTCGCAATTTTGGTCATCTTCAGCTACATCTTCACTATTCATGGTAGCCCCATTTATTCATGTACTCAGCACAAGTGGATGTATATCTTAGAGCCTCGTGTTCACCTATCGTGGAAGCTTTGTAACGTTCGTATCCTTTAACATTTGCAATTTTGTAAGGACCTAAAAATTTTGGAAAAAATTTTAGATTAGAACCAAATTGTACGCGCTAAATCACAACTAATTCTCCAATCCTATAAGAATTAGCTTGTATTCTTTTTTTATATAAAAACTCTTTAAATTTTCAGGTTGAATTTCTTGGATTTTAGCTGCTGCTTGTGACCCTATTTCTTTTCTCGAAATATTAAGAACTTCCTCTTCGTCTTCCAACAGTTCCACTAGCTTCAGATCTTTAGTTCTGTGCATTGAGACACCAAACATTAACTCAAAAGGGGCTTTTCAAAGTGTACCTTTGCCACGAAGAATTTATGAAACTCTGAGCTTTGCTTAAACTGCAATTCCGGGTTGTTAGATACAAAAATTGAACATATCGACATTTGTCCCTTAAGGTACATGGGGAAGAAGAATATTTTATTTGAAAGTCAAATATGATGGTTGGGAAATATTTTTCTTACTTCTCCACAACTAACGCAGCCGAGAGTTTTGCCGAGTTGAATAGAGAGTTTGGTAAATCTCAATACAAATTCCACGAGTTACAGAATTCCGAGTGGAAAGTTAAGTGGCAAAAGAACTCTCATCTCCACAACACCACAGCTCTCCGAGTTAGTGAATCCGGCCCCTGTTCTCTTTATGATGAGTATGTTCAAAGCATGCATACGAAATTATTTAGTGACCCACGCATCTTTTTAACTTTATGAATATAAAGAAAAGAACGGACGACTACCCCAATACCATGAGGTACAAGGATTCTGTTAGTGATGATTCGTCTAAAATTTGCGATATGTTTGCTTCTTTTTTTGACAATGCGTTTGCCTCGTCAAATTTTCAACCTCAAAATAGCAACTTCAGTCATATGAACGACTCTCATACCGTTTCATTCACTATCCCTTCAATTTCTATATACTCGATCATATTAATGGACTTCCGAATGACTTCACAACTGCTCCTGATGGAATTCCTCCAGCATTTTTGCATCTCGCTGGCAGCCCCGCTGAGAATTGTTTTCCAAAAATCGCTCGCTAGTGATTGTTTTCCGTAGCTGTGGAAGAATTTTTTTATTATATCTATCCACAAAAAAGGTAGTAAAAATGAAATATCTAACTATAGGCCTAATGCAAACCAAATTATTTCAATCTATCATTTATTTTCAGCTAACAATTTCCTGCAAGAATTTGTTCTCTTCTAAATAACATGGGCTCATTTCGGGCAAGTCTACAACCACTGACTTGTTGAAATTTGTCACGGATACCAATTGGCGGGTTGGCAAAAGGCTATCAGACAGATTGTATTTATACAGACTTTAGTACAGCATTTGACAAGTTATTTCACTCCGTGATTCTGTTTAAAAGTATAACATTTCTAAAATGGACGGAGGCTTACCCGGGGGTTACACGAGATAGTACAGCTTGAATGCAAGCCTCACTTCCAATGGGATTTTAAATTTGACAGCAGAAGGCAGTTCGCTTGATGTCTTATCATCTTGCATGCAAGCTCATTTAAAAAATTTCATTGAGATGTAAAGTCTTGTGTATATCGGAAATTCTATCAATAAAGGAGGTAGCTGAATCGAAAAAAAACAGAAGAAAAAAGGAAGAGGAAGGTGTTAGTAAATGATGTAATGCAAATGATCCCAGAAGATTTCAAAGCTCCGCTCTCAAATAATCAAATAATTTTTTCCGCTATTTTGACAACTGTATAATGTCAAATTACTATCACGTCAGCTGCCATGATTTTTCATCATGCAAGTTCGCTGAAAGCTGAGCTGCCAGCATGACAGTGAAGATAGCACGTGCAAGAAGTAACCCCCGGGTTATTTAGATAGTAGAACATACCAAATCTATTTCCGCCGTTCCATCTCTAGAATCTTAAAGGCTTCATCTGGCGAGCCACTTGGGCTCGGTTTTCTTTATTCTATCTAATGACGACATTGTCTCTGTTGTGAGGCACTGCAAAGTCATGATTTATGCTAAAGACATTAAACTTTTCGCTCAGATTAAATCTGAACGTATACAGGATGACCTTCACAAATTTCACGATTAGTGCAAAAGCAATATTTTAGTACTCAATATGGTTATGGTTTCGCAGATTCCCCGATTCGCCGTATTTCTGTGACTTGGATGTCATGTGACCATAGATTGAATTTTATTTTCCCCATAAACCACATGGTTTCAAAGAGTATAGTTCTATGCTGGGCTTTATAAAACGTTGGTCCCGAAAGCTATCGAATTCCACTATTACACTGCGTTTATTAACTTGCTTTGTGAGACCACTTCTTAAATACGCTAGTCAGGTGAAGTTTCCTGTTTACGGTACAAACACCAACCATATCTGTTCAGCGGAACTTCCTACGCTTTGCTCTTAGCACCTAGCCTGGAATAATTCATTGATTCTTCCACCCAATGAGGATCGCTTCCAGCTTTTGAATATGTACTCGCTTGAGAAATATCGCATGGTTGGCGATGCAACTTTTGTGCACTAATTCTTAAACGGGAATGTTGATTCCCCGTTGTTACTTAATATAATCTCACAATTTCAGAAGGCTGCCTTTGTTGCATGATAACTCCTCGAGATCTAACTTTGGCATGTACGTGTCTATTAATCGCATGTGTAGTACTGTTAATAATATGGCTGAGCATTTTGCTGTTGACGTTTCTAAGCATGTTTTAAAAAACTTCTATATAATATTTAATATTTTTAGTTAGATTTAATTTTGGTTTTTATCTTTTTTTTTCTATGTTGCATTGCATATCATTTCATCCGGTGCCTACTAATAATAACACCGAAAGCATGTATTTTTGACCGTTTATTTATTACACATGTCACTACAGCGAGCTTGTGTTAATCTGATTCTGTTAGTTAAAAAAGGAAAAAAATAAACATACGAATCTATAATTGGGCCCAAAATGGACGTGAACAACTTTACGATACTGTACGAAATGGAAGTTCACTTACAGATAATTGGCATTTTCCCCCTAAATAAAATAAAAGTCACATTCCGTAAGTTTTATTATCTTAACCTTACCAATTTTCTATTTCAAAACTTGCGAAAAGAAAAAAAATTTAGCAAATAGAAATCGATTTAATTGATTGTACGTAAGTAACCTTTCCCAAAATATACTTAAACAAACGAATACGCACATAAACAGCTGCCCTTATGGCAATTTGACATTTAAATTAAACGATATTTCCGTATGCACGCTTAAGATTATTTTAGGTATACCTTTGTTTAAATTCAAGGATGTGTTCGCCATAGGTAAGTAAATTTATTTACGTATACGTCTATTTTGGGCCTATAACCTTTCTACCGTACATTTTCCCTTCTTGCAATTTTAATGCAGTTTCAATGAAATTTTTACTTCAATAAATTATTTTAGTATATATAAAACATTTCTGATATGGAAAAAATAATCGAGTTCCTATTTTGTTAAAATTTGCAATTTTTCTTTTCCGCGATCAGTGATAGGCGCTGGGGCGTTTTTTCCCTAGGTGTGTAATTTGCACCCATACCACTAAAATTCTCAAAAGTTTGTAATTTTGTATGCTAATTCAACTAATTAAAAGAAGTAAATCTGCGTTTTATCACATAATATAAAAGACAGTCATCATGGCGTGTAAAAAGATAAGACACAAACTATTATGCGGAGAGATGTTTTATGCTCTTTTCGGTTTGATGAAACAGTGGAATTTGATATCTTAGACCGTGCTGTGTAACAAAAATCGGAACGTAACGTTTGGAAAGCAAAAATGACGATATTTGGTATGTTCTAATAAATAAAAAATTTGTACTAACACGAAAGTAATATATTCGCCGGTAAACAAAGCAACCGTTTTTTATAAGCAAATTTTTGAAATTAACATTTCAGTAGTTTAGTAGCTATGTCACGCCTTTGACGCCCCCTCATGCCTTTGGGAATCTCCACGAGCGCAGACACAGACACAAAATTGTGCGGTTGAACCTAGGGGCAAGGGGGGAGGTACGGGCGTATATAGTAAGCATCAAATCTTCTTTTTTTCTAGTCATCAAATCTACTTAAATAATTTTTACTACTGTATGAATGCAAAGAGCGATATATAATGAGAAACGGGGACGGTTGATATATACATACTACCGTAGCAATAAATTAAATAAAAGAAAAATTTAAAAAAAAACTAATAATTGAAAAAAAATCGAAAAAATTAAAAAAATCACAATAATTGGAAAAATCGACCACATCGCAAATAAGTCGTAATAATTGGTAAATTGTATTATTACTCCGTTATTTTGTGAATGCAAACAGCGATATGCATAGAAATATGTGCAGCTTTCTGGTTAAATCAAGATTGAAGCATAATTAATATCTACGTCCGGTGCGAATGCAGCCAAATAATGTAAATCTAGATGGGGTTTTTTATACGACAGATACAGGTCGAGATAAATTAAATTTTTTTTAAATGGTACTTATTGGGGAATGTAGTGACTGACTTTTTTCATGTTAGGGAGGTGAAGAGTTCTTTATACGGTGTGAAGAAAGACAAATGTATATGGGGAGCTGGATAAAATGGGTACATATATACATACTGCCGTAACAATAATTAAATAATTTTCTTTTTTTTCGAAAAAATTGAAAAACAACCTAAAAACTGTCAGAGGAGCTGTTTAAATCATTTTGCTGAAGGCGATCTGCTTATTTTGATAGAAATTTGTTCGACGTTCTGAAATTGAATCAAGATTGAAGGATGATTCAAATGAGGGAGGAAGAAAATGTCCACGGGGGAGGTAAATACATATATACATACTGCCTACCGTATGAAGAAATTAATTAATTTTTTTTCTGGAAAAAAATCGTAATACTTAATTGAAAAAAATTCGGAATAATTGAAAAAAAAATTCGGAACAATTGGAAAAAATTCGGAAAAATTCGGAAAAATTCGGAAAAATTGAAACAAATTCGGAAAATTGGAAATAAAGTTCGGGTATATGCACAACAAAACGAGACGAAACCGCGCGAGGCTTCATCAAGAGTTGAGCTAGGCGACGTCAAGATATTTCGCAAGATGTAGTGCTCACAACAAGGCATTCAGTTTTGTGGTAAATTCTGAAAATGAAATCTTTTGTTTGATAACACTAATATGTTACTTTTCAAATAAGTGTACTTTTGGCAGTTTGGCCTATGATCCCATAAATAATTTGGAGAATCTCACCACCTATAGCCCTATAGGCTAAATCACAATGGACGTAAGGAACTTTACGAATTATGAACGAGACTGAGGTGAGGTTTTTTCCCTAAATAAACATCACATTATGTAAGGGTTATTATTTTGACACTTAATTTTTTCAATTTTAAAAAGCGGTAAAACAAAAAACTTTACAAATGGAAATTAATTTAATTGAAGATTTATGCCTTTTATGTACATCATATAAAAAATATAAGAATAATCTGAAAAAAAAATCGGCAGCACTTTTAGACGCAATATCTCGCTTTCCCAAACTTTTCTCTTAGAAGGACCACCTCTACTCACATTTTTTGCTATAATAAAATAAAATAATGAGTGTTACCGATTTCATTATGATTTGATTATCATTTAATAAGAATATGCGTCCGTACGTAACGACCGACTCTTGACATTGACATTTAAACATAACGAATGCTTTCTTATCCTATGTTCTTTTGGGTACATCTGTTTAATTTAAAGGTTCCGTTCGCTTACGTAAGTATCTTTACTGGTTCAATCTTATGAGTCTATAAGATTTACGTGCGGATCCTTAAAGATTCTTCCAGTATATAAAAATGAGTCCAGAATCCTTCGATGATATCAAAGAAAGAAACCTATAAAAACGCTTCGCGAAAAAATGTGTCTCGCCACTTTTCACAACTCTTAATTACTCTGGAGGAATCCTCGCGCGGTTTCGCCTCCCTTCGTTGTGCACCCTATACCTACGTTGTGTACCCTACCTTAACACAATTATTGGACAGTATTAACGAAATCTTTCTCACTAATTGCCTGATGATATCGTGTCTGACACGTTCCGTATCTGTCAATGTGAATACTTTCTAAAATTTCGTGACTGACACGAAAAATATCTGTCACGATACGTGCCTATACATATGAACAGGACTTTATGTGTTGAAAATATTCGAGCGTCCTCTCAGTATAACTGCCAATATCACACAATATCCTTCTCTCAACACTACCACAAGACACATACTCAATATAATGGACTTGCATTGCTAATTGGTATAATCATTAATTGAAGTCACTAGAATCGGTTTTTAGTGTCTATTTATTCTTAACCAAAATCAGCTTAATCTTTTAACCCATAGGTATTAGAGTAATAAATCTACTTATTCGTTTGACGGATATTCTCTCATGACTGTTAATCATCGACTATGTGTGTAGGAGGAATCATAATTTCATATTTTATATTTAAATGTTTTATTTCATTTTAATATTTTGTCTAATAATATACAGATTACATTTTATTCCTGATTTGTAAATTACGTTAGAAAAAGACTGAGCTTCAGGGAGGGAGGATCCAGTTCGTCCCCCCTCCGTCGGTGCAACCCTGTATAAAATACACTTTTACATTTCAATTAACATGTTTTTATAGATTTTTTTTAACAAATTTACCATTTGGTACCTTTAACCAGAACAAAAAAGGAATACAGCCCTTTACTTACAACTAAATAATTTTATTTTGTCATTTTGTCAGTCTTCATGCACGAGTATACATTATTTTACTTACTACTACTTACTATTACTTCATCTTACAGGATATACATTCTACTCAATATTTTTTATTTTCAATGTAACGCTCCACGCACTTTGTATAAAACCTTTCTTCGGCTGAACTTAAAACTCTTCTTTAAACTTTTGTTCTTTCTTTTCATCTTTACTTTTCTTCATTTCTTCACCTTTTACCTATATAACCCTCCTTCTCTTATTTTGTGTTTTTTTTTTGTGTTTTGGAGATTTTTGCATTTTTTTGTATTCTGTCTTCATGTTATTTTTGTACAGCCTTCCTTTCCAGAGTGATTGTTAAAATAGTGGGCTTATTTGTACGTCCCCCACGGGCAGTTGACTTACGAGGTTGAACCTCTAGAAGAGGCCTCAATTTCGAAAGAGAAAAATCTGTCGAACAATTTTATAAGCCTGAAGATCCGGAAACTGCATCCATGGTTGATTTATCTGTCAATTAATTGACGATCTTAGTGACACTGATATCCAATTCAGCGCAGACTGCAGTAGTTCCGGTTTTTCGAGATTCAACGATAGCTCAAGATCTGTTTCTGTAGGATCGATAGAGTTTTCTGTCCTTTGACTATCGGAAAGGATAGTATCACTACATTGTTGGCCTTTTCCTCCACCCCGAAGTGAATGTGAGATATGTGATTAGCAAGCAAGAAAAGCGCAGGTTCCTGTTCAGTTGGTTTCACATGTTTGATAAAGGTATCCAAAAAAACCAGAAACACTTTTTCTGTTATCCATCCGGAAAAATTTCAGGCACCAATCCCATCCGGTGTTCAAAATTGAAAAAAATATCTGTGCACCGAATACTGCGGAAGAAAAACATTAAGGAGATAGAAATATTAGCAGTATTTGCTGTACAAGTCAAAAGAGTTCCCCTTCCCGCAGAGGTAATTGCTCCTACTTGTTTTTTATTCACGCGTAGGTAGGATTGCTTTAGTTTTTGGACTATTGTGACTCTCGTTTCATTTGAATATGTTCCATATCTTAGATGCGGTGAATCCATATTTCAGAAAAAGCGCCTGTTGTTTATCAAAAAATTCACCAATATTAATTCTGTTGAAAGAAGAGGCTCTAGGCTTTAAATAGCCGACAGAAGTAGACTCGTTCTTTTTCTTCTTATTTACAAATCTATGTGGTAATGACACATGAACATATCAAAATCTATGACAGCTTGACTTCTGCTTTTTGCAAAATTTTCAGCTTCTGCTTTTTTCTAAGACTTCAGCTTCTGCTAGTTCATACACGTCCACATATTTTGTTGCCCTTTCTTTCATATTCATTATTCTAAAAAACATTGTAGGAAAAAGTGACTGCCGGACTTGAGTTTTTGGTGCAGGTTGTAACATGTTACAACTTGCTCCGAAATGTTGTTACATATTTTTCCAAATTCATAAAAGAGCTGAACGAAAATCAAAAACTAGCGTTCATAACTAAATAAATTCACACTCTAACTGTATAAACAGAAAAAGAGAATTTTCAAAATAATGTGTCGAAAATCAAAGTTTACTTTAGTCTTATTTTTACATCACCTTATGGATATGTGAAGATTATTATATCTGCAGTCCACTTCAGTTGTATTATCTACAGATGTATTCAATCCGACAGCTCTAGAAAATTGAAGACTCCGATTCAGAGGCCAGTTCTTGAGGACTGGCTTCTCGTAAGATAGTTCCAGATATTCAGAATTTGACAGTTTCTGGGACTCAGAAACTTGCTTCGCAAAAAATCGATCCTCACTTATAAGCATCCAGACAGATAGTTTCTGGATTTCAGGAACTTTCTTCGAAAAAGATCAGTCCCATAGTATCTTGGGATTAAGAAACTTGCTGTTGAAAAGATCAGTCCTCGCTAATGAGCATCTGAACAGACAGTTCCTGGGATTCAGGAACTTACCTCAGAAAAGAACTGTTCCTAACTGGAAGACTTCGACTTTTGGGGCTGTTCCTAAATCTAAAGAAGGAAGCAAAATAATGGAGATGGATAAGCTAAGGACAATAATGCTTCAAACTTAGGCACATACAATCATTGCTGGTGACATTTTATAGAATTCTGTCTTTGATTTGGTCACATACTTAAAGCCTGACCGAAAGAAAAGGTAATCTTCGTTCCTACAGCTGGTAGAATTAGCCATATATAGGCGAAGAGCTATAGATCTATTAGCCTCTCTTATTTCATGCTAAAAGTTTTAGAGAGATTACTACACATATATGGTTTGGCAAGGTAACGTTTGTTCAAATTTCCAATACACCTATATTGAAGGTAAAACATTAGAGTATGCGCTGCATACAGTGTTGGTGTCAATAATTGAAAGTTACCTTGCAGCACACAAGGAATACATGCTGGATGCCTTCCTAGATGTCGAGATGGCTTCAGTAATGTTAATATACTGTTACGTGCAATTGAAAGACAAGCGAGACCTATTGGAAATGGATACTTCGCGTGAAATCTCAAAATGAAATCACAATCAAGTAAGAACATAAACAACTTTAGGTTCGGAGAATATATGTTTCTAGAATGGAATCTTCGGGAAGGTTCTGGACAATTTGTGGAGTATAAATACTGCACCTGTTACTGCTGGGCGCGAGTCTTGCCTAAAACAGTGAAGTGAACGTAGTAAACAGGGGAGTTGTTTGTGAGTTTGAAAATAGTCAGCAATAGAATGTGATAAAGACAACCTATGAGTTATATCTGAAATATCATGATTTAAATAATGAACTTAAGCCACTCTGGTAACAATACATTCCATAGCACTTGATTACCCTCACCCCAAAAAAAAACTGCAAAGTTGTCGAGGTAGTTTTTATTAAAATATAAGTTGATTATCAGCAAGATGGGCCGCGGATTGACGTTTAAATGTGAAATCGGGGAGTTTATTGAAATGAACTTATCCAACTGAGACGTCCCATGCAGAATAAGATGGATCCTTGAACAGTTAATAACATTCTTAAGGATCCGGAAAACTACAGTAAAAATTTAAAAGGACGAACAACTAGAGCAACAACGCACCGGGAAAGACGAGGGATTCTGAGAGAAGCATTCAAACCAAATTAGCGGAAACAGCGAAGACTGTAGCTCCAAGAGTTGAAACTTCAGCAAGTTCACAAACTTTACAATGGATAATTCGCCGATATCCATACCTGCGACATCAAAACTGAGTAGGTATTTGATTAAGATACCTACACATAAGCGAGGAAATGAATAAAACTGGGGTGAGGGTAATTAAGTGACGGGAGTGTATATATTCCAATTTTACAAAGGTAGAGTTAAAAAGAACTTATGAGACTGGATAAACTCCATGTTCGCCATCAGGAAAATAAATTCATACTCAGGACATGTATAATCATAAGGAGATCAGTATACAGAGATACACCATAGAATGCTATTTTCATTCTTCTAAAAACTGGTTATGCAAGATGTCCTTGATTAGAGGAGGACGATAATTTCACGACAATTGCTTATGCGGATGACCTAACTATCATAGTATCAGGAAAATTCATGTCAACTATTAGAGAAAGGGTCGAGTATACGTTGGTTAAACTTAATACAGTTGGAAAACTAATAGTGAATTGATTTTTTTTTTTATTAATAAAGGATGATTTGTTCTTCGAGGTGGAGCTGGGGTTAGTTTAAACAAGTAACACTATTCACTATATCTGATAAAATATGTTGTAGCTCTAATAAGCCATAAGCCAATTGTCTACAGTTCCAGCTAATGTCGCTCGAGCTTTTCATGAAAATTACCAAACTACCACAGTCAAATGTGGTCAGCCTTATTTCGATACATCTGAGGACAGCAATTAAAAATTAAATCTGGAGACAATCTGAAAAAAACCAATACTCTCTGCTAGTAATTCCCGTTCCGTGACCTGAAGGCTATTTTTAGATAATTATTACAAATCAATATTTTGAACTTCCACCACACAGGAGTCAAATATGGCTTTAAATTGAATTATTAATAGGACATGGTGTCTTCAGGTGGCACCGCAGTAATTCATACACCTGAATTAAATTGGTAATAGAATTTATTGAAGGTGGTATAATTAGTCTAGGAAACACTGCAGTACATATACCACAAGACATCACGTCACATCCTTAACCTTTTTTACGACCAAAACTGGGTTGAAAATGGCCCCATAACACAATTTGTTATTTTTAAAATATAACCTCGACCTCGAATATTTTGCTCTTTCCTATAGGACACTATTGTCAGACGTTTTAGAGCAAAATCTTTGTGTTGTACTTTGTTGAAATCTGATGCTCTCTTCATCGAAAACCTGTTAATGACTTAAGAAAATCTAGCAGTGTTAAAGAAACTCTGTATATAAACTAGCTACTTCAAATTCAGCTTCAGGAAATTTAATATAAGCACACCTTAATAATGCAATATAATTTGAAACTGTCTTCACTACACGTCTTGCAGTTGTTAATTTGGAAGCTCCTGAAAGATCTTCAGCTATCAGTAGAAATCCGCCACTAGCATAAAAATTCAATCTATGAAGAAACCTGCATTCTGGAATTATTACGTTATTCCTATAATGTAAAACATGTATTTTAATTAATATAAAATCAGGAACACAGAAATATAGAGCACATTGTTGTGAAACCGAAAAATAATTAATGGAGAGCTAAGTGTCCCTAAGAGTAAAAGTCCCCATAAGAGCTTAAGTCTCCATAAGAGTAAAAGTCTCCATAAGAGTTTAAGTCTCCATAAGAGTAAAAGTCTCCATAAGAGTAAAAGTATCCATAAGAGTTTAAGTCTCCATAAGAGTAAAAGTCTTCATAAGCGCTTAAGTACTCATAAGAGCTTAAGTCTCCATAATAGTAAAAGTCTCCATAAGAGCTTAAATCTCCATAATAGTAAAAGTCTCCATAATAGTAAAAGTCTCCATAAGAGCTTAAGTCTCCATAATAGCTTAAATCTTCATAAGAGCTTAAGTCTGCATAAAATCTTCAGTCTCCATAAGAGGTTTTTTTTAACATATTTTACAAATTATGTATAAAATGTAATCTGTATGTAATTATAAAGTTCGATAAAATACAATAAAACCTTTACATATGTAAATGTAATAACAGTTCTTAAGTGCTAAGATGGACACAGGAAGCGACTTTAGAGCCATATTTTTTGCCTTCTTTTGGTATTAGGTCACCTATCCTCCCAAATCCTGGGTGCGTTACTGGTAATACATATATCAATTTGCTTACGAGCAAGTTTGGTTCCGGATAAAATGATCTCTATCTTCTTTCTCTTGTTAAACGAATTTTAGAACCCTCACTGAAAAGTACTGGTTTGAGGTTCTTAATAGCAAATTTTTTATATCGAAGAGGAGAGTTCAGCCTCAGATGTACATCTAACTATATAAGAGTACTACTCGATATGATGAAGGAGATAATAATACATTTCAAATTATAGAAATACTAAAAGTAATTTCTCATGCTAGAATTTGCATTAAAAAAATGAAATCAGTTCGAGCATTCTACAATATTAACGTTCACAAAGAAGGAGACGTAATTTGTTTAATTGAGTCAAGGAGCAATTGAAATTTTCAGGAAGTGGAAATAACAGTTTTTGCCTCCAAATAAGGTAGTATGTTTGAAACACCATCAAATTGATCTTATGTATACACAAATATCCTATACTTAAAAATAGTCCACTTTTCTGTTTTAAACTTAACTGAAGTTTAACAAATCATCGAGCTCCATATCATACAAATTCAATTTTTTTTTTATGATTTTGCTACCAAACTTTTCCAAAATATAGGTAAATGCATTCTTTGGATTCTCCGCTCTTTGAGCTGGTTCTAAAAGGAGCCTCTGCGTCCTAGCTCACCGACTCCAACGAGTGAGTTTAAGTATAGAATCATAACATTATGTGAATTGCAGTTATTGGAAAATATACACAGTTCTTTAACGACCTAATCCAGAATATTGCATTCAAAATTATGAAGAAAACTTACTACTTCATCTTGTCACTTCATCTTGTCCTTTCCGACCTAATGTTTCGTCATACATGCGGGATTTGGGGATATGAATTAGAACAGAGATTGTAGGTACTTGATGTTCGAAATAGATATACTCACACAACTTAAGGGATTTTATTGATTTTTATACCTTAAATGAAATTTATATATATACCAAGTTTGTCACTCCGTTTGTAAAACCTAGAAATAATAATGGTAGAGCAAAATGGATTGAAGACCCACGCATAATATTGAAAGTTATTTTGCATTTTCCATGTCCGTTCGTCCATCCGCACGATAGCTAGAGAGCGCGTTTACTTAGACAGCTGAAATTTTAAACACGGGATTGTTGAAAAATAAGTAAATTTAAGTTCGAAAATAGGCCGAATCGGGCAACTCTTTCTTAGGGTTGCCATACAAAAATTGAGCCGAATCGGGCAATTTCTTCGTAGGGTTGCCATACAAAAATTACGTTGTTCACTATATATTTGGGCTCTGTCTGAGAACGCGTCGCGTAGATAACTGAAATTTGAAACATGCTGTTTTTATAGCAATATTAATTAAAATTTAAAAAATGGACTAAATCGGGCAAACCCTTCTTGGTGTTAACATATAAAAATTTAGGATTTTTACATATACTGTGAAAACGATCTATGCTAGATGGTTTTATTGTATACTGAAAATTCCTTCATAATATGAAATCCTATGAAATTGGTTATAACCATTTTTACTGTCCGACGAACCGTTTCAGAAATATATACGAAAAACCACTTCAAAAATCATACTTGCACAGATATGTGACAATTCAAAATTATATACGAGCATTCACCTAGGGTATCATAATAATTGATCTTAGACCAATTCTAGCTTTCTTACTTGTTATATTTAGAAACGTCCGATGCGGTCGGCAGCCACGTTGAGAAGGAGACAAAAAAACTGGATTAGCCTTCGTCAGCGTCACCTGCGTCGTCTCGTCGTCAGCTCAATAGTGGGATTCGTCGTCATTATCCAAAGCGCCGTAATCTTCGTTTACTCCTATTGAATTTTGTGGTATAAAGTCATCTGCGTCGTAAGGATCAATACGTCTTGGTCGTTAGGATATCATTATCGTCTTCCAATATATATGGTCTAATCCCCGAACCTTGTCGTCATTATTAGAGAGTGCAATTATAATATTCAGGAAGTTTATAATGGATAGGAAAAAAGTATGTCATATTTAAGGTGCTCCTTATCATCGTGTTTTTCATCAGTAATAAGCTTGCATCATTGTCAGACTTCTTCGCAATTTTGGTCATCTTCAGCTACATCTTCACTATTCATGGTAGCCCCATTTATTCATGTACTCAGCACAAGTGGATGTATATCTTAGAGCCTCGTGTTCACCTATCGTGGAAGCTTTGTAACGTTCGTATCCTTTAACATTTGCAATTTTGTAAGGACCTAAAAATTTTGGAAAAAATTTTAGATTAGAACCAAATTGTACGCGCTAAATCACAACTAATTCTCCAATCCTATAAGAATTAGCTTGTATTCTTTTTTTATATAAAAACTCTTTATATTTTCAGGTTGAATTTCTTGGATTTTAGCTGCTGCTTGTGACCCTATTTCTTTTCTCGAAATATTAAGAACTTCCTCTTCGTCTTCCAACAGTTCCACTAGCTTCAGATCTTCAATTCTGTGCATTGAGACACCAAACATTAACTCAAAAGGGGCTTTTCAAAGTGTACCTTTGCCACGAAGAATTTATGAAACTCTGAGCTTTGCTTAAACTGCAATTCCGGGTTGTTAGATACAAAAATTGAACATATCGACATTTGTCCCTTAAGGTACATGGGGAAGAAGAATATTTTATTTGAAAGTCAAATATGATGGATTCCACTCTTATAATGCAGCACTGAATGAACAATTTTTTTTGTTAATAATAGTATTTTCAAAAAAATTGTATTATTCACTAGAGAGGACTTCTAGCACTTTTTTTCTATTTTTATTTTGAAGCTAGAAACCATATCTATCTATGAATGATATATCTATGATGTGAATTTTTTTAGTCGCCATATACCCAAAATAATATCATTTGAATATTAAATTTAAAGGAACTGCTCTTAGCTTCATCCGCTATATAAGAATGAGTATGGAACTTATAAATTTTTTCATAGAATTAATCAACAAATTCTACACTTTGCATCACAATAGTTTGAAACATACACCTGTTGGTTTGGTTCCACTCTTTGAAGGTCAGGTCTTCAATATATTTCTCCAGAAGATCCAAATGTATTTTGTATTATTTTGTATTATTATCTCCTTCATCATATCGAGTAGTACTCTTATATAGTTAGATGTACATCTGAGGCTGAACTCTCCTCTTCGATATAAAAAATTTGCTATTAAGAACCTCAAACCAGTACTTTTCAGTGAGGGTTCTAAAATTCGTTTAACAAGAGAAAGAAGATAGAGATCATTTTATCCGGAACCAAACTTGCTCGTAAGCAAATTGATATATGTATTACCAGTAACGCACCCAGGATTTGGGAGGATAGGTGACCTAATACCAAAAGAAGGCAAAAAATATGGCTCTAAAGTCGCTTCCTGTGTCCATCTGAGCACTTAAGAACTGTTATCGTTCGTTAGGATTTTCGCAAAAATTTGTTAGAAGAAGTTCACGATGTGACAAAATTTCGTTAGAAAATAGCTTATTTCTTTGTAAAACATCAAACATCAGTTTTATATTTTGGTAGTGTATACAAAAAAGCCACAATGAGTTCCACTTGAATTTTCTTACACACACTACAGAGAACGAAGGCTGGCAAATCAAGAGAATTCAATCTTTCTGTTGGGATATTTGTCCTTAAAAATATGATAAGCCTCCCTGGGATTTGCCAGCACTAATCTACGTTGTTTTTTTGTTTTACCTTAACACCTTCGGTGGAAATTATTTCATAATTTTGCTTTCCCCGTGCAAACAAGACTAATTTCATTATTTTCATAAAACTCGGTCACAAGGCTGTTGATTTCGTCTATCAGAAACTTACTTCCAATTGTTGAATTTGGTGAAGACATGATACCTTTTTCAATTTGCAAACTCTTTGCTCTGTGTGCCATATAATAACTTATGTCGAATTCATATTTCATCTTAAGGACGGTTCATCTTTGTGGCAAAGATGTGAGAATTTTGCATTTCTCGGCATGTGTCTGCGTCTTTGCAAATTTTTCCTTCAATTGCCGAATAATTTCCTCAATTTCTTTGACTGCTTCGACTTCTTCAGTTAAATTTTCAGGAACTTTAAATATCCTTCTTTCTAGTTTAGTTGCCCTTCAACTTCTTCAAGAATTAGTTGGCTGTATGGCACCATAGACTGTTTTTTGGTTACTTAAAGGTAGCCAACACAAATACTTAGTGCAGTGTTCCCATAGTGTCTGACTTTGGGTATACGATGACTTCAAAAATTCATATCTCATAAACGAAGCCGAACGGCATCATAAGTTTTTGTGAATAGATAGATATGATTCCTAGCTACAAAACCTAAATAGAAAAAAAAGTGCTCGCTAGTGAATCATACTATTTTTTAAATGCTATGATTAACAAAAAAAAACTTTCGTTCAGTGCATCTATATCTTAATATATAAAAATCACGTGTGACTGTGTTCATACACGCTAATCTCCGAAACCGCCCAACTGATTTCAATGAAATTTTGTGAATGTGTTTGGTTGGTTCCAGCTTGAAAGATAGGATAGTCTTGGACACAATAGATGACCCTGTTGTCGGTATCTTCAAAAACTGCCTGAGAACGCGTCGACGTGGATAGCAGAAATTCTGTCCACGGCGTTTTCATAAAAAATGCAAATACAAAATGGACTAAATCGGGCGACTCTTTCGTAGGGTTGTCATAAAAATAAATCGTTTTTTAGTATATACACGTAGAGAACGGAAATTCGATACGTGGTGTTTTCATAGCAATAGTAAATACAAATTAAGAAATTGACTAAATTCGACAACCGCTACTTGGTATTACCATACAAAATTTTGGGTTTTCACTATATATTTGGAAACTGGGGTATAGAGCTCAAATTTTGTACGCGGCGTTTTCATAAAAATTGCAAATACAAGTTCAAAAATGGACCATATCGTTCAGCCGCTTTTTGGTGTTGGCAACTCCTTCGTGGGGTTGCCATATTAAAATTTCATGTTTTACTATATATTTAGAAAATGTCTGAGAACGCGTCAACATGGAGAGCTCAAATTTTGTACACGCCATTTTCATGAAATTTTCAAATACAAGTTCAAAAATGCAGCAAATCGGGCAACCGCTTTTTGGTGTTGCCATACAAAACTTTAGGTTTTCACTATATATTTGGACATTGCCTCACGCATCTACGTAGAGAGCTGAAATTTTGCACACGGGCCTTTTTAAAAAAAAAAAAATAAATTAAGTTCACAAAATGGACCAATCAGGCAACTCCTTCATAAGGTTGCCATAACAAAAATGTCATATTTTACTATTGAGATCGCGTTTACATAGAGATCTACCCTCTCCCACACATGGGAGTGTATACCTGCACACTCATACACGCACATACACACACACATACATACAGCAACAGATAAATTCTCAGATGTTATGAATCTATATTATCTATATTATTGCCGGGCAACGCCGACGGGCTCCTTCTAGTTTTTTTATAAAATATAAATAACATGAAAATTCATTTGGCAGTAAAATCGGTTGCCCCGTTCTAGAGATATAATTTTTTGAAAATGACGCTTCATCGTAAAATCAGCATTTCTAGTGGGGGAAGGTGGGTGAGCTATTTTGGTATTCCCTATAAATTGTGAAAGTTTCATCCAAATCGGATATGGTCGAGTCCAAAACAAGCACTTTTTGATCGTTTTCGTGTGTAATGGCTGCTTTTCGTTTGTACAATCAATTTTTTTTTTATTTAATTTGTCACAGCTTGAACCAATTGAATCAATTTTTGGTGTTCCAAAAGAAAGCTTGAAATTCGTTAAAAAAAGTTTCACTGAGAAAAATACCGTCAAATTAAAATGGAACTGAGCTAAATTGGTACAGTACAAAAAGTGTGTGCACGTTACCTATATACAAATGTTACCGCATGTATTATATTATATATCTACATAATACATATATCAGTCTAAAAATTTAGCCAAATTTGATGATCCAAATTTTATTTACACTGACTATATATGCTCACTCAATGATTACATCTATTGTAACTAGGGTGTTGTATTGTTGGCCTTAGGCAAAATGAATATATTATAAGATATTATCTCACAGCATACATTCATATATACATAAATACGTTGTAGACTAATATTTTCTAATTCCTGAAAATTTCTTGACTTTCAGTTTAGTTTTCAAATAAACTAGAATTACTGCCAACGCTTTGAAATAGAGAATTACCACCGACAACAAGAAAATCAACAAAGCGTTAATCAAATACTTCAACATTACGAAGCTACTTATTAGCGTATTGTAGTTGCCGATTTAAAAAAATTATCTCATGAAGTTCTTATTTACATTGCACTCTAGATGGAATCTTAAGTCATTTACGTATTAAAAATCAGAAGTTGAAGCACATAATCTTTTTCGAAAACGTACTCAAAGGTAAACCACTTGATTTTTTGCAGCCTTGATCACATATCAAACAATAATGACTCTCATATTCGCTCATAGCCCAAATTAATCCAAGTCTTAAGTGCGCATAGGGGATTTACTTTTTACCTCAACTAATTTGCATTTGCAAAAAACAGAAAAATTATAAATGTTCTGTTAGTGAATGAATATTTTTTTTTTATTAATTTACTTATTGTACTAAACCTAGAAAGGATGTTTAGTTAAAACAAATTATCTTGTCAACATGACAATGTAGTTAACATAATGCACGCATAGACAGGAAATCGTGCGCAATTATGCATACCTTTTATTTCGATTTTTGTAATGTGATTATTTTTAAATGAAATTTTAATTACAAATGACATAAACAAAATACAATTAAAATTGAAAAAATCTCAGAAAGCTATGAAACAAAGAATAAGGAAGTCGATTTAATAGTACGTGTCATAGTGTGTATTGTAATATATCTGTGTAAACTAGAAATTGTAAGCGATCTGATGATAGATAATTAAATCAAATCTATTACATAGCCATCGCCTAGTGTCTAATAAAATCAATAAATATTGACTTCAAGAGATTTTACCATCAAGACTTTTCAGTCATATGGAGAAATAATTTTGTACTTCTAAATCCTCTAACGTCTTCACGGACCATTTAATATATTTTAAATACAAGAGATACAGCATTTCTTTGTATATTCGTGCTATTAAAATTAAATTAAAAAAAAAAACTAAAAAATGTATGGTAAATCATAAAAATGTAAAAATCCACAATTATGAAAAGTTTCCATGCACATCAGAGTTCAGACATAGGTACTCATCGTATTTCATGCATGCATAATGGATCCTCCTTGAACGCATTTTTCTTATGACAACGTAGAAGATTCTTGTGACATACTGTTTTCGGTTGGTAACCAATAGTATCTGTCCTTATTTCAGTAGCAATCTTCATCCATGCTTTCCTTTTTCTACGAGCTGATTCTGATATCGCTGTCGTCCTCGCTTTTTGGTCGAAAGATTTAATTATATAATCGTATTGGGAATGGAAGCTTTTAACTCTAAATATGATTTATTCGAGAATTATGATATCTTTTATAATATCCATGTAATTCACAATAGCAATAGTCATACAAGTAAAAAAGCTAGAATTGGTCTAAGGCCAATCCTTATGATACCTTAGGGATGAATGCCCATGTATAATTTCGGATGGTCACCCATCTGTACAATTTGATTTTTGAATTGGTTTTTCGCATATATTTCTGCAACGGTTCGTCAGACGGTAAAAATGATTAGAACTAATTTCATAGGATTTCATATTCTGAAGAGCTTTTTAGTATAATAAAAACGTCTAGGACTGACCATTTTTGCAATATACCTAAAATACCTAAATTTGTATATGGCAGCACCAAGCAGGGGTTGCCCGATTTAGTTCATTTACTTACTATTACTATGAAAACACAGTGTACAAAATTTTAGCTCTCGACGTTGACGCGTTCTCAGGTAGTGTCCAAATATGTTGTGTAAAATAAAATGTTTGTACGACAAGGAGTTGCCTGATGGATCCCATTTTAGAGCTCAAATTTGCTATTCTTCTTTTCATCTGTGTGCAAAATTTCAGCTCTCTTCTTCGCCGACGCGGTGTCAGGCACTGTCCAACTATATAGTAGAACACGAAATTTCTGTATGGCTACCCTTTGAAGGAGTTAACCGATTTGCCCCATTTTCGAGCTAAACTTTACTTGTTTTTTATAAAGACCGTGTGCAGAGCTTCAGCTTCCTAAGTGGACGCTTCTTCGAGTTATCGTGAGGTTGGACAGACAGACGGACGAACATGCAAAAATCAAAATAACTTTTTATATTATGCGTGGGTGTCCAACCCATTTTTATACCCTAAATGAAATCTAAAGGGTATACTAAGTTTATCATTCCGTTTGTAACATCTGGAAATAATGATGGTAGAGCAATATGGATTCGACACCCACGCATAATATTAAAAGTTATTTTGATTTTTCCATGTCCGCTGTCCGTCTGTCCGTCCGTCCGTCCACATGATAACTCGAAAACGCGTTCAATTAGAGAGCTGAAGTTCTGCATACGGACTTTGTAAAAAACAAGTAAACTTCAGTTCGAAAATGGGACAAATCGGGTAACTCCTTCTTAGGGTTGTCATAAAAAAAAATCGTATTTTACAATATCTTTGGACAGTACCTGACAACAGGTCGACGAAGAGAGCTAAAATTATGCACACTGTGCTTTCACAGGAGTAGTAAGTAAATGGACTAGATCGGACAACCCCTTCTTGGTTGTTGTCATATAAAAATTTAGGTTTTTTACGTTTACTGTAAAAATGATCAGATCTTGACGTTTTATTGCACTAAAAAGTGCTTCAGAATATAAAATCATATAAAATTGGTTATAACCATTATTACTGTCTGACGACCCGATTTAGAAATATGTGCGAAAAACGACTTTTAAAATCAAACTTTCCCAGAGAGGTGACCATACAAAATTACACACGGGCGTTCATTTATTGCTACATACAGATCTTGCTCCTCAACCTTTCTTCATCAGTGTGTTATCATCGAGTAATTTTTTACTAGATTTTCCAATCCGGTTCCAACCGCATTCACATTCATTTGATTCAAAGCAAACATTCTAGGCACATACAGGGTGTTCCGTATATGTCTTTAATCCTTTAAAGGGATGAAATTAGAGGTCATTTGGGTCAAAAAAGTCTAGATACTTTTATATCGAACTCCGCTTGGTTTTCGAGTAAATCGATAATATCGATTTTCGAGATTTTGCATACATTTTCAGAGTAATTTCGTTATAAGTTCTATTGTAATTAATGGATTGTGACGTTCAAACCTTTGCTTAAAAGAACACATATTGGCCTTTCCAAGAATGCATAATTAGTTATAATTGTGCCTTCAGTTATTTAAAAAAAAAACAATTTTCTCTAGAATTTTTTATTTCACCAAAATTTTTGTCGCGCTTCAGTGTACATTTATTCGAAATATCACCATTGCACGAAGTTGGCAAAACTATGAAAAAATTTGCGCATTATGTCCCCTATCCAAAATGACCTCCCTGAGTGCTATCAACAATAACAATCAAAAATTATAAGCAAACATTTGGAAGATGTGCCCATCGAGGTAATCTTCAGTTTTTTCGTAGCTTTCTATCTCCTCCTACAGTTTTTAACCTACGACAACCGTTTATATGTCATTGTACGGGAATCTAAGCTGGCTATTAGATAGGGTACTTTTCGATTTCGAATTACGAAAATGGAGGGGGTAATTTCGAAAAAACACTTTTTTACCAAACTTGATATTTACGCAGATTTCTTTATTCCGCATCATCATTTTTGCGGGAGCGGAAGCTCTCGGAGGGGCGGGGGATCAATGTCTCAACTTTAAGCGGCTATATTTTCTCAACCAAGCATTGTTCTAGCAAGTAAGTCTAAATTCATAAATGAAAAAGACATTTTTGGTAGTTTTTATTCAAATATAGCCGCTTAAAGTTGAAACTTTGAACCCCCGCCCCTCCCAGAGCTTCCCCTCCCGCAAAAATGAAGATGCGGAATAACGAAATCTACGTAAATATCAAGTTTGGTAAAAAAGTGTTTTTTTCGAAATTACCCCCTCCATTTTCGAAATTCGAAATCGAAAGTACCCTATCTAATAGCCAGTTCAGATTCCCGTACAATGACATATAAATGGTTGGCGTAGTTTAAAAACTGTAGGAGGAGATAGGATCCTACGAAAAAACTGAAGATTACCTCGATGGGCACATCTTCCAAATGTTTGGTTATAACTTTTGATTGTTATTGTTGATAGGAGATAGGAGACATAATGCGCAAATTTTTTCATAGTTTTGCCAACTTCGTGCAATGGTGATATTTCGAATAAATGTACACTGAAGCGCGACAAAAAGTTTGATGAAATAAAAAAATCTAGAGAAAACTGTTTTTTTTTAAATAACTGAAGGCACAATTATAACTAATTATGAAATCCTGGAAAGGCCAATATGTGTTCTTTCAAACAAAGGTTTGAACGTCACAATCCATTAATTACAATAGAACTTATAACGAAAAAATGTATGCAAAATCTCGAAAATCGATATTATCGATTTACTCGAAAACCAAGCGGAGTTCGATATAAAAGTATCTAGACTTTTTTGACCCAAATGACCTCTACTTTCATCCCCTTAAAGGATTAAAGACATTTACGGAACACCCTGTATATGAAAAAGTTATCAATAAATCATAAATCATTTTTAAACCTCTGCACAATCTAATAATGATATTCCTTTGATACATTATTTATTACACTTATTTATTACACTTTCAGTCCCCAGTCTTGGACATGAAATATGTTTGCCTATATACCGGGTGGCGCAAAAGTACTGGCACTATAGAAATTACTTATATTTTTTTTATATAACATCTCCTGTCATTCTGATATTGAAAATTGTGTAGTAAACAAATGTAAAATTACAAAAAATAAACATGGACCATTATACTCCCCAAGAACAAGGAATAATCGTGTCAATGTTTTTACGGAATAATTCATCAGTGATAAAAACACAACATGAATTTCGTCGACGATTTCCCCGCCGCCGTCCGGCACCGGTTGGTCGATCAATGCGACGCTTTGCCATACGCCTACAAGAAACTGGCGCAACAATGGAAACATCAACGAGGCGACACGTGGCACGCAATTGAGCATTTCCAGGCGAACTTTGCAGCGTATTTTGTTCAAAGACTTGAAGATGTTTCCGTATAAAACTCAGATGACTCATCAGTTGCTGCTTACTGACCACCGACTTCGTCTAGAGTACAGCTATGATTTTTTTTTTCAAAATTTGTTATGAGTGACGAATTGCATTTCCATCTCTCGGGGCATGTCAATAAGCAGAATACGCGCTTCTGGGGCACTGAAGATCCGCGCCTTATTCAAGAAACACCTTTACACCCACTAAAAGTTACTTTGTGGTGTGGCGTCTATGCTGAAAGACTTATCGGACCCTATTATTTCGAAGATGCTGCAGACAATGGGATAACTGTCACTGGTGAGTGCTACAGAACAATATTACGTGAGTTCTTGATACCGAGTTTGAATGAATTGGGGCTGAAGCACATCTGGTTCCAACAAGACAGCCTCACGACACACACAGTGCGCGACACTGTGGACTTAGTGAGGAACGCTTTTCCAGGCAGTGTCATCTCTCGTTTTGGCGATTTGCTTTGGCCTGCAATATCACCCGATCTGACCTATCCCGACTTCTTTCTTTGGGATTATTTGAAATCACTGGTGTATGTGAACAAGCCACAGACTCTTGTAGCCCTAAAAAATACATTAATCAAGAAATAAGGAACATATCGCAGGAAGTGTTACGGCAAGTTATGGAAAATGTCATGAATAGGGCTGAAATGTGCATCAACTCTGGAGGTCACCATTTAATGCGACGAAATTTCATGGCACAAATATACATATATAAAAAACTAATTCTAGTGTTCTAATATAGAAAAGAAGTTGTAGCTGAACCAAGTAGAGTCATTACTTTTCCGCCACGCAGTACATTACCTTTTTGAAAATAAATATCGTCATTATTTTTCGGGATATCGATATTATTTTTATAATGTAAATATTTTTTTATTTCCTCATACCGTTTGATTGACATTGATTGGGCGATCAAATCAAATCGTAGTCCTGGGGTAGATGGCCAATACATACAATACGCAGAATATTTTATGTACGCCATTATAATGCTTAGGGTAAAAAAAACCCTTTATTTCCAAAAGGTTAGTGATTAAAGAATGCATACTACTGGTCATTACTTGCCTTATAGCTTCAACAACTGTAAGTTCAAAAGAACTGAAAGAACTTAGGTTGTCCTAGATATTTCCATAAAGTTGTGGGAATATTTAAAGGTGCACAGCTCGTAATTTATTATATGACCCTTGATTTTGATCCGACTAGTATGCTCAAAGAAGTGCTCCATAATAGCAGAGCCAGCTCACCAAAACAAGGCTAAAATGGAACCGAGGGATGTCTGGTGTCCAGAATCTATCTTTACAAGACATACCATACTTACGTAGTACCATACATCTTATAAACACTGCACATATCACATGCACGTTATTTCAGCATTCAAGTGTAGCTTCAAATATAATTAATTGAATTTTTACCAGAAAAAAAACCGATCTTTTTATCACTTTTGATCGGAAGAAAAAAAGCGTCCTAAATAACTGCTATTTCGTAATATGAACTGTATGTATTCGAAAATAATAGTATTAGTAAGGTGGTATTGCAAGAAGTAGCAGTCTCAGCAACTTTATCGGAAATCGATAGATCTTCCAAGTATTCTTCGTCTAGCTTTACCAATATAACTTTATTTAATCATTTTGTTTCTATTCAAGAATACCTATTCTTTCGGGTCCTTGGCTTTGGATGAATTGAATAACACAACTGAATACAATTGTAAAAAATTTACATTTTGTATACAAAGAACAAGATATCATACGACACGATTCTGTGCAATGTACAGGTCGAAGACGTTGTTGACTGTTTTTTTTTTGTTTATTTAATAAAAGTTCACATACATCGTGCTTCCAATTATATCGATTGGTACGTGTTAATACAGTATAATTGCCTATATGCGTTTACTATTACAGCCATATACCTACAATAATTCTCCTGGAAATTTTCCAATGTAGATCGAGAAATTTCAGCGAATACATTACAATATGATCTAACATTCCCTGATTCCCTTCGTTATAGAGAAACTTATGAGAATTCGAAGACTACACTCGTTTCGCTGAAGCACAAATTTTGAAAAAGTACTGAATGCACTTCTATCCCAAAATAGTGAATTAAATTCCTCTGAACTTATATTTACTAACGCCAGCGCTAGCCAGGCAAAATAATTTCATGTTTTGCTTTAGTACTTATTTTGAATCTTGAAAATTTATATTCATCGCAATTTCACTACCATTGCCCCTAGATTCGCGAGCTAGATTAAAAAAAAATCAAGACAGTCGAATCTGGAAATGGAAGAAAATTATCTCTTTCTATATCTCCATGTCCCCTTAAATGAAGTCGAGAGTTTATGCTGTGCAGTGGTGAAAATTGGTGGGACCTCCCTGTCAAATTATGCTAGCAAATTCGAGAATGAAAATTAGGAAAATCGCCAAAAAATTTACAAAGTAACTACAGAGTACAAATAAAACAAAATGAATGTAATTCTAGAAAACAACAAGGAAAAAGCCTAGAATTATTCGAAGATCATTTCTCACGATACGCTAAATGAATTCCCGTATGCAAATTTGGATTGGGGGTGACCACGGTTTGTGAAAATGTTTTTTGGCATATACGTATTTCCAGAATGAATTGTTGGGTAGTAAAAGTGATTATAACTAATTTCACAGGATTTTATATTCTGAAGAACTTTTCAGTATAATGAACACATTTTTCAACATCAACTATTCTATCTAATTGCACAACAGCAAATCCACTGTAGTTTTTTTTTTGAATTTCCTTATATGTGTGGATTATTTATTTGCTATAAGCCATTTTAAGCCGGTTAGTCTCGATTGGGGAAGAAAATGGAAGTTGCCTTAGTAATTTGGAAAATTTCAAAATAAGAAGAAGACGGATGTCATAAAATGCACACTTTGGTACATAGATGAAGTAGTAAAAATGTAAAATGACAAATAGAGCAGAACGTCCCGAAATCGAAATCGGATATAAATAAAGGAAGTCAAGTATAGTGGAAAATGGTAAGTCAGGAAAATGAGTACGAAAAGGGCAGGGTATATAGAATACAAGGTATTGTCATTACGAATCACGTTCCGCCATTATTGACAAAATATCGTGAAAATGTATATGAAAGCACGGTACAGAGAACACAATACTCTCTCGCACCTCTCTGTCTTTCTTATAGAAATGAATATATGTACATTAGTCACAGAATTACGTCACAGGCTATCAGCTTCAATATGTCAAAATAAAAAATATAAATAAATAAAATATAATAATATAAAAAAAAAATTATAATACCTTGAAGTGGGAAACTAACGATTGAAGAAATGTGTCGGAAAAAATTCTGCTATAGATGGTCGAACGGCCAGACATTAATAGAAAATATAAGTTTTGCTTCATCTTTATAGCGTCTTAATAGCGTATTAAACATATGTCAAGAAAATGGCTTTGACAGTTACTTATTAGGGTGCGGTGACTTTCTGTACATATATCATACTTCAATATACCATGTATAATATATGTATACTGCATAGACTATACTATGTCATTATTAAGTTCCCACAAACTCTATTACTTGTTTTGCTGTAATGTAAATCATTCTTTACTATGCTATTGATATTCCAAGTTCACACTACTCGTATTCATTTAATATTTGTAATATTTGTTATTTGTTTGTGCCTTTGGCACGAGTACTCAAATATTTATATGTTCGCAAATGTATGTACAAAAATTTAAAACTAATAAATACAATACAATGATCCTAGGAGATTTAATATTGCATATTTTCTTATAATATTCCAATCTGGCAAACTGTCTCCTAACCTAACAAAGTTGCCATGTTATTGTCCTCCATCTACCCGTATCCATGATAACGCTTCACTTCGCTCCATTTCACAATCCAAAATACGGTAGTGAAGGGTAGCACACTACAAGTCACTCTCATCCGAAGCCGACTCAGTGAACGTGAAGATAGTAGAAGGAAGTGTTTCGGTAGCGTTTATCTGTCATATTTCGTACACAGTGAACGCACGATAGCGTTTGATTGGTGACTAATAGCATAGATGACACAAGAACTAGATGTCGCATGGAATACTAGAGCAGAGTATGCAGATTCTGAAATGGGCAGTGCATTCTGGAATGGACCACACATGTGTTAGAACGTCCCGAAAGCAAATATTTTACATAATATCAGTTTTGTATACATTTGATCGATTTCCTCAACACTTCATAAAATATAAATTATATGTAATGCAAAATCATATGGCATCCAACAAGTACACCTTTCTCCATCATTTTGTCGGGCATATTGTGCACAGGATGAGCATTATATAAAACAATATTCTGAAATACATTATGGTTAAACTTCACTGATATCATTAAATATGTACATAAATATATATGTAATATTCATGACAAATTTCCAGTCATACACACTTCATTACAAAGTTTAACACTTGAGATGGACTACGATTTCCTACTGATTACTTATAGGCTTAACGCTTAAGTATGTAAATTTATTCTTCCAATCATTTTTACACTGCTTCAGCAAATTTGTTTGTTAATGTTATTTCCTCTTTTAAAGGAAATGCAAAATGTAATAGTCACTTCAAGAATATTTTTAAAAAAAAATCATCATTAAGATTGCAACAAAAACCAAACAAAAATGCTTATTGCTTTAGAATAATAGAAGAACACTTGCAGTATTTGCTTGTTGACTTTCCTAACTTTAGTGGTGGATGAACTGAACGTTTTCTTTTTTGAAGAAAATTTTCTCAGAACTCTCAGCGTAAATTTACTTTGAACATAATACTTTTCGATCATTATATGAATTGCAAATACTTATAGATATGTATGAACTTACAAACATAGATAGTTAGTGATTGTATATTTCATGCACTTGCTTATGTTCACTGGGTAATTATAATGTACCTAGGAATGAAGGTTCTAAGAAATTACTTTATTGGGACTATTAAATTAATTTAAATAATACAAAACTGAGAAATGTATGTAAGTAAAATATTAATCTAGCCTATAATATATAGGTACTTACTACTATACTGAGAAAAATGTCAAAATATAATAGAAATTTATCAACCTACTATCGGATGTATATGTATGCACGTAATTTTCCCTGAGTAAATACTGAAAGAAACTGAAGGAGTCCATATGCAGTTATTGAATACGAGAAAATAAAATGTATTAAATAATTTTTTAAAAAAATAACTTTAATAAATAAAATGTACTAAAGGTAAAAAATATTTTTTTCTTTCTCAGTAATATACAAAAGAAAAGTTTCATTACAAAGTTAAAAATGCTAGAACGCAGATTAAATCTTAAAATTAAATTTATTAACAATATTTTAAAATTATATTATCTCGTTTGCCTTTAAATGTTTTAAATCTTATCAATGAAATGCTTAAATTTGTAGCTTTTCAAGTGCATTATATAAAAGTTATTTTAATATATTTTATTTTCTACTTTTTAGTCATAGGTATTAATAATTAAGAAATTTATAAATTGATCAATTTTAAAATGCAGGAGGTAATTTTCTCATGCGTTCCATATCTTCAAAAGCATCAGTATTGCATGGTCTTTTGCCTATTGAATGTAATCCGTCTAAAAATCTAAAACTACTTATTACATTTTCACTTAAAACTCTTATAACGGTACATAATCTATCCGACATATGCATATTAATACGCATTTGTGTTCTGTTGCGAACGTTGTGGTGTAATTTTTTTTCTTCTCTGCATTAAGTAGTGTTTAGAAGATTAACGCACTTTAATGTAAGTACTTCGATGTAATAAAATTTTTACATGAAAAAAGTGTAAAAAATTATTTCACATCAAAATCCATATAACGGCTAAACATAGAAAACTGAAATGTTCTTATGAAATAGGTAAAACATTATGCTAAAGCGTTCAAAATGGAAATCAGCCGCCTCGCATCAACCTAATGCCTGCCTCCCCCCCCCCCCCCCCCCCACCGCGTACACACATTTGAAAATCATGAATTTCAACCAATATTCTTCTAACAAAGTCTTAAAAATTTAAATATATGCCATTTAGTAGCACTCAGCCAGAGAATTAATTTTAAATCACGCACGACCCCAAAGGATGTTACGTGCAACATTCAGAGACACTGTAGCCTAAAATATACTGAATTAAAATCAATTAAATGAATAAAATAGTACCTGCGTTCTGCTTCACGATGTGTTGTCCACTATGTGTTAATCTCATACTGGAATGATTCTGCAAAGATATTTCTTTTTAATTCCACCTGATATGATATAGACGGAGGAGTAATTTGCTTTCACTTGGGCATGCTTCTTCAGTTGTCGGGGTTATGGTATGCCGCTAATTTCCTCAGCTTGAGCCTGAAAATTGTATTAAGATTAAAATACTGGATATGTAAGACAAAAAACTCATCGTTCTTACACTGGGGCTTACCTAACACCAGACTATCGGATTAATTTCTTTAAATCCAATTGTATAAAATTTGTGTAAAATTAATTATTAGAAGAAGGATATGCTTACCTGAACCAGATTTCTCCATATTTCTCCAATAAGACAACTTGTCACAATTCAACATAACCTTGAAGAACGTTGAAAAACTCCAGCATTTTACCAGTTCTTCATATTTTCCGAGCGTAAATGGACGAAACCAGATTGTGTTCAGTCCAAAGAAAACAGTTCATGCTAATTAAGCCCTGAAATTTATTAAATTCAAATTTTCCGGTACGCTAAAATCGCTGTCAATACCACTAGTTTTTGTTAAATTGAACGCCTTAACTAATTTTAATCACAGCGAGGAATATACCAAAAGAATCCGCGGGACGAGTAGAGTATTTTAATATAAAAAAGGAAAAAAAATTAATTATGAAATTTAAATCGAATTCACCTGATCTGGAAATCAAAATGCATTTTCCAGTATAATACGAAATAGGGGGCGAAAAACTATAAAAGAAACGTCTTTGAGATATCAAGAGGTCATTCGAGTATCAGAGTTTTGGTAGTGAAATTGTACGTATTTACGGCAGCTAAAGTAAAAGTTAATTGGAAGAGAAATCTGGACAGGATAGCGGATAAGATAAGTTCATTATATTTATTTGTATATAGGTATATGTACTTTGTTTGTGAAGAGAAAACTAAAATAGTCAAAAACAGAACTTGACTTGTGAAATTTATCGGCCATTTCGTTTATCGTCTCGCCATTTTACAATATGTCTTTAATTTCATGGTACACACATTTGAAGATAAAATCTTGCTAAATAAATAAGTATGTATACTTGAATTTGCAATTAATTTCTTTGTGGTGAAAAGAGTTCGTAGGCTCGACTAAAAACTATGTGGCGCCCAACACAAAATCATTAATTTTCAAAAAGAACACGCGTTCTCGGGCTATCGTGGGAACAGACAGACGGACATACAAAAATCAAAATAACTTTTAATATTATGCATTTCTGTACAATCCATTTTGCTCTACCATCATTTGTTCTATGCGTTCTATGCGTTACAAACGGAATGACAAACTTAGTATACCCTTTAGATTTCATCTAAATAGGGTATAAGAATTAAAATAGTCAGAGCACTCAATTTTTAAATAACTTTTATCAACTCACTAGCCCCTGACTAAATAACTTTGTGCCCGAGCGCCTGATCCCTTGAGTGCCTGAGAGTGCCATTCGTGACGATTTATTAATTTAGAATAAATGAATGGGGAGCTTTCTGATGGGGTAAAATTTTCTTACGTTTTGAGGGTAGCATAGCGAAATGTAAATGGGTGTTTTTTGAAATCATTTGCTTCCTTGATATTGCGTATACTGCAAACATAGAATAGCGTACAGAAGCGTAGCGTAAGTGAGCGTAATTTGAGCCACACAATTGGTTTGAATTTTTACGCTCGTACGAAGCGACAATCGTGATTCATTAGTTGAAAACTGAAAATGGATTGCGAAATTTTAATATGTGAAGTGTGTATTTGGCCTGCGTATTATCATTACGCTCGTCTGTAATACTGATGCTGGGCTACGCTGTGCTACCCTTTTAGGCTGTGTGAGTTTATAGAGTGCTGAAATTTTGTACACGGGCTTGTTAAAAAAAAAGTAAATTTAAGTGAGAAAATGAAACAAATGTGGTAACTCCTTCGTAGGGTTGTCATACAAAACTTTCAAAGTTTTCAATGGTCAGTTATATCAGATACTACAACATGTTGCAAATAAGCTGAAGAACGGAAATGTTGCTGCTGAGTTCCATAGACCGATGTGAGTGGTGATCTGATCCCTTTACTTCTCGCAAAAATATACACCGGTATGTGCCAGTCAGCAAAAATATTATCGATTTTTCTGGTAACTCGCAACTAATATCAGGTATTTACTGTTTTACCTACCCAAAATATATCTTCAATTACCCTAATTTCGATAATCAGATGAATGTCAGTCAGCACCCGTTCTTACTATCGGATCGCCTTAAAATTTTACAAGTGTTATTTTTGTAAACAATATCTGGGAATTCCCTGATATTGAAACAATAAATATTTTCCATCCATATAAAGATCGGCCACCCTAAAGCTCAAATATTTCAAATTTGACCAGAACTTTTTTGATGGGAGACTAGAATCAAACTTGTGACCCTAATAATAACTCTCTGCGGAGCATACCTAATTACAGTAACAAAATTTGTAATTTGTTTGTATTGCACAGAGGTCTCTAGTATAGCTTTAGAATACCAGTACTCACACTGTTATAATTCCGGAAACGTTAGAAAGTATTTATAGATCTTTTAAAGTCAAATATTTAAAAATGTATAATTTCTTATACTTAAGGTAAAACCTACTTTAATATAGAGCCGCAATGTAAATAAATGGGTTTTTTGGTAAACAAAGAAGATGGCTTACGGTCTACGACTGGACAGTAAGTCCAAACGAATTTGAAGGACAGCGAAGTTTGCCTTTATCTTTTGATGTTTTTAAATATTTTACTGGTTGGCATTTGGAATAATGACGATGTTGACGATGCTAAAAGCATGAAGGAAAGTTCATCTGGCAGAACCCAGCTCATAGTCTGTGAATACGAAAATGTATTTTATAATAGCTGGACCAAGAAAATTTCTCAAGATGCTTTCATTTTTAAGTATACACAGTACAGCAAACCCCAAAAAGCTTTTTTTTTAAAGAGAAACTTGTTGAATGTGAAGGACTTTGCATTGCGTGTGATATGATATGGTACGAGTAAGTCAGAAAAACGGTAAACTTTTTATGGAAAGAAAAGATGAAAATACAAAACGCCATAAATACACTACTGTACGTCAAAATATTAAATATTTTATTGGAAACAGGCCATTAAATCCCATATTCAAGAAAAAAAATCAAAGGCCTTATATGGCATGTGACTGCTCTGGAAAAAGTATTATGAAAAATGTATTTAGAAGAACTTAAAAGTGAAATACGATTTCTATATCAGTTTCAGTTCACTAGCTATTGCAGCCCGTTCATTTAGCATTGAAAATTAAGAATGATTTTGAAAACATAATGAAAAATTTCGCTAAATTACATGTGCATGGACTTGGATACGTATTTAGAAAATGAAAGTAACATTAAGAACAGAAATTTCGACTGTTAAAGTTTTAATTTTACTAAAATTTGCAGATCAATCGACAGGGCAAAGTACAAATACGGTTTCTATTTTTATTTGGTTGGGAACTAAATATGCGCGAAGCTCTTCTGACTATTATTACCTGCACAATGCCCTAATGGAAGACAAAACTGCGGTAAAAATTTTTGTAGATGGGTGCCCTGACCAAAACAAGAATTTAACTACTGTCATATGTATGCACCTCCTGAGCATGTGAAATTTTTAACTCTAACTAAAAAACGCAATTGTTTAGTGCAACGGGATGTAGTGACCTAAAAAAAAAACTAAATACGATGAGAAAATATACCTAATTCCCAGCATCTGTAAATTACCTATGTATGCAAGGCGTGTTCTGTTGTCCTTGTATCTCAGAAATTTGTACATAAATTTTCAGTGTAAGTTATTCTACGAAGGATTTTTTACTTTTCAGATAGCGGAAACATATATATTATTCCAAATCATGTCAGAAAAATGCCGATTTCTAAATTTGGGTCCAAGGGGTGTGATACCATATTCCGCATGTAAGTCATCCTTAACGACTTCCTGACATCATTAGAAGATTGAACCTTGAAGAAAAAAAATACTACAGAAACCAAATAAGTTCAGAAATTAAAGTAAATTACTTAAAATAAGTGATCCAGTCGAAAGGAACGTATAGCTTGTCGATCACCAAGTTTAAGTTTGTCGGCCGACAAGACTCGTGAACCTAATCTAATCACTTACAACAGAAGGGGGCAGATTTTAGCTAGGTGTTTCTTATTACTGGACTGTATGTAGTCCGATACCGACAGAAGAGATAAATTTACAGCTGATAAGGTTGCCAGCTATGGTTTTATGTTTTTGATTGGGCTACTTATATGTAGGATTTTTGGATATTATTTTGAAGAAAAGAACCGATCGTTTTGATGTAAAATATATAAATTCTTTTTCATTGCTCGATTTTTCGCGTCCAAGTGCAGCCCTTCCCCAAGAGCTCTATATAACATTGCTATATAACATTGTATATAAGTTTTTAAAAGTTCTAATTACAAATACAGTGAAAACTCTCTATAACGAAACTCTCAATAACGAAAACTCTCTATAAAGTATGCACTAGTTGAGCTTGGTGGTTCGCCTACGAATCAGTATGTTAATTCACTGTCTGTAACGAAGTTACTCACTCTCTATAGCGAAAAAAATCCGTCAAACAATGTTTGTGATAGGTTGATAGATGCTCACAAAGGTACCTATTTTTCGGAAGTAATTAGTGCCGAAAGTTCCAGGTATGTCGGTTTCGTGAACTTCTTCTTTAGTTTGTTGTGATTATTGCTTTTATTGACCACTGACTAGCTCGGTGCGTAGGGAATTATTTATATTACAAATCCGCTTATCGTTCGTTTTCAACCAATGGAAACGATTTGCTGTCGCTGTCCTGCTACTGCCATGTAAAGGTAATTCAGACATTAGGTACCACTCTGTCAATCAGTGGTAACCTGATGTTTCATACCTGTTTCTTGTGATTTATTTTGTCCATACATATATATTTCGTTGTCATTTTTTTACTCAGTCCATATAACGAAAACTCTCTATAACGACAGAAGTTGCTCGGTCCCTTGGGTTTCGATATAGACAATTTTCACTGTATTTCAAATGTCTTTTTTGTGTACGACATGAAAAAGTTTTTTTTAAAAAATAATAATAAATAACAAATAAACAAAATGGAAAACAGATTACAATAAAAGAAAACTACATTATTAATGAATAAAAATAAAGACTAAGAACAAAAAGACAATTAACTTGCTACGAGGACAATATGTAAGGGACCGATTGTTGTAGGTCAAGCAAAAAAACATAAATAAAAAAAGAAAAGAAAACATAATAACGAACAACCAATAACCAATAACAAGCAACCAAGCATTGTTCTAGCAAGTAAGTCCTAAATTCATAAATGGAAAAGACATTTTTTGTGGTTTTTATTCAAATGTAGCCGCTTAAAGTTGAAACTTTGAGCTCCCGCCCCTCCCAGAGCTTGCCCCTCCCGCAAAAATGAAAATGCGGAATAACGAAATCTACGTAAATATCAAGTTTGGTAAAAAAGTGTTTTTTTCGAAATTACCCCCTCCATTTTCGAAATTCGAAATCGAAAAGTACCCTATCTAATAGCCAGTTCAGATTCCCGTACAATGACATATAAATGGTTGTCGTAGTTTAAAAATTGTAGGAGGAGATAGAATCCTACGAAAAAACTGAAGATTACCTCGATGGGCACATCTTCCAAATGTTTGCTTATAACTTTTGATTGTTATTGTTGATAGCACTCAGGGAGGTCATTTTGGAAAGGGGGACATAATGCGCAAATTTTCTCATAGTTTTGCCAAGTTCGTGGAATGGTGATATTTCGAATAAATGTGCACTGAAGCGCGACAAACATTTTTGGTGAAATAAAAAATTCTAGAGAAAACTGTTTTTTTTTAAATAGAAGGGCCAATATGTGTTCTTTTAAATAAAGGTTTGAACGTCACAATCCATTACCTACAATAGAACTTATAACGAAATTACTCTGAAGAGGTATGCAAAATCTCGAAAATCGATATTATCGATTTACTCGAAAACCCAGCGGAGTTCGATATATAAGTATCTAGACTTTTTTGACCCAAATGACCTCTACTTTCATCCCCTTAAAGTATTACGGATGTACGCTGAGTTAATAATTCTTCAACAGTAAATTGTCTACATTTTAGTTTCTGACCCCTGTGTTTGCATGTGGCTTGAAATCCAATACATAACGGTTTTTTGTCTTTATACCTGTAAAAACAACGTAATAATATTTTTAACATAAAATTACAATCGAACAAATATTACACACACTAGAGCAGTAAGTATTTGGCAGCTTTGAACTTACTTTTCATTCCTTTTGGCTGATCCTTTTCGAACTGAACGTTTACGTTTTCTACTCCCTGTACTTATACTTGAAACGATTGCTGTATTTTCCATTTGTAACTAAAATAATAACTTCTTACAAGAATATATCACGTTTCGCCAGTATGAGAAAAAACGTTTTTGGAATTTGAAAACTGAGAAACTGACTGAAGTGACTGACTGACAGTGATATGACAGTTTCCACTTTTGAACGTCAAATTTTTGTTTTTTTTTTTTGTAAACATAAAAAAGGTGTTGCTAGATTATAGACACTGTGAAATTAAATTAAATTTGGTTCGATAAAAATATCAAGATGCGTACTTTGTATGAAAATTAACCAGTAATGTTAATATACTTGAAAAAAAAACGTTTTTAACCATTTCTGTTCCGTCAGTCAGTTTTGAAGAGATTTTTGTATCGAAATTAACTTATCTTGCTTCAACTTAAATATCAGCATCGAGTAGGATTTAAAAAATTAAGGCTTTAGCATGTGTCATATCATTTTCTTCCTCTTAAGTACTTAACTATCTTTGTTCCGTCGCTCCTCAATTGTTTCCAGACGATTAGAAAAGGTTTTAGAAATAAAAATACAATTTTGGCTCCCGAACACTTACGGAAATACTTAATTCCAATAGTACCGGCAAAAGATTGGAAAAATATTTACCAGTTAAGAATTGTAATAAAGTGAACTGCTCAATCAATAATTACTGAAGCGGTTCTAATGTTAAACCAATTGATTGACTCCTTTTTATATTTAAAACAAATTTCGTTAAAAATTAGGTTTAACACTACAAAATAACAAACATTTTTTTTTGCCATAAAATATTAGACAATCTAAAATGTTGCAAAAATTAATTCAAGCTCATATAAAATTTATAATATGACCAAAAACCACTCCTCTCACCCTGCTGCCTTCCCAACCTAGGCATATGAGAGCACAATGGGTAAACCTCAAACTGCGAAAATCATGGGAGTTTAAACGATAGTGTTAGTGTTGGTGTTGCTGGTAACAGTGGTCTTATGACTAAACCAATAATTTCTTTTTTATGTAATGCTCTTTAATAATAATAATAAAAACAAAAACAGCAACAACAAAAACCTAGTGTAAATAGTGAGTAAATTATGGTACGTCGAAATGAATTTGGCACACGCAGCAGTGTGATCGCAGGTTGGCCAACATATCGTAATATAATACGAGTTAGGAGATAACTGTTTAATGTTACCTAGTCATAGAAATTTAAAATAATTAATCAGTTTCAGTTCAGAGGCCATAAAAGCAAGTACTTAAAAATTAAAATTATAAAAAAAATATGTCAACTTCAGTGTAATTGGTTTTTATAAAAAAAGTGCCGTTGTTTCACGATGGGTGAGAATTACAATAGTCATTTAAGTGTAGAAAGTGATCCCTATCAGATCTTCAATACGATTATTAGCCAGAAGACTCAGCTCTCGGAATCGTTTACGTATTTGTTCGGACTCTTCATCTGATTTTGGAAACATTTCAACATCGTGTGCAAGGAAAAGAAATTGTAATCCTGCTAACTGGAATCGGAATGTACAGAAGCGTAGAATAATAAAGGCCCTGAAATACAGAAATAGAATAGGATATTTAATTCCCGCATAAACATTTGTAAATATATAATATGCCGTTGTCTTCAAAAATGTAACCAAAAAATAACGTCTGATGAAAGACAATTTGCTATGGAGGCATTTCATAGTTTAGATAGTCAAGTTGAACAAAATATATTTTTACGTGGTTAAAGTTAAGGAAGTAAAAAGGTGGCGCCCGAAGGAGAACGGTAAAATGCCAAGATCTCGTTCTTTTACATATTATTTTCGAAGAAGCCAAAGAAATAGAAATGACATTTCTGTTTGTAAAAAATATTTTCAAGATACTAATCCGGTACTAAAGAACAAATTTCGTCGTTGATGGATCATCGCGATTGTCATGATCCAAGAAATAAAATTGATGACACACATGTCATAAAAAAAGATATCAACTCATTTCCCGCTTACACTAGTCACTACACAAGAGCTCACAATCCAAGAAGAAAATATTTAACCCCTGATCTAAGAATAAAAATATTAAGAACATATACGAACTGTACATCACAGAATGTGAAACAGAAGGTAATAGTAAAAGAAAAATATTACTACAAGGTATTCTCCACAAAATTCAATTTACATTTTAAACCACCAACTTAAAATACATGTCAAAAATGTGATTCCTTGCAAATACAAATTAAGTCTTCGGACAGTGAGGGAATCCGAAAGGCAGAACTTGAAAATGACTTACACTTAAAAGAGGTTGAACCCGCTCGTAATACAGGGTTTTCCAATAAGAGGTGTTTTTTTGATATTCAAAGAAAAATACCATTTTTTGAGATAAATGATCGGATCTTTATTTCATTATAAAGAGGAAGGCATGCCGTTAATAATGAAAAATAACATCAGCCAAATGACCGCCACGACCATGCCTACAGGACCATATCCTTTTCATTAAATTTTCCATAACCAAATCGCAAAGTGGCTGCCCTATGTCCTCGATAGCCTCACGAATTCCATCTTTGAGGTCTTGAATCGACGATGTGCTGTTGGCGTAGACCTTCTCTTTCATGTGGCCCCAAAGGAAGAAGTCGCAAGGTGTTAAGTCACAAGATCTCGGTGGCCAATTGTGATCACCTCTTCGAGAGATAACACGGTCCGGAAACTTTTCCCGTAAAAGACCAATGGTTTCGTTGCTTGTATGGCACATAGCGCCGTCTTCTTGAAAGTAAACGTTGTCCAGATCAATACCATCCAATTCCGGCCATAAAAAATCATTAATCATCTGTCGATAGCGCAATCCATTCACCGTAACTGTTGCTCCAGCCTCATTTTCGAAAAAGTAAGGTCCAATGACCCCGCGGGACCATAAACCGCACCAAACAGTCACACCTTTAGGATAGAGAGGCTTTTCAACAATAACTCTTGGGTTTTCCGAGCCCCAGATGCGACAATTTTGCTTGTTGACGAAGCCATCGAGGTGGAAATGGGCCTCATCACTCAAGATGAGCTTTCGATGGAATTCCGGAACATTTTCATTTTTCAATTTTAATAATTTCAATGCGTTATTGAATCGTGTATCGTTTCATTTTTATTAATGGCGTAGTTTCTACTTGTCAAATTTCAAAAAATGACAGCTCCAAAAGTGACATCTACCGAAATATCGGGTTAATTAAAATAACACCTCTTATTGGAAAACCCTTTCGATAAGTGGACATAGCTATTTACCAAATGATTAAAAATTTGCCATTATCGAGACACATGCAACAAAATACAAAACATTTTTTCACCCGATGATTGGTTCGATATAGTTAAAACGTAGTTAAAAAGAAACACCATTTCATGTAGTTCAAATGACTCATCAGGACTTTTTATTTACGAAATCTTTAGAAAATTCTATTATGATTAGAAAACTCACAGTTTCACAATTACCAGTAAATTGGTTAAGCATTCACTGGATAAAATTAGAAAGGTCCAAACCCTACATCACACAATTTAAATATTATTTTAACAACGGTTCAAAATTTCACGTCCTTAACATAAGAAAAATTATAGCCGGTAGACCACTATATCTGCAAAATGTAGGCCAACCCTTGTTATATCCCACAGGTAGAACTGTGACAAAAGAAAAGAGGAGAGATATGATGGACCTGTGAAATTCATTCCTCCTATTAAACACGAATATTACAGAAACCTACGAACAAATCGACTTGATGACACCTCAAATACATGTGTCGAAGAAGATATTATTTATATGTCTAATTATGCAATTTAAACTAATATTATTATTATATTACTATCGATATTACTATCGGGAGCCGGTCGGCATTGCCCGGCGATTATACATATAGATACCTAGATGAGTGTAGGTGTTGGGTTTGTTAAAGATAAGTAATATCTAAGCTATTATCTGACTCGATCGCGCGATTCTGTACTCTAGAGTTTCTCTGTATATATATATATATATATATATATATATATATATATATATATATATATATATATATGTGTGTGTGTGTGCGTGTGTGTGTGTGTGTGTGTGTGTGTGTGTGTGTGTGTGTGTATGTGTGTGTGTATGTGTGTGTGCGTGTATGTGTGTGTGCGTGTATGTGTGTGTGCGGGTTTGTGTGTGTGTGTGTGTGTGTGTGTGTGTGTGTGTGTGTGTGTGTGTGTGTGTGTGTGTGTGTGTGTGTGTGTGTGTGTGTGTGTGTGTGTGTGTGTGTGTGTGTGTGTGTGTGTGTGTGTGTGTGTGTGTGTGTGTGTGTGTGTGTGTGTGTGAACGTGTGTGTGTGTGTGTTTATATCCATATCTTCATTTGTGGGGGGAGTGTAGCTCTCTACGTCACCGCGTTCTCATGCAGTGCCCAAATATGTAATAAAACATGAAATTTTGGTATGGCAACCCTACGAAGGAGTTGCCGATTGGTCCCATTTTCGAACTATATTTGAAATTTTTATGAAAACTCCGTGTACAAAATATGAGCTCTCCACCTCGAAGCCTTCTCAGGCAGCTACCCAGTACATAGTGAAAAACAAAAGTTGTGTATGGCATCATTAAGAAGGGATTACCCAATTTAGCCCATTTTTAAAATTTTATTTACCATTTCTTTGAAAACACCACGTAGCAAATTTTTTGCATGGCAACCCTACGAAGGAGTTGCCTGATTGGTTCCATTTCTGAACTTAATTTAAATCTTTCTTTAAGAAATCCCGTGTACAAAATGTCAGCTCTCTACGTCGACGCGGGAGGCAGTGTCCAAATATATAGTGAAAACCCAAATTTTTGTATGGCAACATCAAAAACCGGTGGCCCGATTTGGTCCATTTTTGAACTTGTATTTACAGTTCTCATGAAAACGCCGTGTACAAAATTTGAGTTCTCCACGTCGATGCATTCTCGGACAGTTTCCAAATATATATAGTGAAAAACCAACGTTTTGTAATGCAACATCAAAAAAATGTTCCCCGGTTCAGGCCATTTTTGTAACTTTATTTACTATTGCTATGAAAGCACCAATTATCAGATTTTAATTCTACATGTCGCCGCGTTCTCATGCAATACCAAAATATATTAAAAAAGTTTTTGTATAGCAACCCTACGAAGGAGTTGTCCGATTTGTCCCATTTTTTGACTTAAATTTACATTTTTTTTTTAAACGCCGTGTAAAAAATTAGAGCTCTCCACGTAGATGCGTTCTCAGGCAGTTTCCAAATATACAGTGAAAACCAAAATTTTTGTATGGCAACACCAAAAAGTGGTGGCCCGATTTGGTCCACTTCTGAAAATATATTTACAATTTTTATGAAAACACAGTGTACAAAATTTCAGATCTTCATGTCGACGCGTTCTCAGACAGTTTCCAAATATATAGTGAAAATCCAAAATTTTGTATGGCAACACCAAAAAGGGATTGCTCGATTTAGTGAATTTTTTTAATTTTATTCACTATTGCTATGAAAACACCACGTACCAAATTCAGCTCTCTACGTGCACTCGTTGTCAGGCAGTGTCTAAATACACGAAGGAGTTACCCGGTTTTTTGCAAATTTTATTAAAACGCCGTGTACAAAATTTCAACTTTTCACGTCGACGTGTTCTCAGGCAGTTTTTTAGATCTCGACAACAGCGCCATTAATCGTATCCAAAACTATCCTATATTTCAAGCTGGAACCAACCAAAAACATTCCCAAAATTTCATTGGAATTGGTTGCACAGCCTCAGAGATTAGCGTGTATAAACATCGGTGACACTGGATTTTTATATATTAAGATAATTGCGATAGTTACCTACTGATCATTTAATATTCCATTTTCATAAAAAATTTTGTATAAAAATATGAGATAATGAAGTTAAAAAAAAAAATTTAAGATTGAATTGTACTTTTTTTTCACTTGCCAAATTGATTAACTCCCTTAATCAAAATTATAATAATAGTAACGGTCATTCCTTAGATTTACTATATTATGCTTTTTTTATATCGATGCATGGAAGCCACATATGCAATAATACATTAAAAATCGTTTATTTGAATTTATATTTTAAGGGGAATTTTCAAAAAGAATGTATATTATTTTATCACTTTTCTCCACTTTTTGTTTTATGGAGTTAATCAATTTGGCAACTGAGCGGCTCATTATCATATGTATGAACATACCTATCTCTAGCCAATTCCTGAATAACAGTTAATAAACGTAGGAAATAGTTACAATAATCCTAATATTCCCTTAATAAAATCTAATTATTATAATAAATATGTAAAATTTCATTTTTTTAATTCTCATCGTTAATACATAATTTTCAATTTTTCAGTTTACCTGCAAAGATAAGAAGTACAGCTCAATACTGTACAAATACTAGTCATATTCAATTAAATCTGCTAGCAATTCTATTATAGTACACTTAATAACCGCAACTGTGAGAAAGAAAAGTATCTTTTCGATACCCTCCAAGTAAAATCAACAGAACTCATACGATCTAATCAGAAGAGCTATAATCTTATCTTAATACAAAATTCTCATATGAAGCTCTCAAATAAGAATTAATTATAAATGCTCTCGCGACTATTAAATCTGTCATTTAATCCAACTAATTTGAAAATTCATATCTATAAGCTGCTCACGGTGTAAAGGGGTCTTAGTGATAATATTTTTCGAGTGCTTTTTGTCCTCCTAGAACATAAGTACAATGTACTACATATGCGCATATGATTTTCAATATAATAATCTAATCTGTGTGATTAGATTATTGATATATGTGAGTGGATCATAAGCTACAATTGTTAAGAACCGACCATCCTCAATAATTTACGTAATTGATATTGTTTGTTTCAACTAACTTCTTAGTGGAAATTACATACATGTAATTTGATACATTAAAATTACTAATAGGCACGAAAGAAATGTTTGCAAATCGTTTAATCATTGTCCGAATAAATTGCATTATGTACTTTTGCTGATACTTCAGACTGAAATAATTTCCAATGACCAAATTGGGCTAGCTTAAAACGTTGGATAGACTTCAGACCTGAAATTATTTCCAACGACCAGATTGTGGCTGGGCTGGCTTAAAGAAGAAATCCGTGCAGGCGTAAATCTAGCATTAAGATTAAAAGAGTGGTCGCGAGGGGGGGGGGGGGGGGGTCATCTTACTGCAACATATATAAATTGTATATAAGGTGTTTTAATTCACCAAAAACGATTATGTATTTCGACGTTTATATTTTGTGTACTTTGCTAGTTAAACGGGACAACCAACTTAGAATCGTTTCAATAAATTACACCATGGTTTCATCAATACATATTTTCTTTAATTTCCTTTCTTTTTTTTTTGGTTTGCGAGAGCTAATAGCAGAAAAAAACGATTAATAATTTATAACATTAATATAATAAAAGTCTTGGACATTATCTTCCGAACTTAATATAAAAATTGTCATAGTTACTATTATCCAAAATTCAAACAATAAAACTTGCCAACTTAATAGCACAACGCGTTGGAAAAAAATTTTCCAAACCTAATTTCACAAACTTCTGGGAATTATTTTTCTAAACTTAATTTCACAAAACGTGTTCGTCGCTAATGCCTATAAAACATCAGACTACTTTTCCAAAAACATTTTTGTTTTTCTCATACTAATCCCCTACTTAAAATATATCCGGATATCGGCCCAAAAGCAGCAAACAATTTACGTAAAAGGACAACAAAATCAGACTGGATATTAAACTGGAAGTTTTGAAGAAAGGCTTCAAGCAGACGTAAATCTTCTTGGTAAACTAACTCCGCCGAAATGGTTAAAAATGCCTGCCGACCGAACACTGTCCTGAGGGCTAACAATACGAATGGTAAAATTTTTGACCAAGTCCTGTTTCTGTAGGTCATAATAGTAGCTTTCAGCGTCCTATGCCATCGTTCTAAGAACACGTTTGCATGAGGATGATATGCGATAGTTCGGCTACGAACAAAACCTAACAATTTAGAGAGCTCATGTGCTAACTCAAATTGAGCCTCAGGTCAACACGTAAATCTATCAATGACGATGAAACAATATCTGAAACCATTGGAAGGTGGGACTGGGCCGACACTATCAATATGAATGTCCTTCAACCGACTAGAACTTAGGTAGAAAAGATCCCAAAGGTTTTCTTAAGTGACGAGTGATTTAGCATTGCTAACATGTGTGAGCCGAGGAATTAACAACCTTATTCATTGAAGACCAAATCCTACGAGTTTAATCAAAAAATTAAAGCTGTATGCTCTCCACACGACACGCAGGCTATAACATGAGCCAGTATTACCTCATGTGTATTCAGTATAATTTAGAGCCATGGGAATTTAGAACAAAACAGCTGGAACTTGCACTTTCAGTCTTGAAAGCAAAGTTTTATAATAATCGACTTGTCCCACTGCACTGTACACAATTATTTAGTTTACTATACATACTCTTTTAGTGTAAATTATCTAGAACAAATACTTCTTTTGATGTAGTTCCGCAATGAAATCGAGAAAACAGTTAAAACAGGTTACCGTCGAGAGACCTGAAAAATGCACGAACTTCGGGATAATTTTTTTTTACATAAAATAAATACTTTTGGAAATGGGTTATACCGTATTTTATTCTTCTATCAATGGAAAGTAAATTCCAATTGTATTAATAAAAACAAAATCGAAAATGGCGGCTCCAGATCCGACCAAACAAAGCCGTGTTTTGTTCTTCGTCTGGCGCAGCTCTTCCAGTTCATCTGAAACAATTAGGGTTGAAAATACTTAACCTAGATAAAATTTTAGGGGCCATATATGTTTTCGTTTTCAAAAGAACCTCTGAATAACGAAATGCCAGCCGTTTAAGAAAAAAACAATTTTTTTGTCCCATTTTTTTTCAACGGACAAAAAAACAACTTCTAAATCAATTTTTGACAAAAATCGCTTCCTGATGGCCCTCAAATTGAATTTCTTTTAAATTACGCAGAGAATAATGTGAATCGGCTCATCCGCTGAAGCTGTAGAGCGCTCCGCAGCTTCCGGCAGCCTACCAAAGTTGACTTAACAACAAGTTCAGAAGCAAGCAAGATTTCCGATTGTTTTACATGTAAAATGCACACGGCTAAAAAAGTAAAGAAAGAAGAAATAAAAAAACAAAAAAACCAAACTCTCTTTAAAATTTTTATGAATAAAGAAAAAAAATATGAAAGCGCAGATTGTATACATTTTCGTAAATATATGAAAAAGGGCGGAGTTTTCAGGTTTTCCTCTCATAAAAGGTTCCAGCAATTTTATGAAAACAGAATTTTCTGAAATTTGGAGAGAGTTGGCTCCAAAATTGTTGCTGTAATACTGTGATATTTGAACGCACGTGCTTTTGTTTACATTCGTTTTGCTCTGATGAGATTAAGTGGGAGAAACTCATGCTGGATTCTCTGATATTTTCGGGAAAAATGAGAATTTTATTTGACAGAAATTTTAGGTAGAATGATCGGATGTACATTGCTATGAATAGTTTAAAGGGATTTTGGAGATGTTCAAGAAGATTTTGTCGTTCGGGTAATCCTACATTCTCTCGATTTTTATTTTTAACTCGTTGTCTCAATCGCACTACAATAATGCATAGCCAAGTTCTCTTTTCCCCAATTCATACAAAAGACGAAAGTATATGATATTATTTTTTTCTTTCTAAAAAACTCGAAAAATTTCCAATTTTGTTCGGCTGCTTCCTATCCTCTTATTAGGTTTTCTTTTACCATGCAGAGCACCTTCTTCTTCCTCCAAGAACTGATTGTGCTGAATCTGAATATTAACGGTTTCACGACATTGCTTAGAGTACCTCAGGGGGCCGGATTCACAAACTCGAAGAGTTTTGAAGATGAGAGTTCTTTTGCCACTTAACTCTCCACTCGGAATTCTGTAACTCGGGGAATTTGTATTGAGATTTACCAAGCTCTCTATTCCACTCGACATAACTCTCGGCTGCGTTAATTGTGGAGAAGTAAAAAAATATTTCCCAACTGACAGTATTGCCTGCTTTTGTTGTCCTTTGTGAACGTACCTATTTACCTAGGATTGAATTATGGATTCACTGCATGTCCTGGCTATGTTTACAAAAACAAATTATGGAAATCGATGCAATACTTACAGAGAAATATGGATTTTGGTGTCTCTCAATCTACTCCTAAAAATTTATTTTAAAACACGCGAAATGATCAATTTGGTCGTCTTTCCAGTACAGAAGAGACGCTATAAAAATTTTAAATATGCTCATTAAAGCTTGTATGTAGGATGAAATCGCATCTACATTTTGTCCCCTAATTAGATATGTAATTAGTTTTTAGTCCGACAAATGGTTTTGGAGATAACGGCAAAAGAAATGAATTAGTCCTTCTTAAGATGCAAAAATGGCCGTTTTTTAGTACAAAAATGGACATACCTTCAACTCATCATTATGAAGAAGTGGTAAGTCGTGAAAACTCACTTTCCATGATAAAAGTGTTCATAACAGAGTGGATGTGAAATAAAGAACGGAAGAAATATATGCAAAATATAGGAACTGGGGTGAATATGACCCAAGTGCAAAAAAACCGTCTTTCGGCGGTAAAAGTCAGTTATGAAGTTAAAGTGATAATAAAAAACTACACCACTCGATTACTGGCTTCTATCTCTTTAATTTGATACCAAACATGACGTATTTTGGACAACCCGCAATGGGGGTGGTACGACCCCCATCCCAAAAGCCCCTCCCCCACAAATTGTTCACTTATATTTTCCTACTCTAGTCCCTAAATCCGGAGGAAAAACCCCCAATGCTCTACGACTCTCCCACACACAGTTAGCCATCTATCAATATTTCGATTCTTCTCACTTTTCTTTAACTCCCCTAGTACTTATGTTAGAGAATCTCGAATGGAGAGTTAGGGAGTTTTAATCAGGGAAAACTAAAATTCTCATCTCCCAAACTCTCAAACTCTCCGAGTTACAGAATCCGGCCCCAGGTAGCGCGAAAATGTCTCCCCAGCCAGCGCGCTCCGACCTACTCAGCTACCTGTTTTCCAACCGGGCAGCGCCCTTATCAGGCTGTGAATTCTTAAATACTTCAGATATGAAAATATCCTTTCCTGAAGATAGTAAAGTATCATTAGCGATGGAAGAAATATATTCATTTATTTAAAATAATGATGAATGTCAGTTCATTTTAAACGAATTAAAAGATTGTGTAAGGATTATGATCCAGATAACAAGACTATTAAGAGTAAACTTATTATAAAATATGGTAAAAGAATAATTATTACACAAAAAAGCACCTCTTTAACTATTATTTGTTTCACCGACGCACAATATGATATTTTACAATAATCATGGTATAGCAAAAGAAAACTTAACGAAACAGAAGAACGTCTTCGAATTTTAAAAATAGCTGCAGCTACGTATTTTTCGAGGAGCATTAGATCGATAGTAGTAAAATTTACTACAAAATGTTCGAATATATGATTGATGAAATTATAAGTTCAATGACCTATTTTATAAAAGAAATAATTTTACAAATTAGCATAACATAAAAACCTGTCGAATTATCTTCTCTTCCCAAACACCTAGTGCTGCTCGGCAACAAGTGCAAGTATGGCTTGGCAACGAGCTTAACCCTCTAGACTGGGGATGAACATTGCAGAATCAAATTTTGGAGCCAGCTAAAACTCTTCTGCCACCCGCTCCTGATAGTCTGTTAAACTGTATTTTTCGTAATTACACCAAGGTATGTACGTTGAATTGTGGTTATGAAAAGTTGGGTTATACTATTCACCATTTTGTTGTCATTACCACGGTCAGGAATTTTTAAATGTTTCACCTGATACGTTTAATGACGTTAATAATGACGAGCCTACTGAAGATGTAGATCCATCGTGTTTCTTGACTGAAACTATAGAAATACTGGAAACGGAAGAAGAAGAAGGAGATAATAAAGTGATGGGAATGGAACTGGAAATTGAAATGGAATCTGAGGAAGAACCATAATTGCTCTGATCAATAAAAAATTAATTATATAACCATTTTATAATAATTATTGTTATTCAAATAAACATTTTTTAATCAAAAAAATTTTTTTCGGAAACCGTTAGTCTTACGAAAAAAAGTAATACTATATTTTTTGTAGGTAATTTTCTAAGCTACAAGTTTGATACCTACTAGTTTTTCAATAAAAGTCACCGTTAACTAGATTTTCGCGCAAAACTGATTTTTGTGACCTTTGATCCCTCGTAACATTTTTAGCGGCACATGAATCGATGCTTTTGGTATATTATTTAGAACCACGAAAGGAAGATTCATGATAAATTCCACCTTTCCACTATTTATTCTGCTCTGCAGTGTCTCTATTCCCTGTATTACTCAATAAGCAGCCAGCTTTATAGTGTCAGGATAACATATTCGAAATTTTTACTTTACCACAGTATCAAAACAATAAATTTACTTTCTGAAAAGCGGAGAATCACCTTTTAAGTAGTCCTGGAGAAAAATAACCTCTAGTAGCCCCTTCATAAATTACATTTCTTTATTATACACTCAGTCAAAGCTATCATTTCCCGCCTGTTATATTGATCCTTTTAATGCGCATCACATAGAAAAAGGAAGCAATGCAGTTTGGATATCAATCAGAAGGCCTTCTTTATTTAGTTACATTTTTCTTAATGTGCTCAAACCAAGCGCAACAAAGTCACTTCAATTGAAGTTAATATGTTGAAAAATGTATTCAAAAGTATGTACTTCATCTGATTTGCAAAAGATACCGACCTACCTGCACATATTATTATGATAACCGGCAAACTCTATTTGCAACGTAGTAGTTTTTATTAAATTACAAATTATAATCTAGTAATTAGTGTAAGAGATGAAGCGTGCGACACAATTTCGATGTTATCAGCCGTATTTACTGAACACCTCTGTAATGTTTTCCCTGTTATGAGTATAAGCTTGAATTCCATAATCAAAACCAAAACGTGTGACAGATAATCATGTTGTACTCGTTGAGTTTTACTGAATTTCAATCAATAACTTCAGCTCTGCAAAATAAACTTCTGTTAAAGTTGGGTGTCATTACGAAATTTCATTCACTTATGTTATCGTGTCGTAATATACCTAATTAGTACAGTCTGACATTGAATATACGTATACCCGTCAGCTTCTATTGGAAGCGATACGATTTCCCATATCGCATGTCCTAATTAAATCTTCTTAAGCATCCGATATATTTCGGTCATGGTTTGTGAACATTCTCATTGATCTAGATGTAAAATATAATAACCGTAACAATAACACTGTGTTACAGAAAAAACATACCCTCGATATACTTTTGACGAGACATAGTGTAGGTTGTAGGTCTGGTGGAACTAAAAGTTGTGGCATACTAGAAATTTCCCATACATCCTCAAATCCTCATTTTAGACCAAAAAAACCGTAATATGGTAGGTCCATGTATATAATAACTTATAACTCCGTCATTTTTTATACGATGTCAATTCTTTTTTTTTATATATATGAAAGAAGAGAGATAGGCCTTCTAACCATATATTTCGAATTTCTTTGCGATGAAAAGTCACGAAGTTACAGTCGTAAACATTTAGAAATTTACCATTTTTTACTCCTTTTTTCAACTTTGACAACTATTTGATGGCTTATTTTACTCTACAATATTTTTTTTTCTCTTCATATCGTTACTAGTGAATTCGATTATGTGTTTAATGAGGATTTGTTAACTAAAATCGGTTGAAATTTGACTGAGTTATCGAATTTGAATATTGAACTGCGGAGAAAGTTGAAGAAGCACTGAGCTTTAACCTGAAAAACTGTGAAAACGTGAAAAAATGCAACAAATTACAACAACTAAAATAACAACCACTGCAAGAAAAATACAACAACAAATTCAAAAGCCGTTGTCAGCAACGCCCATTCAGAATTAAGTTTAATGGCGCATGCGCCTACGCATGATACATTAGTTTTAATGACAATTTTGTTTGGAATATAAGATAGTAGTACCAAGTAGCCTTGTTACTTTTGTGAGTGGGATAGTTGTGCGCGAAATAGGTATGACCGAACTGAGTGGCCACCACGTACATAGTTTCAAATTGAAAAGTAAATTATTTTAAACATTCCATTGGCGCGTCCTGAAAATATCATCCTACCGCCACTGCATTTGAAGATCGGCTATATGAAGCAGTTCGTGAAAAAACTCAACATTGACAATGAAGCATTTCGTCAACTCAGAACAAAGTGTCCTGGATTGAGTGAAGCTAAAATCAAAGAAGGTACCCTAGATCTTCATTTGTTGGCCATAAATGCTTACATATTTTAATTGATTTCGGCTAATTTTCAGGAATATTCGTTGGATTACAATTTCAAACAAGAAGAAAGTTTCGACTACGTAAACGTTGCACGCCAATATTTGAGTGCCTACGGTGAAATGGGGTCCAACATGCCAATCAACATTCACTTTTTGCACTCATGCTTAAATTTCTTCCAGGACTATCTCACTCACAATAATAACAATGATACTTGGTATTACCACCTTAAATTCCAAACAAAATTGTCATTCTAAGTAGGTACAGTATCATACGCTTGGGCGTCATGAAACTTAATTCTAAATTGGTTTTGTTGACAACGGCTTTAGAATTTGTAGTTGCAGTTTTTGTTGATGCTTTAGTTGTTGTTATGTTGCCTTTTTTCACGTTTTCACACTTTCAACTGTTAAACCACGGTGCTTCTTCAACTTTCTGTGTAGTTCAATATTGTATGGAAATATAGTTGATTAATTAGCAAAAATTAGAAAAGTCAGTGAAATTTCAACTGATTTTAGTTAGCAAATGCTCATTAAATCGAATTAAATCGAATTCACTAGTAATGAAGAGAAAAAAAATATTGTAGAGCAAAATACGCCATCAAATAGTTGTCAAAGTTGAAAAAAGGAGTAAAAAATGGTAAATTTCTAAATGTTTTCGACTGTAACTTCGTGACTTTTCATCGCAAAGAAATAGGAAATATATGGTTAGAAAGGCCTATCTCTCTTCTTTCATATACCGGGATGTATGCATTTTGCAACTGAAATGGTATTGCGAAAGCCCACCAAACATTTTGACGATTCCTATTTTTGTATGACAAGGACTGAAAGGAACTAACTAAATATCAATATTATATATTTTTGATTAATAACGAACACAAAACCAAAGTCTAAAAAGACCCTACTTCCAAAAATGTTATCTATTATCTTTTTCCACTAATTTGCTTCCCAAGTATGCAAGAGTGGAGGTAATACTGATGCGAGCTCAAAGAATTTCTTAAGTTTACTTTACAACTTACCAACTTTTACAAAAATCTCGTACGTCATGAAAAATTCTCGTACACTAGGATTATCGCAAAATTAAAGAGAAATAGCGGCTTAATTAAAACTGGGGGATTATTTAGTAATATTTATTTTATTTTTTTTATAATAAAAATTATGGGTAGGTATCTTTATAATATGTTTATTTGATAAATTTTTTAAACCAATTTTTGTATTTAAATTGTGTATAGTCTTGTTCTTAAAATAAAGGAGATCTAGATTAGGTTAGGATTATCTGGGTCCGAGTTAATATTTTGATCGAAATTTTCATCATCATGTCGCACTGCAGTAGCAGATTTGTTCTATTATATGATGCCGACTTTGTGCGACTTATCATTATGGTGGTCGGCTTCTTTCGACTGTGTTTTAACACATTGAGCTGAAAGGCGGGCTCCTATCACGGTCTTTAATGGGAGCTTGTTAATTTTTTTCTTGTTCTTGCCATTGGAATGTGCGAAATTTAAAATGGATAGCGTAAATTGAGGTAGAACAATATATATATTTGTGGTCTTCATCAGCAGTGCGGATTCGGGAAAACTTGTGTCAAAATATGTCAACTTCCTTTTCTTTGGTAATGTGTGTATTGGTTCATGGAAATAAGTCGACCCTAGACAGATTGTTTCCATAATGACTTAATTTTTAATTGAATGGAGTCAAATATGGAGTGCGTCACACAAATGAAGTCATTTGCAACATTTCTCTTCATTGGACCCAATTTTACTCCATTTAGGGAAAATGCAGTAAAAGTGCCACCTACTGTCATTAAGATGAACTGAATTTATTGGAAAATGAAAAGTTTTTCCAATAAAATTAGCAGTGACAGCCATCAGCTGATCATCAAAGAAATTTCTCTGTCGCTTACTTCTCTTTTTGGTCTCTTTCAACAATAAAACTTTTTTTCTACTCAAAATGCTTTGCACTAAATACTTGCAAATTTTCTTGATAGCATTTAATTAAATTATTGAACTCTGCCATGATATTTACTCACATTGGGAAGTGACATTCCAAATGAACTAATTTTCAGCCATTGTCTGTCACATCTTCATTTCCTTGAAATGACTGAATTTCAAATTATGTCATCATGGGCACAGTCTGTCTAGGGTATTAGGGTCTGGCGGCATTGCCATATGTATTTAAGCGTCAAATATTTTCCAACCAGAATTTTCACACAGTCAAAATACTACTAACAAAAGTGGACTAAATATAATTTAAGAAAAGTAAGCAAAACCGTAACCCCCGGAATATAGAATGGCTTGTATATTTCGGGGGTTACGGTTCTGCTTATTTTTTTAAAGAGACGTGAAAAGAACATTGCGGCCGACATAACACACTTGGATTTGGTTCAAACACCATAATTTCCATAATTTTTCAAACACCATTAAAGAGAAAACACATTGGGCTGCAATTTTTTGTAATATTATTTTTCTGTGCGAGCGATAGTTTTAGGCTCAAGGCCTGATCTTAAGATACCATAGGTGCCATATTACACTGTAGAGAAAAGCCCTAATTATGTTTTAATTTCTTGGGCCGTTCGGCCTGACTATGTATTGCTGATGCCAATGTGGAATAATAGCCAATCCGTTTCTAACATTCTTTTTTAATTTAATTAGATTCTCACTTAACAAAGTTGGTACATCAGTTCCTTTAAATTAAATTATTATACAACTTAAGTATGATTAAATAATGCCATTAGGTTTAATTTGAACAATTTAGAAAACATGGAAAGATTTTTATGAAAGTACTTCCCAAATGGGCGACTTTCGAAGAGTGCCCTTCCCTTTCACCACAAGGCCTACCAAGATGGTACCTTTCGTTTCTCATCCAGTTCCAAAATAGTCCTAAAGTAAAACTTAAAAAAATTTTCTCTATATAAGTGTTAGCAGTAAAGGCTTGTCACCACAATGTATTAGTTGTGAGGTAAGCAGTACTCCGAAGTTATGTTGTCGGTGTCTGCCTTTCATTAATATTATTGTATCGAAATCTAGAATGTTTGTATAAGAGCGATTACTTTAGTAAACTCCAAATAATGGTAACAGATAATACCAGTTCTGGGACTCTAAGAACGGAACCAACTTCACGTACCTATTCAAAGCAAAAATAATAAATCACTTACACATTGTTCAAATAAGCTTCATTTCGAAAAAAACAAAGATAGTATCAGCAAGTACATACAAAGTGGGAGTAGTCAAAATGTATGGCCTGTTCAAATTACACAAAGAAGATTTCCCTTAGACCAATTATTTCAGGAGCATATGAGCTCTCTAAACGTATAACGTCAAGAATTCAAAGAGTGAGTTAATAGCCCCTGCCTTGATTCCGCCGATTGTTATGGCGTCATTAGGAGAGGAGAAGTGAAAACAGATTTCCAATGTAACAAATGCTGCGTGTCTTGTCTCGTTCTGAATAAATCTGCGCAAATCGACAGAACAGTGTCATAATTTGGTTATGCATACATAGAAAAGGAACAAAACAAAACCATATCAATTGGTTGATATTCCTTTTTTTTTACAAAAGCAAATATAAATTCGTATAAATTTTTGCTTATCAAAAACGAAACCGTTTTCCAACAGAGAGGACTTAACCCCAACTATTATCGCGGCCAAAATGTAAACTACGCATTCACAAATACAAAAGAAAATCGTTCTGCATCAAACTCACAAAAACACATCAAGGACAGCTTATTTGTAGAGCATGCATTAAACCTAAACCAGTTTTCATATAATTAACGAAAATCAAACTAAATAAGCTTACTAAGTACACAAAAGGCAAAGATAATACAAGTATTCTCATTATGAACCACTTTCCACCATTAGATGACGAATTATCGTGAAATGGATAGGTAGTGCGGTACAGAGAACACAATTCTCTCTCTCCTCTCTCTGTCTTTTCAATAGAAATGTATGTTCATTAATTCACGAAATTACGTCACAGGATATCAGCTGCAATATGTCAACATTTTCATGAAAATAGCTTGTATTCTCTCTACCATGGTACATACATTACTTTATCATTATTTATACCCTGAAGTTAAATTTAATAAAGCCTTTTTAATGTGAATAATGCCTGCATTAATCATCGTACCAATTTCTTCTAAGACGTTAATCAAAACATAAATACTGGCAGTTCATATACCACCTCTGCAATGCAAAGTACGTCTTCACTACTATGATCCATTGCAGGTGACTTCCTGCTACATATTTGAATAAATCAACCAAGCAATAAAATCATAAGGTTACAGCGAAAGCCTTGCGCTTTATTCAAAAACCAATTGAATAGTCTATACAAAGGCCAAAAAATCTTAAATTGTATTTAAGAAGAATATGATATAGATCACTTCTGATTAAATCTAAATCAGACACCAATTCCTTTCAGTAAAAGAAGGACCATGCAAACATAATAACCTGTACTTTCTTTGGTCAAAATTTACCAACATCCAGATAAATCAAATACGCTCGTATAATTCTCGATGATAAGCTCAACTAAAAATCGTGGCTTATAGATAAAATACATAGTTCAGAAGGCCACATACACCCAAATGGTTTCATGGTCCATCTACATCTCGCACAGTGAGCACAGTTCCCTGTTAGAGTTGCGTATCTTTTTTGTTTTTTAATAGTGGAAAGGATGTCCAATCCAGTGACTGGAAATCTGAACGATTACCTGCTAAGACTAATCAGTTTGTGCGTCTGCGGAGGTCATGAAGAATTCCTTCACTTGTCTCATACCGGCCTTTTGACCATAACATCCGTTGGAGTTTCTCAAACTGTAATGTCTTCCTGCTCGAGGATATTGAAATGTCTCACCCCGAAAGAACTGTGGTCATCTGACCGTTGCCTTCGAAGCATATTTGCTGCTACTTCACTCAGGATAAAGAGGAAGAGTGACTGTAGCAGGCCAAGAATGGTTTCAAGTGCTCATTGAGGATACGATGTCAAGGATCCACTGGTGCCTTAACAGGCTATCCATTTCACCTTATCAAGGTCGCCTGTATAGTTTTCTGTATCGTTTTTGGCCAACAGACGTTAACTTCATAAGAAACTATAGATTTTATTATACCCTGAAATATCCTTAAGGTTATTCTGTAATTTACACCCAACTTTTGCAAAAAGTCTTTGGCATCATCCAAATATCCACATAGCTTTATTGGTTATCTTTTTGAGGTGGAGATTCCAGGTAAGCTTGCTATCTAGGATTACTCCTAAATATTTGGCTTCCGTGGAATATTCTAGTATAAGTCTATTTTACCTCGAAACTGGGCAGTGAAAGGGACTATCACCCTCTTGCCTGGGCTTATTGATAGCCCCATATTCTGGGTCTGGCACCATCTAGTAACAATGTTAAAGGCAATTTGTATTAGGTCAGGCAAAACTGATTGAAATCCTTAAATAATGACACAAATGATATCGTCATCAATTTATTCCTGAGAATCCTGGGGATTTGCTGTGAATTCGCCATTTAATATAGCTATCAGAAAATCAAGCAAAAACATATGCTACACAGTAAAAAATTCTTACTACCTTCAAAGTAGGCAATTTAGTGCCTACTCTTAAAGTAGTAATTTTCAACCAGTTGAAAAAAATTATACATCCCTATTAATCTTAATACTCAATGTAGTAAATGAATTACACACGAATTCGTAAAATTACACATTTTCATAGTAATCAAATTCAAACATACTTTGTAAAATTACACACACGATTGTAAAAAATGCAATAAAATGCGTAAAATTCTAAAGTAGTCAGTCAATTTTTGTCGCGAAATAACCAGTGATGAAAACTCTGAAAATAGTAAAAATTTGTTTATTTTATGAAATATTGCAAATATACAATACATAAGTTTATCCATGATAAACATAGATTTGATTTCCATTCCACACAATACAAAAAAGAAAACAAAGCTCAATAAAGTGTTGAAGAACTAAATTAAGAAAATAAAATTCGTTAGAATTTTTTTTAGATTTTCTTTTATTAATAATAATTGAAAATCTCTATAAACAAAAAAAAATAAACATAAATTTGATTTTAAAGCTATTTATATTTCAAGGTCAGTTCAATATTTTTATAGCTACATGGAATAAAATTTATGATGAAAAAATTTACATAAAATATATTGAAAAATAAACAAAAAAATATTCATTAATCCAGATTAATGCAAGAAAAAAGTGCAAAGTGCACACTTTTAAGATGATTTTATTTGAGCAATTGCCATTATCAGACGTAAAACTTTTGCCACAGCATTTATATTTTTCTTTTTCCCTCGTGTTATATCTGTGCGGATTTCGTAAAGGTATCTTTGTATGAAGTCTCAAGTTTGTGATGCTTTCTGGGGGTAAGTCTTACTTAGAATGAAATAAAAACAGAATTCCTGCAGTAGCTCCTCTTGAATATTCTTTGAAGTTGAATTAGCAACTTCTTTTTCAATGAAAACATAAATAGTCTTTCGCTCATCACTTGTTTCCATATTTGTATTTAAAAAAAAAATAGTTTATAAAAATTGATTACGATAAAGAAATTTACCGAAGACTGCACATCAAGGAGAATTATTTGGGACATCAATATGACTCCCTTTTATTTTATAAATTCCTTTGAAAACACAAATACCTATAACCGCACAATGAAAAATACTTCTGCATCATCCCATCACGGTTTTAACAAATCTGTGGTGACGCTATAAGCTTGTCTCAACTGAAAAATACTATGCCGTACTTGAAATTTCTAGAAAACCATAGTAATTTTAAGCATAAGAATTGCATTTTACTATCCATGAAAGTGATTTTAATAACTAATGTAAAATTTACAAACACGTACGTATTTTCACACATTTAAATTGAATTTTACCTATTAGAATGAGTAAAATTAAGCATTTTATGTATTTTACACACAAATGCGTAAATTTTAATATCAATTTATAAAATTCCTACTCTACTTTGTAAAGTTTTACTACTATAATTGAAGTAAAATTCAAGAAATTTTTTACTGTGAATATAATATTCTAGTCCAGGTTTATAACATCATCACATGCGCATATAATATGCCAGTACACCTATGAAAGAATTTACTAATATCTAAATAACATGAAAATCTATTTCATCACCTGCGATCCAAATATATGTAGCTAAGGAGGAAATTTTTCCAAGCATTAGAAACTTTTTTCTTAATTCCAGATACTCACGAATTTATGCCAACTAAAATTCTATATATGCCTCTTTTCTGATCTAAAGCATTTTTTATTTGACTCCTTTAATTGCGCATTAATAACCTTAGAAAAATATGTTCATACAAGAAATTTATATAGGCTTTTTAGGAACCGATCAGATATTTATATCACCCACCGATGAAGAAGACGAAATATCCAAAGACAGCCCCTGGGAATGCGTGGGAATTGCATAATGTATGCATAATAGATTTCAGAAATTTAACTTACACTTTCTAATGCTCTTCGAATTTCAAATGATTTCCTACAAAACCATCATCACCCCCATCACACAGTCACGTAACGAGTCTAAGTTTTGTGTAAAGTGAGGAGACTGCCATCCCAAGGTATATATAAGACAAGGTATTCCCATTAAAATGTTGGCACATATTCTGTGACGTAATTCTGTGACTAATGTATATGTATACCTTTTTATAGGAAAGACAGAGAGAGGAGAGAGAGCATTGTGTTCACTGTAACGTACATTCCTATACAGTTTCATAATATTTCGTCACTAATGGCGGTACGTGATTCGTAAAGGGAATACCTTGTATTCTATATACCTTCCTGCCATCGCTTGTTTATGTGTTTATTGAAAACTGCGAGGAAGACCTGTCCAGGGGGTGAAAGACTGTTTCAAGGTTCTTACAGGTTTAATAAAATATTCCATGAACCCATAAAACTCCGCATACATACGTCAGCTAACCACTGAAATTCCTCATATCAATATAATGTGGTAAACGTCCCCCTAAGTAGTAAACCAGCTGATTAGTCAAGCCTCATTCGGTTGGAATGTTGCTATTTGAGGTTATAGTACATTTTTAGATACCGATATACATATGTGTATATTTAATGACAAAAATATTGTTATTATAGTCAATATCAAGTTGTTACACTTTGAATTAATAAATGCTGTAAAATTGCTTCTTTAAAATTAGTTGTGCTTTAGTAGGGGAAAAGACAACCAGATCTCGAGGAGATTTTAAGTTATTTCCTCTTTTTTCCAAAGATTTATTTAGGGTCCAAAAATTCAAATTCATAAAAATATACCGGAAGCATTATGTGTTAGCGCGAATGATATTTCCGATGAAATTCTAACCTGAGATGTCAGTACAATAGTGAATTATGGTAAGAAGGAAGCACAAAAAGCGGTGCAGGCCAAGAAGAAATATACCACGTTGAAAGTACTTCAGCTCTCTGATTTTTTTATCTCGTGGAAGTAATTTTTTTCCACTAGTAATAAGTCAAAGTGCAATCTCCACATACGCACAAAGTTTTTGTATGCAGCGGGATCTTCTCTTCTTAGTTCCAGCATTAAGCGTGCATAAAAACCTTTATTTTCTCTTTTTTGAATCCAATTGCGATACCATTTATTTCTTTTTTCATTTACTTTTATCATCTTCATTCAATAATAAGCAGCTTCTGCAGTTGATACTGCAGCTGGCTGAGGATCCATATTTTTATACCCTAGATGAAATCTATAGTTTGTCATTCCATTTGTAATGCATAGCAATAATTATGGTAGAGCGAAATGTAGTGGACACCCACGTATAATATTAAAAGTTATTTTGATTTTTACATGTCCGTCTGCACATCTGTCTGCACGATAACTCGAGATCACATGTACTTTGAAATTTGCGGGCTTTTTAGAACAACAGTAAATACAATTTCAAAATGGGCTAAACTGGCAAACCGCTTCTTGGTGTTGCCATATAAAAATTTAGGATTTTTACGTATACTTGGAAAACGATCAGTCCTAGACATTGTTATTGTAGTAAAAACTTCTTCAGAATATGAATTCCCATAAAATTGGTTATAATTATTTTTTTTGCCCGACGAACCATTCTAGAAATATATGCGAAAAAGCACTACGAAAGTCAAAATTGCACAGACCCTGCGAAATTTCATACGGGCGTTCATCTAGGGTATCATAAGATTTGGTCTTAGACCAATTCTAGCTTTTTTACTTGTATTTATTAACAAATGCTTTTTGATTATGTAAAATCAGAAGTGACCATAGTTTTATTTATACTAAACAATAATGACAAATATGTATAGATTTAGGAAATCAGATGCTCAAAGAAATTGAGGTCAGAACGTTGGAAAACCTACTTAAAATTGTTACCAACATAATTACAAAGAGTGATGCTACAAATCTATATCTTCTTCTATACCTATAAATAAAAATGAAATGCTCTTCGTTGGTAATCGCATCAATTGAGTAAGGCTGGACCGATATGGCCCCTTCTTGGTGTTGCCATACAAAACTTTGGTTTTTCACTATAGGTCAACGTAGAGAGCTCAAGTTTTGTAAATGGCATTTTTAAAAAACTTGTAAATTTAAGTTCAAAAATGGGACCAATTGGGTAACTGCTTCGCAAGTTTGCCATACAAAAACGTCGTTTTTAACTATATATTTGGGCATTGCCTGAGAACGCGTCCACGTAGAAAGTAAAATTTGATACATGGTGTTTTCATAACAATTGTAAATAAAATATGAAAATTTTAAAAATGGACTAAATCGGGCAACCCTTTCTTGGTATTGCCATACAAAACTTTAGTTTTTCACTATATAATTGGAGACCGCCTCACGCGTCGACGTAGAGGGCTTAGGCCTTTTTTAAAAAAAAAAGAAAATTTCAGTTTGAAAATGGGATCAATCGAGCAACTCCTTCGTAGGGTTGCCATACAAAAATTTCGTTTTTTACTATATATTTGGGCACTGCCTCAGAACGGTCGACGTAGAAGGCTACATTCTCCATATAAACGTATCCACGCACACACACATGCACGCACAGACACACAGGCACAGTATGAAACTGTACGGAATTGCGTGATCGACTATATGACAGTTTAGATATTATGCATCTCCAACCACCCCACCCTTTCAACACCCACCGCCACCCATCCAGGCATCAATAATATTGCCGCGCAACGCCAGAGTTGCAAACTTCCTAAATGTTTTTTTACAATTGAAAAAATCTCACGTTTTTCATATTTTTCGCTAATCTGAAAAAAAAACCTGTCTCGCCGAAAGCACAAAGCCACAGCAAATAGTTTTAGTTTTTATTTTATTCACATTTCCTGTCTTCGATATTCATTCAACTTTACACGGTCCCAATCGACTCAGGAGTTTGAAAGTTTCAAGCGAATATTGAACAGAATTATACGGTAGCTACTCGGAACAAGTGCGAATACCGAATGTTCATCATCGGCAATCATAATAATAATAATATTAAGTTTTAATTTAATTTTTTTCTAATTTTCATTATGTTCCTAAATATTCCTATTTAATATTATTAAGAGAGTTATACGTTAAATTAAGATGGTTTCACCCTTGTTACAGCCTCTTTATCTATGTATTTTATTTTTTTAATTTTAATACATGTTTTCGTTCTTTTCATTTTTTTATGCATATTTACGAATAAATTTTTATTTTGGTTTCTTTGAATTTTGGTTTTTCTTTTTCCATAGTGCGCTTTAAAACTCATGGCCGTCTTTTCAAACATATGTGGCCGACTTTATCTTTTAAATGGCCGACTTAAGGCGTATGTAAACGATGTGATTCTGAATTTATATAAGTTTTTTTTTCAGCTTTTCCATTTTATGGTAGATAAGTACTTTAGATGAATTATAATAACATGGAATAACAGAAAATGAAATCCTTGAATTCGTAAAGCTTTGTGGAATGATTTGGTATCCTATATAATCATAAAATATTGAAAGGTGCCCGACTTTTGGTGCATTTACCCTATATCCTTTCGCATTAACTCTCTGAATATTCGCTTATATTCACGGGTCTTATTGGTCGAGCTTTTCAGGTAACAACGGATGAGATTGAGAACCGCTCTAATATACTTTGAACTACCGCAAATAAGAAGGTTTGCGTGTAAACGATGACATATATAGGGAAACCCGAAAGGTGACTAAGATTCTCATCATCCGTAATTTTGTGTTTTTATATATCCTGTATAAAATTATAGGGTACCTAAGATTATTTATACGTTTCTAATAGACAAAAATAATCGTACAAAAAGAAAAGAATTAGATAAATATGGATAGAATCTGAAAAATTTCGATTTTCGTCCATTCGTCTGTGCGTTCATCTCTCCGCACGGTAATTCCAACTACCAAACTGAGATTGTGTAGGTACTCAGTAATATTATGTAAAAGTAAGATCAAGCTCATACATGGGTAAAATCGGTCAACTATTTCGTAGTATTGCCATCAAAGAACTTTCGATTATCATTTTATATTTGGATAATGCTCGTTAAGATAAAGGGCGTTCTCGTAAGATCTAATAGTGAATTCTTTTCTGCGATTCAGTGTAAGCACTACCACCGAATCTTTCACACCAGTAAGGAATAAAAGAGCACGAAAATTACAAATTCAGTGGAAGTGCTAACACAGAGTCGCAGAAAAGAATTCAATATATATTCGAAAATAAACGTAATCGAGCAGCACCTTTCTAGGGTTGCTAATTGCTATACAAAATTTACAATTTACAGATTGCCAGATATTCCAAGTGATACTAGAAAAACGCTCATCTGAAGACGTATTTAATTTACTGGCTCTGGATTCTTCCGAATTTCAAAGCGTATGAAATTGGATGTGACCATTTTTACTGTCCTACGAACAAAATGCGAAAACCCACATGATCGAATGAGCATATTTTCGAAACAAAGAACTGGCTATATTTATGGGAATTCATCTAGGGTATCATCAAAATTCCCATTTTAACTTCTTCCCTATACCCTTTTACTTAGGCAACAGGGAATAACCATTAATGAATTTTTACGAGCTTGTTCGGAAGGAAAATATAGGACGAAGGAATATGAAAATTGCAATTTAGAACTGACGAAAATCAAAATTGGTCCGCCCTTCGCAAAATGATGCAACCAACAATTCTAATCGAACCTCATTTTTACAGTTCTAAAAAATTCAATCGTCATACTGGAGGAAAGTTATGGGGCTCCAGAAAATGGTAGTAAACCAAGGTCTACCTCCTGATGTACATAATAGTATCACAATTTATAGTATTAATTTATACCAATTATTCCTACTTCCTCGGTGCATTAATTTGTTGTGATTTTTCATTTCTGAGGCAGATAGATAGATGTTCCGCTCTAGATATATGTACACTAATATTCATAAAAACCAGCTCAGCCAAAACCCTCGAGAAATACTTCCCAAGCCATGAAACAGATTGCCTTACTACTACTTGAGAGTCCTAGCATAGTCCTAACATTCTAAAATATTTACAGTGTTCTTATGTGAAACTGACAAAAGTTTGATTGTCCCCTAAACTACTATTCATACAGAAAAATTGTCTTCTGATAATCTTAAGCCCACTATCTTATCTTTCCAACCATAATCAAATTTTTTATCTTTCCTAACAAAATTATTAAAAAAAAAATTTATCTTAACCAAATGACTACGATTCCCCAAACAAAAACTCTAAACTGAGTAATAATTTCATATGTGAATGTGCCGTGGTCCGATGAATTCGAATCAATCTGCCTACAGATTCTGACTACGACACCACATACACCATTGCAACTATTACTGAGCTGAAAGTTATTGAGCGTAAAATGGTAAGGTTACTTTTTAATCAAAACTGAAGACAATTTTCCTATATGGTTAGTAGTTTAGGCTTTATGGTATATATAAAATCATTAGAATCAATATAAAACATTTTACAGAGTCGGACTAACACGCACACATATAAATTTCTGTTTCATGGCTTGGGAAGTATTTCTCGAGGACTTTAACTTAGATTAAAATATACTTTTATGGGAGTAATGTATGAACTAAATATATCTCGACATGAGGTAAACACAAATATTGACTTTGGACATTCTGTTAGAGACCTTAGAAGCGAAAATTTTATATTTATCCCGGACAATTCTTCCCCCACTTAATCAATGTGTCTGCTCTTTAAAATTGACGAGCCCAAAATCTGGTCCTAAATTAACAGATTCGAAGAGTAATATAGCTTGGAAGATATTCGAAAAAAATATACGGAAGTGGACCAATTTTGGTAATCTTTTCAGTCAAAAATAAATTGCCTTAAAATAAAAAGGAATGCTTTCTTCTTATATTTTTTATAGTATTTTTAGTACATTCAATTCACTACAGTAGAAATATTACCCCAGTTGGGCCATTCCATAAATAATGCATACACTAAAAGTCGGGAGGATGTTGTGCTATAAAAATAGGTATTACATTCATCTTGCCCGAATTCTCTTCAAGTTTTGAAGAGTGCAGTTGGATTTCTATAGTTAACTTTTAAAGTTAAGATAGAAATGACAAAAGAACATCTTCGGCTTTCTCCGCCTTATGAGTTCAATGAAGGCAACTATGCAACTGAAATTGGGAGGAATATTTATGCAGTATATGGGAATGTCAATGGTGTTTCCAGAAATTCCAAGCCGAGAGCTACTGCCTAGAAGGCGAGCCTTGTCCTGGAAATTCTGTTCAACTCGACGAGTGCGTCATTTAAATCCTGTTGTAACTGTTTAGTAACTATCCGAAAAGATTGGATTTGATCACTCAACCATTCATCGACACCTAATGCCATTCGAAAAGTCAGTGAATTGAACCAATATATTCCACATAAACTTTCGGGGTTTTTATGCTCTTCTTTGCTATCACGTCTCAACAATGAACCTTTTTTGTACAAAATAGTGACGAGAAACGGGTTCTCTATAAAAATATCAATCGCCGAAGACAGTAGGTAGATAAGGGAAAAAACACTGGCATTCCAAGCTAAGGAAAATTTTCACTTACATAAGGTTTTGTTATCTGTTTGGTGGGTTATGGAAGGTCCCCTTTGAAGTTTTAAACCCAAAACAAATGATAATAAAAGAAGTTTACTGCAGGCGGCTTAAAAGAAAAACGAACATATCTGGTTTCAAAACTAAGATGTAAAAGAAAGCATTATTTTTGTTATCATAAAAATTTGATTCATATTCCAAACTGAACTTTCCGAGCACTTTGTGATTTTTTTTTTTTTTATCTCAACGAAAATTCAGATAGTTGGCTGGGCAAAACCTGCGAGTCTCTATAAAGTTTGTTAAATGGAAAATTGGAAAAAAGTAAATGAATCTGGAAGAAGATGACTTATTTCCATCTAATGAGTATCTCTTAAAATAAAACGGAAATATTTTTCACGGGCCTAATTGTATATTTTGTTATTATTAAAACTCAAGCAATACAATGCAGAAAAGTCGACTTTCTACAGTTGAATCAACAATGAATCCAAGAGTTTTGCCTGTAAAATTTCTACCTTCGCTCATAATTCTGAGGAAAATATTTATTTAATTTCGCCATTGATTAAAACTTTCTCCGTATTTCTTGCCTAATTAAAATGAAATAATTTAATTCTTTTCAGTAGACCATTGGAAAAGTTCAGTGCGAATAATAAGCCAATCACCGATGGTTGATATAAAAGAGAGTTTTTGTTTTTTTCATTTAGATACATCGAAAATGCGAGGGCGTCGACGCTACAGATGTAGGAGTGTGAATTTCAACCACATAAAAGCTCGTCGCATCCTGGATTAATTCATTATTGTTGCAACAGGTGAAGCTCAACAGTTAAACGGAAGTGTTCTAGGGATTATTGTAAATAAGTAATAAATTTTAACTAAAATATATTTTGTTTTATAATCTTTAAAAGTTTTAATTGTGAGTGCGTCAGTGTTTGTCCAGGTGATTTCGGGAATAAAAAATTGTGAGTGATTTTTTTGTTTTTCTTCCAAAATTCTATTATTCAAGTCTCAACGTTATTTTTTTTCGCAATTTCTGCTTTTTGATTATAAATTAAGAGTTTTCGATAACCATTTGAATTTCTTCAATTAGATTTTGAATGCCGGACTCGTTTTTAGTATGCAAAAAATCACTTATTGAAATCGTTGCCACAGAAGTCGTACCGACCAGAATATAGCATTTTCGAATTAAATGAAACCATTTTTAAATTGAACGCAACTATTTTTGCATTAAATGAAAACTTTTTTGAATGAAACATTTTTCGCGTGGAATAAAACTTTTTTCAAATGAAATGAAAGTTTTTCCAACTGAAATGAAACTGGAAGCGAAAAATAAATTCGAAAAATAACTCTTGTTATTGAAAAGAATTATTAAAGTTGATTGGTAACTCTCATTTCATAACAACAACAATGAAATTATGAAATCATAGCTGAGTGTTAACCAAAAAAACTTAATCAAAATTTGACCTACTTAAACACACCTTTTATGAGTAGATATGTCTGTGCAGACCTATTGGTCTTCTTAAAAATTGTTGAACTACTTACTAAGTGTCTGCACAAGGGTTAATGAGGATAACATAGGATTTAAGGATAAGGTCATTATTTCTTTATGTTTTTTTTTGTTTTTTTGTTTGAAAAGTCTAAAATAATGGTTATGTTCGGTCCCTGTTTTTCCAGCTCGATATTATTTTTATGAGTTCTGATTTTGTGTTTGTTTGTTTTTGAAAATAGTATGTGGAAATTTTCAGCAAAAATCGCAACAGACAGAAGTAAGTGACAAAGTCAGGAATAAATATATATTTTTGTTCCTTAAATATGATTAATAGAGATGTGATGAATCCTAGCATAAGATATCTTCAAATAAATCCGTTAAGATTTCCCGCACATTCATCATATAAGAAATAGGATTGATGTATGGTGTTCTGCGAACAGTCGTTAATATACCGATTAGTTATAGATAGGTACTGGTGAGATATGAACAAAAAATTGTATATTAGAGGGAGGTGTAAATCGTAATGGCTCGGAAAGTTCAGTGAATTTCAGGAATTTCTTTTCTTTTTTATACTCATTGAATGCAGATTTATAAGCGATAATACTGAAGCAAGTGATGATATTCATTCAGCCGAACATAAAATTGTAAAGAGCAGCTCTAGCTTTAACTTAGTCCTTTCCAAAGAGCTTACTCCAATTACCATATCCCCCTGTTATACCCTAGATGAAATCTAAAGGGTATACTAAGTTTATAACGCGCAGAAATAATACTAGTAGAGAAAAATTGATTGGACACCCACACATAAAATTAAAAGTTATTTTGATTTTTGCATGTCCGTCTGTCCGTCCGTCCGTCCGTCCTTCCGTCCGTGCGCACGATAACTCGAGAACGCGTTCGCTTAGAGAGCTGAAACTTAGTACGTGGACTTAAAAAAAAAGTAAAATTAAGTTCGAAGATGAGATAAATCGGGCAACTCCTTCGTGGGGTTGCCATACAAAAATTTCGTTTTCCACTATATATTTGGGCATTGCCTGAGAGCGCGTTGACATAGAGAGCTGAAATTTGGTAGTGTTTTCATAGTAATAGCAAAAAAAAATTTAAAAAATGCAATAAATCGGGCAACCCATTCTTGGTGTTGCCATATAAAAATTAAGTTTTTTTACGGATAGTGTGAAAACGATCAGTCCTAAACATTTCTATTGTACTAAAAACTTCTTCAGAATATGAAGTAAAATTGGTTATAACCATTTTTTCTGTCCGATGAACCTTTCAAAACCACTGCAAAAATCAAAATTGCTCAAATGGGTGCCCATACGAAATTTCATACGGGCATTTCTCGAGGGTATCATAAGAATTCGTCTTAGACCAATATTCGCTTTTTTACTTGTTTCGTTTTTAAATAGTTATAATACGAATTAGCACACTTGTATTCTATAATATTATTCTTTTTTATTTTCTCTTTTGTTTTCATTTCTTTAAGTATCTTTCAATAGCTTCTAATAATTAATTAATATTCATGAACTATTTATCTTTCTATAATCTGTTGTCTCTTGTGTGGAGTTTAACAATTGGCGTCTATGTTATGCCTGTGTGCAGTGCTTTTGCATGTCTGGATTCTCTGATGGCCTCCCGCTGATCTTTGGACATAGATAATATTTCCGGCTTGAACAGAACATTAAACATTATGTGTAACAGGCATCGCGGTTTGAACTTATGTATTATCAACGCGAGAAGTCTCCGCAACAAGATCTATGAGTTTCGGTACGTGTTTTCCAGTTCGGATGTACATGTTATCATGATTAGCTAGACATGGATGAACGAATCCATCTCATCCTCATTTCTTACATAATTCCTGGTTTTAACCTATTTCGTAACGATCGAATCGGCCGGGTGGGAGGTGGTTTTGCCATTTATTTTAGAAACTGGCTTAGATCTAAGCAGATATCCTCCTTTAGAAATTCGCCGCTCGAGTTTTTGTGTGTTGAGGTTGTGACAGGCAATGAGAAATGCGTCTTCGCGTCAATTTATTGTCCTCCAAATCAATTTAAATTTAGATTTTAGATTTTAATGTGAATCTGCTTTGTCGCGATGCCTTGTCAACTCAATTTTCGCATTTTCTTCAATCGCTTCACCTTAACACAGTTAATTTCTTTCCGACTTATTTCAACACCACTAATCCTTCGATCCTCGACTTGGTTCTCGTTACCGACAGAGATAAAGTCAACTTACAAGAGGAGTTGTAACGTAATCTACGCCAAACCGGAGTATTTGTCAAGGAAAAGCTGATTACAATTTTGAACTGGATGAATTCAACGTACACTTCACTTCCGCCAACAGAACCTCGTCTCACTTAAAGTCACCTAACTCGAATCTCGCTAGCAATTTGGATAGTACACGGGTACCCAACCGTTCCACCAGGACATTTTCTTTCTATGGTATCGAAACTGATGAACTTGTTTCCTCCATTTTCTCCATCAAATCAGAGTCTATTTGTCCCGATAGTGTACCACCGTATTTTCTTAAATTATTGTTAACCTTTATTAGTAAGTACCTTCTTTACAACGTCAACTGCTGCCTTACGTCCTCCTGTTTCCCGAGTAACTGGAAGTCAGCTTATGTCCTACCTATACTCAAAAAACCATCTCCAGAATATCCCTCTGATTTAACTGAAATAACTAAAACTAATACGCACACACATAGCGTTACGTTCTTATATTTTTACTACAGCAACACGTTTTAACAAATACCTTTGGTACTTTTTTTCTAAAAACTAAACTCTTGCACTTTCACTTTTATATATCCGTGGTTATTTTGCTTTCACATAAACTGCCCAAACAAGCTACCCTACACGAATTAGGATAGGTCAGTTTCGTCTTTATTGAACTGTTATTACAAGACGAAGAGTTCGATTTGAGCAGGTCCTGCGCAGACTTTACTTCCAAAGTATGTTTTACAGACTTCCTACATCGGATAAGAAGCTGAGAAGCGAATTTTAATAAACCTCTACCATTTGAAATAACGTATAGAGGTATTTTGATTATTATTATTAATATTTGGAAAATCCTCTCTTCCCTTACCTTGCTCTTATCTGTGTACTTACTTAATATGCAATATTAGTATAGAGGTCGAGACTTTCTTTAATTTCTAATTACAACTCTGAATATCGCTGTGAGCTTATCAAAATGCTCTTGAAGTAGGTGTATCCCACATAAATGCTAAAATAAATTTCTCAGTTCCTAAAATATAAATAAATTTCTAACTTATTTTTTTTTTAATTTGATGTCGTTTCTTTCCTTTTTGCCTTTTATTAACATCAAAAATTTACTGTACTTACTGTACTTAAATACTACCCATCTGAAAAATCTACTTTGACTCAAAGCCAGTAGTATAATTACTTCTGATCCCTTTTTCAATTTGTAGGAAGGATTACCATATCTCAGTCTGATTGACTCTCTTGCCACTTTACTATGCTCTTAAATATAACACAGCTCTACTCGAAAAGGAAATTGCTACACAAAACGTAGCACAGGTTGTCTAACATACACACGATTTATACATATGTATACCTTAAGGAGATGAATCTGAAGAATTAGCCTATGCTCAAAGTTGGATTACCAAAGATCACGATTGGCGTTTCCACAACATTTTCATATGAAATGGAGAAGGTCATCGTTACAGATAAAAATAGCTTCATATTTGTCATCGGTGAATACCTACTTGTAGTACTTTTGACTCTTGGATAGTAAGGGCTGCACTGTTAGCAACAATACGACTATCGACTTAGCCATACACAGTGCAGTAAGTAAGTTGGGTCAACGGGTCTAAGCCCTCTCCTCATATGGCCGAAAATAATTTAATGAAGTTGCCGCAATTACCTACGTAGTTTTTTGCTTTCATTTTAGTATTCGAAAAAATCGATTTAAATTTTTTCTTTCATTAGTAGTAAAAATAGAGATTACTCTTTAGGATGTTTTACCGGGTCAAACTTATATTTATTCAAGAAGGAATTTATTTGGATTCCTCCTTTTTCTTTTTTCAGCCTACTGCGGGCGTATACAGGTTCGATTCGTTTCGAATGAATCTGGTTTTTTAATTTTTTTTCTATTTTTCTCAATTTTTTCAATTTTTCATTTCTTTTCTTTGTTCTATTTTTTCATTTGTTTTTCAAGTCACTCAATTTCGCTATTTGGGACCTGTTGATGAGTCAAACCAAGACTTGAAACTTGTCACCAAAAATATAATGGGTTGTGTGATGAAATAACAAATTAAAAACATTTTTTAGCTTTTGCTATATACCGGAGAATCCAAAAAAAGTTCCTTCTTGAACAAATATGTTAATAGTTGAACATTTCCTGACCACTGTCCCCAAATTGTGGTACATTCTTTGAGCATGTAGTCCATTTTCAATATACCCAAAATCGCCGCCATTACAAATCTCATTCGAAAACTTTATTCTCCTCTAACCTCCTTTGGAGCATGAGTTTTGCCTTTCGCAAAGTACCTACACTGAGAAAAATCATTGTAAAATTGAAAAAAAACAGACAAAGGTTTTCTAATATGAAATTGCTTTATTAGGATTTTTTTCACTTTAAAGGGTTTAATATTTCAAGATAAATCAATATTTATTTTTAATTTACTATGCTTCACAAATATGAGACAAGAAATAAAACAAGTGTAGGGTGCAAAATAATCAAATAGTCATGACTTGAATCCTTGAAAAATACCAAAATAGAGCTTGATAAATTTTGGGGCAAAATAAGAAATATAGTCATGCCAGCTTGATTATTTTCTCTATATTATGAACTTACAAAATCTTTTCAACTTTTATGCACTCTATAAGTCAATTCAATTCGCAGTGCTCTGCACGGAACCAAAAGAACCCAGCGTTTTATAATCTTAAAAACAAACAGCAGTAGAACATAATTAGATTTCAGTAAAAATGAAAAATATCACTTTTGATAAATGCAACCGGCTTGTAACTGGAATTGATGTTTCGGAAGAAGTACAAGTATTTGTATAATGCTGTTTTAATCAATTTGATATTTTGGAATCAGACGTTTCTTTTTCGATATTAAACTGGAAAAAGCTGAGAGATTGTTATGCACTTATACAATGAATGTCATATAATTGAAACGCACTGTTCGTTTTTTCCACAAACAAAGTTCTTCACGAAACTTCTGCTCTTAATCATATCGGTAATATCCTCCTTTGACAGATACTTTAAACGGCGAGAAGTTATACTAGAATCTGAAATTTCGACAGAACAGCCACATATATATTTTATAAATTGTATTACGTTTTAACTGAGGTAGTCAGCAAATTAGGCCGAGCTTGAAATTTCTTGTCGTCATCATATTCTAACTCGCAAATTTCACCAGTATTGTTTAAGTCAGAAGAATGTTTCGGTCGGTCCACTTTATACCAGTATACTGTTAGCTTCGATTGAAAATGATAAATTCGGAAAAGTAATTCACTTCTGTTCATTACACTATTTTGCCAATTATCACTTTGTTGTATATCTTTTTCACCAGCATTAAAGCTATTTTGAGCCATAGTTATAGTTTAAAACATAAGTAAAACTTACGAAGTTTAACTCAGCAACTTTTCAATGTAATTGCGGTTAAAGAAAACATTATAAGTACATATATGGACCTTTAAAATACCGAAGTTTATTTCGATTTAAAGAGATATCACTTAGTTTGTTCACATGTATTGTAGAAAGTTTACACTAGTGGCGGTTTGTGAGCTTCAGAAGAAGGAATGAAATTCATTTCTTGTATAATTTGCAGCGTTTTTAAAGTAATGCACCTAGCCAGGGCTTGAAATATCACTCCGAAAATAGTGATGACCTGATTTCTGCTTTTGATAGGAGCGGAAAAATCTTAAAAAAACGTATTTTACCTCAGTTGTAGAAAAATGTTTCCAATTGAAGGTAAAACTCTGGAGCGGAGCTTTTCCAAAGAAAAAATTTTTTCTAAACCCCCACTATAATGCTCTAAATACGGAGCAAAAATATAAAGTACCCAAAGTCAGAAATATATGAAATATAAGGTCTTCAATAAATCTTTAGTTTAATTAAAGCTTTAGGATTTACTAAAAACAAATTACCTGTATATTGAATATAGGTAACTTGTTGCGACGATAGATGTCCACTTACGGGCCGCTACCTCTCGCTAAAGTTTTATTTCAACTGACTTTCTAAAGAGTTATATTATATCTGAGCAAAAAACTCTAGATAGAGTAATGCTTCGGTGTGGAGCGTTTACTTCATATGGGATGGAATTTATCTCCATAAGTAAAACAATAAGGAATTTAAAATATAACGAACAGGAGTATAACGAGCACAGGAGCGATAATTCAAGCTCTAGTCCGTTCACCATACTTTTTGTTCCATTAATTATATAATTTATTCATAGCTTACACTCCCACCACAATCATTAATTAAACACAAGAATTCAATCCAACGTCCCCTTTCTCCTTAAACAACGTAGCTAAGAAACTACAGGTTGTTTTGTCGATTTTATACCTAAAATCCAGAAATATTTTATTTTTCGTTTTATTCTAGAGTTCAGTAGCAATAATTTTGTCATTATAATAATCATAAAAAAAAGAAAAGCTTAGTGTCCGCTGAAAATATGACTTTGACTTTAACTTACGCGGTAGAGACATTAGTAGTCTCGCGGTTATGCAGTATTACCGCGGCAATATCTCGATCACTAAGTACATTGTCAGTTAATTATAGCTACCTCACTGCATTACTTATAGCTGAAGTCTCCACTGGGTAGACACTACAGTGTTATGGTAGGCGGTACGACTACTCTTGCATTTGAGAAAGCATTTTCAAACCAACTTAAAATACACATAAATGAGTGTCATTTATCAGGCAATTGTCCTCCCATTCCTCTCTATTAGGGATGCTTACTTTTCTCAAAGTGAAGCCGTATAGTCAGAGTAATCTGTGACCTGCCATATAGAGTCTTCGAGACAGATCTTGATTATTATATTGTAACCAAAGTCTGCAGTTATTCATCATCTTGACTTTTTTAGCCTCAGTCCACTCTGTACAGATATACATTTGTTATGAATATCAAGGAGCGGGAGCCGGAGCATAATCCATTGCTAATATCTAAACAAGATGTTCTCTACCACTGTATTTTGAAATTAAAGAAATTAACATTAATTTAAACTCTATGTATATATGTATATGTAATAGTTAATAAGAAAGTAATCATCCACCGCTTTGGTACGTTTCAAAGTAAACCACTTTTATTAATAGAATTCCACCGATTTACGTTTTTAATTAAACCAACTTTTTTATGCAGATACTCATATATATTTAATTGATTACAGTTGAACCAGAATTAAAATGGCAAAAATCGGTTGGAAACTTAAATTGGCAGTTTTCATTGCAATTTACCTTTTGGTTTTGGATGTTGCTGAATCAAATTCTCGATCACCAAGAAAAGATGATGAACAAAGCACTTCAGATGCTCTCAAGTATCTTCAAGCACTGGATAGCTTCTATTCAACCAATGCTCGACCCAGGTAAAGTATTGAAAAATTATTAATTTTTATTAAAAAATTGATTTAATTTTAAAGTTATGAAGGGAGACTAACTTTTTTGACTGTTGGTTTGAGTGTAAAATGCGACAAATGGACATAGATTTAGTAGATATAGAAAACTATTGCGCTCACAAAAGAGGGGATATAAATAAAATAAATGCGAATATAATATTCAATATAGGTATATTAAATTTTATTAATCATTAGGTTCCAATGACACAAATTATTTAGGAGTCCTTCTATAGGAAATCGATCAAAATTCGCATTTTACCAACCCGACGATCACCAATTTTGTTCGTATTTTTCTGAAAGTGAAGTAGTTGTAAGACAAGAGTAAAACAATTTTATTTTTTCTCCTGCGATGCATTCTGTCTGAATTAAAGCAAATCCATAAAATTCACAAATTTTTTGTCAAAAAATTATAACTTTGGATTTAATTGTCATAGGGGCATGGTGTTTAGGTTATTTCAATGATGAAAGTACAATATTTCAGGAAAAATTATATAAAGAAAGTATCAAAATTAAGGATAATAAGAATATCCTTTTTCCTTGAATATATTAAAATGCATCCTTTTAATTTTTTTCTTACTTTTTTTTTAGTTAATTAGCTCATTAATTTTGTTAGTAAATTGTTAAATTCTCAAGATAATATCGCAATTGGTTAGAAAGAAGAATTTTTTCTTCAATAGAATTGAAAAAAAAAACCGTCATACAAATTTTTTGTATTATCCTTTATCACGTAAAATTTTTACAGCGAGGATATCTCTCTAAAATATAACCCGTTAACAGTACAAAAGTTATTAATATTTTTATATTATGCTAAAAGTGAAAAGATTAATTTACAGAGTACCAAATGTGTTCTATGTTGCCCTCCTCTTGCAAGATGCTCACTTCTGCTCTAGAAATTAAACTTTTCACTCTTCGCATAATATAAAAATATTAATAACGTTTGAACAGAAAAACATATGGAAGCAGTTCTTTCTAAGTATTAACGTACTGTTAAGGAGTCAAGTTTTAGGAGAGAGAAAACTATATCCTTAGTGTAAAAATTTTACGGAATTAAGGATAACACAACAACTTTGTATGAAATTTTTACCAAAAATAATCCGACCTTTAGGTATTACCAAAACAATTATCATCCCTAAACTCATTGAAATCGCGACTGGACATTTAATAGTTTCTTTAACAAAATTATGTTAATGTTCATAAAAGGAAAAACTAACAGGATTTATGTTGAGCTATTCAAGGATAAAGAATATATTAATTTTTTTTTTTTCTAAAAGGCATCGTTTTTATATATTTTTTTTTTTTTAAATGTTTACCTACTTACCTGTTTAAAATAAACTACAGACTATACTTCAGTGATAATTAGATTTAAAGTTATGATTTTAGGAATATATGTACCTCAGCAGACCAAAAATCGGCAAATATTAACGATTTTAAGGACCTTTAATCCGAATTTAGGGACTATCCCCTAAAATTTTGAATAAAAGTAGAAACTACTCTTTAGGACTTTTTACCGGAGTAAACTTATATTTGTTCAAGAAGGAATTTTTTTAGATTCTCCGGTATATAGCAAAAGCTAAAAAATGTTTTTAATTTGTTATTATATCACACAACCCATTATATTTTTGGTGGCAAGTTTCAAGTCATCAACCGGTCCCAAATAGCGAAATGGATTGACTTGAAAAACAAATGAAAAAATTGAATAAAGAAAAGAAATGAAAAAATGAAAAAGATTGAGAAAAATAGAAAAAAAATTTTAAAAAATTTGAAAAACCAGATTCATTCGAAACGAATCGAACATGTATACGCCCGAAGTGGGCTGAAAAAAAAAGGAAGAAGAACAAGCGTTTCGTGTTAGCAGAAAACCTTACACTCATCGGTACAGCTTGGTTTTCTGCCTGCTGTAGACGCTTGAAAACAGATCTGACAGATCTCCTTTCATATAAACTCAGAATAAATTCTGGGTGTGAATTATATGAGGCAAAAACTCCTATATAAAAAAACATCGATTTGTCAAACATTTTGTTTTGTCAAACTTTTCATATTTTTTTTTCGGAGCGAATGATAACTATAGATGAGGCAGCGTGTGGACAATTCTTCGAAACTTACGCTTCAATTCATCTTAAGTATTGATCAATGAAGTCAAGATCTGGCGGCGCCAAATGAGCTATTCCACACGAGTGTTCTTAATGCAGTATGCATACAGGTTTTCTAGGAAAGAGGTGAGAAGAAGCAAAGAGATATATCTACACTTTGGAAAGATATTTATAGGAATACTCGTGTTAGATGGCCCAATGGCAGATTAAACAATTTGCAATTCTCTCGAGGTTCTTGTTATCTACAGCAAGGATGCATTCTCAAATGTCTATAAACTTTTAAAAACTGTGGCATTTTAACCTGTGACCACTACAACTCTGAATGAGTGTTCATTTTCCACTTTACGTCGTCTCAAGACCTATTTAAGGTCCACAATAGGAGAAGCTCGTTTCAGCGGATTAGCTACTCTAGACATACATCGGTACATAAGCATAGAAGTCGATGCAATTCTTAATGATTTCTTTTCTGTACCATGGATTATTGATTTATTGAAACAGTGAAGAAAGGATTTGTATATGTATTGAACATATTCTTCGTACAAATTATACGGTACCATGATATTAATTAAAACATCGAACTGTCTACAAATAAAAGAATTTCATTTGTAGTTTTCTTACCCCCGCCCTTTTGAAAAATTCTACGTACGATCCTGGGTTAAGCTGCTGACATGTATAATATGGACCACTTACATTACTGAAATTGCTGATCACTTTTCTATAGTTTGCTCTTTTTGGATTAAGTACTGGCTTCCATTGATCTTCGAAATTAATATATTGTATAGTATTAGATGGCAATACAATATTATTAATCCTTTCTCTGTCCCCGATACGGTTTAGCAAACAAACAATGTCTAATTTTATTTTCTTAAGAATGGAATATTTGATATCAGGAGATAAGTTTCCAATAAAAGCTATAATTTTGAATGTATTTAGAATTTGTTGAACTTTTAATATGAATATTAAAGCTCAAATAAAACTTGAAATCATTATAATTGTCACACCCCTGCAACAAAAGTTGTCCCATATGAAATAGAAAATGAAGCAGTCTATGCTATACTTGTTAGTGTGTTATGCTAAATCTAATTTTCTTACAAGCTCGGTTAATGCCTTTTGAGTTAAATTGTCTTCGTGCAGTCGACACAGTTTACCAATTGTCTTAAAAAAATAACTTGTGGGTGCTTAGAAAGCAACTAACGAGAGAGATATAAAAAATCTTTTAGAATCGCTGCAATAACTTTTGAATGGATGGCTGTTTAACACCTTTGTAATTTTATAATCTTATTGCTTCCCCTCGCGTTAATTCCACGCTGCGCCACTGGACACAACTAGTACACAAACTGGGACAAATCTGATATGAAATATAAAATTATTCCAATTCAGCTAATAATGTATACAGGACTAAAGGCACTTTTACATCAAACACAAGAATCGAAAAAATGTAAACCGAAATACTCAATTTATTCCACTTTAAAAAAAGAATTTTGCTCCAATGATTAATAAAATCATGGAGAATAGGATAAACTAATAAATTTACTAATAAAATAGTATATTTATCTTTTATGATTTATCGGACGAATTTTTCCGCCGAAAAAGTTTTTCGGCCGATAAAACATAAAAGTTGTGTTTTTCTTCAAAATCTGAAACAAATATAACTATTTTCTCAGTAAAATTCTTAGTTTATCCTATTTCTCTGGATTTTATTAATCATTGGAACAAAAATTTTGTTTTAATGTGGAATAAATTGAGTTTTTCGGTTTACATTTTTCTGTTCTTGTTTTTGATGTGAAAGTGCCTTAATGACTACTTATAACGTCTTATAATCAATGTGTCAGTATTATTGGGGTGCAGACAGTTTTATTTGGCCCATGGATTTTAGAAAGGAAATCAATGAAATTATCAGCTACTTGGAAGTAGTTGCCATTAACATTCAAATACCTACTTATTCTATAAAATCCAAAATGCATCACTTTTGGATTCTTATCTTATATTATATATATTTAGGAACACTCGTAACGATGTAACACTTAGAGAGCCTGAGGCTCGTGACCTGGAGACAGCTATACATTTATTGCGGTTAAATACAATCGATCGGACTTACTCGTCACATAACAGACCAAGGTGAGGGAAATCTATTAGAAAAAATCAGAGAGATCTTCTAAAACTATTTATTCTATAAATAAATAATTATAAATATAACAAAGGAATCACTAATCACTTTCTATACATTTTACAACAATCGTTATGAGTTTTTCTTTTCTCTTATAGATTTGGAAAGCGATCTGGATTCTACAAAATTATACGAGATAAGCCCGTGGACGACGATGACATGGTACTTTTTATCTTCAAATCGTTTGCTAATTATATTTACTTATATATTTGAATTTTGTAGGAGGACTATCAGAACTTTTTTTTCGGCTCAAATTAAAATTTTCTTACTAAAACTTACTAAAAGTTGTAGGATAAAAACAAATAATAATTGATGACTTAATTGGCAATTGATAGAATTTGTTAATGATATTATTCGTAATGAAAACTCTTGTTTCCATTCCATAAATTTGATTTTCAAAAGATATTTTATAAATGTTATGCGATTAGTTTCGTCTTATCTAGGCATCTTAAAGCTCTGCAATGATTTTGAGACTGTGAGAAACAGTATATAAATATACTAAAATAAAATGATATTGTAAGCCTACATACGTATATATGTGTGTATAAATGAACCCAGCTGGTCTTAATTTTCACTGAGTCAGTCTCACAATTATTGCAGGAGCTTGAAGACGCCTAAATACAGCCAAACGTGCCGCATAACATTGATAAATTATTAAAAACTAAATTTATGGAACGAAAACAAGTGTTTTTATTGTGAATATGTCTAATAGTGATTGATGTACATGTGACGTAAATAAATATTTATAAAAATATATAGATAGAGTGTTTTTCCGTCTCTCTAAAAGGTTAAAGAAAGTCCAACCAAAAATCATTTAAAAAAAACTAAAGGTTCTCTAAAAAAAAGGACAACTGCGGCTGGACTATTGAGCATTTAAATACACAGTAAAAAAAATTGTCTAATGTGAGTGGTAAAAATTTATGCCTCTAAGCTTAGGTATTTTTTGATAACATTAGGGAAAGCTGCACCTTGGAAAAAGTGGAATAGGTTTTTATCCCTAAAACGTAGGTACTTCCAACTGTAGAATAATACCTAATTTATTGAATGTTCTCTTCCTCTTATCCAAGAAAGCTTAACTTTTCGGGAATTTTACATACTATATATATAGCTATATAAATACCTACATCCATTGAATGTTCCATTGATTTGCTGAAATTAAACTCATTTTCTCTTCATATCAGAGGAAAAAACATTTATTTTTAGCAAAAAACGTTTCTTAAATTTACAGAATTACCCTACTTTATTTTACAGTGTAGAAAGTTTTGTGCAGTAACGAAATTGACTGTCTCCTCTCGGCAGTAATGGCATCTGTGATTAGTTTTAAAGGGACCGTATAATGAAACACCAAATCCTTAGTACTACGTGTTTATTAATTAGCAGATCGGAGCGTACTGACTGCTCACTGACTCGACTCTTGATATGCTACATATACATACATACATGTTCTTCTCTTACATCTCCCTTTTTTTCAATTCAATTTAACTATATTTCATGTTTATCTTAAGTTAAATAAGTAATTCAATTTTGATTTTAAGTAATTTAATTTAAAATCTAACTAGGTAAACTATAAATTCCTATAAATTCTTCCACTTCGTGTTTTACTGGGACTTAAACTAATACATTCGTTATTATTGATATTTATATCTAGATCAGGTAACGATAAACTAGAATGAGGATAAGCTGAGTTAAAACCTTTGTTTTTCCGTCGGCTTATGTGTATTGAATTTCTCCTGTAGGTCGAACCATTATGGGCTTTTACAATATATGACCTTGGAGTGTTGCACTTTTTAATAATTATTCCAGGATTCCATATTTGATATATTTTAAATAGAATTTGTTCTCCAATATTGAAGTCATCTCTAGATTTAGCGTTTTTTTTTATAAAGCTTGGAATAATTTAAACTCTTTTTAATGATTTGTTCTTCTACTTGTGAGCATAGCTGTGGTTTCCGAAGCATCTCTTTTATGGGCACTTTAGTTCGAAGACGTCTACTTTGCAGTAATTGTGAAGATGAATATGTCATTCCGCTTAAAGAGTGTTTCTCAGTTCTAACAACGCTGCATGCACCTCTTCTTCTCCGTTTGTTTTTTTGAGAATATTTTTAGCTATTTGAACAGAACGCTCAGCAAGCCCATTTGATTTTGGATAAAAGGGACTAGAAGTAGCAACCGAAAAGCTCTACATTCAAAGGATGCAAATGGGTTATTGTCAGCAATTATAATTGAAGGTATACCAAACTGAGAAAAAACTCTCATCCAAATTCGAATAATTTCATTGGAACTTTTATTTTTCAACTCATCTACTTCAAACCATTTTGAAAAATAGTCGCCCGGTGTGAGATATGCCTTGCCATTGATTTCAAAAATATCACAACCTAGTTTATTAAATGGAATTCTGAGTATTTCATGTTGAATAAGAGGATCTTTAACATTGCTCTTTTTATAAGTTTCACACTTGGAACATTTCGCTACGTGTTCTTCTATGTCATGATTTATAGAGGGCCAGTATACTATTTCTTTAGCACGAAGTTTAATTTTTGTAATTCCAAGATGAGACTCGTGAAGTTGTCTTAAAATTTGTGCTCGCATAGATCTAGGAATTATGATACGGTCCTCATAAAACAGTACACCATTCTCTACTAATATGCTATTCCTTGTTTTGAATTATATTTTACAGTCATCAGTTACTTTTGATTTGGTAGTGGGCCAACCATTATGAACAAAATTTAGTAATATTTTCATACATTGGTCTTTGTTCGTTTCTTCTCTAAGCAAAGCTACTTTGTATTCTGATACATTATTTGAAAGAACAGTTTCTGTAATTAACTTTTCTCCTTTCATGTTTCCGGTTTTCAGATAGTTCCGAGATAAATAATCTGCTAGAAGAAGATTTTTTCCTTGTGTATTCTAATTTAAAATCATAATTTAATAAGCAAAGTCTCATCCTCTACAATCTTGATGATGGGATTTTAAATATGCCTTTTTAAATAATGTAAGTCAGTGGTTTGTGGTCAGTGCGTATTGTCACTTTTCGACCGTATATATAATGGTGAAAACGTTTGCAAGCGAAAACAATCGCTAGAAACTCTTTCTCTATCTGTGCATAACGACATTCTACTTCAGACAGACTTCTAGAAGCAAAAACGACTGGTTTGTTGTCTTGTAGAAGGCAACATCCTAAGCCACTTTGCGAAGCATCAGTTTCAATTACTATTGGTTTATTAATATCGAAATATTGTAGAATTGTAGCACTAGCTATTTGTTGCTTGATATCATTAACAGTATTGGAGTATTGTGGCGACCACATAAAACAAGAATTTTTTTTCAGCAATTGTCGTAAAGGAGCTGTTATTTCCGAGAAATTGGGTAGAAATTGTCGCAAGTAATTAACTATACCTAAGAATTTCTGTAGTTCTTGTTTACTACGGCGAGGGACCTTCTAATGCTAGTATGGCTTTTATTCGGTCCTGATCTGGTGCGATACCAGTGGATGAAAATGTTTGTCCTAAATACTTGACTTCATTAACACGGTATTGTATTTTTTTTATCATTAAAACGAACACCAAGCTCTCTTGCTCTGGCTATGACTTTTAACAAAATTGCGTCATGTTCACTCTTTGATATCCCTGCTATTAGGATATCATCAATATAGACGATGACTCCTTGAATATCACCGAAGGCTTTTTCATTAGCATGTTGGAACATTTCTGGGGCTATACTTAACCCAAACGGTATTCTGTGAAACTGGTAAACACCAAAAGAAGTAGCAAATGATCACAATTTGCTACTTTTTGTATCTAGTTCAATGTGCCAAAATCCGTCTTTTAAATCTAGCACACTAAAGACAGAGGCACCACTTAGTTTCATAGATATTTCTTCTAAAGTAGGAATTAAATATTTATATTTAACCAACTGATTATTTAAATATTTTGGATCTAAACAAATTCTGAGACTCCCGTCCTTTTTCTCCACAATTACTATATTGTGTACCCATTCACGTGCTTCTGTAACCTTGCTTACCACTCTTGATTGTTCAAGTTTCTTTAACGTTTCCAATAGCCTTTCTTTTATCTTTAATGGCACTCTTCTAGGAGGATTCAATTTTGGAGTACAGTTTTTTTTTAATTCTATTTTGAAATTATTTTTGAATTTACCTATACCTTGAAAAATATCTTTATTTTGCTTGACAAAATCATCTTTATTATTAGGTAATAGTGTAACACTATTAACTCTGCTAATTAAAGAAAGTTCTAAGCAAGTTTGTAAGCCCAACAGTGGAGTTAGGTCATTTTCAATAACCACAAACTCTGCTCTACAATTTTGATCTTTATATTTCCATAACAATTCGCACGTACCTGCAGGAAAAATTTTACAACCATCATATGTTTCTAATACGAGTTTTGTTTTAGTAATCCTCGGGTTTGGTTCTAATTTCTCAATGAGAGCTCTGGTGATTATATTTATTTCTGATCCCGTATATAGTTTGAACTCAGCTTTCCTGTTTTGTATAATTATAGTTTCCTTCCAGAATCTAGGTACCTTTAACGATAAATGATTATTATTTACATTACAAATTTCTTTAAAATTACTTAATTTCAGTTTGTTTAATGTGTGAATAAAAACATCGTCACCATCTGAAGACACTAGTTCCTCTTTTTCACATTCTACGGATTTAACTGACTTCCGTCGACACATTATAGCATAATGATTCCATCCTTTACATAGTTTGCACTTTCTTCCGAAGGCAGGACATTCCCGTGGTGCATGTAACATATTACATCGATCGCACATCTTTAGTGAGTGATGGCTGTTCTTAGTCTTAGCGCGGTCACTTCCAGCTCCTGTGAAGATTTATCTTCCAGTAGGCATAATTTTCCGGTTATTACATGCCTGGCGATCACTTAGATTTCGATGTGAAGCTACTCTGTTTGTAAGTACGGCAACTGAGCTCGTTGTATTTACATTTTGGATAGCATCAGCCTGGGTTTTTAGCGCCTCTGCTGCCTTCCGACATTCAATAGGCTTCTTTAGATCCAAATCCTCTGAGCATAGTAGCTCTTCTTGCAGTCTTTTATTGTAGATACCCAAGACAATACGATCACGCATTAGGCTTTCCTCTTGAACACCAAAGTCACAAGATTTCACTAATTTCTTGAGATATTTTAGAAAGACATCAAATGGTTCATCCTGATGTTGTGTTCTTTTGTAAAACAGAAATCGTTCATACACGATATTCTTTTTCGGTAAACAATACTCTTCAAAGGCTTTGACAACTGTTGTATACTTTTTGCTGTCAGCTGTTGACAAGTTAAATGTCTGATATAGTTCCAGCGCTTCTTCACATACAGCATTTAGAAATGTTGCTATTTTGATTTTTTCGTCTTTTGCTTCTAATTCAGCAGCAACTTCAAATATTTCGTACGCTTGCTTAAATTTGCGCCAATTTTCAACTAAATTCCCTTCTAAATTTAAACTGGATACTTTTTTTAGGTGGTCCATTGTTGCACGTTTGTTTTGCCTACCTGCTCTTGAACAATTTGTTGAGTGATACTGACTTTGTCGATGTTATCATTAATTCCACTTGGTTTAGGCGTTGTTGGCATTAATTTACGTAAACATGTACATGAGTATATGTATATATGTGCTACTACACTGATTTTGCTTGAAATGAAGAAATTCTTGCGATGATACACACTACTGTTCAATGCATAACGGCATTTCATTTATTTTATGATTTTATGATTTTTCAGTTATAGAAAGAAATAACTTTATACACCTTTTAAGACCCTAGATGAAATCTATAGGGTATACTAAGTTTGCCATTCCGTTTGTAACGCACAGAAATAATGATGGTTGAGCAAAATGGATTGGACACCCTCGCATAAAATTAAAAGTTATTTTGATTTTTGCATGTCTGTCTGTCCGTCCGTCCGTCCGTCCGTCCGTGCGCACGATAACTCGAGAATGCGTTCACTTAGAAAGCTGAAATTTTGTACTCGGACATTAAAAAAAAAAGTAAAATTAAGTTCGAAAATGAGACAAATCGGGCAACTCCTTCGTGGGGTTGACATACAAAAATTTCGTTTTCCACTATATATTTGGACACTACCTGAGAACACGTCGACATGGAAAGCTGAAATGCGGTACATTGTATTTTCATAGTAATAGCAAATAAAATTTCAAAAATGGACTAAATCGGGAAACCCCTTCTTGGTGTTGCCATATACATTTTTTTGTTTTTTACATATGCTTTGAAAACGATCAGTCCTACACATTTTTATTGTACTAAAGGCTTCTTCAGAATAAAAAATCCTATAAAATTGGTTATAATCATTTTTTCTGTCCGACGAGCCGTTCTAGAAATATATGCTAGAAACCAATGCAAAAAATCAAAATTGCTCAAATAGGTGACCATACGAAATTTCATATGGGCATTCATCTAGGGTATCATAAGAATTGGTCTTAGACCAATTCTAGCTTTTTCACTTGTTAAATTATAAATTAATTGACCTTTGATTTTTTTTTTTTTAGCCACTTTGGGATATTTTCGTAGATTTTTTTTTCTTTTTTTTCTTTCACATTTGTCACCAAGTTTTTTCTTTTTAGCACTTTAGATTTACATTAGTTATATGTTTCACATATGTTGATATTTTATTTCTATTAAGTTATTTATTTCCTCTTTTAGCACTTATAGACTGAGTGGCTTTAAAATATGGTTCGAAAAGAATCGACTGCGCCATGTGATTAGTTTTAAAGGGACCGTATAATGAAAAGCCAAAGCCTTAGTACTACGTGTTTATTAATTGGCAGATCAGAGCGTACTGACTGCTCACTGACTCGACTCTTGATATGCTACCTATACATACATATATGTTCTTCTCTTACAGCATCCAATTCATCTTAGTAATCAGATAGCCAAAAAATTAGCTACTGACATGACTCACAAAAGAACTATGCATGGAGGTATTAATATAACTCATTCATTTTTAAAAAATGAATTCTGGACAATTAAAGGGCACAGAGCGCAGTTAAATAAGTTATCCATTGTCGATTAAGTACTACAGCTGAACAGCAGTTGATAGCAAACTTACCGAAATCACAATTACCATTACGAACCCATTCACCAATAATGGTGTAGATTATGCAAGACCAATAGGTATTCGTATGACGCAGGACAGGTCGCATCTGAATTTAAGTTATTTATAGCTAGATTGGTATCCTTTGAGATTTATACAGTGACAATCAAGCTACTTTCGTCCTCCCAAACAAAATTGTATGAACCAATAGCGAAGACTATTATAGCAGAAACATCATACAAGACAAACCCTCAAATTGACATGCAGTGACCTTCTAATTCTCCATATTCACCCCATTTTGTGTGGCCTATGGGAAGCTGGGGTAAAGGCAGTCAAATTTTATTTAAAAATAATCGTCAAAGATACGAAGTTGACGTTCCAGGATATGAGCACGGTACTAGTACAATTAGAAACCTGTTTGTACTGAAGGTCTTTGTTCCTCCACTAGGAGAAGATTCGAATGACACCAACATTTACCTCGAGCACACTCCTTAATAGGTAGATACACCTTAATTTTCATAGCCTACGGAGACGACATTTCTTGGAACGAATGAACCAAGACATCTGGCTAAAGTGGTCTGAATCACGGTACAGAGATTACAAGGTATTCTCATTACGAACCACGTTCCACCATTAATAGACGAAATGCCATGTAATGTATAGGAAAGCACGGTACAGAGACATAATACTGTCTCTCCTCTCTCTGCCTTTCCAATAGAAATGTCTATATATTAGTGAACGAAATTTCGTTACAGCTCATGTATCAAAATTTAATGAGAATATCTTGTATTCTTTGTACTGTGAGACTGAAGAATATTTAATTCGCTTTCAAAATTGACCAAAATGAAATATTACTGCATCCAATTTCAAGCCAGCGATTTGGTTTTAATGAAGAAATCACAGGAACTAAAAAGACCCTTTAAAAATAGAAAGGTTCTCGACTAAATTCCCTTGACACTTTTGCGAACTCCGAACACCAGAGGAAATGCCACATGTGTCAATCGAAATTGCATAATTAGATCATTGAATAATGACTTTAACGAAATCCTTGCTTGGAGCAAAGTGAATCGCTTTGAATTCAATGCGTCTAAGATCGAAAGCTATCTCACCTATTTAAAACACAATCATCATTTTACTCTCTCTTTTTTTTAATGAATCATTGATTTTCCATACACCGTTTCTAAGCATACTTGGCATTAGTCTATCTACCGAGTTAATCTCTGTTTCCAAAGAAGCATCATAATGTCTTGGGCCCTTCGAACAGGTGTAAGAAATATTTCAAACCGTCGAATCTAGCGTTCCTCCATAAGTCCTATATCAGACATAGAAAGGAATACAATTCCCAGAACTGATCGCAGAGCCTTAGCCTCTTCATTAGATACTGTCAAAAAGAAAGCCTCCAAACTGATTGGCGAGGTCTCAATAACACGTCATATCGACTCACTCGAACACCACCATAATGACGGATGCTTTTCGTTCCTTTATCGCTAGATGAATGGCTCAATACTCTGAAGAAATCTCTAGTCTGATCTGATGATCTAGATTAATACTCGCGCTACAAGCCGCGCATATCCTGTCAACCTTCAAAATAGTTTCGGTCGTATAGTAAGATTATGTGATGCTTTTTTATCCCAAACTATGCGAATGTGAAACAATCTACCACCTTCAGCCTTTCTTCGGTAAGTACTATAAGCTGCAAAGTTTCAAGAGTGACATACATCAATTACTACGCTACTATACTAATGAATCATGACCCTAATCCATTCTTTATCTCTTTCCTGCCATGCTGTGATTTCCATCATCACCTGAGTTTGGCTTAATAATATAAAAAAAAAGGAATGGCAAGAAATCCTTCTGAATTTTATTTTTTCTCTGATATGATAAAACAATAATTTATGTACAATTAGCGACTCCGAATGTATAGAAAAACATACCAAATAAATGAATTGAATAATTTTATTGCGGTGAAAATAATGATAAGGGCGTATTTCAAGTTACATGAAAAAAGTTCGCAGTAATGGATATTGACTGACATACATATGTACTTATGTATGTAAACATAATTTCCATTTACTGAACTTTCGTAATTAATATTGAACTGAAAATTAAATTTCAAATAAAAATAGCTCATACCTAAATATGAATGATTTTAACAATTAATTAATACCAAAACACGATTCCATAAATGATTCAAATGCTGAAATGTAACCCAACTTTAAGTTAACTGCTACTATGTACAAAGCTAAATCAATCCTTGAATAAAATTCAGCGAACGCCAACTTTGATTAGCTGTCATACGTTTCGCTTTTAATTATAAAATTCAACTCCGCAAATACTGCTGATAAGTTCTCAATAAGTAACACGCTCCACCTGTTATACTAATTACAGATTATAACATTTCGCAAAAGTTGAGTTCTAATTAAAGTTTCCTGCATATCATTATTACGTGGGTATGAATATGTATGTAGTAGGTATCATTTTGCAAATCAGACAAGTTGCTGTCGATAGCATGTCTCATTATGAAAATGTAATAATTGATAGCGTTGAAAAAAAATATTGCTAAGAAGAACAACACATTACTCATTGATTATGGGCGAAATTGTCTGCCAGTTTCATGTTGGCTAGAACAAGTTTATTATGTTTCTATGCCTATCCAATCCATACATATTTAAAGATTTTACTAGAATAAAAGAAGCTATTTTAAGGTAAGTACAACAGCAACTAATTCTATAATAAATAATTTTAATTATTAATAATTAAATTTAAACTACGACTAATATGAATGCAAATATTCCCAAGATAGATTAAATAACCCTTACAGAGCTAGAGTTGAAAAATCCGGAATACTCAGGAAATTTTCCTAATCTTCCTGAGAATATTGCTATTCAATCTATAAGGAAAATTTCCAAAATGTAATTATAAATTAAGTAATTCTTTTTTTATCAGTAGATAATAATAACAATGATAATAATATTTTTTAAATGAAATTTATAAAAGCGGACTTGTAGATATGCTAATGGTTTTTCTCCTCTGGCCTTGTCTCTGTCGTCATCAGAGCCTCTGAGTGTTGGAGTCTTCATCTGAATCTTGAAACTGGGCCTGACAGCTCTCGGACAATAACTAAATAAATTGGCCCTTACTGCGGTCAGTTTTTACAACCTATCAGTTATTAGACAATTTCTGATCAAAGTCTGTGTATCTCCAAATAATAACCAGATTCTTTCAGCTGAAGATGGCGGGACACTAAAAATTTGTATTGAAATACACTTGCAATCTGGGAGTCACAGAAGCTTTTCCACCATGGCCTCGACTCTAATTGACCGGCAACAGACCAAATCCCATTTTGTAAAGAGTAATCGCTCTTTGCTCGATATTGAGCTAGGTTACATATCACTTTATTTGCAACCAAATTCTTCAACTGAGCATATGTAGGTATGTGTATAAATTCTAGGCCTGCTGCAATTTTATCAGCTGATATTTTTGTTCCTGATGCACATTTAAGGTCTACAATATTAGCAACGTAGAAAATGGGTTTCTCAACAAATTGACGCCTCTTTTCAATTGCGCCAAAGTTGATATTTTTCTCATCGCTGGATATATCCTCAACAACAGATAAGGAATTTTTTACGTTTTTCGAGATGTGTTCAAATATCTTAAGAACATCTGACAATCAGTACGTTTACATGAATACTTGAAGTATACTTCAAGTAGAGATCAAGTAATCAATATATCATGTAAGCGCGCATTGACTTCAAGTATACTTGAGTCAAGTAAGTAACAATGTGTTGTTCTATTTACTTGAAAAAATTCATGTAAACGCAAGTTCAGTACTTGAACATTTTTCATGTCTGCGATTTATGAAATGGCAAAAAGGAACAACAAGAAGATTATTGTTGACAATTCCGGTTGTGATTTTTAGCAATTTTCACAAAATATTAATCTAAAAATTCGTACTTAGGTATGTACAAAACCTGCAAAAGGTAAAATGTCACTTCAAGTAAATTTCAAAAAAATGTCAAGTCAAGTAATTGGAATTAATTCAACCAAAAACCCTACTTGAGTTTCAAGTGAATTTCAAGTCAAGTACTCATGTATTCATGTAAATGTACTGAAGGCCGCTTTATCGCCTTCGAGTTTGGTTAAAGCTGTAAAACTTGGCTTCAAAACTTTATCTCTTCAAATGTCAATTCCTGGCTTCAAGGGATTCTCTGTTGGACAAAAATGATTGCATCATAATAACACAACCACCCCATCTGGTTTTACTGAGTAGTTTAACAATTGAATTTTTTTAAAGTACGGCAGTCACTTTCTAATACATTTAGTGGTAGCAGTCATTATTTTCTTGGCCCTACTGAACTTCTCAAGTTAATTTTAAAATATTTTTTAACAACAAGTTAGGTGTATGTGAAACACAACCTATCGAAACCTGTGTGAAGATATTCAATCTCCACTAATCTCCACATAGCTTCATACTACTTGTATTAGCGATGATAACAGTCATAAACTTTGTTGGTACAATTTATCCCATACGTGTATGCACAGAGGTACTGCTTCTGCGTGTGTCACTAAATTAAAGGCTTTGTATAAAAGCTCACGTTACTACTACATAATTAAATTTTGGAAGCTCGGAATCGAGAAATTTATTTTCAGCCATTCAGGCTGAAAGAGTTCCCATAGCAAGGGCGTATACAATACAATAAATCAAAATTTATAATGCAATCAAATAAAATATATAAAATATAAAAAAAAAGTCTTTTTAAAAAATACTCCTTCTAAACCCGCACTTAAAATTGGGAAATAATTTCTCCCTTCACTTAATGAGTTCTTAAAGTTTCCCTTCATTTTGCCAAAAAAGCAAGACTGGACAGTTGAAATTTTAATACTACAGTGAATAACAATTTCCAAAATTGAAATTTGGAGCTCCTGACACTTATCGACACACTTAATTAAATTATTTGCTTCGGCTTTGCTTTCTTTGTGAAAATTTTTTAAATTTATACATAAATGTAATATAATTTCAATATTTAAGTAAATGCAAAATGAAGGAAAACTCTAGAGAGCTTTTGTGATTACCTACTCATTAACTGAAAGGAAAAATTGTTTTCTATTATTTTTAGTACGTATTTTGAAGCAAAGTGTTTTAAAAAGTTTTTGTTTTTATATTTACTAGTTTTTTTTTAATCTTAAATTATTCTAGAAAAATTTAAAATTATATAATTAAGGATTCTTTAGTACAAGAAAAAGTTTTGCATTTTTTGTGATTGAAAATATATTGATGAAAAGTAGTATGCTATGAAATTCATCATAGCCGGGCTAATTAATATCAGATTCAGTTTTCTTGCAAAGGAATTATTGGAAAAAAATTTAAAAACGTTGCATTTAATTTTTGCAACAAATTTCAGCCCAGCCCAGGACATTATGGTTTTTGAACGAAACACCAGCAGTAAGACAAGTCAAGAAGTGTATAATGTTTATTTTATGTGGTACCTACCAAATTTTACTATGCTTACGGGATCAAGAACTTATATTATATTAATAAAATAATTCCGGCGATATCTGGATACTAATGAAATTTTCATGCTGAAATAGAAAGAGAAAGCTATTCAGGGCTGTCCACAACTGATATTTCAAACTTCAGGAGCTGATAGAGGTCGCTGAGTTATGAAAAAGCAAAGTGTGTCTTTTAGGAGGGAGCAGGTGTATATGATTTTGGTCCCCTTAACATCCTATAACATTCTTACTATACTGTCCATAGAGGAATTATGCGAAATGGTGACTAACTGTCCACGCTTTCCAAGAAATACTTCACTCCTATTCCTTTTTTTTCAAAATTTGCTTTATTTTCAAACCGCCAAACTGTTTTTATATTTCGGAGCGCTGTTGACCGTCGCATTGTGTTTCCCGCTTAATTTTCCAAGTGGTGATACAGCACTACAGAATTGTGAAAAGTAGCTATTTATCTTGCCGCTCATGATTGAATGTATTCAATATCCATATATGTATATATGTATGTATTCTTTTATTACTTACCTGCTAGAGGGGCCTTCATTTGGAAGGAATAGTAATATTTTGTTCCTTCCATACACCGAAAACTGAGCATTTACTAGTGTTAGCAAAAAAACACTGAATTCTTTTTCCTATTGAAAAAGACACAATAAAAATTTCCCTGGAACCAATTTTATATTTCTAAAGTTTCTTCACACTCGCAAATTATTTTTGATACTTATATCTGTCGAAAAGTCAATTTGATCATTTTAATAGTTGAATATTGAATAAGGTAAAATAACAAAAAAAAAATCGAAATTTAGTGACATGGTTATAAGATTGCATGAATAGCAGCTATCATTATTTTTCTGTGTATTCCATAGTTTTCTTAACCACCCCATATTTTAACAGATAATTAACTTCAAATTATTGTTGTTCAATTGTTTCCCTCATTAGAAATATTTAAAATATAATGGAGTATTTAGTGGGGGAAAAATTTTATTAAAATTGGCATAAATAACGGTAATTTAGATTCCATCGTCGCGTTCAAAATGTATACTATGGAGCTTAAGCTATTTGTGCAGGCTGGAACTAATATCTGCACGAAATTATCTTGAACAACCAAATTAGCGTTTGCAATGGTTTAACAAAATTCGTAAACAATTATTATCATAATTGTGAAAGGAGAATGCAGTGTTTGCATTTCAATTTTCCATCTTTTACACAAGTTTTCCTATGGCTACTATTTAGCTCCAGTGCCCGACCAAAGTTTATATTAGCTGAATTATGCTCTTGAAGACTGTCAAAAAATAGCTCTGACTTTGCAGAAAATTGTTTATTTGAGAAATCTTGAACGATAGAGCGCTGAAATAAACTCCGAGAATATTTAACTTGACTTATAACAAAGAACATAAATCTTAACAAGAAGCTTCATTTGGCCTCTAAAAATGCACAAGTTGTATGCTTATTTGTTTATGCGGTCGGGAGATAACAGACGGGAAGAAGTAACGATTTGAGACTAAGGTGAATTCTTTTCACCTGAACTGAACCATAACTCGTTCAGTTCCTACACCCAAAGTGTTTTCTACACCACACCGACGCAGAACTGGTTCCGCACGTATGTTCTTTTCATAGCGATTCTATGTTCGGTTTCTGCACCGGGTTTGAACTTTCTTGTTCCATGAAAATTTGTGGTTACGGTTCGGAGCTAAACGTCAAATCGAAAGTATTTGTAATTAAAGTGAGGATGTGTGGACATTTTGTGAAAATACAATTATTTTATTGAAGTGGTTTATTTTTTTATTAAAATTATAAAGGACGAGCATTTTCGGATATTCTACTTTGTTGCATTCTTTCAGCTTGTCCCCGTTCGGGACAGGGCTAAGTTCGGTGTAGATCTGACAGGTTCTGGTTCAGTTCAGTGCCTGTTCGGTTTTGTAGAAAAGAATTCACCAGAGAATATTTTTCTGTTCTATTTGTCCCCTCCACCAGATAGCGGTACATGTATACACGGCGCAGTGTTGCCAGACCGGCATTTTTTGTGCTATTATAGCACATTTCTCCCACCATTAGCACAACTTTAAAAGGAAATAATACCGGAATATTTTCGCATATTTAATTATAAATGGCATAATTTTAGAACATTTTCGTTTTCATGTGGTTTCTGTATCCATCCCATTAATGCAGCGAACTTCATAATTTTAATTGTTTGTGCTTGCCACTCTCTTCAACTTGCCGTGTCCTGCATGTATGGGAATTCATTCTCAAGAGAATTGAATATTTAGTTTCTGAAACACATAACTGGTTTAGTAACTCAAGTACACGATACCAAGCTTATTCCACAATATTCAAACTTATTAATGAGGGTAAAAATAATTCAAAAATAGTGAGAGCATGTAATACAAGGTGGATGTCAATTTACAAAGCAATTGAAAGAATAACAACTTAATGGATAGAATTAACACCACACTTTGAAATTGCCGCTCTTTCGAAAAAATGTCATACAAAAATATTGAAAATTTCATTTTTGTGGAATTCTTTAAGTACATAATATTACAAGAAGTTACAAAAGTAAATAACTTATTTCAAAGTAACTAACAGATACTACCTATGCAGATATTACCAAAGTAGTTGAAGACTTAATATTTTTAATAAAATTGGTTGTATACAGTTTGGTGGCAAAAGATACTCCAAATTTTGAGTCATAAGTTCACATCTTAATAAAGAACTTTGAAATAAGTGTCCATATTTAGGTTTTTCGGTAGAACAGGAAATACCTAAATTGGATTCTCAAATTCAAATCCGGCTTCGTAATGATTGCGAAAATTTTTTGATTAAGCTAAAAATCAACTACGCCAAAATTTGCCTAAAAATCTACTTTTTCTTTAAGCAAATCAATGATTTTGTATTAAAATATCTTAATTAATTGAAATGAAGACAATGATTTTAACATTTTCAAATACATAGGTAGTGCGTGTATTTAGCCAAATGAATGTTGTTAAGACGAAGCTAAGAAATAAAATGGAACTTAAGCTTTTAAACTCAATTTTGACTATAAGGTCTAGCCTAAAATGAAATAAGAAAATGTCATAATTTTGATGTAACTGAAGAATTTATAAAAAATATAAATTTTTCCTCTGTTTACGAATATAATAAAACAACTAATGAGGATGACGAGTCTGAGTTATCTAATGAAATCTTTCAAGTAATTAATGATTTGTGATTATGCATTTTATAGTGTCCCTTGAATTTCCGCTAAATTACCTTTTCAAAATTTACTTTGAATTTGTTTTTTTTATTTAACTTGTTTATTATATTTTTATAATTTTTCTGTGAAGTGGAAATACTTTGTTTTTAATGGTAATATGTGTAATAACAAATTATAAAATAGTATTTGTTTATAATTTTTATGTAATTATGTTAAAATAAAATAAATATCTAGTAACTGTCTATTAGTTATACCAACAATTGCCTCAATCCAAAGAAGTTTTTCGCATTCTTGTCGAAGTCTATCAATAATCTCTGAAATATTTCCTCACGTAAAATAGACTGAAAATTGTTTGCCTGTCAAAAATATTTCTGGGAAAATGCTATTAGATATTTTTTCATTACAATGCTGCGAAAGTCTTAATGCAGAATAACATACGAATATTTATGGAGTTGGTTCTTATACCCGTTCTCTCCGCAGGTCATTGGAAAAATTTTACAGGGGCCACATAAAAAAAGCTATGCGTCGATCTATATTTGTTCAGGTAAATAGTTCACTAATGAAATACTTTGCTTATAAATTAATGTATATATACAATGTGCCTATGTATTGTATATAATTTTTTTTTAATATTTAAAATGTTAAAGAAAAAATAAGTCCCGGTATTTTTTCAACATATTTTCTGGAAAAGGGCACTTTTTTAGCACAATCAATATACGAAAATAACACATTTTTCATGAGATTTCTGCCAACACTGACACGGCGATGCCAGCCATGCGCATAGTTTTATGTCTCACCTAAATATTCTCTTAAACAAAGTATTCTTGATGAAACCGATTTCCTAGAGAAGAGGTGAAAGAACCAAAGAGAGCACGAATTGCAATGCATGGGTATGAATGTATGATGCTGAGTGCAGACAGTGATGTCAGATTTCAAGATTTATCTTGAAATTCAAGGTTTTTGGTACCTATTCAAGATTTCAAGATTTTAGACCCGAGATTCAAGATTTTTCAGATCCAATTCCAATAAATTAATAAATATCTTAATAAACATATTTTAAAAGTTACGATTCTCGACTTTTTGTAAATTTAACGACATCTATGTGTCAGTCAGCTCTTCTCGGCAAAACTGAACTCGCAGAACTTTCCCTAAATTGCTCTAAATTATCAATGGCTGTCATTGTCATGTGTGTGATGTGTCATTTCATTACTGTGTGGAAAAATAACGAAACTGTTAAGCTGACAATGAAACGATTTTTAATTGCGGATGCGCTTTCTACTGAAAAAGGTAAAGAATTGTTTCTTTAATTTTGTTTGCTTCAATACACAAGGGCAGATTTTCAACAGATGCATCGAAAAAACAAAAGGCTGAAGCGGAAAGAAGTGCAAGTTATAAAAGCGAAGATTTTAATTTATCCGGTAAATGAATTAATTACATGTATGTGTGGATGTTATTAGTTCAATTTGAATTTTAGATAAAAATCCTAAAAATAAGGAACACAAGCGGAAGCATGCAAATAAATTTAGTCCACTGTGGTTGCTGGATCCCAATCTCAAGAATTGGCTCATAGAAATGCCATCCAAATCCAATATTCCACACTGCAAAATTTGCGACCAAACTTTGAAAGCTTGTGGAGGTAAAAGAGACTTATTTTTACATGCAAAGACTGAAAAACATTTAAAATTACTTTTGGGCTTACAAAAGCAACCCACTATTAGCAATTCATTAAGCCAACAAATTCCAAGAAACAACAAAGCAAGCTTAGAGCTGAAAATTGCCGCATTTTGTGTTGAACACAATTTGCCCTTTTCCGCAACAGATCATTTGGTAAATTTGATAAAATGTATTCCAGACAACGAAACTGCGAAGAGTATAACGGGTGGACGAACAAAGGTAACGTGCATTGTAAAAAATGTACTAGCGCAGCAACAATTCGAAAATTTAACAAAGAATATTCAAGAAACTAAATTTTCAGTCTGTATTGACGAATCCAGGGATTTAAGTACATGGAAGCATCTCAGTGTTGTTGTCAGATTGCATAGCAACTTCAAAGTAAATGATTACTTTTTCTCTTTAATTCAAATGTCTAAGTCGGATGCGGATTCCATATATAACGCATTAATAGGTATTTTTATTGCCCATAATATTAATTATAAAAAAAATTTAATTGGCTATGCAGCAGATGGCGCCAACGTCATGTGTGGGAAAAATCATTCTGTTGCTAGTCTTTTAAAGGACGATTGTCCACATCTCTTTATACTTAGGTGCGATTGCCACTCGTTCAGTTTATGTGCATCATATGCATGTATGAAATTACCCAACAGTATTGAAAAACTTACTCGTGAAATTTTTAATTAAATTCAAAATAGCCCCAAAAGAAGCGAGTTTTTCAGTAAAATTCAAATAATCTTAGAATTAAAACCAAGAAAATTGCTACATCCGCACCAAATAAGATGGCTATCACTAGAAGCTGTAGTCAATAGAATCCTGGAATTATTTGAACCTCTAAAAATTTATTTCGCATTTGTTGCCAATATTGACAAAATACAAGAAGTCCGAAAATTATTAAATTTATTAGAAGATCCAACAACCAAACTATATTATGAATTCCTAAAATACATTCTATTTTATGTCAATAACTTAAATAGACTTTTTCAGAGTGAAGCACCTGAAATCTTTAAATTACATTCCGAGCTTGGAAATATTGTTCTTACTATAATAGATAACTTTATGCTTAGAGAATACATAGATAGCACACCACTTTATCTCATAAACCATAATGATTCCTCTAAATATTTAGAAATAGATTCTATCTATCTTGGTGGTGCTGTAGAATATTCCTTAAGCCTTCTTAAAGAAAAGGCATCATATAACAAAGAAACTATTAATGAATTTAAAATTCATTGTCGCGATTTTTATGTTGAATTAGTTGTGCAAATTTTTAAGCGATTTAATTTTCAAGATGAAATTATGAAAGATTTTTATTGGTTACACCCAAAAGTAGTAATTAGTAAAGAACGAAAAACTATAACGAATTTCTGTAAACATTTTCCAAATTTAATTGCTAGTGTCGATATTCCAAAAATTGATGAAGAATGGAGAGATTTACGTAATTTTGATTTTTTTACATACAAACTTGATGAAAGTACCGACGTCGAAACATTTTGGGCAACCATTCTAAAATCAAAAAGAATGTCAAACAACTTTGCATTTCCATTGTTAAAAAAGTTTGTCTTTGAACTATTATCGCTGCCAAATTCTTCTGCCGTTGTTGAAAGAACATTTTCACAAATAAATTTAAATAAGACTAAAGTGAGAAATAAATTTGCAACAGATACTTTAAATGCAATTTTATTAACAAAAGACTATTTACGACGTGAAGGTATTCAATGCTTTGATGTGGAAATCAATTCAGATATAAGCCAAAAAATGAAATCAAAAAATTTGTACGGTTAGAAAAGTCATATTTTTATAATTTTAGTTATGTTTGTTATGCTTAGTAATAAATATTAACTTTATCTGCAATGGGACATTGAGTTAAGTACCTGAAATTGGACATTAAGTTTTTATATTTTTTCTTCTGTTTTTGAACTTTCTGTTCTTCTGTTATTAAACTTTATTAAATACATTTCAATGAGTTTTAATGACCTTATAGCAAAATCTTGAATTAAAGTTTTTTATTCAATTATTTCAAGATTTTCAAGATATTTGCATTCAAAATTTAAGATTTTTACATCATTTCGTCTGGCAACGCTGGTGCAGACACTGGTTCTGGTGATTGGACGACCCACCACTGGCCACCATGACGAGTGGCGGATTCTGGTTTTGTTTTCTCTTTCGGAATGAGTGTTTGTTTTCCTTATTGTTCTTGTTACTAGAAATAACATCTCTAAAATGTAGTTCACCTTGCTTTATCCTTTTCTACCACACTTTTCCCCTTTTTTGTACGCTTTTTCAATCGAATCTACCACTGGTTTTTCAAAGGAAGTGGCAGCACTGGGAGGGTCGTGAAAATGCAGAGAATTTTCATACTATTTGTAAGATCGGGTTGTAATATCACCACAGGTGACTGGGTGGTGAGTGGCGGTACGGTGAGAACGGGTCGTAATAATACGACCCCCCATATAAATCGTTTCAATATAAGAGACGCGTATTCTTTCTGTTAGATGTTCTTTGCTTATAATTTAAGCAACTGATTTTTTTTTTATTTTCAATTCTAATTTTAAAAAAAAATTTTATATCTGGATCCACAGGCAAATAAAGTTATAACAAATGGCAGCCCGATATGTTTTCTTTCTAATGGATTTCAAAAAATATCTCATATAGAACAATTTTATGGAAATTATGGTGTTTGAACAAAATCAAAGCTACTTTTATATGAAAAACGTCTGCAGTAAAGTAAAACAAGACAATGAGTGTGTAATTTTGGCCGCCTACCGGTCTATTATACTCTATTCAAGTCGTACTTTATGGCTTGTATATTCCTGGGGTTACGCATGAACCAATCTGCTACCTACAAAAGAGAATCACACAACATGAAAATTCTGTCCTCTTGAGAACTATCTTATACGGTAAGCCTCGTATAATGCGGAAGGTTAGGTTAGGTTAGGTAAGAGGGGTGCCTCACTTAGACCTCCAACGGGTCCATTGTGCCCCTAGAGCTCATGAGATAACCCTTCAAGCCGTGGATTTATCCTGCTTTCCTTGGGAAACTCAGGATATATCCAAGACCTTTAGCCTAGATCCATCCTGCCTCACTCAGAAAACTCAGGATCTCTCTGAACTTTATACTTTGAAGCTCCCCCAGACTTGAAAACAAGTAGCTACCTAGTAGCCTACCCATTTTATTCATCAGAGCGGGGCATTCGCAAAGCACATACTTGACGGATTCCATTTCCTCCGAGTCCCTACAACTCCTGCAGAAATCGTTCGCCGCCATTCCCAGTCTTCTAGCATCGTCCCCTATGTCCCAGTGACCCATCATGACCCCTACTGGATTCCTGGTATTTGCTCTGCTGCTGTTAAGCAGTTCCCTTGTCCTTTTCCTGTCATATGCAGGCCACAATTGCCTCGCAATACGACAGGTATCCCTGCTGGTCCATCGGAGACCTGCCTTTAAATAGACTTCCCTGATGATTTCCTCTTTTAAAACTCCGATTGGAATGCTCACGTAAGCTACAGCTGCGGAGCTATCCAAATCGGAGCACTTTTTGGCCAACTGATCAGCCATCTCGTTGCCTGAGATATCCTTATGGCCAGGTACCCAGCTTAGGGTCACCTTGTGCCTTACAGTCAATTCCTCAAGCCTGGTTTTGCATAACTACACCAATTTTGATTTTACCAGCCCAGCATCCAGCTCCTGGCTATCAGTATATATGCAGATATGCCGTGCGGGCTCTCTGCACATGGATATTAATGTTGCCGCCTGATAAACCGCTGTGAGCTCCGCCTGAAAAACACTGCATTTGTCAGGCAGTCTATAAGACTCGTGCCACTGGAGATCTCTAGAGTACACTCCAGCCCCTGTTCCCGCACTTGTCTTGGAGCCATCCGTAAATATAGAAATATCGGATGTAACGACCACCTCCTTCCCCTCCCAGTCACTCCTGGTGGGTATCGTTGCGTTGATACCCCCACCAAAAGTCAGGATGGGTACTTGATAGTCTGTTTCTACCGTGCAGTCCCTACAGTCAACCTTCTGGAGTATATTGGAGTGCCCAAAACCCCTCTCCTTCCACCAGCCCCCCGCCCTCAGCCTGACAGCACTAGTTGCCGCCACACCCTTACAATAAAGGTCCAGTGGCAATAGGTCAAGCATGACCTCCAATACCGCCGTGGGCGTGGTGCACAGACACCCAATTATACCCATACAGGCGGCTCTCTGGATTTTTGACAGCACATCAAGGTTACATTTCCTCGTCAGTGCCGTCCACCAGACCGTAGAGCCGTAGCAGAGGATGAGCCGAACTATGGCTGTGTACATCCAGTGTACCACCCTGGGTTTTAATCCCCAGTTTCCTCCAAATATTCTCTTGCACGTGTAGAAGGCCACACTGGCCTTCTTCACGCGTTCTTGTAGATTAGCCTTCCAGTTCAATTTGGAATCGAGGACGACACCCAAATACTTCGCTTCACTGGAGAGAGTAAGCTCCTCTCCTCCCAGCATTGGAAGTCTGAAATCGTGCACCCGCCTCCTTCTAGTAAAAAGGATTAGTTTCGTCTTCGAGGGGTTCACCTCATTCCACTATTATTGGCCCAGCTATCCAGCTTAAGCAGCGCCCACTCGAGCCTTTCGCTAATAGTAGAGAGAAATTTGCCAGTTACCAGGATGCATATGTCATCCGCGTAGGCAACTACCTTGAAGCCCTCTCTCTCTAACTTGATGAGGATTTCATCCATTACCAGTAGCCACAGGAGTGGTGATAGCACCCCCCCCCCCTGCGGTGTACCTCTAGAAGAAAAGCTAGGTTCCACAAAAAATTCGTAATAAATAATCGCGTTATGCGAAACTCACCTCTCATTCAAAATGAGGGGTTACGCTCCAAATTTTTCTTTTTCCTCAAATAAAACACCAAATACGTATATGTTTATTTTAAGTGAATTAAAAAGTAAACTTTATTTAAAATTATTAACAAAAATTAAGTTTGACATATAAGGTACCTATATATATATATATATATACTTTACATACATGTATACTTCATTCAATCGTCATGCCAAAAACTACCTCAAATACAATTTTTTTTTTGTTTTTTTTTTTTTTAATTTAAATTCTTTTTAATCTGAATCACTGTATTGTTAAATCACATTTCGTTTAAACAGTAATTATTAGAACTCATGATTCTTCCAATATGGTTTAGCTGTTATGAAGTCAGTTATAGGACCATAGGTACACTTTTTCTGAAGCTCTTTTCCAATTTCATAGTATGGTGCTACAGAAATATCCAACTGCCTCTTAAATTTGTTAGATTGCTCCATTGACAGATCATTATCCGTAGAGAAATATTTTAAACTTTTAGTCAAGTTCAATCTTTCTCATAAGCTGTATAAAGTGAAGTTTTGCAAATTTATATTCTGAAGGGGTAGGACATACGAACCACTATGTGAAATTTGCAAAGCTTTTGCAATATTTGACCACTGCCGAAAGTGAAAATTCCAATTATTGATAATTTTTGCTTATTTGTTTAGAGATTGCAAACTTAGCAGATTATGACCAATAACGATTTGAAAGTTTGAAACTCAATTGCAGAGCTTTTATAATTTTTTTAAAGATGGCAGCCAAAAAATCAATTGTTGCACCATCGATTTTAAAAAAATATGATGCGGGCAACATAAAAGATTGCAAATTGGTACAAATGTTCAGGTAAATCGGAACAGCTATTCGACCGTTTTGCAGCACTTTTGTAATTTTTTTTGATATTATTTTGCAAAAAAAAAAATGGTATCAGGGGGGAGGGCGACATTTATTGCAAATTTAACACATTATATATATCAGAATAAACATTTCTTTAAGTTTGCAGGACTTTTGAAAAAATTTTATGGAAATTATTATATAATGATGGTTGCAATATTAAATTTGTAGTTCTTTTACCTCACCGAACATTCCATCCAAATTGAAAAACTTTTGAAATTAATATGAATTGATTGTCTTTATTGACTGGCCTACAAATACATTGTTCTGATCGTCGGGATCAATATTTTGTTTTGAGAAACATTATCTGGGTAAAAATCGAGAAAGAACTTTGCTGTAGTAGAAATAATAAGGATTCCAGAGACAACTTTCTTCTTTTAATATTTTGCATTTATTCTGCACTATTTTTTTTTATATGTTCATCCTTTAAACTTAACTTTACAGATAAAAACCGAATGAATTATTTCAGCAGAATGAGCTTAATCATCCTTTTTTCCGTGTATAAAAATATTAACTTTCCTTTAGGAAGGAGAATACACTATTCAATTATAATATTTTTCTAGTCCCAGATGTATCTGTATAAAAATGTTCGAGCCTTTGTAAAATCGTCGAATAAACAGACTTATTCTAGCCAAAAATACATTGTGATATGTATAAGAAAATAAAAATAATGAAGGAAAATCGCTTAATAAAAATTTTTATTTCTTATTAGATGGCAAAAGAAATGAAAGAACTCCACACACTGCAAAGAAAAAATAAAAGTTAAATTAAGAGAAAATAATACAAATTCATAAAATTACTTATAACAAATCCAGAAAATATATAAAACGTAGCACTGCAATCAACTTCTAGTAAGTTTCCGATTATATTACTACCAACAACACTTCCAAGTCTACCCATCATTAATGATATACAAACAGCCATTCCACTATAATAAATAATAATTAGTTTATCTAAAAATTTGAATGGAATATATTAATTATTTTACCGTAGATGTGTAGGTATTACATCAACAACAGCTCCATTGACAATAGATACACACACTCCAGCTAGCATCAAATAACAACAGAATAGTAATACTATAGCTAATGGATCAGTAATCCATTGTAATGCCAATCCAGCAAACCCAGAGCCCAACATTGATGCAGGAAGTAAAATTTTCCTTCCTATTGGATTTATAGTGGCACTGAGAATTACGTATCCAATTATGTAAAAAGCACCTAGCGTAATTGAATCCACAAAAACCTTAGTGTTAACACTGTCGTCACAGAACTTTAAAAGAAAATTTTACAATTTGTTGATATTTTTCCTATAATTTTTTTACTTCTTCAAATACGCTGGAGTTATTAATCTGTGACTTATTTGTGTTCAAATGAATCACTTCACACACAGTTAAGTATTCTTGTTCCGACATTGAATTCAGTCTATTCTGTATCTCAGGATACCAAAGTCCCATTCCACCAGAACTTAAAAAAAATTTTAACATGTTTTCATATATTTGTGTACACATTTATTCAAATCAGGTTACCTGAAAAATACTCCGAATTGTAAAACACAACAAATGAAAAAATTTCGCAAATATGGTTGCCTGAAGAGAGGTACTGTTTGGTTCCACATAGAGTTGAATATATCTAAACTGCTCTTGATTTCAATTAAATTACTATACAATAAATAAAATATGAATATTACTCACCAACCCTTTTTTCCGGCCAAGTTTTCTATATAATCTTTATCCACTTCCCGTTGTAATTTTTGAACAATGAAATTTTTAGAGGATTCCCCTTTATTGCATTTATAGATCCAATGAACAATTTCCAATGCTTTGTCATCTCTGCCTTGAGAGAGTAGAAATTTCGGACTTTCGGGCAATTTTAAGAAGCATAATGCTCCTAAAAATCCAGGTAGGGTATAGAGTATAAGCAAAAGCCTCCATGGCCGGAAGTCGAATCCATCGTATATTGGAATGGACCAAGTATACGGAAGAATTAACCAAGCAATTCCTAGAAAATAAAATTATTTTTATTGAAAGTATTGTTAATTATTGTTTTGGAAGCATTGTTTATAGTAATGATTTATACTATTACAAGAATACCTCGATTTCTAACGCTTAATTTCCGTTATTTCGACTTATAAACATGGAAAGACAAAATTTCATGACCTTCAGAAGGACTGCAGATTTTTCTATTAATAATAACCTAAATATTTAATAACAGAGATAATGGAAAATATTGCGTGACGTCAGAATGGCTGGACCATATTTATTTTAGACAATTCCACGTCCAATAATTTCGTTTTATTTTTGTAGTTGTCATGATTTTATACCTTTAAAAAAATCGAAATGGAAGCTGTGGAAACAAAAAAATACTGCTTTTTCTACTAAAAATATTTTAACCCAAAAGGAGTTTACTCGAAGACACTCAGAGTGGACAGCCGATGGTTTTGAATTGGTATTTTTACTCAATTTTGGCTGATGGTTTTTAAATAACTGCACTGACTTAAGATTATTTGGTCCGATGACACAAAAATAAACAGATATTAGTCAGATAACCATACGGTAGTACTGGGAAAAAAATATATCCAGCTTGGAGTAGTGAAACAAACAATGAAACATGGAGTGGATCCATTCCTCTTTTGGGATGTATTACCCAAAATGGCGTCGATCCGATCTTTAGAAAAGAAGGTATAATGAGAAAGGAAGATATTTTAAATATTTTGAAACTAATTTTCATCTAGCAATTGAAAACAGTGAACTTCCAGGGGAAAAAGTAATCTTTCAGCAAGGTATTCTCTCTAAATTTTTGACACATTGCAGCTGACACAGCACATCAGCTGTATCTAATATGTATGTATGTATAGAAAAATTAGAAAATCTTTGATATCTTAATAAATTTTGCAGCAAATTACAGAAATTGTGTATAAAATGAAAGTTTTGATTATTTTAGATGTTTTTTTGTAAAGCTTTTCTGATAATTATGTTCAATAAGGTAAAAAGATGTAATTTCAAGCTCAAGTAAATATCTAAACAGAAACAAAAATACTTTTTTAAACCATAAATGTATTAACATAATAATTATTTTGTAGCAGTCAAATATTTAATTAATACATAATTAATCTTTTCGTGGGTTGTTTTTTCTTTTTTACTCCATTTAAATTAGTTTTCATGCTATAAAATGAACTTCAGTACAAATAGTCACAACATACGTACGTGAGATGATATTACTTATGAGGATGCTAACTTGTGGCATAAGAACTTTCATTACCTAGTCATCGTCAGGTATTTTCAAAGGCAAATAGTTATATAAACCCAGTTTTAAATAAAATTCACAGGTATGAAACTGTTCAACATTCATATTGTCTTTAAATATACACAGTTTATACTGAATACATTCGCCTTACATACCTATTCGTATCCTTATTGAACTTAATTATGATAACAGCTATATAAGAAAACATCTAAAATATTCACAACTTTCATTTTATACACAATTTCAGTCATTTGTTGGCAAATTTATTAAGATATCAAAAATTTTCTTATTTTTCTATATATTTTTCTATATATATATGTAGAGTAGATATTAGGTACAGAGTGACGTCACCGCAATTTTCTCTCCAGACAAAATGGTGGAACGTGGTTCTTACCGAGAATACCTTGTATTCTATATACCTTGGTACCTTCATTCCCGTCCCTGAGTTTTTCTAATTCCTAGTTCTGAAAACTGACCCTTCTTCTAATTGATAGCTCTTGCATAAAAATGAATTGAAAATACTGTCCACCCTACATTTCTCTCGCTTCCCCTAACCCACCCTAAAGAGAGAGTGGTTAGATTTCGTGTCGCGTTTTGAGCAAAGTAGCATAATTTCAACATTTTCAAAACTTTTACCACTTCTGAGCAGCTGAGCACTAGATTTTGAGACGTTCTAGAGTGTTTTTTTTCCTGGGATACCGTTTTTTGCAACAATACTGCCACTCTACACTAACCCTCAAAATTTCGTCCTGAAACAATTTAGATTACGAATTTTTCACTGGACTAATTTTAATTAAATTTGTACTTTCCGTTAGAGAAATGTAATAGTTTTAGAAATATCGTACAGCACGCTTGTCGGGGATCTCCTTTTTAGCTGTTTCAAGCATTTCTTTTTCTTACAGTTTTATAGGAACTTTCTGTAATTTACAATACCTATTGATTTTCAAGTTAATATTAGTCTATATAACATCCACACTACTAATTGTTTTTTTCTTTTTTACTACGAGTTGATTTATTGCGTCGCCTTTAACTTAGATTTATTCTCTGTAGACATAAGAAATAAATATATAAATATTCTATATATTGCCCTAAGTCATCGCTTAAGATTTGTTGATTGTCATCACAATAGAAATGTCTCAACAACCCATATACAGATATATGTATGTATGTTTGAATGTTAACCTTAATTAATTTTCACTAGATAAATATTATGAGTATACAATACGACGCGACACAGTACTGAATACCTAACAGTTAAATCCGAAAGCAAACAAACAATAAATTTGTAACATTGCAAATAAGGTTCACTAAATAGAAAAGATAAAGAAAATTTGATGTAAGTAAAGTATATAAATCTTAATTCTTACCCGGGATATATACAGCGGCAATGCCCACAAATCCGCTTGCCCATGATATCGTGACTGGGCTATATTTTGCTGTGTTGAACTCACCTAGGTAAGCGTATAAAGTCGCTGATGGGCCGGATATACTGGAAATTATAAATAAGAACAGCTTTAAATAAAGAGATAACCACTTTTAGCAAATACAGGAAATAATGATTTGAAATATTTTAAAGATGAGTATGCTTTAATTTAAGAGCAATTAAAGAGCAAATATTCATAAAAATAACTCAAGGCGTCTGAACAAATGCTAATTCTTTTTATCTTGGTTGTATGGGTGAAGTCAGTCTTTTTTTAACCTGTGCTTATCTTCGTTTTGGCTCATTTTTGTATAATAGAGAAGAAAATGCTTTTGCTCCGAGGTTATTAAATTTTCTAAGAAAAGAGAAAACTACATATTATGTATGAGATAAAAAAAGACTGAAATGAATGAAATCGTTAAAATAAAGTAAATAAAGTTATTTTTAAAACTTAATTGGAATATTTCTATTCATAATTACATCCTCTTGTCCCACTTAATTTCCTGTTGAAGAATTTATCTCTCAGGTTCCAAATAAAACACCTATTAAAATGAATAACAAGGATAAAGTAATTGAATTATTGTTGCCTCTCAGGACTCCAACAAAACTCGTTGTCTCTTTTAATTAAACTTTAGTACATTTAAAGGGGAATTTAATTAATTTTAGATGCAAGTTGCTTTTTACTTTTTACTAGAACGATTGACAAAATCCCAGTGTTTTCTTTTTTTACAATACCTATTGTTTTTTTAATCTGAATAAGCCTATTGCCTAATCACTTACAAATTCCCTGCGGGCCTGCCAGGTACAAAGTGTTTTGTATTTGCCGCCACAGACTCTCATAAAACAGGTATATCGTAGTGGTAGAGTCCAGAGCCTTTAAGGTATGGCATCTGGGTCCATATACGTCCAGTCCGACTCCACTGTTCGTTTTGGAAATATCTCTGGACTACACCATCGATCCTTATTGGAAAGACGGTTTAGTGGACATCATTGTTGTCGGTTTTCCAAAACCACATCAAATGATCCTACAAAATCCACCTTGTATATAATAATATACAAGAGGAGATCATTAGGGGCACCTATCAAAAGGCAAGCCTCCAGTGGATCAACAATCTGCCGTATCGCGAGGCAACTGTGGCCTGCATATGACAGGAAGAGGACAAGAGAACTGCTTAATTGCAACAGAACATATTCCAGATAATCAGTGGGGCTCAATATGGGTCATTGGGCTATAGAAGACCATGCTAGAAGACTGGGAATAGCGGTTAACGATTTCTGCAGGAGCTTTAAGGATTCGGAGGTAATCGAATCCGTCCAACACGTACTTTATAAGTGTCCCTATCTGATGAATAAAAGAGGTAGGCTATAAGGTAGCTATTTTTTTTTCAAGTCTGGAGGAGCTGCAAAGAAAAGCGTTCAGCGTTCCTAAGCGAAGCAGGATGGATCTAGGGTGATTTTAAAGGTTATCCCATGAGGACAAGGGGCACAATGGATCCACTGGTGGTCTAAGTGAAACAGGCTAGGTACTTTTAACGGCACCCCTCTTACCCAACCTAACCTAATTATATCAGATATTGTCGTCACTTGTTTGATGCATATCTGCTGTCCGCAATTTTTAAAATCTGTCGGTGTTTACCTACTTTTTTTTTCTATCTAAAAACTTTTATCGCAGTTTATAATTGTGATTGTTTTGTATCAGTATTATGTCCTCAAGTATCAGGGATGCACCGACGGAGAGCGAACGGGACCCCTCGTTTTTTTAACTCGCGTGATTGGAGAGGCTTTCATGATTTTTGACTCCCAAGATCTCAAGTTGAAATTTTGATATGTTTTAGTAGATAAATAATATAAGGTAGAATATAAGAACAAATTAATAAAATTAAAAGTACGTCTTCTAGGATATTCAAGGATAACGGATATAATCCTTATCCTTGATATCCCTTTGCCCATATATTTTAGAGACTGCATTTTTCTTAGATGTCTTAAAATCATAACTTTCAAATGAGAAAATGACTTCCTATGAGAAAAATGCTTACAACAGAGCACTAATGCCGTGAAAGGAAAAACTTTAAAAATATATGCGAAATATAGTAGCTGAGGTGTATGTGACCCAAGTGCATGCAAATGGGTTTTCCGGCAGCAAAAACGTCCCGAGGAAGTTTTTTGAATTGGGAAAAAAGTATACCAGCCGATAATACTCGGCGGGACCGTTAATTCAGCATACAATACACGGTATTTGAAACAACCCCCCTCCGCTCCGCAGGGGTTCCTATCCCCTACCTTAAAAGAATGTAGAGACAAATTTTCTTCTACGAATTGTAGCTGGTAATGAGCTGAAGCGAACAGTAAAGCCCGTTTTCCGATCGGACATAACTCTACCGAGTTAGAGCCGATATAGGTGTGAAAAATCTAGTACTCAGTTCGAACAAAAAAGACGGAAATACTAAAAAAGTGAGTATTGGGATGTCTATAAATAACTATTTAAGCCTCCGAAGTTAGGATTTCGGGTACTCAAACTTCTTCTCAGGACCTAAGGAATTCGGTTCTGTACTAGATCTCCCAAAATGTATTAGATCAAGCTTTTCTCCAGCTTTCCTCCGCTAGATAGAAATAAACGCATCGTTTAAGACATGTCTCATATCTGGAGGTGTCGGGCCTAAAATGGGCATTCGCCTTTATCGGAATATTATATTTGAAAATTGGAAAAGATGGATAGCTTTTAATTTTGTAGGTGAATTGAATCATAGAAAATATTCAGTTCCAACCTAAAGTGAACTAGGGCGGATCCAGATCAGACAGTTGATATCATTTTGGTTTTGATAGAACTTAGAGCGAATGTCTGCCAGTAGTAATCAAATTTTTTTGTTTTATTTTAGTTATTAGACATGAATCACGTCTTCAGCTATATTTAAATTATTAATATAATAAACTAATGTAAGTTCAAATACGTCGTGTTTTATTATCATCCAGCCTAAGCCTTCTGAATTACAATAATTGTCGAAAAGAATGTAATCTTATTGAAAGTCATTTTACCGTTTAAATTGGATATCCCAACTTTTCATAACAGTGAGATTAGATTTACATATTTCAACAACAGTAAAATTGCAAATAAAGGCCACCTTTTATATGACAGATTTTGGAGCCATCAGAACAAAACTTGATGGGCATTCAGTTGACAGATACGGCAGCCGTGTAATAATAATAATTCTGCATGCCTTATTCGACTGGTAATTTTTCAACTACTTGGAAACTAGTCCAGGTTCAACATATTCTCAAAAAAAGAGAGGCTAGCGATTACTCAAATTTTTTGCCAATTCCATTCACTTCGATTATTCGATTATTGAATCTATAATTATACTCGAAATTAATAAAACCAATCAACTCATCAACGATCGAAAATATGACTTTGGGACTGGACGTTCTTCTAAAGACTTGCAGACTTTTCTTACGGAACGTTGCAGCTGTAGTGCCCACAATTTTGATGAATACAAAATGTGTTGGTAAAATTTTTAGCTAGATTAAAGAAAGTAGACTCTCTCCTCCTTTTCTGTTATGGATAGAAAGTTTCTTATCTGTACGCCTAATTTTTATTAATAATCTGCTTTCCATTACTTTCAATCCCATCCATGGTTTTCCGATGGCTGTACAGTTCGCTTACTTTTTTGACACTATTGCGGATGCCACATGTGTAAGACGAGATTGTATGATTAGATCACTGAATAACGATCTTGACAATATCCTCACTTAGGCAAAACAAATCATATCATATTCAATGCGTCTAAGACCCAAAGCTGTCCCATCTTTAAAACAAGATCATCATTGTACTACTCCCGTTTCTTTTGATGAAGCATTAATTTCCTATAGACCATCTATAAACTTTCTTGGCAATTATATTTCCAGTAAGTAAATCTGGACAGATCACTTTTTCTCTGTTGGTAAAAAAACATCGAAAGGTCTTGGATTTTTGAAAAACTGTAAGAAATATTCCAGCCCATCAAATCTACCGTTTTGTTTCCCAACAAGTTCCATATCAGGCCTCGAAAGCCCAAGAAACAATTTTTTTTATATAGTAGTAACCGTAAGTTTCCAATACAAATTATATAACTTAAGTTATATAGTCTAGTACTCGAAACCTCTTTGTAACCACTACAAACCCCTTAGAGAACTTAAATGGAAGATTATATAAAGATTACCGTGACTTGATTTAGGTAACCGTAGTTACTAAAGGGTCACCAAAAAATTTACTACATTTTATAGTGGGTATATGAATATTACCCAAAGCTCCCAATTTTTATTAAATACTGGAATGCTGTCGAGTTATATAAGAGTAACCACGGCTATCACAATAAACACTTATTACAATTAGTTATATAACGTGGTGATGAAAACAGTTATAAAACTTTCTTATATATACCTTCTAGTAATTGGTTATTCTAAGTTATATAGACCGATGATTGGAGCATTTCCATCACTAACTTATAAAACCTTTAGTAACTTACTTCCACGATAACCATAAGTAACCTTAAAAAACTCTAATATAACCATATCATCAATTGGTAATATTATAAAACTATTATATTACCACCCAAATTCTTATATAACCGAGTAACCATTATGTACCCCTTATAAAACTACCCATCACCCTCAGTCACCAAAAATTGGAAAAATTGTTACTTGGGTGGAATACCGCGTTATTGGATATTGTCCAAAAGAGAGCTTTCAAGCTCATTGGTGATTTGGCAATAACTTTTCATACCAGCTTCCTCCAACACCGCCGCAATGTGTCGGATGCATTTCGCTCTTGCATTGCTACTTGGTCAAAGTTCCAATATAGTCTAATGCCCTGTAGGTTGTTTCCTATACGCAATTTTCGTACTGCAAGCTGCACATACCCTTTTACCCTTTAAAATGCTTTCGGCCGTACTGTAAAAATCCGTGATGCTTTTTTATCCCATACTGTGCGCATCTGGAACAGTCTACTATCTTCTGTGTGACATACATCAGTATCTCCGATACTCTCCTCATGTCCTCTAATCCCTTCCTTATCTCCCTCCTGCTATCGTATGATTTGCATTATAGGGTATCCCTGAGCTTGGCTTAGTAATATAAAAGAAAAATGGAATGAAATGCGCAGTGTGTCACACAAATATGGAGCATCAAAGACCCTTTTGCAACATTTTGTTCAATTTCAAACGGAGCAAATTTTACTCCATATTTGTAAAATTGCAGTAAAAGTACCACCTACCGTTATTAAAATCAACTGAACCGAACTGAAGTGACAGTCATCAGCCGATCATTAAATTTTACAACTTTTTGGTCTTTTTTAACAAATAAAAATTTTCTTTTGCCTAAATGCTTTGCAACTACAGCCGAAATTTTCTTATTAACATTTAATTAAATTATTGATATCTGTCATGATATTTACTCACATGCAGGAATTATCAAGTCACATATAAATAAAATTTTGGTCCACAGTCTGTCACATCTTCATTTCCTTGAAATGATTGAATTTCAAATTAAGTTATTATGGAAACAGTCTGCCTAGGGTGTAAGATAACAAACTGTCAACATTTCAAATCAGTAGGCCTTAAGGCAAGCTTTGTGTATACTAGAGTCATTTTCAGTAGATAAAAAGAAATTTTACCAAAGCGGGCTTCTTGAAGAAATTTTTTTTTCACGTAATCTAAGAAATAATGTAGCAAGTGTTATGCCATTTTGAAGTCCTTATTACATGCGTCAACTTTTAAAGTTATTTGCCAAACTGGCGTAGTACATTTTTATACCCTAGATGAAATCTAAGGGGTATACTAAGTTTGTCACTCCGTTTGTAACACCTCGAAATAATGATGGTAGAGCAAAATGGATTGGACACCCATACATAATATTAAAAGTTATTTTGATTTTTGCATGTCCGTCCGTCCGTCCGTGCGCACGATAACTCGAGAACGCGTATACTTAGAGAGCTGAAATTTTGTACATGGACTTTAAAAAAAAAAGTAAAATTAAGTTCGAAAATGAGACAAATCGGGCAACTCCTTCGTAGGGTTGCCATATAAAAATCTCGTTTTCCGCTATATATTTGGACACTGTCTAAGAACACGTCAACGTAGAGAGCTGAAATTTCGTACATGATGTTTTTACTACATTAGCAATTAAAATGTCTGAAATGGACTAAATCGGGCAACTCCTTCTTGGTGTTGCCTTATAAAAATTTAGGTTTTTTACGTATACTTTGAAAACGATAAGTCCAAGACATTTTTATTGTACTAAAAACCTCTGCAGAATACGAAATCCTATAAAATTGGTTTTAATCATTTTTTCTGTGCGACAAACCGTTCTAGAAATATATGCGAAAAGCAACTTCAAAATCAAACTTGAATAGATCGGTGACCATACGAAATTTAATACGGGCATTCATCTAGGGTATCATAAGAATTGGTCTTAGACCAATTCTAGCATTTTTACTTGTTTTTCATTACAGTCAGTTAAAGTTGGGTGAAATATTAAATTTCGGCAAAATGTGACATTTTCTTCCAAGCTGGAACAGTAGACTTAGAATTTAAAGCAGCAGGTTATATAAGCACTATTCGGGATTACATAGGAAAAATAAAATTGAAAAAAATTAAAGATTTGTAGCAACAGGAGGTAAACAAAACCATCACAGGGTGTACATTTTCTCGAAAAAAAATTAAATGCCTATAATTTAAAAAATACATTTTAGACTTTTTTTTATATTTTTCTAGTAACTATTATGATTTGGTCTATCACCCGATTCCGGCTTGACGACGACTTCCGGGACAACTCTATATATTTCTTTAGGTGGCAAATTCCGCCGTTAAGCCATTTTTCATTAAAAATACGGGCATTTTCCAATTTAAAAAGTATTGGTTTCCTTTCTTTTCGAGTTATCTCCGAAGCTCTTAATCGAATTTAAAAACTCATTAGATATGTGATTAGGGGATTCTAAAAGCAAGCCTTCAAGTTTATATTTAAAAAAATTATACAGTCTCTTCTGTGCTGGACGACCAAATTGAGCTTTTTTCAGGTAACCTCAAATTATCTTGATACAACAAAATCGATATTTCGATTTAAATATTCAATAGTTTTCAATAATTCTTCTTTCATAATATAGGTAAGATATGCCGCAATACTGGCGCGTGTAAATTTAAGAGGTGGGTCCAGCAGGGTTGGGAGGTGGAGATAAAAACGGCAAAATTTTTTGATTTTTAAAAAAATAATTTTTTTAAATCAATTTTTTAGTTTGGAAATTACCTAAGAGGGCTATAAATAGAAGTAGTGGGTCAAAACCCTCATTTGTCCTAAAAATAACTCTTTTCACAAAACCTCGATTGGTTTCTTATTACCGAATGTGAAATGATTTCCATAACATACTCGTACTACGTTTCATCGGTCATTATATTAGTTTCAACGCTATCTTTCTGCTAAATTTGGAAACATTTAAGCCATTTCTAACTCTTGAATTTATCTATAATCTGTCATCTTTAATTTAAGAAAAATCACAAGTCCTTATTCCCAGCCGTGCACACATAGGTGCGCGACTGAAACACCACCACCCTTTATCACGGCCAAATTCCAACTTATTTCAACGAAGCCGAACATCATCACAATTTTTTGTGCATAGATAGATAAGATTTCTAGGTTCAAATTAAAAATAGAAAAAAAAAGTACTAGAAGTCCTCAATAGTAAAAATATTATTTTTTGAAAAAAAAGCTATATTTAACAAAAAAAAATCGTTCGGTGCTGCTATATTTTTTTTTGTAAAAAATATAAGCATTAAGCCTAGTATCGAGTTCGGGCAAAGTAAAATTTAATGCGGTCTCATAATTTTTCACATTAAAATCGCTGGTAAAATTTTGTCGTATGTTAAATTGCAGAAAACAAAGTGACAGCTGTTTAAAAAATTTATCACTGAAAAACTTCAAATTGTTTATAAAGCTTAGATTAAAGTTTTTACATTTTATAATTAAAAATGGACTTAATTAATTTGAAAATTGTGAAGAGAAATTAAATCCTTCAATAAATTAACAAAGCAATCGGAAAATTTTCATTTAAAATTAAATCCTTCAATAAATTTAAAAAAAAAAACAATCTGAAAATTGTCGTAATTTTACCAGCATTTCAATGCTCCGCGCATTAAAATGTTCAGTAAAATAAGTGGAGACATACAAAACGCCATCTATTTTAAAATAGAGAAATATGTACTTTTTACCAGTGAACTCCGTACTGCCCTACTAAATGTTTCAGTAAAATTGTTGCTTGTGATTTTACCAGCGCTAAAATTTGTATGGAAATGGCACATTCTACTCGAACTCGATAGGCTTTAAGCTTCATTTGGCATTTCAATCAGAAAAATCGATTGCGTTGTTTTTGTAAATGACGTTTCATCGTAAAATCACTAAATTTCTAACCCTCTAGTGGTGTGTGGGAGGGGGGGGGGGCGGTCGTAGGAGGCAACAAAAAATATGGGTGAGTTATTTTAGTATTCCGATTCCCCATAAACTGTGAATGTTTCATCCAAATCGGAGGTGGTCAGGTGCGATAGTACCACGCCACCAGATGAAGCGAAACATGCATTCGAGCGCCGTCTCACAATGAAAAACATTAATATCGGCGCCGGCGTGTACGTGTTAAGATAAAAAAATAATTAAAGAGACATTTTTGCCTAAAAGTCCTCGTCGATTTAGCTTTATTTACACTTTTAGATAGGAAGCATCTAGTATACTATACTGGCCTTAGGATGTTCATGTGATAGTTGCTCGTAAGATCCTACGAAGAGTTATCTTTTGACAGGTCCTCCAAATAAATTCACGTGTTGACTTGTTTTGTTTGCTCCCACTTCCCGCATTCCTTTTCACCTTCTTACCTTCCACGACATTTCCATATGGCATAATATTTTTGATGAAGTGGCAGTGGCAAGTTAGGCAGGTTATTTTGTAAATCCACTCCACAATCTTCGCAAGTAGCTAGTTTCAAGTATGCAGACCTATCAAAACCTCCTACAAGATGAGAAATTAATAGGACTGCACGCCCTCTACACTTACCCTACACTAATACGACAATTGTGTACTCCAGAATGTTCAAATGTCTTTTTAGTTACAATGTTTTGTGTAAAACTTGAATGCGACTAGAATTTTACACAGAAAAATAGCGAAAGTCATCCAATGTTTGTCGTCAATTGAATATATGACGTAAGACTATTATGGTTTGGCATTTACATACTATAAATTGAGATGATAGATTTTTTAATGACGATATATCCAATGGATCAAATTATTAGGAATATAAAACTCAGCCTTACTAATTGCTATACATCAATACTCACCCACCAGATTCCTTGATTCAATCCTTTTAAAGTATGAAATTTTACTTTTTCTAAAGTAAATCGAAATGAAGCAATTGATGCGACTCATCGGGCAAAATCAATTACAATTCCAAGATAAAATTCCTCCTAGATTTATAAAAACAGCATAGTGCCGTCGTAGTATCATCTCGAAATTATCAATTTCCATTGAGACGAGTTATAACTGCCAGCATTGATGGTATAATTTATTGCCTTGACTGATATTTTTCACGATAGTCTTGACATTGTACATATTATTAATTTTACCCTTGCCAGCTGCGATTAAGAGCGTTTTTATTTTTAATTCTTATCTTTACTTATTATCACTTATGATTTTTTTGAAGTTTTCCTAGTAGAATGTAAATACTGGAGATCTCAGTTTACTCAGAAACTAAATCGTGATACTCAACCCTTTTACATCATACATTAAAAACAAATCTGAACAAATAACACTCACAGCATTTAAACAACTCATGTTTACTTTTAGATACCTTCAAGCTACTCACAATTTCTTAAATGAATATTCTTTATATCAATCTGGACAATTTTACAGTTTTATTATCTCATAATAATCTTTTTTTATTGAGATTTATAAGCGTTAAAGTTTCAGCCTCAAATTAAGTTTAGTTTTTAATAAACAAAAAGCTTGTCTATATCGAATTTGATGAATTTTCATCGAAATTATTTGAATGCCATAAGGGCGCATTCAGTTCCATTGATATTTTTGAGAATTTACATCATTGGGATGGGAGTCACCCAATATGTACCTTCCTTACATGCATACTAGTAAAATTGTTAGAGATATACGCATACCGTAATGTCATAATCTTATGTCAAGAACTATTTTCTTCTAATTTATAGTACATATCCAAATCCAGAAAAGCTATTTTGGCATACTTTCCATCCACTAGATCTTTTAAATGCCGTAACGAAATGTATGGCTATATCATTCTAATTATTTGCAATATTACCATGTCGCATTTAATTGTCGAAAATGTTAGATAACTAGAACAATATTTACAATATTTATGATGGCTGCATCTACTGCGATTTTGGATACAACCTACATATCCTCAATGTCAGATATTGGGGGCATTCGCTACAAAAAGTAGTGTAAAATGGGGCATGCCAACTATAAATACCTACAAACTTTTTGATTAATTTTGATTAAAGTCAGTTTGATGTTTAGAGTGAGCAGCTTACATAAGAGCGATTACCAACATAAATGATTTTTCGGTGCAATTTAAAAAAAATAATTGTTATATTATCATAATAATAATTAATAAGACTTAATATAATCCCTAACATTCAATTAAATTAAATTCATTTATTTATAAAATTGTACACAAAATTCACGATATTATATTTGAGTACAATTTATTATAATTTCAGTGAAAGATAAAAGTAATATTTTTTCTACATCTCATTTTGTAACTTTTTTTAATGACTTTCAGTTTAATAAAGACGAAAACTTTCCAGAAAAAGATAAAAGCTTAACAGTAGAAATCTGTACACTAACTACAATTTAAGAAATTAAAGATTAAGAATTAATGAAAAAAAGAACAATAGCTTATACAAGTTAAGTACAAGGTAAACAGTAAAAAGTAATAACTTTCAATTTGAGAAGAGAAGAATTAAAAATGAAATCAAAATTTACAAGGCGTGATATGTGTAGACAAAGTGTATGCAATCTTAAAAGGCAACTTCAAGTTTTCGTTTGCAAACCGAGTCCAGTTTAGGCAAGATTAGGCTTCTGTAAGTAAAGTGGGGCATTAGCAACACCTTAAGCAGTCTCAGCCAGAGGTTCAAGGGCAAAATATTGGCGGGGGTAGCCACAATCTTCTTAAACTAGCATAGACTTTACCTACTGTGGTCTTAATTTGATGACAGCATTTCGAACGGGTATTGAATTTCACTCCCTGGTTTGACATGCAATCAAGAAAAGGTAGTCTCACATTATTAAGGATAATAGGAGGAATATTATCAATATCAAGGCCCGAGGTATGAAAAGCAATACATTGTGATTTACTGTCATTGAGAAGGAGCTGATTATCTCTAGACCATTTGCAGATTTCAGATAGGTCATAATTTATTCTACTAATACAGTCTTCAATGAGGGGGTGATTCTTATTTTTTGTTATATGTACTTTAATGTCAGAATATACGACAAAATGAAATGAACTTTTATATACTGTTTTTATTCAGCTCAACAAGCCTTCCATTACGTAGAATGAGCTGAAAGTTACACTTCGCATTAGAAATTCAAAAAAATTACTTCTGATGCTCTAAGTAGGTGTAGAATATCAATTTAGCATAGTTTAAAATTCTTATCACAACTTCGGAAGCAGTTGACTAATTTCTCGTACTTTTAGGTGTATATTCTGATGTGTACACACTGCAAATTCATTTTAATTCCTTTTGTGGTTGATGAAAACGATGAATTAAAATGAATGTGGTGAAAACAAACAGTACGACAAATATATGAAATGTTAAAATGTGTGACAAGAATATACGCCCAACCTCCGACAAAAGATCAGAATCAGTACGCTGCGCTGGTACTACTGAATATCGTCTGCATACACAAAATTTATTTTTCTACGCCTCTGACATGAAAATATTTCCCTGGTAAGTACTAAATACACACATAATTCATTTACTACAAAATAAAAAAAAAGTATTATTAAAATATCTTACTATTCCATAAGAAAGTTTGGAACCAAATCTCCATTTTCAGCTGTACGTCACACCAAATCGGGTTTTCCGATCATTTCGGAATTAGTACAAGCAAAAATTGATCCAACCATGTTTCCATAAATGAAAGGAAGTGTAGTCCGTTAAATTCTCATAAATCTTTCACAAGTAAGGCTTGGATACTTGTTCTAAAGGGAAGCTATCATCTTCTTTAACGATATCCAATGATTTATGGTCAAATACTTCAGTTATCGAACCTTATATCCTAGGCAGAATGTCTCCATAATAACTTTATTTGAAATTAAGTCATTTCAAGGAATTGAACAGGTGACTCAATGGAGTGAAATTTGCTCCATTTGAAAATGAACCGAAATGTTGCAAATTGGTCCTTGATGGAATTCATTTGTGTGACACACTGCACATTTGATTCCATTTAATTAAAAATGAAGTCATTATGGAGACAGTGTGTCTAGGGTATTATGTATCAAGAGGGTCCTTGATGGACTTAGTTTGTGTGACACACTGCACATTTGACTCCATTTAAATAAAAATAAAGTCATTATGGAGACAGTCTGTTTAGGTTATTATGTTGCAAATGGGTCCTTGATGGACTTCATTTGGGTGACACACTGCACATTTGACTGCATTTAATTAAAAATTAAATCATTATGGAGACGGTCTGTCTAGGGTATTATGTTGCAAGTGGGTTCTTGATGGAATTCATATAGGTTATACACTGCACATTTGACTTCCATTTAATTAAAAATGAAATCATTATGGAGACAGTCTGTTTAGGGTATTATGTTGCAAGCTGGTCCTTGATGAACTTCATTTGGGTGACACATTGCACATTTGACTGCATTTAATTAAAAATTAAGTCATTATGGCGACGGTCTGTCTAGAGTATTATAGTTGAATTTAAAAAAAAAAAATCATGCAAATTTGTTGTTTTATCCTTAATCCCATTAAATTGTTACACCACGGATATTATTTTTTTTATAAGTGAATTACGCACATTTCCTTTTCACTTTTCGCAAAACATAAAAATATTAATAACTTTTGAAAGGATGCAGAATTTAAGTAATTGTTTTGTCTTTGTTTTTTTTTAAGACTTTTAACTTTTAGCGCACTTAGAAAGCCATAAATTATTATATTGCATCTATACTATGACTATTTACCCTTTTTCAATTAATTTATTTTCACAAAAAAACCACTTACCATATTCCAGCACAAAGTCGCGCTATGACGAAGAGCCAAAAGTTATTAGTAAAACAAGAGGCTAAAGAAAATATATTCGAACCAAAAAGCGTGTACATGATAAGCTTACGTCTCCCGGACGTATCAGCCACATATCCCCATAGATGAGAAGAAATCATTATACCTTTGGGTAAAATAAAATTTTAATGTTAATGGACAAAGTTCAACTTTAACAATAAGTTTTGTTTTTTACCTATGAAGCTAACAGCACCTAAGAAACCCTTTTCTTGGGGAGTTAAATTTAAATCGCACTGGGATGCGATTCCAATGATCATCATTCCCATTGTTTCATTTATCACTGCCATTAATATTATACCACTTATGAGTAAAATGATTAATTGCATTTTTCCAAAACCTACAATTAGAAAAAGAAAATTATATTGGGAAATGACTCAATAATAACTACATAATATTTTTAACAGTGTAGTCACTGTGATCTCTTTATATGCATTGTGAGAACATTTGGATAACTTAATTTAATTTCGCTTATTCGTGATAAGTGCTATAATAATTCACTGAATTTAGTCAAAAATATACCTAATCTACAGACCAATTCTGGTGGCGATGGTGTCCTGAATAAAGTCTCAAAAGTCCCTTAAGTGGAAATATAAGCATAAAAAGTGGCAATGTCCAAATGGACTAAAATCGTGCTCAAAAATATTTTTCGCGAATATCTCAAGTTTTATTGACTCTCCGACAAAAATACATCATACCAAACAAAAAGGAAGAAATTCTCTAAAAAGGGTAGCGTTTTGTATAAGCAATCTTTTTCCAATTCTTACATTGCTTTTGACCAATATGTTGGATAATTTAAGAACTCTATTTCACACCATCCGTGGGGTTGAGTACTACTCGTGTTTTTTCTTTCATTATAAAGAGCAGGTTTTTATCATATCCACCGATTGCGTGCAAAAATTATATTTGATCTCGAACATTTTTTTTTATCAATAGATGAACGAGGAGCAGTTAAAATTACGAAAAGATCCACATCTTCCTCAATATCATAATCATGGTATCTTAAGTGTTGTTGCAATTATCAAAATGTCAGGATGATTTTCAGCATAATTAACAATAAAACTATTTGCTTCAAACTTTTCTGTCAATGTCGAAATCAATCTGCTTTTATTTTTATTGTTGGAAAGGAATTTCTCGGCTCACATGTGCACCCATCTGGCCAACCGGTCAAGTTGTTCCATAGTCTTTACACTGTTGCTTATATTTTCATAACCATCAAAAACAAAAATGGAGTTCGTGCCAAAATGATTTTGGACATATATTTAATATTTGCTTGGCAAATAGTATCATAAGTTTCTTTTTGATGTCACATAAGACATTAGAGGTGCCGTGTGGATAAAACTCATTCAAAATATTCAGATGAGTCTCTCGAACGGAGATCATGGTAAATCCTCTTTTTTGGGTAATAACGATTTTGCCTCCATACTTCTCTTCGAGTTTTTTTTTAATAATTTTGTCTTTAGCTGTATAATATGTCAGTAGATAGTCCTTTCAAATTAGTCAATATAAACAAAGAAGACTGTTTTCAATAAAAGAACAAAATGTTTCCATTGCTCTCAGGACATTTTCATAAACAGGATAACCTCCTTTTATTCTTCTCTGACACTGGCAAGTTAATTCCATTGCAACAAGTTTAATGATATTTAAAGTCAGCTGCAAGTAAATCTCTGTCGAATGTAACATAGTTAATAGTTTTTACTAAAATTTCGCACACGGGCTTTTAAAAAAAAGTAAATTTAAGTTCAAAAATAGGACAAATCGGGTAACTCGTTCGTATGGTTACTCAAAAGTTTCGTTTTTCACTATATATTTGGACACTGCCTAAGAACGCAGCTATGTAGAGAGCAGAAATTTGGTATCAATAGTAAATAAAATTTTAAAAATGGACTATATCTGGCAACCTATTTTTGGTGTTGCCATACAAAAATTTAAGTTTTTTATGTATACTGTAAAAACGATGAGTACGAGACGTTTTCATTGTACTGAGAAGTTCTTCAGAATATGAAATTTTGTTATAATCATTTTTACTGTCGGACGAACTATTCGTTCTAGGTTAAAAAGTACTTCAAAAATCAAACTAGCAAGATGGGTGACCATATGAAATTACATATGGGCCATTCATCTAGCAGGGGCCGCCAAATTTTTTTGACTATCGACCCCATAAAATTTACTAATTCTCTCAATCTATAAAAATTTTTAAAAAAAGGAAAAAAACTTTGTAATTCTTAAATGATTTACATACTTTTTTGTTACAAAGTCTAATTTTTACATAAATCAGTGAGAAAATTGTGCTTGATGATTCTTGGCAAGATAACCAATATTTAGTTCGAAGTTTGTTAGTTTCAACCTGAAATCGCCTCGGAACCCAAATTTAATTTATTTATTTCCTTTGTTAGAATAGAATTGCCATGACTGGAAATGCAATTAAAAAGGGTAATGATGCATTACACAGCTTTGAATATTTTTCCGTAATATTTATATTAGTCCAAAATTTACTTATATAGTTAAATTATTAAAGAGCGCTTTTGCTTGAAGATGAACTAATAATTCACTACATTCGTCTTGGAAAGAACTATAAATTTTTTCAACTTGAGTAGTAAATAACGCGATAATCTATTGTGGGATGTCCATATTTTCAATATCTTCAAATTGTAATTTAAGATCATGGCGCTATTCTTGAAGATGTGTTGTATATATTTCCATTTCTTCGTCAGTTATATCCATGTACCGCAAATTTGAGAAGTATTGAAAATCTTTACGCAACAATGAATACAAGTTTAATATTACTAGAAAGCTCAAAATAATTGTCCTTGCTTGAATTAATCAAATATCTTTTAATTGGAGACGTCTTTGAATGTCATTTATTGCAACTAAATCTGCCTAGTAAAAATTTTTGTTTTTGTTTTTTTGGACTTCTTCATCTAAAGCTGGATTAATTTTTGGAAGAAATTCGATAACTGATTCGAATAATTCAACAAATTATTGCAAACTAGCACGTCTTGATAACCATCATACTTCGGTGTGTAATAATAATTGATTTGATAGTTTATAATTTTCCTCACAAAGTTTAGAAAACAGCCGTGATTTAAGAGGTTTGGCCTTAAAATGTGCTTAATTGAAAATATAATAGTTAACAGTTCTATCAGCTCCTGCGATTTACACGGCGATCATGTGATCCAACTTCGTATGCCACTCATGAAATCTTTACTCCACACACTGTCAAATATGCTGTCCAACATCAGGACAGAAACACATATCAGGAGCTACTAGAATTATTAATTGTTACTACATATTTCTTTAATAGAGTTCACTCAAGAATGACGAATGCGTGTCAAACATCGCCCTACACGGTTCAATATGTTGTCAAACACGTAGCCCCGCCAACTAAACTAATTTGATTTTTGTCCATAACCGCTTGTCACACTGCTTGTCACATCGCAAACAGTCCCACACACGGTCAAATCTGCGTGATGACAACATCGTTGTCCTACTCGAGTTGGTCAACATGTGTGACCATGAATATGACATGAAAAAATGAAAAAAAAGAAGAAAGAGATGAAAAGTTTGAGAAAAATAGAAAAAACAATTTTTTTATTTATTTTTTCATTTGTTTTTCAAATCACCCAATTTCGCTAAGACTTAAAACTCGTCGCCAAAAATTAATGAGTTGTGTGATGAAATAACAAATTAGAACATTTTTTAGCTTTTGCTATATACCAGAGAATCCCAAAAAATTCTTTCTTGAACAAAATTAAGTTTAACCCGGTAAAAAGTCCAAAAGAGTAATCTTTTTATTTATTTTTCCTCCTGGGCTCGTATAAGAGTGTTTTTTCCTCATATAATGCACACCCAGAATTTATTCTGAGTTTATATGAGAAGAGATCAGTTTGATCTATTTTCAAGCGTCTGCAGCAGGCAGAAAACCAAGCTGCACCGATGAGTGGAAGGTTTTCTGCTGACACGAAACGCTTCTTCTTCTTCCTTTTTCTTCTTTACTTTTCAGCCCCCTGCGTGGCGTATACTGGTTCGATTCGCTTCGAATGAATCTGCTTCTTTAAAAAAAATTTTACATTTTTTTTAATAAATAAAAAAATTGTTTTTTTCTATTTTTCTCAAACTTTTCATTTCTTTCTTCTTTTTTTTATTTTTTCATTTGTTTTTCAAATCACCCAATTTCGCTATTTGGGACCTGTTGATGAGTCAAACCAAGACTTGAAACTTGTCACCAAAAATTAATGAGTTGTGTGATGAAATAACAAATTAGAACATTTTTTAGCTTTTGCTATATACCGGAGAATCCCAAAAAATTCTTTCTTGAACTTCTTACTTAAGGGGTTAGACCACCTTGAGGTTTTCAAAAAATCTAAAATTTTTTTTTGTGCTATATAAATTGTTTATAATCTTAAGAATATTTTAAACGTTTAACCATTTCAAAATTCACATTACTTCCGATGTTATAGCAAATAGAAATGAGCGCGGCAGGGAGTAGTTGTTATAACCTAGATGAATCCATAGGATATACTAAGTTTGTCATTCCGTTTGTAACACCTAAAAATAATGATGGATTGGACACGTACGCATAATATTAAAACTTATTTTGAAATGTTTGTGTCCGTTCGTCTGTCCGTCTTCACAATAAGTCGAGAAGGCGTTGAGTGCTGAAATTTTGCATACGGGCTTTTAAAAAGCAATGAATTTAATTTCGAAAATGGGACCAATCGGGCAACTGCTTCATAGGGTTGCCATACAAAAATTTCATTTTCCACTATATATTTGGACATTGCCTGAGAGCGCGTCAACGTAAATAACTGAAATTTGGTACATGGTGCGCTGTTATAGCAATAGTATATAAAGTTTTAAAAATCTACTAAATCGGACAACCCCTTCTTTGCGTCAGCATATAAAAATTTTGATTTTTTACGAATACTCTGAAAACGATCAGACCTAAACGTTTTTATTGTACTGAAAAGTTCTTCAGAATATAAAATCTAATGAAATTTGTTATAATCATTTTAACTCTCCAACGAACCGTTCTAGAAATATATACAAAAAACCACTTCAAAATTCAAACTTGCACAGATGGTGACCATACGAAATTATATAATAGCTGCATCAAAAAATAATTTCAATTTTATATATTATTTTTCTGAGCGCCAAGGTGGTGCAACCCATTCCATGCTGTCCGCATTTTATGCATGTTTGAAAGTTCATATGCATGTGAATAAATGTTTTTAACAATGAAGATTAATTAATTTGAATACGGTTCAAGATACGGTTTCTTATTGTGTGTATATTTTGGAAATCTATACAACTTTGTTGACACAAACAGCGAGTGGATAATGAAACGTAAAAGAAGTCAAGTTTCTGGATCCTCAAAATAATATCTCGGTTTACTTAAAAAAAATTATAACTCTTTTCTTTAATAAAATCATTTTTTATATACTTCTTACTTATACTTAGTATTGCATTTGCATTTTGTTATTAATCTGGCCCACTATTAGCGCGGGACAAAAGATGGCTCTTCAGAATTTTAAGTTTAACACCCCTGATCTTGGGTATAAAAATTTCTGTGTTTCGATATCACTACACTTTGATATATGTACTTATGATATTACACAGAAAATAAAGGTATAACTTTTGTACCCCTTACGATTAGGGCTGTTGCTTAAGAATTTTTTTTTCAAATTCTGTTTTGGTTATTTCTGTAATTTTACTGACAATATCTATCACTGGCCGGGAAAATTTTTGGAGTCAAGTGTATTCAGTATTGACTTTGATCTATCAAAGCAAATCTCAAGAATAGGTTAATCCTAGTTTATAGGGAATTGTCCTTACTTGGTAATAAATACGAAAATATCTTAGTTGGATATGAATCTAGGTATTTTTGATAAATAATTATATTTTCACATCCAAATTTATTTACTTCCTAATAAAAATTTATAGCTCTTAAAAATCATCAGTTAATGGAAAATCACAGATCTACTGTATCAAAATAGTAGGTGAAGCAAAGTTTGTCTCGCGAAAAGTCAAACGTTACAGTGGTTTTAGATCCAAAAATTTTTAAAAAATATTCTGACAATTTTTCAAAATTAGCTCGTTGATATGCCCACAGTCCCCATAATATGTCAAACAAGCTTTAGAAATAAGTTAGAAGTATGTAGAATTTCTTAAACCTATGTGCTATGTTCATTTTCGTATTCTTCAAAAAGATGAAAAAAATTAAAGGTGAATCCCTGATATAAATTTTTCAGTAAGCATAATTTGTAAAATGGGACATCAACATTTTTGAATTAATCACAAATCAACTGATGCAGTAATTATTTAAACATTCGAGGCATTATTCTAATTTTATTATGCCATCGTATAATTTTTATATACAGCACATACAAAGTGGAAAAACAATAAGTTTTTCAAATTTCGCTAGTTTGAAGATATGTGTTTTGTTGGAGTTAATAGCAAAACGAGCATTGTTCTCAAGCAAACGAATGTAGTGATCATAACATACATAATTTAATATTTTGAAGGACGAAAGAAATTCAAACCACAGATATCAAATATCTAGTCGAAATGAGAAAAAATATAAGGAAAGAGAAATAACAACACGAAGTGTGGCCTTACCAAAAGTATCAGCGTCATTTTGTTTGTTTAGCTCGCAGCTTTTAGTTGGCGTTTCTTGCAAGCACATTTTTTCGGAGCTTTTTTTTATTATATTGAATTAAAGACAGATTGACAATGGACGAGTGCTAAGTTACAAAGGCAGCAGTTTCTTTTATTTCTGAAGTGTAAATCGTTTCAGAAAAATTGAATACGTGCTGATGATAAGCAAAGAAATATCCAATTAAACTCAGAGCTGGCGCCAATGGTCGCTATGGTAGGCCAGGGCATCACAATTGTTTTAAGATCTTCAATTAATTTATGAATTAAAAAAAAAAATCAATGGCTTTTCTACCACATCAGGCGACACTATTGTAATCATTTACATTCTCACACCGATTTACTTTGTTAATCATATAAAACAATAATTTTTTTTTTTTTACAATTTAAACAAGTTAAAAAATGTTGAATCGCAAATTTTATTGGATAAATGCAAAAAAGTTCAAAGGACATTAAGAGTTTATCGTGAATAGTGATGGTCCAAAACTTTGGAAAGAGTTCCGAACGCGATTGCATTTAGTGCCAATTAGTCAATACACTCCTCTTGATGCATCAAATGTCTTGCGAGTATTAATAACAATGCCGGTAATCGTGGCATCAACTGAGCGCTGCTTTTGAAAATTAAAATTAATTAAGACCTACTTAAGAGAGTCAATAACTTAGGAGCGTTTTGTTGGTCTTCCATTTTTGTCAATTGAAAATTAGATAATAAAATCAATTGATACGGAAGACATTATCTATAAGTTTTTGTCCATTAAAGTGCGTAAAGTTACGTTATAATTTCATTATCTTTGCTTGTTATTTTTTTTCTAGTACATTGAAATTATGTATATACCGCGAAATCTCTTCCAGTTTAAATGAAACAATGTCCAAGTTAAATGAAAAGTTTTCCAGCTTAAATTATACTCTTTCAAATTTAAGGGAAACCGGGTCCTAGTTAATTGAAACCTGACTTAATTAACAGAAATAAAATAAAACTATTCCATCAAAATAAATTTTTCAAATTATTAAATTTAAATTAAACAAATTAGGATTAGAATGAGTGCAGAGGTGCAGGCTCTAATTTCATCAGTATGTTTATTACATCAAATTAACTGTTTATTTTTGAAAAAATAGCATTTTTTTTAGGGTTTCAAATTGGGGAATGGAGCCATAAAAACACTTTTTTTTGTTATAGTAATTAGTTCATACTTCTAAGACACGCATGTTGAATATTGCCTACCTTACATAACATCTTTTCAAGAAATCTACGACATTTTTCGGAATTACATGTGATGTTGTGAATTATCTTATAATAAAGAGTTTCTTCGCTATGTACATACTGTATATGGTGGACTGAATCTGTATCCTGGATTACATTCAAGATTTTAGCTTTAGAGTATTTTGTGCAGATTATAGCTCACTTGTTTGCAGATGAGAAATTGTAAAATAAGGTAATATCTATATGAAATTTTGTACGGCGAAATTAGCTTTTCCAATACTTTGACAGTATATGTAAAAATCAATTTTAATTGTGAAAAGAAGGTAAATCGGAAACTTATTTAAAGTTATTAATTGTAATGCGAAGCAATGGCAGTACATTCTACTTTACCATCATTTTATAAATTTATTGTCACTTCATAAATAAAAAGCCAAGTAAATTTGACAATTTGTCTGACAGTTCACACATGCACGAATCTTTCTATAGCAACGTTTAGCTCCAGTGAAAGACCATAGCTTAAAATAGCTTAAATCATGCTCTCGAGAACTGTAAAGAAAACAAGTCTGGCGTTAGTAGAAAATAGCTTTTTTTTAAAAAAAGCAGATAACAAATTCAAATGCATTATGTTCGCACTCAGAACAGATTCTTTTCAAAAACTGATAAAATTTTTACAGACGAAAACCTTTCAAGAGCAGGGAAGGAAATAATAATTAGATATTGATTGGAAATTATTTTAATACAAATTGCTGCGGGTATTAAAGATTGGACGTGAGAGAAGGATAATTGCGGCGCTACGTGAATCGTAAGTAGATTGTATTAGGATTTTACCATTTAGGACTCAACCAAGATCTCGGTACAAAGAAATTGATAGCGAAGCGAGAGTCCGGCCATTACATAAGACAACGACCCGTACTGCATACTTATATAATCTTTTCGATCAAGTCCGATACCATTGGCTCCGATAATCTATAACCACGTTTTATAAATGTACTACTTCCAAGTATCGATCAATATATTCTTCATATCTTCGACTCGTACCTGACCTTGTCTATCTTTTCCCAATACTGGAAAAATGGTATTATTCTACAAATCGCCAAAAAGACCTCCTCCAATGATTTTTCTGATGAGCATTCTATGTTTCCTCTCGCAAGCGCTGGAGAAAATCATATTCTGGCACATAGTGAATTACATTACAAGATATATATCTTATTAGTGACTGGCAATTAGGCACAGTTTTGAAACTGCAACAGACATTAGAGTCTCCAGCGATGAAGATGACCCCGCTATCCTTACTTTAAGAGCGGTTAATCATGAGAAGCTTTTGTACGTTCTCGGACGCTGCTATTAGACTGATGCAATCATTTCTGAACGGCTACGCTCAATAGGTAATTGTGGCATATTCAGTTTCGGGCTATCTTATCTTATCCAATTTCCGGCGTCCGTCAGGGGTCAATCTTGGGACCTTTTCCTTTCACGTTAGTCAGCAATAATCCTGTGAATGTTCTTGAGGACGCAAGAGTCCATCTCTAATCTAAAAATGATCAAACATATCCTGGACGTCCCATCTCCCCACAAGAGGATTGCACCGAAAGACTCAATCTTGATATAGCCAGAAAAAGAATACCGCTCTTATTGAATTACGTCCGATTGTCCTTAACGGGATTTCATTACATTGCATGGGGAGAGATAGCGTAGAAACTTATGTAGCGCTTTGTTTGAATCGAGACTGAAGTAGTTTTAAAGCGTCCGGTGTGAATCCAGCCTTACATTCAACGTTGCATCAGATTTATATATGGGCTACGACGATTTTACCACATTTCTACATATAGAATACTCCTGTTTGGGCGTAACCTAGTATCCCATCTTCAATACGTAGGTATCACTTATATTTTTATTCAAATTACTGCAATCATGTAGACCGCAATACTTGACTCATGACTGACTTTATCAGTTTTTTAACTTCTCAAAGGCATAGGAAATTATTTCACACAATCAGCCCTTCAAAGCTCATTCTTCGTTCAGATTGCGCTCGCTTGTGGAATGCTTGTGTATCTGCTCAGCTTGCCTTTAAAAGAATCCTAGTCAAATTTGATTAGTATGCAAATGGTCGTCTGTAATCGCCAGTATACTCTACTATAATTGCAAATATATTTCTGCAATTAACTTATTATTATTGCTTCTATTTCTTATGGTTAATGTTTCTTTCTTTCTATTTTTCATCTTTTATGCCATTTTTGTATAACCTATTGTTTCTATTTATCATTTTTCTATTCTTTTGTAAATTTTCTTATAGTCAATTCCAAGTGCTTATAGCTTAGCCAACAGTTTAGAATGTGTATACAATTTAACAGATTTCTGATTTTGTGTAACTTGCCGAGAATAAATTGAATTTGAATTGGAATTTGAAAAGCACAATCAAATAGATAGTTTTTAAGTTGTTGCCATCCATGGCCGTCTTTAGCCTCGTGGGGGCTCAGGTCACTTTAGAATATGGAGACCCTCTAACCGAAATTACTTTCTACACTACTTTGAGTTATCAACAGGAATAATGTAAAATACATTGACAAACACAACACGAGAAGCACACCGATGGCAAGTTTAAAGTATACAGTCCCGAAAAGAAAGATATCGTAAGTTGGCGTTAAGCGGAATTCCCGTCCGAATGACGTATTTGAATTAAAGGGAAAGTCCTGATCGTGCGAGGCGGTTTTGTCGATTTGTAATCAAATTATTCAGGGGAATAACATTAGCCAGACAGCGCTGCCAGTATTATGTTAACAGGGCCCAACAGTATAAAAACTTTTTCTGATTAGCAAATAGAGTTTGGCTACTGAAAGTAGGTACCCCATGAAAAAAGCTGGATATTAAAAAAATTACGGGGCTGCAAACACTATCACTATGCAAAGGCAATGATTTTTTTTATATATTACTTTCTATGAATCCATGTATCCATGTATAGAGTTTCGGATAAATCCGATGGTCTACTTTCAGGAGCCAAAATCTAACAGCTAAACTAACTGGTAATACATAGGTTGTTTTATTGGTTAGTCTACTATGATAGAGACTAGGGGGCCCAATACATCGCTGGGCCCAGGCCCTGCGGGAAGGCAGTGTCGGCATGATCTGAACTGAATAGTATTTCCTATATATTTCGATGGATAATTCCTGCTAATGATGATGCAAATTTAGTCATCTCTTTAAGAAATTTGACAAAGAAGTGAACGAAAATCATTTACTGAAACTGGATCAAAGTATGCCAAATGTATTGCGGCAGATCCAATACCTAAAACAAACCACTCGAAATATTGATGTATACTTTCAGAATTTATTAAAACAATTTTCAAAATACGATCTTCACTGAATATATTTAGGCAAAAGTCGTTAAGTATATTAATTGAAAGAAAATTATAAGAACTTTATAGCAAATATCTACATGCATACATACATACTTTACGTTTCATTTAGCTTTTATCAACAAAAAGCTGCCACTGTATGTTTATTTAATTCAAGAATGTTTGTATCTATAGATTGAAATCATTATAGATATAGACAGATATAATTCAATCTCATAATAATAAGATATTATTCATGAAACAGAGGCTTGCGACACATACAAAATGTTTTTTTGCAGCCTTAATCTAGTTCGTTATACAAATGTGAATACTTTTTTTTTTATTCATTATATTATGTGTATAGATATGTATGTATGTATATGTGCTGTGTTGCAAATCAAGGCGCAATGTCCTACACAATCGAAAATTGCTTGACAGATTAGTTTGAAATGATATCAAAGTTAGCTGAACTGCAACGTAATACAAGAAAGAGCCAACATGTACGGATAGTCCGAATTCGACGATGTCCCATGTATCTATAATTCCGGTCTGGCCCCCGATGTTTTTAAAAAGATTGATGATGGAGAATTGTTTACTTTTTTTAAGAAATTATAATTTGTTTTTATGAAAGTCATAAATATTATGACTGCTTATGGTAAGCATCGGTTATAGAAATGGTTTATTATTAACAAAGGAAATGAATTTTAATCACTTTAATATAAATACGCAGGATGAAATCACTTCCACAAAAATTTACTTATTATATGTTCATGTTCATATACCTAAGAACTTAAGTTGTTTTAGAAATACTTTAGATTTATAATATTATACATAACACTAAAAAATTTCCATCGCACCTATGAGATTAAGGGCATCCTCAAAAGCGTACTCCTTTTCTTGACTTTCTAACTTTTCAATTTCAGTCTTTGATACATGCTGAGGCTGCTCAACAACAAAAACATCTGAGATCTTCGGTGCCATTATAACTTTGTATAAATAAACAATTCAATTCACTATCAAATAAATTATATAACAAGAAAAAAACTATTTAAATAAAAATTCCTATAAATACGAAAAACGACAAAATCCTAACATAGAGTGGCTCTCCACTCCACGCAGGTGAGAAACTAAATGATTCAATTCACAATTTCATGGGATTAAATAGCATCTTCTACGTAATTATTTTTATTGCGATAAGCTCTATCACTCATTTATAAGATTAGTGATTACAACTAGGTAAAAAAAATCAGTAATGCATTCGTTGAATGATAAGATGCGTTCTGCAGTTTAATTGGATGCAATATTATAAAGATTTTCTTCAAATAAAAATCTGGCAGAATATCTATGAAACTACTATTTTTTATAACGCTTTAAAATCTAGTTATACTTGAAGATAATTTATAGAAGTATTGAAATTGTATTTGACAAGATTTTTTATCTTTCTTTCGATTTAAACTATTTGGTTAATTAAATAAAAAGGCTTTAGCAACGCTACTGTATCCAAACTTATTAGATAAAATTCACACTGCATTAGAAAAACTAGAGTAGTTATATGGAGGCATCTACATGTATAAGACAAATCCAGTTATATTTTTATTTTATCGCCAGTTTGGTACAATAACTAGTAACCGAAAAGAGATAGAGTTATAATTGATATAAGACCAATAATATTATACCCTAGGTTTAAATAAATGTGAAATAAAGTGAAAACCCAACATTTTGTATGACGTCACCAAGAACGGGTTGCTCGATTTAGTTCATTCTTGAAATTGTTTTGTTACGAGCGTGGCTTTCGGTTCGTTATTTAAAACACAATATTTCATAAAAACTCACAATATCTGTTTATTCTACTATACTGTTTACTTCTATAAACTCTCAAGCAATTCTACTGTATACTTTAATTATTGCTAGTACTGTATTTCAAGTTATCGCATTCCAACTAGAATACTTTTATCTGTTTACTACGGGACAAGACTCGCTCCTGGCGTTGAAAAGTGCTGTATTTATACTCTACAATTTATCCAGAACCTTTCGGGAGATTTCATTCTAGAAACGTCGAATCTTCGGACCTAAAGTTGTTTATGTCCGCACTTTATAGAATTCGCTTTTCCTTTTCCATTGCACGTAATACGATTCTGCGAAAGTTGCTTATTTGCGTACTTGATTAGTCATTTCACGCATAGTATTCATATCCAATAGGTGTTGCTCGTCCTTTTTTATTGCAGGTAGCACTGCCCCCTTTTTAAATTTGTTCGTCCCAAACAACAGGTGGTCCACAGTCTTGATGCTCATAGTATTGACACAAGCGATCCAGATAAATGATTTGTCGTTTGCATCTTGTACCACACTGAATCCTTTATACCACGTTTATTATTCTAGTTACCACTTAATATGGTCCCTCCCAGTGTTTTTCTAATTTTACGTCGGTTCGACTTGTACAGCCAAACAAGATTACCTTCATTGAATCCTGTTGAATTAGCACGTATGTCATATTGGGTTTTCATCCGATCGGTATTTACTGCTAATTTCTCGCTTTGGTGACCTCGTGTACATCAACTCTCCTTTCCATTGGGGCTCTGACATTATATTTATGCATTTCCCCTATACTTCTGCGTAACAGCCCTTTGCAAGAAGCAAACTCAGTGCATCTGCGATACCACACCTCCACATCCTATCGCATATATAGCCAATAAAGCGTTTCTCGTATGTTAGAAATTATTTTATTCAGTGCCAAATGTCTTTCAGTGGATCTTGTAAGGTACCTGCGGCAAATAAAGCCCGAAGGGTAGATTAGATTAGATTTGTGAAGGGATGTATAGGCGTTAGCCTCGCAATCACTGCGACGTGAAGGATCTATTGTGAATCCCCGTCGAATTTACTCCATTTCTAGGTTCAGACTGTTAATAAATTCTAGAACCATTCAGGAATTGAAGTTCCACACGTAACTTGGTGGAGGAAAAGCACGTTCAAGGTGGAGTAATCTCCGCGTGGCCAATGCTTCGCAGTTGCAGAGCAAGTGCTCCGAGTTTTCGTGAGCATCCTGACAGAAGTGGCAGGATGAAGTCTCAGCCAAACCCAGCTTATTTAGGTGATACCACAAGGGCTCAAGGGGCAATGACCTGAGAAGAGCTCAGTAATCATTTTGAGCTCTGTTCGTCTAAGGAATAGGAGTTCTTTTGTTTTTCCGCCAGAGGTATCGATAAATTTGTTTGCCTGACGAAGTCCTAGTAGCCTTTTCCAATGCAGGGATTTTTGTTTATTCTCCCAGTTATTTAGGGCAGCTCTGAGGTAATACTTTGAAGTGCCACAAAATGGCTCTGGTCCGACAAAGTGAGTTTCCGCTCCTCTTTTGGCTAGGCCATCAGCAATTTCATTGGCTTTGTGGCCCTCATGTCCAGGTACCCACATGAGGATAATTTTCTTTCTCTTGATAAATTTTATAAATTTTTTAGGGTTTGTAGACATTCCCAGACTATCCCTGACCTGACAGTGTAGGACTTTAAGGCCTTGAGGGCAGCTTGACTGTCCGAGAGGATATTAATGGTTGAGGCATTTATGGCTCTTTTAATGCAGGTGTTGGCGCATTCTTCTATGGCCAATACCTTGGCTTGGAATACGGTAGGGGTAGAGCCTAGAGCCTGTGATATACTGGATTTGGGGCCGTATACACCCAGTCCGACCCCACTGTTCGTTTTTGAACCGTCTGTATACCACATCATTGATCCTTGTTAGAAGGACGGTTTAGTGGAACGCCATTGTTGTCGGTCTCCAAGAACCACTTGGAATGGTCTTACAAAATCCACCCTGGGTGTGATTATATCAGATATTGTCGTCATTTGCTCGACGCATACCTGTTTTAAAATACTTAAATAACCAACCAGATCCCCTGGCTTTAACTGTTTCTCCTTATGTACTCTAATTGCACTGGAGATCGCTTACTACGGTGGAAGGTTTAATAATACTTCCATGGCTGCTGTAGGACAGTTTCTCATGGCACCAGTTATTCCTAGACAGGCAAGCCGCCGGGTTTTTTGAAGCAGAGCCTCAGCCGTCTTTTAATTAGTTTTTGGCCACCATGCGAGGACCGCATAGGTGACCATGGGTCTAAAAATCGTGGTGTATATTCCAGGTAAGTTTCTTATTTAGAGTTACCCCCAAATATTTGACTTCGTCTGAAAATTTCAAGTCCGTGTTATCAAAAAGTGGAGCCCAAAGGGTAATAAGGCCCACATTTAAAAATTCCTACTAAAATGAATCGCAGCATCCTCATACTTTATGCGCACATGCATTAAGTCGACACGAACGCCGTCGAGAGAGCTTCTGGCAGCTGGCGCCGCCATCTTGCCCAAAGCGAACGGCACGTTACCGATAGGAGAATGCCTGCTTGGAATTATAATTTTCGTCTAGGCAAAATCAAAAGTTCCGTTGTTTAATTGCTATTTCCACATATAGTAACTTGTTTAGTTTGAACGTTAAGTAATGTAGTTTATAATTTCGGTGTTTATTTCCGCCCACCATTGTGTTTGTTCCTACATGACATATGACAAGATTTTACAAAATTACTAATTAATCAAACAAACACAATGGTGGGCGGAAATAAACACCGAAATTATAAACTACATTACGGGAATGTCTACAAGCCCTAAAAAATTTATAAAATTTATCAAGGTGAAACAAAGTTATCCTCATGGGGGTACCTGGACATGAGGGCCACAAAGGCAATGAAATTGCTGATGGCCTAGCCAAAAGACGAGCGGAAACTCACGTTGTCGGACCAGAGCCATTTTGTGGCACTTCAAGGTATTACCTCAGTGCTGCCCTAAATAACTGGGAGAATAAACAAAAATCCCTGTATTGGAAAAAGCTACAAGGACTTCGTCAGGCAAACAAATTTATCGATACCTCTGGCGGAAAAACAAAAGAACTCCTACTCCTTAGAAGAACAGAGCTCAAAATGATTACTGAGCTGTTCTCAGGCCATTGCCCCTTGAGCCCTTGAGGTATCACCTAAACAAGCTGGGTTTGGCTGAGACTTCATCCTGCCGCTTCTGTCAGGATGCTCACGAAAACTCGGAGCACTTGCTCTGCAACTGCGAAGCATTGGCCAGGCGGAGATTACTCCACCTTGAACATGCTTTTCCTCGTTTTGGAATTGATTTAGATCAAAACGAATAGTTGCTGTAAAAATTGTATAAGTGTGTAACAGTATATGAAATAAAGTTACACTTAATTTTGGAGACAACAGTTATATTTTTACGTAAATGTTAATTTCAGGTTAATTGATTGAATATACTACAAGAAACAATTACATCTTTTTTTTAATATTTTAATAAAACTAATATGTTTATAATTGGTTACTATTGAACGTCGCATAGAAAACAAATATTTTAGTTGAAAGGAACTTCTAATTTTCTTTACCACCAATTCATCGCGATATCTTCGTTAGCGTTTCTTTCTTGATAAGAAACTAGCGCCGAAAGATTTATTTTGGTACAGCTCATTGTAGTCTATTTTGTCATTGAAGTGAAAGTGATACTAATAACTATTTTACTATTGTTTATGTAAAATATATGGTAATATAAGGTACCTACTAGGAAATTTTAAAATAGAAGTTTGGGAAGGGGGTGATAGTACTTACCTAGAAAAACAATAATTTGTTTTTGGGAAGGGGAGAGGCTTCGCAACCGTTTCGAAATTACAGGGCAATTACGAAAATATACCAGCTTTTCTAAAAACACCATATATATTACAAATGGCAAGGTATGCGGTCACCGTTAAGACTTCATTGTAGACCTTCATTCCCTTTCAACGACTGCTCAATCAAGCCCATACCTTTTCCTCTCCGGAGTTATCTCGATCAGTTTCAGATTTTTACCTTTTTTTTATTACTTTGACCTTCTTCCATTTGAAAAAAAAAAAATATTACTTTAGAAGAACTGGAAGATGTGGACTCTCTCTCTCTCTCTCTCTCCCTCTCTCTCCTCTCTTTAATTTGACCTATTAAAGCTATGTTCTAATGGAAGCTGTAATAAATCTGTAAATAACGCAAACTTAATTTGAGTCTGAAATCATAACACCCTGATTGCTTTAAAAGAAATCTGCCTTTATTCATAATTTTGTGTGACTTAAATACTAAATTACTGCTATTATTATTATTATTATGCAGTATTATTGACACCGCGGTCAATAACTCATGCTGCTGACTCAAAAGGCAAAATTTGCATTTGTTGCCTGGTTGACAGAAAAACATGCGAACCTGGATGACAAGTTGACATTATTTCTGATATTCTGAAAGTGGCCGTTAAGCCGTGCGTTCAGGTGTACACACCGATGTGCTTTTCAGCACATCGGTGCGCACATCACATCATTGAAAAAGTAGGGATAGCACCTGAACGGTTGGTGTGCACTTCGATTCGAAATGTCAATTTTGAAAGTTCTTTAAGAACAAAACTACGCTAAACGTAAAACTACAAAGCGCACCGGGACACTACGCTACCAGACCGTAGCGTAAAATGTGCACATCGATGTGCTGGGGAAATGTCAACGCTTCGGTCGCCTGAACGATATGGTGTGTAAAAATGTGACATTATGTGACATTCTGCGTGCACCTGAACGCACGGAAGAAATTATTAGTGCTTAGCCTGCTAGGTCAACGAAGTAACTTATTATCCTGATATAACAAGATTAGAAGATATTTTCTTTAAATCTTATACCGCATCATAGTAATTAGCGAAATGAAATGAAGGTAATGTGTAACAAGAGCAGTTTTATTATTTATAGATTATACAAAGTTTATCCTAATGAAGAAAATGTTCGAATTGTACCACGACGTTTAAAATGCAATTAATTAATACAATACAATACAAAAATATTTTATTGAAAGACTCAAAAGACCCCGGCCAAGGCTACGTTGTTAAACCGTTATTATTAACATGAACATTAGCAAACAATAAAAAGAAGGTAAATTAAATAGTGTAGCACTTAAACTGTTAAGCAGGTATTTAAGTAGGTAAGAACAACACATCTGAAAGCCAGACTTGGCAACTTAAGATATAACATACAAAAAGTTGTTTTTTTTTCCTTTATATATGTATATATACATATAGCTGTGGGTTTCAAACCCTGACTAAGAAATGAATTAAAGACTGTTAAACAGATTCTAAACTTCAATTGACCCAGATTCAGGCCTTGAATCAGTTTAAATAATCAAAGGAGTTCTTTAGATTAATAACATCAATAAAAATAAATTAACAACATACAAAAACAGAAATAAATACTCCCAAGGACGCTTAAATAAATAATAAATAAAATAAATAATAATAATAATAAATAAAACCGATAACTGATCATCAAAGTCCATAAGATCAAATAACAGTCGAAACAATACAGGTAAGTACCAATTTACAGTACCAAGCAAATGCAGATTACAGATTAAATCCAACCAGTTACAATCAGGTACCTTTGTATTAGTCATAGTATCATTGTATTGTAGTATTGTATTAGTCATAGTAAATCATAATCAAATCACACTAGCAAGTCATAAAGTCATAAGAAATATCAAAACTACCCCAATATAACATCATCAAAACTTAACACTTAATACTCAATATACTCAATTCTCAGCCTTGACATTCACCAAATCAAATGAGGATATTCGAATTACAACAACCAATTAAGTCACAAAGCCCTAGTGAATTCAACCTTAACACTAACAAACTTTAAATACTGTAGAAACACTAGAGCGGTGGTCTGACGGCAACATGTCAAAACAAGCAACGCCGGGAGGCAGAGGGAAGATTCAGAACTTAGTGCCACCAGGAGCCACTCATGCATTCAAGGACCCCGTCTCTGAATGAGCTCATGGAAGCTGATTCCGTAATCTCCTTTGAGAGAGAGTTCCATATGACCACACCCTTAGAAAAGACCGTTCTTCCGCCCAACCAGAGTTCTGAACTCGAAAAACTTAGATAGAACGCAAGATAGAAATTCCTCCGCTAGAGCCAGCACATGCCATTCAGACGATAAGCATATTTCACACAAACATTAAGCGAACGAGACAATTTCGAGATTGCAAGGGCAGGAAGAGGATAGACAGCTGCATTCGCATACAGAAAATGTGAAAGAATCAATGCTCGCACCAGACCAGCCCGAATCGCCTCGGAGAGAAAGACCGACACAGCATAGAGCATCCGAAGGCAAAAATTGACTCGCGAGCAAATGCGGTTAATACGGGGACCCCAAATGATTCTCTGGACCATTAATAGCGCAAGATTCTTCACTTGATCTGAGGAGATTGGAATGCCTTGACCCAGAAGAGTAATGGGAGGGAGAGCAGCTGAAGAAACAGCATTATGCCCACTAGTATAGATTATTGTTTGCGTCTTTTCAGAATTTAGATCAAGTTCATTAGCATTGCACTAATTAGAATCACATTGATGTCAAATATCAGAGAAGGAAAGCCGCCCCTTGGAGCTCCAGCATAGATTTGTATGTCATCAGCACAAAGATGAAAATGAGCACCATGTAACTTCCGAGTGATATCTTTCATAAAGAGCGTGAACAAGAGCCAATACCGCCCCTTGTAGCACTCCAGATAAAACCAACTTATAGGAGGACATTCTTCCATTGGACACCATAATCTGCGTTCTTTCATTTAAATAATAGGAGATTAACCTACTTGCAGAAGACAGGAAACCAAATTAACTTCGCAGCTTATCAACCAGAAGCACATGCTGGACTGACTCAAATACCTTTTTATAACCAAGGAGAACATGAATGACATCATTCCCTGAATCGCAAAGCCAACGAATATCTGAGACCACCGACGGAAAGACAGTACAATTGGAGTGTTTATTCCTGAAGCCACACTGAAACTTCGAGAGGAAATTATTTATGCTAATGTGCTCCGTAATTTGGTCAGTCATCAATGACTCAAACGCCTTCGAGATAGAGGGTAAAACAGCGATTGGTATTCAGTCACCCACCGAAATTGGCGAGGAAGTCTTAGGGATCGGAGTGATGAGGCCAAGTTTCCAACAGATCGGGTTGCAATACCACGGTCAACATTATGAGAGTATTCAAGCACAGGCTCTTCACGGGTGCCAGCAGTCGGTTAAGAATGAATGAATGAACTAAACTGCACTGGATCAATACACGAACTCGTTTCAGTCTTAGATCCAATGCCCAAACTCCTAATTTTCTTCCAATTAATCGGACCCTCGAGGCAAGGCAATGCAAACTCTCTGCTCTTAACCCTAATGAAATGTCTTTGGATTGCTTGCTCTAGGTCTATTATCACACGAAATCGTACTGCAGGCGGCGAGGACTTAAATAAATATCATCTTTCATCACTACCAAAAAGTAGAAGTCGAAAAATTTTAAAACATCAATATATAGTATATATATTACAAGCGCATTAAAATCACATGTTCGATTAGCGAAGCAGCATAATAATTTTTAACCTGAATACGCTAATAATTCTTTAACGGCTACTTTACGACATACCTTCATAGATGTAATATAGGCCAAAATAAAGAGGAGAATCAACCCTTTCCAATTTTTGTAAGGAAAAGTTATGTTAAAAAGTTGTTTTTTTTAAGAGCAAAAGTATTAAAAAAGGCAAAAGATCCATAAATGTTTATTTTATAGCGCTTTAACTTGACATGCACTCCAAAGTGCATATCTTGTAACTCAGGAGATAGGATTACGACTATAGGTTTAAAGCTGGAAAAGATTTTCGGCGCTACGTAATCTTTCGCTAAACTCGGGGTGGATCACGAAACCTATATGGCAAATAATTAAAAAAAAATTGTCAGCAATATGATTTAATAAAACATTATAAAACATAACTAGAAAGAATAAATCGAATCGTCATCAGAAAGATGGTCTGCTAATTTATAGAGAACCTCCTGCCCTTTAGTTCAATGTGCCAGTGCTTCTTCTACAGTATGTAGTTTAGAAGAAACGGTCTGCCAAACTTCAAGTTTCAGCTTTTGTACCTCATTTTTTTGTGTTTGAAGCAAAAAAAACTAAAATAAAAACCTTATAATTTTTTTTCTGTCTTACTCCTGTTAGAAGCTAAGATTGTTTTCTTTAAAACGAACTTTGTTTTCATTTTGTACCTTTCACCGTTTATGAGTTATGACACAAAAATTTTTCCACTACATGTAGAAGAAAATCGGGATAAGTATTATAAAATCATAAAATACACGCCTCTCATTTTGAATACAAAGTAGAAAGTATGACGAATCGTCATTTTCTACCTGCTGGCATCTCTTTTAGTTGGAAATCTGCGTAAATTTGTATTAAGGATGGCTTACCTGACATCCTTTTAAAGAAACAAGCAATTTATTACCTGCAACTCATCTTATAACGGAGTTAATTTCTTATTGTAAGCCTTCCGAGATACGTGTGGATTCTCTGTAGCCCAGTGCTGTAAATTGTGTAAATTTGTTATCCTAGTTTTTGTAAATTGGGATTCATCGGTCCACAGGATTTCCAATGACGAATACGCGGACATAGTGTACTGTTACGGTTACAGCGACCGAAATTTCCTTGAGGCTCAACGCGAATATCATCGAAGATTTCCGGCGAGAAGGCTTCCATCCGTACGTGTCTTTCAAAGAACCTACCAAAGAATTGAAGAAACTGGCAACTTTGGAAATGTGTCGACAGAGACTTTCAATCCTTTAACGACTACAGTTGAAGCAGAGGAGAGGGTCCCCACGTATCTCGGAAGGCTTACAATAAGAAATTAACTCCGTTATACGATGAGTTGCAGGTAATAAATTGCTTGTTTCTTTAAAAGGATGTCAGGTAAGCCATCCTCAATACAAATTTACGCAGATTTCCAACTAAAAGAGATGCCAGCAGGTAGAAAATGACGATTCGTCATACTTTCTACTTTGTATTCAAAATGAGAGGCGTGTATTTTATGATTTTATAATACTTATCCCGATTTTCTTCTACATGTAGTGGAAGAATTTTTGTGTCATAACTCATAAACGGTGAAAGGTACAAAATGAAAACAAAGTTCGTTTTAAAGAAAACAATCTTAGCTTCTAACAGGAGTAAGACAGAAAAAAAAATTATAAGGTTTTTATTTTAGTTTTTTTGCTTCAAACCAAAAAAATGAGGTACAAAAGCTGAAACTTGAAGTTTGGCAAACCGTTTCTTCTAAACTACATACTGTAGAAGAAGCACTGGCACATTGAACCAAAGGGCAGGAGGTTCTCTATAAATTAGCACCCCGACCATCTTTCTACTGTTTGTCGTTTAGGAGATATAACTGTTTTAGTACAAACCTACGCTTCACGTATCCTTAGTCCTTTAACCCCGATTATCTCGGAAAGGGTTGAGAATGAACCCCCCTCTGCCGTACAATTTTTTTTCATTTCTCGACATAACCTATCGCCTCCTTCATTATTATCCACCACTTGTGAAACACCCTGTATATACAAAAATTCCATACCAAAACGATCACTCATTGGATCCGAACCCCTCCCGATTACGATGAAAACGTTAGAATTAGTGTTAAGTTTAAAAAGTATTGGACCCGTATTTTTTGGTTAACCTACCGAACTCAGGTTTTGGATACAAGGTAACTCAAATTCTAATGCTTTCACTGTGGACGTGTTTTTTAGATTGCTTATTACTTGGGATCCGGTTACTCGATTCGTTTATACGATATTTCAAATTAATGGTATTAAATGAAACTTTTTAAAGAAAAGAAAATAAAGAAGAAAAAAACACAATTTATTATTTAGTATTATTTTTTTTACCTACTCCAGAAGATAAGCCCCCATTAAAAAATATTTTTTTTTTATTGATACACATATCATATCAAACAATTGCGAATGTTAGTTTAGGCGATACAATTTTTTTTATTAGTGTATCTGCAAAATTTCATTTGAAAATTTTAGAATTTATGATTTTTTTTTTGTTTTTAGACTTAATGAAATATGTGTTTAAAAAATGTTATAATAAAATCCTAGCTTAATTATTTTATAAATTTACAATGAGTATTCTCTAACACTAACACTGCTGTCATTTACAGGTATAAAACTATGGTACTTTTGAGCTCTGAGTACCTGCCAGCTATTGCTTTGACACGATTATGTCTATTTTTATCAGAGGGTATACTAAGATTATCATTCTGTAACGCATAGAAATAATAATGGTACATACAAATTGATTGGACACACACGCATAATAATAAAAGTTATTTTGATTTTTGCATGTCCGTCCGTCCGTCTGTTCATCCATCAAGTCGAAATCCTCCGGAAAAAGTCTTCCAACCCTTGGTAATTTCATGTGGCTGTACGGAAAATTAACTTGGGTGACTGGGATACCAGGTTGCAATTCGTTTATGGAAAAAGCCACTGCAAAGAAAACCTTCGCTAAGTCGAAGATCATATTTCTTCCATTTATTCATGCTCCACCTTCCGATTAAGATATTATATAATTTTTTTTTTTTGTATGTAAAATTAGAGAACAACAAAAAGTGACTCTGTAAAAAGGGGAGAAAATGCTCTAACTGACTAATATAACAATAACAATATATAAGTCAATAGGGGCAACAAGATACACTAACATTCAAAGGCACAAAAGAGCACAGACTAAAGGCACTTTCACATCTAAAACAAGAACCGAGAAAATGTAAACCGAAAAACTCAATTTATTCCACTTTAAAACAAGATTTTTATTCCAATGATTAATAAAATCATGGGAAATATGATAAACTAATAATTTTACTAAAAAAAAATAGTATATTTATATCAGAGAATAGTATATTTATATCAGAGCTTTAAGAAAACACAACTTTTATGTTTTATCAGCCGAATTTTTCGGGCGAAAAAGTTTTTCGGCCGATAAAACATAAAAGTTGTGTTTTCTTAAAGCTCTTATATAAATATATTATTTTTTTTAGTAAAATTATTAGTTTATCCTATTTCCCATATTTTATTAATCATTGGAGGAAAAATCTTATTTTAAAGTGGAATAAATTGAGGTTTTTTGGTTTACATTTTTCGGTTCTTGCTTTTGATGTGAAAGTACCTTAACCCAAGGTTCTCAAAAGAAACAATATATGTATACGGATACAAAAATTTTGAATAATGCCTAATTGATAAGAAAGAAAAAATTCAATACTTGTCCCTAGTTTTACAATAGGGTAAGTGGCAGTTCCAACAAGTTCCAAATTTCCAAAACTTATCAAATAAAAAGTATTTCCTAAACGATCGAACTTTCTGTAGTATCATAGACCTCTACAAACTGCCCTCATCATCGCTCCAGCTTAGCATCTCTAATAGAGTCCTTGTCCTTCCTACCGCACTTGCAACGATTTCTAAGCGGGGAGAAGCCCCGTGGACTAGTGTTGCAAATGCTGTGGCCTGCTATCACCATCGAAAGACAAGAGCCCCGTCCTGCACCGACGATAGTGATTTCCATGTGCAGTTGAATGTGTCTGCGTTCGTTGCCAGATATTCAAGACGTAAGCGTCTCTTCAATCTGTCAACGAAGTGGCAATTAAGTGCGTGGTGTTGTGGGTCAGTGTTCTGATTCCCATCTTCGACTCTCATGTAGTACAAGTGAATTGTAGATTTGGGCAGTCAACACAAAGCTGATCAAACAGTTCACCCGACTACAAACCTTTGGTCCCCATAGAAACGATGTCCTAGTAATGCCGAAATTCGGGTGGATCAACTGACACATGCCGCGCACGAGTTCCATTAGATTTTGCAAAGCCGGGCAAGTGAAGAACCTGTGAAATAGGGTGATTTCATCAGCACAAACTGTGCAAATCCTCTCAACTCGCCGGTCAATATGTGACAACTGATTACAATGCATAAGACTGTGATGCAGCAATTTGAATGCTACATAAGCATCTTTGTAATTTGAAGGATAACTGTAGACTACTCTGCAGGTTAACCCTCCCATCACGCCCGTATATACCCCGAGGTGTTTTCGCCAGCTGTTGTATCCTGTAAACTCAGGAAATCTTATGGACATAAGCACGTCACGCAGCACACGTGTTGTAAGTGTGCTGAAAGGTGTTTGAGGTGATCTGTTCAGAATGAAAGCATCTTCCAACTTAGTGCCAGGGTCACTGGTCCCAAGTTGGCGGAATCTCTCCCTCGCAGAAGCAGCCAGTTCGTGTAGTTGTGAAGTGTTAGTGTTTATTCGACAGTTTCCAGAGTTATCAACAATATCTCCGAGAACTGTCAGTGTATGCGTGTTAGCTTCAAAACTCCGAGCATTACTGAACACTGAATCTATTAATTCAGGATTAAACCTGGTTGGAATCGACCCGAATTTCGTGTACCGTAGAGCATTCCACTTAAGGTAAAATGCTGGTCTGATTCTGCCCTAGGTCTGAATCGTTGGGATTAAATCCTGTGGCCAGTCACGAAGATAGGGTGGTCGAACAGAGAGCAGGTAATAATACTCCCCTGTCCCGATCCCTCCCAGCACATTCACCCACAGTTGAGAAATCAAGGTGTCTCTCTGGCAAAACACTCGTTGGAATGCACGCACTTAGAGATACCTTGATTTCACAACCAAGTTAGTGAGAACTAATCCACCTATCTTGACTGGCAGATAGAGCGCGCTTTCAGCAACCCATCGCCTTCCGCACCAAAAGGCGTCTATCGCTTTTGCTTGAAGAAGACCAACGAAGCCTTCATCAAACGTCTCAGACTTTAGCAGATGGACGAATAGTTTATCACGACTGACCTTCCCATTAAGGATAATGGAAATAGTCGACTACGCCATGAGCTTACAACTCTAGAGAGTTTCTCCAGAGCAATGCGGCTATTATTTGATTTACTCTCACGTCCGATATACACACCTAAATACTTTAGGCAAGTATTAGTCCATTGGATGTTCAATGGAATATCTGTACGATCTCTCCACCTTCCACACCACAAGCCTTGATCCTTACTAAGGTTGATTTTAGCGCCCGCTATACGTTCATACTGTTCGAAAAAAGCACGAGCGACCGGAAAAGCTTCATCTTATTATATAATAATAATAATATTAAATACGAAATTCTAGCTTCAAACTCTTATAAGGAAGAAGACGGCACAGACCGCAACAAACTTGCAAGTGATGAAACGTGGATTGGGCCCATGGTAAAGAGAGTAACAAGTAGGTTCCTCTCAGTATGAGAGAAACACTTTTTCTTTTTTCATTGCGTCATCACTTGAAATCACTTGTGAAACGTAAGCAAATAAATCGAGTTAAGTTTTTATGTGCGCATTTAATAAAAGTTAAGCACAGGAAATATTTTAAAATGGTTAATTGTGCATAGAAGTTGCAAAAAATGAAAAAACAAAATCCCATACATTTCGTGAAAATGTCACACCTGAACGCACGGCAGGTGTACACACTGATGTACTTTTCAGCACATCGGTGCACACATCACATCATTGAAAAAGTAGGGATAGCACCTGAACGGTTGGTGTGCACTTCGATTCGAAATGTCAATTTTGAAAGTTAATGAAACTACGCTAAACGTCAAAACTACTAAGCGCACCGAGACACTACGCTACCAGACCGTAGCGTAAAAATGTGCACACCGATGTGCTGGGGAAATGACAACGCTTCGGTCGCCTGAACGACATGTTGTGTAAAGATGTGACATTTTGATACATTCTGCGTGCGGCTGAGCCGTAACCCCCGGAATATAATACAAGCCATGAAGTCGCCGTAGGCACGTGCAGGGTACAGCATGCAGTAAGAGCTCACTCTCACTGCTTTTTGTATACTCGTCATGGAGGAAAAACTAAAATTTCATCTTAAACAGGTCCTAAAGCCCAAAACTGTCGCTCCCACAGCAAAATGAAGTTAAAACAAATTGCAGCGAAATATGTTTTCTTTCTAATAGTTTAAAAAAAATGTAGCATGTAGAACAAATTTACGCAAATTATAGCGTTTGAACTAAATACAACAAACTTTTATATCAAAAACTCCTTCAGTAAGACAAGGCAAGAAGACTGTGGATGTCGCCTGTTGACCGGGCCGCTGCCCTCTTTTTTCGACTTTGTTCATGGCTTGTATCTTGCGGGGGTTACGGCTGAGCGCATTAAGGCTAAAACATAGTGTGAGCGACACGCCAAAAAGGCCGTAAAAAACGCCGTACAAAACGTCCGTGAAAATACAATGGGAGCGACAAGAGCTGTCAATCTCCAATTAAATTTATTAAGGCTAAAACACAATGCGGGCGACACGACAAAAACGCCGTAAAAAGCGCAGTCTTTGGGTTCTAATAACATGGCAGTGTATGGTATAAAATACAATGCTTACGACATCGTTCGACGTTGTCGTCGAACTTAAATGAAAATTGAAACATTGTCGCACGTTTAGAATGCGTTTAGCAAAATTATGATTTTGGGTTGCGTTCATCTTTATTGTTACCCTTCAAGCAAGGCGAAACAAAAACGTAACGAAAATGTAAACATGCTTGCATAGAAGTGTACTCAAAAGAAACGCTTTGGTGTTGTGAATGCGTAACAGAAACGAATCATCAGGCCAAAGAGAAGTGAAACTGAAAAGCGTAGACTGTCAGTGTAGTGGTAGTTCGCAAACTGTACTCTAAAGTGTTACGTTTTCGGAATGAAAATTACGTTCAGTTAACGAAACGTTTTGCATGAGGAGTCAATGGCTTTTGAAGAAAACAACAGATTTTTCTATTTTAATTTATTTTATAAAAATAGATAGCATCACAAAAATAGAACAAAAAAACGTTTATTGAGGAACCTTAGCTTACACTACGTTACAATGTTTTAGGTACATCGAGTAGGGTATAGATAATTGGAATTATCGATAGACTACAAAATAGTTTAGTAAACTGACAAAAGTTCAATAATAATAATATAAGTAATTCAAATTTGTTGACACTCCAAAGTTTTAATAAAATAAAAATTAACGCGGCGTTTTGTTATTCACAAACAAATTAACATGCACAACACAGCTGCCTGCTGTCAGGTTCTATGACACATATACGTTCATTTCAATCATATTTATGACTTAATAAATTAAAAATATCAATAAATAACAATGCCGTGGTAAATATTAAAGTTGGTTGAATAAAAAATGGAAGAAAAGTTTATTGAGATGGTAAAATATCACCGTATTATACAAAAAAATACGAATCCGCACAAAAACCTAATTCCGGCTGAGTTTTAAGATAACTCTTGGACACACCTCTTCTTCTATGTGCGTTCTGTTGTCTATCTTCATTAGCGAAACGGCCACACATGCAATTTTAATAACCTTTTTTAATTTATTCGTTGAAATTTTTTCTATTTTTTACTTTACAACACAATTAACAGAATAAATTTAATTGGGGATTGACAGCTACTGTCGCTCCCATTGTATTTTGATGCACGTTTTGTACGGCGTTTTTGTCGTGTCGCTCACTTTTCTTGTTAGAAGTCGGGACTGCTATCAAAATAGTAACTTTCGCGTTTGAATGTGTAAATTGTCAAAGAGCATGTAAAATTGAAAGTAAATAAGTGAATATACTAAAATGGATGTAAAGAAGAAAATTATTTTATTGCTGTTTATAGTTTTAATTTATTGAAGTCCCAATTAAGGGAAAAAAAACTGAATTGGTTTTCTGACCGTATATATATTTACACATACATATGAATATTTTCTTTCAAAACGCTTTTTTTGCTATTTCTCGTTCAGAGCAACAAAGTTGCTTTTATGCTATCGTCAAATTCACAGAGTCACTTCAAAATGCTTTCGAAGTCACTATAGCGTGTTGCTCCACTGACTTATAACAATGGACTGAGCGTATTGTCATTTTCCTATAGGAATGCATGGCACAAGTTTTACAGTTCTCTCTTTCGCCCTATGGCAGAGTTGGAGCTACTGCTCTGAACAGACTCCTCAACCGCAGACACAAGATTCAAGCCATACATAAATCATCACAAATGTCTTTGATTTCGACTGCGACTGCATTCTCAGCATCTTTCAATGTTGTATAGATGTCTCTAGTTGTTATTCGCTTATAACAGTTAACGGTTCGTTTCAATTAAATATTTCTCAAGGAATATTATTACTTGACGTTCAAAGTTTATACAGCTAATCTAAAACAAGACTGAAAAAGTGTAAGTATGAATTTTAATATAAAGCGTTTTCAAAGTCAAGGAAAACTTAAATACAATTTTGGAAAGTTTAAGAGGCCATTCCATGTAACAAAAAAAAAATGTTTGTGTTCATTAACAATTCCGTGCTACAAACACTTCCAACTCAACAAAAATCTAAAAGGACATGAGAAGTTATCTCAAGGGACTAGAGAGTCTTTTGCAAGGAACAGCAACCATGTTTTTGGAGAAAGAGGAACACAAATCCCGAAAGTAACAGAGGTATGCAAAAGAAGTTCGAAGGATGCCCCACAATATTTGAATAATTATTGTAAAATATCTAAAGAAGAAGCAGCTTCACAATGTCTTCATTCAATTGATAGCGGAATTTCGAATTCTAATGTATTTTTACCAGGAATAACCTCCACACCTTGGAAGTTTGATACTCACTTAAACTTACAGAAGCAACCTTTATCATCTACTTCACTTGACAATCACGAAAAGAAAATATCTAATAAGTTTGGTGAGTTCTTCTCATGTCTTGAGAATTTAGTCGAAGAAAGAATAAAAATCTTCGGGAGGAATACTATTGTTTCGGAAAAACTAAGTAATCGATTACAAACAATAAACTCTTCTTACCAGAGTAAAGAAAAGACTGATATAATACTGGTAAATAAAAATCAACCGGAATGCCTTGATTCAGTTTGCTCTTCAGCAAATGAAGTAAGCCATAGTAAAATTCATGACCACGCAGAAAACCCGGAAATAATATTTGAAACTAAAAATCAATCGGAAGAACTTGATTCAGTTCGTTTTTCATCAAGGGAAGAAGGTAGTACTGAATTTAGTGTCTACCTACCGAACACATTTGGAAATGTACCCCCCATTCCTGGAACTGAACAAGAATTATGTTTCAGCAGCTATAACCGGCTTAATACACCGATGTATTCTGAAACGGTATCAGATTTTGGAAATGATGCCGGAAGTCGTGAAAATGTTAACCCAAGGAACAACTTAGGATTCTTAGACCTTGGATCATCAACCACAGTTATAAATATACCGGGCCGTAATAAAGAACCGCATTTTGGAACTGTTACTATAAGACGCCAAGGATCTGAAGACATGAAACTGGATTATTTATTTGACGTACCATATGTTGAAAATACAATGAGACCTAAAGAAATCCCCAATTGTATAAAAAAAGAGGAACAACAGGAACGTTGCTCAAATATCCATCCAACTAAGTTGAGACATTCAAAAATTTATAAAACTAAAAATTCAAAACATTTCCCGATCTTCGATACTGTTCCTCCAATAAACTTACCAAAATATGCTGAGACTACAGGGGATTCGGAATATGCTACAATAAAATGCTCCAACTTTGATACTAATCAACAGCAGAGCTTATCCACGTATTCTGAAATTGAAATAAATGTTGGAAGTAGTACGGGAAAAAAGACATTACATAACAATATCGAAACCTGTGAGCGTCACTTAAAGTGGGATAATGATCTTCCTTATCCACTTTTAGAAAATACGGTAATTTGATACAGATACTAAAAACGAAATAAACTGATTTTCTTCATACACAGAGTAACAAAAGTATTGAAATTGGCAAGAAACAGACTACTTTGTATTCTCACGACAACGAAACAGAAGCCAGGGAAATGTTAGGAACACCGGAAAGCCCTTATGAGCACATAAAATATTTTCGGGAAAAGTGTGTCTCATTTACAGACACAATTGAAGTGAACACTACAGAAATAATATCAAACATAAAAAAAGATATAATGGAAGTACCTTATTTTAGATACAGACCTTTAGATGTCTTTCAAAAAAATAAATGGGAATAAAATTAATAATTTATTTTCTGTTCAATTCTATGAAACTATTCAAGTGTAATATTTTCTAATTCTTTAATCAGATCCATGTGCTTGAAGCTATCTGGTTCTTTTGTAAACTTTCGTAAAAGTAAAAGTTTGGATTCATAATTCTTACAATAATACAATTGCAATTGATTAGCAAGACATTGTGCTTCCTTTCCAGTCAATACCTGTTTGTCATATTCTCCCCTCATAAGGATGATGCCTTTTTCCTTCATTTCTGGGTAATGAACCAGATTCAAACATTCCGGAGCATTCTCTTTATGGGTCTATAATAAAAAAAGTTTATACACTTTCTTATAACTGATGTACTATTCTATTTTCACCTGATAGCATAACAGCGGAGTAAAATGTATACAGTTCCCTGAAAATTGTAGCACCATAAACTCATAGCCTTCGTTTCTTGGCAGAGGTAAAAGAAATACAGGAAACTCTTTTCCACGCTTTATTAAAATTTCATATTGTTCAAAAGGAATTACTGCAGCTAGAACATCTTTAGTCTGATGATATTCAATCCAAATCTTCTTTATTTCTTCTGTACTTTTATTTTCAATAAGATCAACTTTCAGTACGTCAGATAACTTTTTATAAGGTATTTCACTGACTTCATCCTGCAAGCTCTCCTTTGGACGCAACAGTTCGGAATAATTTCTGTGACAAAGTTATGTTTAGGGAAGTTTCGAAAATATACCATTTTACCTGCTAGGCTCTTTCTTAGGTGTTATAGACGGCACAACTTTCTCTACTCTTTCCAAAAATTCTTGTGGAGATGTTTGTTGTAATGAAGCAATTTTCTCGGCATACTTTTCAAAATAAGGGTTCTTTTCTTTGATCTTTTCAAGGACTTCTTCTGCCCGCAGTGAGCTTGTCATTTTAAATCCCCGTTTGTAAATATTTAATATTAGATTATTTAAATTTCTTCGAATGCATGCCATTACATACAAGAAAACCCTTGTGCCAAATAGGTGAACCTAAACACAGAAAAATAAGAAATTAGAAAATCCTTCAAACCTCGCAGTTGCAGTGCTGCAGGCTCCGCTCCACTCCAACATAACCTCACAATATATTGACAACTTTTCTAATGCGACTGCAATCGAAAACAAATAAGTTGGACAACTTCAGGACTTCAGGCTTTGTACATGGGTACAAAAATTATGTTATAAGAATATTATTGAAATAAAGAGATTTAAAAAAAATTGCAATAATTAATTTGTGACTATTTTTCTAATATGTATTTATTTTACTAAGAAACAGTTTTTTTAGGAATTGGAACTTCTCCCTAAATCGATTTAGTGTTTTTTGATATTTATCGATTATTATTTTTCGATATGAAATATTTGAAAGATGAGAAAGTCAAGTTCGAACTCTTTTCTACTGGATTGACATTAAAATTTACTAGTTTCGCTAGATAAAGAACAGTTAGCTCCAGGTTCAACATTTTTAAGATTTTTGGGAGTTAACCTCGAAGCAATTGAAATATGGGGTTACTTTACAAAATTGGAGTTTTTATTGTGTTTTTTCTTACAATAGTTCTATTACCGGGTCTCCCACCTAAAACACATTTTCCACTCACGGAATTTAGGTAAGTTTATTTTTCAAGTAAATACCCCAACGTTTTCATTATTATCTATATAACTAAATTTAGCATAAATTTAAACATTAATATGAAATAATATCCTGTATGCATTTTCTTATTAGTTTAAAATGAATAGCTTGAGATTTACCCGAAAATGGGCGGTGGTAGGTTACTACCTGTTTTACATTTGGAATTTCAGGTATCAATGAGTTTTAGGTCATTCATCTTTGATAGAATTGCAAAAATGCTTGTCATTACTTACTCACGATATAGAATATTTTATGGTTAATTAATTCAGTGAGCTTGCAGCAATCGAAATAGATATAAATTAATTTATTACTTAACCTGTGATCTCCGGGTTTAAAAAGATAAACTCTATAAAGGATATAAGAAAAAGTTTTAACAGAACAAATATAAGACCCCGGATGAGTTCACATCTATAAAGGGTGGGGGGCATAGATCGATAATAATAGATTTTTAAATTCCTTGGTCCTATTCTTTATATAGTTTTTATCATTTATCTTTGAAGCTATCCAAGTACAAGCATGTTACCTTCAGTCCTCAGCGATAGTATTTGATTTATCCATTTAACGGATCTCCGGTTACCAAATGTAGTTTTTCATCTGATCTTAGTATGTTATTTGATTCCCAGATGTCATTCTTCCAGCATATAGAATCTTTTGTGAGCAAGGCGAATTCTCGTCTTGGCTTCGTCACTCATCGGGCTGCAGAATTTTCGGACCCTTATGGCAGAAACACATCCTGGCCTCGAGGAGTTGTCAGAATCTCCAACACGGATTTTTAAATGATGCAATACAAAACCAAGCCAGCAGCTAGCCTCAAGACCTAGCCGCAAAACGCGCTTTGCTCAATGTTGGAAATTTTTCTCTCTCAGGCCTACTTCTGTCAACATATGTACTATCAAAATTACAATGACAGCACCGAGCCCGGTGGTATCATTTTGTTTTCATTTCTCTGAGGCAAGCTGCGCGGAAGCCTGAGAGAGACCAGGCCCACTGACTTATAACAATGGACTGAGCGATTTGCTATTTCATGTGGCACAAAAAATATTGTGTTTCTCTATATCACCGTTAGAGCACCCTTTAAATCGATTACATAAAAAACATGTAAAACTCAACTAATCAGATGAAATCTTACATCCGAAAATCGAATTAAATTAAAAAAATATATTTTCTTGTGCCCAAATGATATTTTAATCGCTTATAAGGAATTAAACTCATTCCGACTTTAATTTTCAAAAGTTATTCGTAACTGAATCCTGCTTATGGGCAAGAGAGACGCAACATGGTAAACACTATCTTTACCTTATTCCTTCTGCGGTGATTGCATCTGTAACCAACATAAAAACATCAAATGGCATAAGCAAACGTTCCAGAATGCAATATTTTGTGTTGGAGCTCCAACTCTCCCATAGGGCGAAAGAGAGAACTATAAAACTTGTGCCATGCTTCCCTAAAGGAAAATGACAATACGCTCAGTCTATTGTTATAAGTCAGTGACCAGGCCTGAGGCTTGCTTGAATTTGTGTTTCTGCCTTTACACTGTCAAAAATCTATACATCTCTTTAGTCAGTATGTATTGCTCTGTTCTGTGAGATCCCTACTGATTTGATTGACTTTAATGATTAATAGGTGCTGTTGATTTATCTTATGATCATTTTATCAATGAATACTTTTATTAATCTTATTCATATCCTTGCATTATGTCAAGCAAATATTTATCTTTAACACTATCCAGATTTGCTACTATTCGACATTATTGTCATAATTTATATATTGGCTCTAGTTCATATACCTATCGCACTACGATAGCTATTTTAAATACTTTTTCCTATTTGTTTTTATTGTCATTGATATTTATTGTAATTCTTTAACTCTTTTAGTTTTTATACCCCAGATGAAATCATAGGGTATACTAAGTTTGTCATTCCGTTTGTAACGCACATAAATAATGCTACTATAGAAAAATGGGTTGGATACCAACGCATAATATTAAAAGTTATTTTGATTTTTGTTGTCCGTCCGCATGATATCTCGAGAACGCTCGTACCTAGAGAGCTGAAATTTTGTATATGGCCTTAAAAAAACGTAAATTTAAGGCCTAACCACAATGTGCATATGCTAGGATATGCAAAGACACGAGCAATTGCTTTTCATAATAACAACCCACAATAGACAAATTTGACAGTTTGTGTAAATACTATACAAATGTTAGATACATAAGGAAGCATTCGTGATATTTTCAAGGCTTGCATATGCAAGGTTATGCACATTGTGGTTAGGCCTTTAAGTTCGAAAATGGGACAAGTCGGGTAACTCCTTAATAGGGTTGCCATACAAAAATGTCTTTTTTCACTACATATTTGCACACTACCTGAGAACGCGTCAACATCGAGAGCTGAAATTTAGTACATGGTGTTTTCATAGTAATAGGAAATAAAATTTCAAAAATGGAATAAATCGGGCAACTCCTTGGTGTTGTCATATAAAAATTTAGGTTTTTTACGGATACTGTAAAAAAGATCAGTCCGAGACATTTTTATTGTACTAAAAACATCTTCAAAATGTGAAATCATATAAAGTTGGCTATAATCATTTTCTCTGTCTGACGATGCATTCCGGAAATAAATGCGAAAAACCACTTCAAAAATCAAACTTGCATAGATCGGTGACCCATTTCGTATGGTACGGGCAGTCATCTAGGGTATCTTTAAGAATTAGTCAGACCAATTCTAGCTTTCTTACCTGTTTACTATATATTTGGACAGTGCCTGACAACGCGTCGACGTAGAGAGCTGAAATTTTGTACACTGTGTTTTCATAGTAATAGTAAATAAAGCTTTAAAAATGGACTAAATCGGGCAACCCCTTCTTGGTGCTGCCATATAAAAATTTAGATTTTCTGCGTATACTGTAAAAACGATCCTAGACTTTTTATTGTACTGAAAAGTTCCTCAGAATATGAAATTCTAGGGAATTGTTTATAATCATTTTTACTGTCGGACGAACCGTGCTAGAAATATATGCGAAAAGCAACTTTAAGGATCAAACTTCACGAAATTACATACGGGCATTCATGTAGGAGGGTATCATAAGTATGGATCTTATACCAATTCTAGCTTTTTACATGCTTCTATTTTTTAAATTTATGCTAATTTTATATACTAAAGTTTTAGTTTCGTCTTTTATATTCACTTTACTTGTAATGCATGTAGCTTATATGTCTTTTTCTAGTTTTTTTGTGCATATAGTATATATAAGGATCATTTTTCCTTCTTCTTAGTCTGCAAGGTTGTATATCGGTAGACGGAATAAATAAATAAATAAATAAATAATAGCAAGCACAAACCTAACCAAAATAAATGAGCACATTGCTTACAATTATCAGGTTACGTGGCAACGCCAAATCATATAAGGGACAAGGTCACCGTGATTTCGAGAAGATTGTTGTAGTGGTAGAAGAAGCCCTTGACAGTTATTGAGAGTAATTGCTTTTTCCGTCCGTAACACCGTAAATGTTTTTTTTGTTCGGATATTAAACGCTGTCTTGTTATTTTTAAAATAGATTTAAATCATTTTCGTTTTCTTTACAATAACTTTTCACCATATCCATTCAATCTTGACAATTCAGAAGTGGGATCTGAGCGTGAAAAGAAGAAGGAGCGAAGAAATTGGGATAATTAGTTTTATTTTAACAAAACAAAGTGTGCGTAGGCTATAAAAACCATAAACAAGTAGTAAATTACAACTATGACTCAAGTGCAAATCGACAAGCTGTTAGTACGTGAATTAAAAGAGAAGCTGATGGAACTAGATGCTCCTACAACGGAGACAAACGTAGAGCTAGCTTTTCGTGTAATGGAGAAGTTGGACAGTGAAACCGTCACTTGAAGGAGAAGGCGAAACGCATAGTGTATGTAATTTGGACCAGTTGAATATATGAAGAAATTCAGGTTTGTAAATGAGCGGACTCATTTATCATATCAACTCATCGCTCAACTCAGGATTTGAGTCCGCTCAACACTTGAGCGGTGGTTCATCGCTCGAAATTTGAGTCGAGCGGATTCAAACCATATTTTAAATAACATAAAGGAATCTGATTTACTTAAAATTGAAACTGAAATTTCAATTAAATAAGAAAAGCTTATAAAAAAGTCCTGCCAAGGGCGCCAATGGCCCGCCCATCCTTTGCATCTTGTTCAGGTTCTTGGTGCTTATCTGCACAATTTTTTATTAAATCCATCACAAATATGTTAAAAACATTTGATTGTCCTTATTCAGACAAGCAATGTGGATAAGCGACAACTGTAATTATTCATTTTCTCTCTTTGTTTGATTGCACGAATTTTCTGTCAAAGCGTTGGGAACTTTGTCATCTACCATAGGCAAGATAAATTGATTGCGCACAATTATACCTTTTGACAGTAAAATTATCGATTTAGTCTTGTTTTCTGCGAGTAAGAACATCAGATTTCTCGTGAAGCATATATATATTATATAAGTCGACAAATTCATGTTGAAGATGGTCGCAGGCTTCGTCCTGCGAAATTATCGTCAGCAACTGGGTGTAATTTTAAGGAAACGGAAGATAAACTGAACAAAAACTCATTGTGAATCTCCACATTAGAAAATGTTGTGTGCCTTAAGCTTACGCCACACATCGATTTACTAATTAAATTAAAATTATCATTACATTCTAATAATAAATGCTTAGCTACTACATCAACAATTTTATAGGTGTGCGCGGTATTTATTAAGGGGGAGGTTGAAGATCAGGAAGCTTTATAAAAATTGTGATGTCTTCCCTCACCAAGCTAGTTGCCATATTATTTCTATCAGTATTCACTTCCTTAAGGACACGCTAAGCTTATTTCAAATCCAGATTAACAACTTTAACACCCCTCGCAGCTGGAAAATTGCTACAGACTTTTATTACCTAAAGAACAAAACCTCACGCAGTGATCCCATCAGCATTGTTTACTGTCTCTAACATTTTGGGCAAGTTAACATAATGTACAATCAAAACTATTTACAACACAATACTCGCCCAATTAAAGTGACATACACTTCAAAAATACCTGCAATAATGCTTTTTATTTCCTAAAATATGAATACTCATAATATGCTTATAATATTCTCATTTCAATCGATAGAATTACACCTGCAAAGGAGCTTAAAGGATCACTGGAGCTCAATTACCACTTAGATAATGCTGAAAAACTTTTAGATGGACGAGTATATGGGCCTGAATGTCTTATAGCTCGTGAGAACGAAGTTTTTACGAGTATCCACGGCGGCGAGGTAATAAAGATCACTGCAGATCACATTACTCATGTTGCTAAATTTGGACAGCCTTGCGGTAACTAATTAAAATCAATTGCAAGTAAATGAGAAGAAATTTGAAATTTATTTTCTATATGTAGAAGGAATATTCGAAGAAGCAAAATGTGGGCGCCCACTTGGAATGGCGTTTGACACAAAAGGAAATAATTTGATTGTTGCTGATGCATACTACGGAATATGGCAGGTTGATCTAACAAATGGGAGAAAGAAATTGCTAATTTCTCCACACGAGACCTTCAATGGGAAGATTCAACGGCAAGCAAAAATTTTCAACTCAGTTGCGGTAGACAAAGACGGAAATATTTTCTGGACAGATTCGTCATCTGATTTTACAATTGAAAATGGGCTCTATACAATGCTAGCGAATCCATCCGGACGGTAAGATTGTTTTCCATTAATATGGAAATTGAACTAAATATTTTCCTTTTTTTTATATACAGACTATTTTATTACGATCGTTCCAAAAATGAGAGCAAGCTTCTAATCGATGAAATTTATTTTGCCAATGGTGTGGTTTTAAGTCCAAATGAAAATTTTGTCGTGGTTGCTGAGACAGGGGCATCCCGTTTGCTCAAATATCATCTTAAAGGTCCAAAAAAGGGTCAACATGAAGTATTTTCAGACGGCTTACCAGGAACTCCGGACAATCTAACCCCGGATTCCGAAGGTCTATGGGTACCTTTAGTTGTGGCGCGAGATACTGAGCATCCATCACTCTTTCAAATTTTAACCCCTTTCCCGACTATTCGTTTGTTCATACTTAGGCTATTTGCTTTGTTTGAAATGCCTTTCCAATTCTTTAATAACGCGTTTCCAAATACGTATACACAAAAAGTTTTACATTTCGCTGGTCATTTTGAGAGCTTTAAGGGACTAATGCCAAAAAGGGCAACAATACTTCGTTTAGATTGGAATGGAAATATTATTGGATCACTTCATGGATTCGATAAATCCGTAGGGTCTATATCTCATGTTTTGGAACTCGGCGATAGTTTGCTATTAGGCTCACCATGGAATCGATATTTAGCTAAAGTTAAACACCCAAAAGGGCCACAAATAAAAATTCGAAATGTAAGATACGAAGGCATTGAACCGGTTCTACATCCATCGTCTAAAGAAAGAACCACAACTGCAACACCAAAATCACCCACAACTACAACAAAAATCCCAAAAGTGAATCCAACTGTTCCTACGCCGGTTACTACAAAACCACCACGGATAACAACTACTCTGCCTACAACAACCACTTCTGCTCCCAAACAGCCTCCTACAACAACAACAACCACTTCAAAACCACAACCAACACCGGCACCAAAAAAAGAGTTCACCACTACTCCACCTCCACCATCATCACCGCCACCACCGCCACCAAAAAAGGATACTAAATCTACTGTATATTCAAAGACCACAACTTCACGACCGCCAGTTCGCCAACAACCAGCTCCAATTAAAGAAAAAAATCCTGACGATACCACGCCTCCAACTCAGCCAAAATTAAAAGTAATCAAACGAGGCGGAGAGCAGGGAGAACTTTAAATGGAAAAGTAGGTGCCTGTTCAAAATGTATCGCTACATTAGCTCAGAGCTTAAATAGCTGACACAAGAAATGAATGTATGATGCGTTTTTGAATTGGCACAGTCTTGCGTTATTATTGTGCTCAGCTTTTGTTATTATTGAAATATTTTGCACAAGAACTACTATCGAATCTTTTTTTTTTTACAATAATTTTGCCAGTTTAGAAAGTAATTTAAAGCAGCTTGAAACCATTCCTGAAAAATGTGATTGTTATTTATCTACTTTTAATTGCACTAAATGCTAAGAACGGGATGAAAGAAGAAAAAACATACAAAACAAAAGGAATTAATTACACGTACATCATTTAAATATATTCTCTTCAGCCTCAAATACTTCCAATGGAATACAGACACGTATGTATGTATGCATTTGTATATAAAGAGCACTGAAACACACGACAAGGTAAGGACATCAGAGTCTGATACAACGGGAAGGCTTTTATTTTATATGTATTTGCAGTTACCTCTGATTTCGATTTAACTGTTATATGCTTTATGATGACATTAGACTGAGTTTTTGTATGTTTCCCAAAAACATTAATTTTTCCTTTATTATTCTCAATCGTACAATCTTCGGTGTTTTCATCAACATTAAAAATGCCACGATTTCGTACTGAAATTGAAGTCTTGTTTATGGACAGATCTTATCCATCCCGTCATTAATAGGATACTCTTCTTTTACCTGATTTGAAAAACAAACAAAAAATGGATTAAAATTTTCTTTTATTTCGGCCTTTTCATCGAGATCTTCTACGTTTGTATTTGTTTTAGGGTCCGTTTTGAATTTATGTAAAATAAGTCATTCCTGTAAAGTTTCATAATAAATTTTACTTTTTATAGTGGAATACTTTCATTTATTGAACCTTTTCTTTTATCAATTATTTTTTAATAAAAAAGGCAACAGTCTGCTCCCATATTTTGTGAGATGTCGTTGAGTTTTCTATCGATTTCAGTAACAAGAGATCTGACTTAAGTTCTTTGATACATGAAAAAAATTGAAACACTTGGCTTCTGCAAATTACTTGTCCTTTTTGAATATTTTACAAAACTGAAACCAAAAAGTAATGAAATCAATATCAAGAAGTTATGTTCATTGCTTACTTATATTTATTTGGAACTTGAATATGAATCAGCGAATTGCAAAAGATAATGAATTATGTATTTTATGTAATTGCTAGGAGATTAAGGTGTAGATTAGGAAAATACCGAAAAATACATACGCGACATTCTTTGAACAAAATTGTGCTTGTTTAATTTTAGATGACATGAATCGTCCCTTAACAATGATTTTTCGACCTTACTTGGACCTCAATACAAACAACAAAAATAAGGTGTCTGATGCTGAAAAATAGGACAAAAAGATATCAATGCATGTTTGAAAAAATATGCCTATATTACTTTGTCCACAAGTCACTATGGTACAAGGACAATAACTTAATAACGGCATCAACAGAACACAATAAATTTTGTTCACAAACCGACCAATTCATCAAATGTGCCACAGTTTCGTCCAATTAAACATTATTGGGCTTTCGTAAAAATGCTCGCTTATAAATTTTGGAAAAATATGAACAGCGGACAGTACCACAGTAATACAGTAGAACAGCTTAGAACAAACTACTAAAAGTAAATTTTAGAATTTTAATTAAAAAAAACTCAAAATTTCTCCCATAAAAGGGAAATATTAAGTATGATATGGAAGTAAATGGGCGAACAGTAGCTAGTTCCACAATCTGCGGAAATAAGTATTAGTTTTATTGGTGATTGGGGTTGGGGATTCTGGGTTTGGTCAAAACCCTCGAGAATACTTCCCAAATCATGAAACAGAAATCTATATGTGTGCGTGCTTAGTCCGTTTTTTAAAATGTTCTATATTGATACTTATGGAAAAGTGCTAAACATTGGCTTTATATATGCCATAGAGAATAAACTACTATCCATAAAGGAAAATACCCTTGTATTAATTTAAAGCTTGGTTCCTTACCTTCCCAAAGGCTACACTTCCTATATACCTTACTTAACAAAATAATAAAATAGTTTTGATTACAAAGTCACCTTACCATTTTACGCTCAATACCTCTCAGCTGAGTGATAAGTGCATGTGTGTATGTGCAGCCGTAGTCCGAATCTGTAGGCAGCTACATTTGATATCATCAGCCCATCATCATGCCATGACGGCACAACGACATTACAATGATAACTCAGCTGAGAATTTTTGTTTGAGGAATCGTAGTCATTTGGTTAAGATAATTTTTTTTAAATAATTTTGTTAGGAAAGGTATGAAAATTTTATTACAGTTCGGAAGATAAGAAAGCAAGCTTAAGATTAACAGAACGCCATTTTTTTGTATGAATAGTAGCTTAGGGCGGAGGAGCTATTCAAATCAAACTTTTGTCACTTTTACATAAGAACACTGCAAATATTTTAGAATGTACGTTGGGCCTCGCATGTGGTAGGGAGGGAGTCTGTTTCATGGCTTGTGAAGTATTCTCGAGGGTTTTGGTTTGGTAGATGGGTAGGTGATGGCAATGTATATGATATATATATATAATATCATTTTTATGATGAGGATCCAGAGCTGTGAGGGGCTCGCTCACGAGCCGTATCTATTTAACTGCTCCGGATCGCGAACGAGAGCGTTGAAGACAATTTTTTTTTAAGAAAAAGCTTTTCTGGAACGCTCTTCGAGAGCCGCTCACGAGCGAGCTTTTTTGTACCCTGCCATAAACTAAACTGCTGTTTGACCATAAAGTGGTATTCTTTCATAAAGATGTCATGGATAGTGTAACATCAAAACCATCGAATCGAGCAATACTTCCCAAGCCATGAGAGCACTAACTTAATCCTAACATTCAAAATATTTGCAGTGTTCTTATGTAAAACTGACTAAAGTTTGATTTGAATAGCTCCTGCACCCTAAATTACTTATCATACAGAAAAATTGTCTTCTGATAATCTTAAGCTTACTTTCTTATCTTCCCAACTGTAATTAAATTTTTATATCTTTCCTAACAAAATTATTTAAACAAATTTATCTTAACCAAATGACTGCGATTCCCCAAACGAAAACTTCAACTGAGTAATAATTTCATTTGTGAATTTGCCGTAGTCCGATGAATTGAATCAATCTGCCTACAGATTCGGACTACGACCGCACATACACTATTGCAAATATCACTGCGCTGAGAGTTATTGAGCGTAAAATGGTAAGGTTAATTTTTAATCAAAACTATTTTATTATTTTGCTAAGTAAGGTATATAGTAAGTGTAGCCTCTGGGAAGGTAAGGAGCCAAGCTTAAAATTACTGGAAAACTATTTTCCTGTCCGGATAGTAGTTTGGGCTATATTTGGCTTATATGAAATCAATATTACTTTTCCATAAGAATCAATATAAAACATTTTAGAGAATCCAAATTTTTGTATCTTCCATGGGCGATAATCAAAAACCTCACTGATCGGATTTTCAGCATATTGTAATATTTTTAACAAATTGTATATGCGACGAAATTTCTAAACGGAAATCTTATTCTTATATACATGTGGTTGAATTGAAAAATCAAATTGATTATTTCCATAGTGTTTAGTTAATATTTATATAAGCTTCCAGTTAGACCATTAACCAAAGCTCAAACAGAAATATTAGGAACTTCCATATTATAAGTATTGGCTTGTAGACAGCTTAATATTAGCTAAAAAGGACATATAAATCGGAATGATGCTAATATTACTTAACCATTACAAATACCTGTGCACACACTACTCCGTCGAAACTAAAACTTTATTCTTATTTTCAACTTTGCTTTAGTATTTATTCAACCAATTCTTCTTCATCGCTTAGATATGAACTTTTTTTATATTTCGGTTTGGGCCTTACATATGTATTTTGATCGTGCAATTCAATTACCCTCTCCTCGTCCTAGAAATGCAGTTATACTTTTTAAGTTATTATAAAAATTTTTAAATTATATTACTTCATCCTTATACAAAACTTCTTCGCTAGAATTTAAATGCCTTTTAGTATGCTTCAAACTCTTTTTCGGTGGGGATCGTTCTCCTAAAGTGTTTCCTGGGCATTTGTAACTAAGATGACCTGCTTCACCGCATTCATAGCATTTACTTTTGTCGTAGTATTTTCTTCTGAAAGAAACAGAGAAGAATCTTAATATCAAAAGAAATCTACAGGTAAATAATAATAATATGATAACCCCTTTTAATATGTTTCGAATTTTAATGCTTGTACATATGTTGATTAAAATATATCAGAGCAGCCCGTAGGCATTGACTCCTAATTATAGTTTGTGCTGAGGAGAGCAGCCCGTACGCATTGACTTTTACATATTGGAGCAGCTATTAAAGCACTAACTCCGGTATGTAAAGATGGAGAGCAGCTAATCCGCTGAATTCTCTATATGAAAAGACGACTTGTTGCTACTAGCGAATTTAAAATCAACTCTTGCTTTATTCAATATACTCAGGCTATTTATATAAATCTATTCTTAATCAATAACTGTTACATATTTGCTTACATATATATTTATCTTACCATTCACATATAATTATGATCAAGGTGCAACATGCCTTGCATTCTTACTACATTTCTTTATTACAAATGCATGGCCCGTTTCGGCGGTTTGTTTATTCGATCTTAATGTCGCTGACCGCACTTGCATGGGTCGGATATGATGCGTTCCACATTCTTTAATTATTTTTAATTTATTTGGGTTTTGCGTCACTTCAGGGTATTGCATATTGTTGCACACATCAGAAATGCTTGACCATTGCCGTCTTTAAGGCCGCTACACACTCTCAAGCAAATCTTGCGACCTATGCTTATGTATGGTTCAGTCGTTTGATTTACATGAGCATGTGTAGCGAATGTCGGAACTTGAGTTGAGAGAGCATGAGCGAAATCGGCCGAAACTATTGCGTATTATTCAAACTTTAATTCATTCCTATAGCAATAGTTTCGTCAGAATTAATTCATTGCAGACTTCAGTCTCAAATCAGATTTTGTATGAAAATTTCCTATTGGAATTCAACTGTTGCATTATGGATGAGGAAACTTACATGAAAGCGGACTTCAAACAGCTTCCACGGCAGGAATTTTATGTGACAAAATAGAGCAGTGACGTAAATTCCAGAAATCATCACCTTTCGTGACAAGGTACAATCAACACGGATGTGTACGTTAAGGAATGTATTCAGAAGCGTCTTCTTCCATTTTTTAGAAAGCATGATACATCAGCTTTTTCCTTTTGCCAGATTTAGCAGCTTTCTACTACGGCAGAAAAGCAAAAGATTTCTACGATTCCCAATGCATACCCGTAGTACCAAAGGAAGCGAGTCCCCAAATTGCCCTGAACTAAGGCCAATCGAAATATATGGGCTAATATTAAAATAAAATTGAAAAAAAACCTCTATAATAGACACTTTTAAGAGGCGGTATAAAAGACCATTCGATACTGTCTGTTCACCAATTTTGTAGCAAGTAGTAAATATATCAACCATGCCTGTTGTGTAATAGTTTAATTAAAATTATTTGATAACAAACAAAAACGGATTTTCTTGTTAATTTCATCATTCATAAGTAGTCCGCTTTTTTCTGAATCAGTGCTTAGATATACTTACATATATCTATACACAAGGACTTTATTCTGCATAAATAAAATATTCATAATATGTATTATATACTCATGACTTACGTACTTTTTAGTAAATTCCGAATAGCGACCATTGTCCTTAGCTATACTTGCTTTCAAGGTTCTTCCGAACATCTAAAATAAATTATAGATTATAAGTTAATTTTCCGTTTTTTAACTATAATCTTAATTCTAGTGATATTCGCGGTAAAAGCTCTATGGAATTTTCATAATATTTCGGGAGGAGTTAAGTTATTGATTGGCCCTGTACTTTGTAATCTAAAAATCATTTTCAAATGTTTCACCTTTAGTTTCTTAACGCCATAAGTACAGTTAAGAATAAATGACAAAAAAAATCTCCGATTTTAGAAACTAAAAATTTGGTAAAGGTGATATTATGTGAAATCTATTAGATATACAATTAATTTAGGTACAAAAATGCTTTAAACTAAGTCTATTTCAACTGATGTTTAAAACTTCCTTTTTCATACATATTCTAAAATCTCCAGAGGGCCCCAAAGTTTCTTTCCATTAAGTAGCTACGCATCATGGTTTTTAATGTTACATGTGTTGTCGAAGTAACAGCAGAGCTTGTTTCATTAAAATAGTTAACTACCAAACAATCTATAATTCACGTAATAATTCATTTTATCAAGATGTTATCTAATTCCTGTAAGAAAAAAATTTTCTAAACACAGTGCCGTAATTTTCTTTAACTTTTCTTTCGTCCTGACATTGTTTTTGCTCATGATTCTTTCAAAAAGCTATTAAAGCTTCTGTGTGAAAATTAGCTTACCAGCAAGGAATGCTACTGCATATTCGAAACTGCACTATTCCTCTTACGTTATGGAAATAAAGCCATTGTTTTCTAAAGCTGGCGCATATTACTAAAGTTAGTGAAATTCGTCTGACTAGTATGACCGAAAGAGCTGTTTAAAATCCTCAGGAAATATTGCGATCGTTTCCATTAAGATCGAAGTTATGAAAATTCAGCCATACATACCAAATTCATCAGTTGACAACTTTAAATTCAACGATTAATAGTCCACCATAAAATATATACAGTGGTAGAGAGCACCACCGAACCAACAGAAAATGCTGTCTATCATGTTCTATCTCCATGCCGTCAATCTTCAATTTAACATCTATATCTACATTGAAGATGCTTTTAGTTCTTTCTATGTTTAGTTTTAAACGGTTTCTTTTCACCCATGAACTTACCCTATTTAAGTCTTCTTGAATTAGTTGTAGTGCCATTTCCATATCTGCAGATATAATAAATAACAAGGCATCGTCGGCGACTAAGGCTAATTTGCAATGTTTTATAACTGTGTGTATATCATTTATGTATATTATAAATAACAGAGTTCCCAATATAGATCCTTGTGGGACGCCTAGCTTGATTTCAATAGGTTCTGAAACTTGTGCATTAACTTTTGTTCTCTGCAGTCTGTTACACCATACTTGAACAATTTCTTTATTAATATGTCCCTGTCCACCGTCTCGAATGCTCTTTTCATATCCAAGAAAACTGCTACAGCGCTTTGCTTATTCGCGACCTGCTCCTTCCATATATTCAACACCATGCTTATTGCTGATTCACATGAATGATTCTTTCGGAAGCCTGATTGGTTACTGATCAGCATATTATTCTTTTCTAGATACTTTTCCAATTGCAGATAGACTCATTTCTCTAATATATTTTCTTCAGTTAACATCGAATTAATTGGTTTAAAATTGCCGAAATTATTTGTATTTTTCACTTTTCTAATTGGAGTTATCAGAGACTCTTTCCACAGTGTTGGAAATATACCGGATGTCAATGATTTATCGATAATTGCAATCAAAGTTGGTGCAATTTTAGAAAATGAATCCAAGATCATTTTTCCATTCACAAGCTTGTAGTCTCTTTTATTGTTCATTTTGCATATGATATTTCGCAAATCCTTCAATTGCAAACATTTGAAAGTAAATACTGTATTGACCTTTGTGATTTGATCACCAAAAGAATTATGTGGAATGGAACCCTGAAATTCTTCTACGCTGATTATAACCAATTTCATAGGATTTTATATTCTGAAGATTTGTCCATTTATTAAGTTTTATTACTATTGCTATGAAAAACCGTGTACAAAATTTCAGATCTCTACGTCGACGCGCTCTCAGGAAGTGTTCAAATATGTAGTGTTTATAACATTTTTATATGGCACCCCACGAAGGATCTACCCGATTTGTCCATTTTCGAAGTTAAATTTACCTTTTTTTTAAGGCCGTGAGGTGCAAAATTTCAGTTCTGTAAGTCCGAGTTATCGTGCGGACAGACGGACGGACATGCAAAAATTATACGTGGGTGTCCAATTAATTCTGCTCTACCATAATTATTTCTAGGTGTTACAAACGAAATGAAAAACTTAGTATACCCCTTGATTTGATCTAGGGTATAAAAATTAATGCTTATTGTTTATCAAGCACCCGTTGTCGGCCTCCGTAATGCAGATAAATTCTAAAGACAAAATTTTCTAGAGCTAGAGCTAGCTTACGCTTTAAATTACGTCTTCAAGTCAAGACTTGCCGAGGCATCGTCGATTTTATATTCGAGTGAGTTTTTCGAGTTTTTTGTTCTAATGTTCAGTCCTTGTAGTTTATCTTATGCTTTTACTTGCGTTATAGGTTCATGGAGCGCAGTTATACATGTATGTTCAATATAAATCTCTACATACGGCTTTTACCCCAACGTAAAACCTAGAGTGATGACAAGTCGCTTTGTATCTGGGATACCATTTATTTCATTAGAGCCAGGAAATTTTGGTTGCTATTTTATAATTATCGTTATAGAAACATCTGCATACAAAATGACTTCACGACTTATATGTGTAGCCTTTCCGATTGTATGGCACATATATTTTACTTTTTACATCGACTGACTTTCCATTATATCAATTTTGCTTTCCACAAAATTTTCTTTATTGTCTTTTTTGCCTTGTAAGTAAGTAGGAACTACCACGGAGTTCTTTAAGGTGCTACATGTAAACTGTGAAGTGATTGTGTGTGAAAATGATTCTTTTTTAGTTCTTATAAGAGAATTGAATTTCAATTTTCCCCCTTAATCTTACGCGGCGCTCTTTATCAAGAGGATATTCAAACCACAATGATAAGTTATGACTGTGGTGAGAAATCTTTGAGATTTTTTTTTAATTTCAGTACTTTTTATTTCAAACTATCTAATTAAACTTATCTTACTACAAATATTTCTGAACTACATTACAAGTAATATATTTTTTTATTTTCCTTGGTTAGTTTTTCGACCTGCTGTTAGCTTTCTATAATCTATCGACCATTCACGGAAGTGTTCTTGGCCAGTCATTTTTTAATAAAGCTTTTTGTATTGTATTATACACATGTATGTGCATATAAACTTGCACTATTGAAATAGTCTTTATTACTTAATGGTTCTACTGAGCACTCAAATAAACAAAACATGTTCATTACCCGATTACAGCAAAGAAGTGCTTACCGAGTCACCTGAGTAGTTCCATAGTGGCACAAGAACTAGATATCGCATGGTATAACAAAGCAGAGTATACAGATTGTGAAATAGGTAGTACATTCCGGAATGGACCAAAACTTGTTTATGTTTTTTTTTATAATCAATTGGCAACAATAATTCCAAATGCCAATACATACATAAAAGATGCAATACTTATTCTGAAGAATGCAATTTTATTTTTTAGTATTTCTTATAGAATTCATAATCTTCAAATAATATAAATCTATTTACAGGGGTAAATAAAGAAAAGAACCGAGCATGTGATAGCAATTATGTACATTTTATCGACCTCAAAACGGCAGATGCGAGAAAATATGAATTACTCAGCGTATCCATCATTTCAAATATTGTGGTCCATTCTGGAATGAACAACCTCCCAATCATATAAAATTTGTATACTCTGCTGCGACATCTAGCACACTCCCAAAATTTTAAATTTTCTTCGTTGACTCATCATAAAGTTGAGTCTGATTTCTACCGAATGAATACAATAGGTACTCAAAAGCCGCAACAGGAATTCATTAGGATTATGTGCAATAGTGAATGAAAAAAGGTTTATAAATTTTTTTTAAATAAATCTTATTCAAAACTTCTTAATCAAATACCTCTGTATTGTTAACTGCTTTGATGCACAGCTCAGCTTCTTCAGTCTGGAGAAAATTTATGAAAACGACTCCTTTTGATCTTCTAGTGTCTTTAGTTTTCATTATTGTAACCCTATTAAAAATATAAAATGTACTTTGTAAAAATTGTAATAACATTCAATCAATAGAGATTACACACTTAACTATTTTCCCATATATTTCAAACACTTTGTGTATGTCATTATTGGTAAGAGAAAAAGGTAAATTCGATATGTACACAGTTCTATTAGTAGTCGACCCTTTTTCTGAAGTCATTTTAAAAACTTTCTAATTCTAAATTACATTTATGTTTGTAAACAAACCTATCAAGCTGAACACTCTGGTTCTACCTTTCTAAAATGGGAAACGCACAAGCAGACTGGTCACTGGTTACGACGCGACGGCCCAAATAGTCTCTTTTCGCACGCTATTTGCTTTCGGTCAACGCAAGGTATATAGAAGACAAGATATTCCCATTGAAATTTTGACACATTGCAGCTGATAGCCTGTGACGTATTTTGTGACTAATGTATACATTTTTATATGATAGACAGAGAGGAGAGAGTATTTTGGGACTGTGCTCTCTGTACCGTACTTCCTACACATTTCACGATATTACGTCACCTAATGGTGGAACATGGTTTGTAATAGGTATAATTTTGTATTCTATATACCTTGGGTCAACGCAACCATTGACATTAGAAATTAACTCCATTTTGTTAAATGAAAATTTGTGTTTCAGCATGTGTAAACGCGATATATCAGTAGATTTAGAACTGTCATGATTTTAGCTGTCATTCATTGTTCTTCTATTCTTCTACCGATAGTGAAATAACCTCGTAGAAATTAACCTCCGTTTGCCAGGTGTAGTGCTTCCCATTAAATATTTGGTTTTAAAATGACTGTAAAACAAATAAAAACAACCGAAGAGTTTAACGAAATTTTATGGTAAATATATTAAGTGTTAAATAGGTGCAGTAATCATAAATATAAATATATTTGTATGCCTACAGCTCAGACAAGACAACCGTTGCCCTCTTTTCGGCTGAATGGGCAGAACAATGCAAACAAGTACTCGACGCTATGAATTTATTGGCTCTTCAGGAAAATAAAGCGAATCAATTGCAATTTATAAATGTTCCAGCTGAGGATTTATCCGAAATATCATTAAAACACCAGGTAGAGTAATCCTAAATCAACCATTGTGTAACTGGTTCGCCAAAAATATAAATTGGAAACTTCTAACAAATTCAAGAGCCGTATTAGGGTAGCCTACTCGCTCTTTGTCGATGTCCATAAGTTTCTATTTGGAATACGAAATTGGTTGCCAAAAAATTTTAAATCCAGGAAACGATTGCGTAAATGGAAGTTCGCAAATTTTTTTTACATCACTGTTAAAGTAAAATTCTTGTGTTATGTTGATGGGGATTCCGAATATCTATTAAATTGAATTGAGAAGTCAAATATGTGCTTCAGTCCAATCAACCCTAGTTGACTAAATAATCTCGTAAATTTTATACAATACAAAAGTTTTGTTAAAAGACCATGGCTGGTCGGGGAAAACATTCTCAATAGCAAGCAAAAATTGCAAACTAATTAAGGAAAATAAAGTACTTCCCTTATAACATTAGTCAGTAAATATTGGTACGATAAATAATATACTAGTTAAAATTCAAAATAACAGCTGCAAAACATCGATGAATCAAAAAGAAAACTAAAAAGTTTATATAGGAGAAGCAATAATTCTAAGCAAAATCAATTATGTAGATGAAAAATATTAAATCAATTCAAATTAGATACAATTTGTAATATAGAGAGTGAAACCGGTCTCGACCCCGATAGGTAGCAACTAATTTTATTTTTGAGGTCAATGTAATGATGAAATATGTAAGTACCCACCGTTCAAGTATAAGTACAAAAGTAGTGTTACAAGTAGCTACTATCTTTTTCTATTTGTCAGTCATTAATCGAAATTCAATTCCACTTCATAATATGCCTTTTTATTTATATGTAAATTATTGTGTTATTTCCATCATTTTAGATTGAGGCTGTACCAACTGTAATATTTTTCCAAAAAGGATCAGCTATAGACCGTATAGAAGGTGTTGATGTAGCTGCATTAACGGAAAAATGTAAAAATTTTGGTCTGCCGGAAAATGGAGAGAAATTAGAAGATCGCCTAAAATCATTAATAAATAAGTCGAAGATAATGATATTTATGAAGGGCGATAGGAGTGCACCCCGATGCGGTTTCTCCAAACAAATAATTAATATAATTAATGAGACGGGGTATGTATAACTAGCGATACGTTTTTTCAACCAAGACTTACCTCTTATTTTCAAGAATGCAGTATGAAACTTTCGATATTTTAACCGATGAAGAAGTCAGACAGGGTTTGAAATCATATTCAGATTGGCCAACATATCCTCAAGTGTACGTTGGCGGAGAACTAATTGGTGGACTTGATATTGTAAAAGAGCTTAATGAATCCGGAGACTTACTTTCAACTTTAATGAGCTAGAGTTGAATGAAACAACTGAAAAAAACAACAGTTTAAAGGGCAATACCACAATTTTGTAAAAGTGAACAGGAGAATTAAATAAAACTAATCTAAAATGATTTGGTTTTTATTCGAAGTGACATTACCATACATGAGGATTCTAAGTTTAGGCCGTTTGTTTTGTTTGCTGCATTGCCGCTAGTTTCAACTCCATGACATCATGTACAGCGTTTAAAAATCGCGATTTTTGCATTTGCAGCATGTCTATTTTTTCTATTTGCTCTTGCACATAGTCAACTTTTCGCTTGAAATAATCCTTGGCCCCTTCAAGGTTCTATAAAACAACAATTTAATATCTTGCTTAGATTGGTAACCTACTCACTTTTTCTGCATAATACCCAGTGCCGACATCTATAACAAAGCTGTCAATTTCCTTCATAACTCCAGGCACATACATGCTGCCCGTTAAAGGGACAAGAATTTCCTTATTTTCCCAGTCTGGCTTAATGTGTTCTAAGGCCTCCTTCGAATTAGCATATTTACCTTTGCATTTTAAAAGCGTCTGCAACGATTCTTGGAATACATTTAATTCCTAAAATGGAAAACATGTGGTAGAGAAATTCGCCCATTTAGTTGAAATTATACTGTTTCAAACTCCATTTTTAATTGTTGTAATTGTTGTATATTCAGTTTAGTCAGATCCAGCTGTTCTATTTTTTCTGATTTATTTCCAGACATATTTCAATATTAATCTACGGAACTTCAGGTGTAACAGTTTTAAATAAAATATATAATTTTTGTAGTGACTGACAATTGCGATTATCTTCTTCTTATTCATAAAGGTTAAGCCGAACGAAAAAAAATAGCTGATGGATATTTAATTCGTTTATAGGGTAGCGAGTGAAATACATCTGTAATTATATTGATTAAAACCATCAGTTTTATTGATCAAATAAAGGTTTCTCGTATATTTATGGGCCTTCCCCCTCGAGAAGTTTTTATGGATGGAAGGGATTACCTCCAGTTGTGCTGAGACATGCCAGCACAAAAATGATGCTCCGTGTAGTTCCTTATATTATCACCGAAATTAATTGTGTGCGTGTTCAGTTAAATCACAGTTTTTGATATAAACAAACACGAATTCACAACGTAATGATTATTATTATATTATCACCTCAAATTGCAGGTAAACTTCTGTACAGCCGTCCGATCAGAAGTTTCAGAAACTTCGCAATTTCAAAATGGCCGGATCAAATACGATTGCAGTAGTAGTGGTATGTTGCCCGTACTCCCGATCGAAAAAATCTTAATGTGAAACTTTTGACTTCATAAACAACTAAATTTTCTGTTAAATCTACGATTCGGGCAAAAATAAATAAAAAGTTACTTCCCTTTTTAAAGCATTTTCCTCGACACGGCATGTTGTATCTGAATCTTCGTTTATTGTTCCCACTTTATAACATGAAGCTTCTAATTAATGTTCCTGTTTTATAATAAGATAATTTTATATACACAAATATATTTGTTGGCTTACCTCAATCAGCTCTGCTGGATTTTTACAATTTCGTGGAAGTATAGGAACAGCATTTCTCGCAAGGACAGTTTTTTTTTCGAAAGAAAATAGATCCTTGAAGAGGAAATGGCTTGAGCATATATAAGTTCTTCTTTTTATATTACTATCGCTAGTCTAATAGCCATTAACCACTTCCTTCTTAAAATTTCATCTTGATGTAACCTGTAAAAAGTAAATTATCACTTTTGTAACTATGTCTCTGCGCCAAACACCCCATAAATTGACAGTTGTAGTAAACAAAACCAATTGACTATTATTGAATTTCCCGCATTAATTTTACTTAGATATAGTAGTTATTTCACAAAAAAAAATGTAAAATTTATATTTACAAGTGAAAAGACACCCAGCAGGCTTTTTCTTCGAGTTGTTTTTACATATCTTAACCAGAAACTTCATTTCTATTTTCTTTCAAATCACTTATTGTCAGTCCATACTATCTATTAAAAATTAGAAATAAATATACGTACATCAAAATTGATCAATTATTTCACTTATAAAATATTTTCTTACGAACAAATTAATAAAAACTCACTTCGCGGCTCTTTGTTTACAAAAAAGTGATAGTCAAACACATTTTTTACACTGTCATGCATATACTTTACTATGGGATGTCGCCTGCTTTAGTTCTATCCTCAAAGCCTTTTCATTACTTTTATTTGTTAACACTGCAATGTCTAAGACAAGAATCTTTTTCTGGCCGTGACAACTATTATATTTATACCCTAGAAACTCTCCAGATTCTTCTGGAGTATTCTATTCCAGAATCTTCTTGACTATTCTATTCCGGAACCTTCCCGAAGATTCCATCATCGATTCTCCGAGCCTGAAGTTGTTTACTCTCCATGTCTAGTAGATGTCACCACTTGTCTCTTTTTGTTGCACGTAACACTGCCCATTCTTAAAATTGTTCGTCCCGAACAACAGGTGGTCCACGGTCTTGATGCTCGTAGTATTGACACATCCTGCATACCACGTCATTAATTCTAGTTACTACTGAATACGATCCCTCCCACTGTTGTTGTAATTTTGGAGAGCGTCCCTTATGTTGTTTGGGATTGTACAGCCAAACAAGATCACCTTCGTTAAATCCTGCGGAATTAGCACGTAAGTCATAGCGGGTCTTCATCCGATCAGTATTTGCTGCTAGTTTCGTCCTCGTGGCCCCGTGTACATCAACTAATTGTTGTTTGAGCTGCGATAGGTAGTCTTCTGGGGAATATAGGAATATGTCGATCCGAATCGTGTTGGTGATAGCCAACTCTTTCTTTAGATGCTTGATCAATGTTCTGTTGAAGCGCTCTACCATCCCATCAGGTTGTGAGTATAGAGGAGTTGTTCTGGTTTTTCTTATTCCCAAGATTTTGCACATCTCCTGCAAAGTCCGCGATTCGAAGCTCCGTTCTTGGTCCGAATGAAGTTCGTGAGGCACACCAAACCTACTGACCCAATTCATTATTATTTGTTCCGCAACTGTGTTACCTCTTCATTAGGGATTGCATAAGCTTCAGGCCATTTACTGAAATAGTCAATAGCAACTAATATATAACGGTTACCGCCATCCGTTTCTGGAAAAGGTTCAGCGATGTCTACAGCTATCCTTTCAAAGGGGGCTCCGGCATTATACTTATGCATTTCTCCTCTCCTTCTGTATTGCGGCGCTTTGCAAGCAGCACAGACAGTGCATCTGCGGCACCACTCCTCCACATATTCTCGCATATGTATGTAGCCAATAAAATCTTTCTCGTATTTTGGAAATTGTTTTGTGCACTCCCAAATGTCCTCCAGAGGTTCCACCGTGCATTTCTTCTAGAACATCTTTGACGTTTGATGCTGGTAAGACTATCTGCATTCGGAATGATTCGCCATTAGGTGCTTCCCACTTGCGTTTTAATATACCACATTCAACATGAAGAGAGTTCCATTGAGCCCAGAAATTTTTCAGCTTCTCACTCCGTTCCGAAATATCCTTCCAGTCTGGTCTTTCCAATCAAGAATATCCGGATCTTCTCGTTGTGCTGTTCGCAGGTCCTCGTTGCCCCAACCTGTAGATGGTTCCACGGTTACCAACTGTATAGTTGCTGTTGTTTCTTTTTTTTTCCACCCGGGCGCAATGTTTGCAATCAAGTTTGCATTGACGTCGTGAAAGGGCATCTGCATTTCCATGGATTCGACCTTTTCGGTGTTGGATTTCAAAATCATAAGTCTGGAGTCGCTCTATCCATTCTCGCCACTTGTCCCTCAGGGTTCTTAAACTGCAGAAGCCATTTACGCGCTGCATGGTCGGTGCGAAGGATGAATTTCTGCCCGTACAGATATTTATGAAATTGCTTTGTTGAACTTACAATAGCAAGTAGCTCTTTTCTTGTAGCACCATAATTGTTCTCTGACTTTGAAAGTGCCTTGCTATAGTAAGCTACTGGAACTTCTTGACCATTCTTCTCATGCGAAAGCACTGCACCAATACCTTCATTGCTGGCATCCGTGTCTAATATAAATGTTTTTCCCAGCTTTGGATAGTGAAGTACTGGAGCTTCACAGAGCTGTTGCTTCAAATTTTCAAAACTTTCGTTGCATTTATCCGACCATATGAACAGCTTTCCCTCTTCTGCAAGTTGATGTAGGCTCCTTGCTATACATATATGCAAAAACATTCACGAATGGCCTGTAGTAGGTAGCTAAACCAAGAAAACCCCGTAATTGATGTTTGTCCTTTGGAATTGGCCAATTTTTGACGGCTTCTATCTTCTCTGGATCGCTTCTTACTCCTTGTGATGAAACTATGTGCCCTATATGTATGTAACTTCATTTTTGAATAGAGCATCGCACTGAGCTTCATCTTTTGCATCTTTAGCCCCCATTCAGTTACATATTATCTACAGAGCCGAACTGTAGATATATTTGAATTCTGCCACCCATTAACAGTTCAAATCGTACGATTTGATCTACAGTCTAGGTAATCTGCGTGTGTATGTTGAAAATTTGTACGATTTGATTGGCAACCAGATCGACAATTCATGAACTGCAGACTGTAGATCTGTAGACAAATATACCACACACATGCAGTTCATCGTCAAATAACTGTATACAAAGTGTACAATTTAATCGTCAATCATTATTTTCAGATCAGTTTGATATTTTCGTCAGATAATTGTAGTTTCTCATCATGGATAGAAGTACAACATTCAATGAATTCTGAAGTATACAGGAAACATGGAAAGTAAAATATGATTCATATTCGAATAGAAAAATATTATCAGGAATAAATACAACATTATAAAGCTACTACTGATTCTGAGAGGAAAAAAATTAATAACTTCATATGTGAGATACTTTGTGAAGCAACCAATCTTTCACCCAGAATGGTTTTTACTCTTCAATGGTATTTCTGATAAAAAAATTATTACAGAGCAGCAAATTTCCTCTTTGACAAAATCATTTTAAGAATTCAACCGAATTGCATGAGAATCGTGAACAGATTAATTACGATATGGACTGAAGACCCAACTGTAGGTGTGTGGTTAATCGTCAGTTTATCTTAAGTTTTTTATCTGTCAAATTTCAAACTTACGATCTGATTTGATACTAGTGGGTGGATGAAAACAGATTTGGACTGACAGATGCCATCTACAGTCTGAATCTGCAGATAATCTGTAGGTGAATGGGGACCATTTTTGAGTCTTTCAAGTATACGTCCCGTAAATTGTTTTTATGTTCCTTGAAAGTCCTTCTGATTACTATTATGTCACGTAGAACACATTCCGTTAGTCGTTCGAATGTGGCTGGAGCATTACATAATCCAAATGGCATTACTTTGAATTGCCATAAGCCACTACCAACTGAGAAAGCAGTTTTCTCTCGGTCCTCCGCTTGCCAGTAACCCCTCTTCAAATCCAGCGTGGAAAACCATTGCGGTCCGAAAAGGGTATCCAACGTGTCATCAATCCTTGGTAATGGATAGCTATCCCTTCTTGTCACATTATTTAGTTGGCGGTAGTCTACACAGAACCGGGTACTGTCATCATTTTTCCTGACCAGAACAACCGCCGATGTCCAAGGGCTGTCAGATTCCTCTATTATGCCTTGATTCTTCATCGAGTTCATCATATCTGCGACTTCTGGTTGTTTGGCTAATGGCAATCTTCGTGGTGTCTGGCGAATGGGCCTGGAATCTCCTGTATCGATCCGACTCTGGACCAGATTTGTTTTACCATAGTCATCATCATTCATTGCACATAATTCCAAAAATTCATCGATCACCTCTTTGGCATCGTTGTATTGTTATTCACTTAAAGCACTCCACGAAAGAAGTTTCTGAACCTGTTGGGTAGTAGCTGATATAGGTTTTGTCTCCTTGACATTACTATCATTATCCAAATTGACGATTTGGTAAACGGGCTCACAATTTCCAATTATGGCACCTTCTTTTAGTTGTACCTCATTTTCGCATGTGTTAAGCACTCTGACTGGAATTATTGTTGCACCTTCTGCCTTGACTAAAGTCTTGCCAACAATGATGCTCGATGTAACTTTTATGGGGTTAGGCTCCACCAGATAGAATCGGCAGGTCCCGATGTCATCAGCAAGCTTTGTCCATATTAGTGTCTCGGAGCATGACAGAAGAGTAATATTTTCGTAGACCGTCGTCCTTACTTTCGCAGGATAATCTGCTCCTTCTCCTAGTCTCATAGGAATTTCTATCTTCCCATATTTGAGAATACGCTCTCCGACAACCAGATTAATTTTGTATGTAGTCATGAAGTCTATTCCAAGAATGCATTCATCCATTATGTCTGAAACCAGGAAAGTGTGAGGAAATAGTAGTTCGCCTAGCTGAACATCTCAAGTTATTTCTCCAAACACCTGTGCTGCTGCTCCAGTTGCTCTTCTTAGTAGATATTTGGTGGTGTTGTAAAGCCATTTGTTCTTAACAAGATCTGTTCTAATAATTGATCTCGAAGCGCCAGTGTCGTTAGTGACCGCGCAGTCATTTTTTCCTACACTTCCATATATAACCAGTCATTTTTCCTACACTTCCATATATAACAAGACTGCTATTATTTCTCTGCAACTGACCTACTGGAATGATGACTTCGGGGCTGTCGATTCCACCAACCAACTTCTGCCCCAGAAAGTTGGTTTTAACTTGTTTTCCGACTGCTCAACAGGAGAGGTGCTGCGACTAGTCGCTGCTTGATATCTAGTTTCTCCGCGAATAGCTTGTTCCCTGTCTCGATATCTTTGGCATTCTTCTTTCCCCTCTTCTTCTGGTGATTCCACTCGTCGACGTTTTCTGCAGTCTCTTTGTAGGTGTCCTGGTCTATTACAATTCCAGCATCGAAGGATACCACGCAAAGGTGAGCTCTGGGATGACTGCATTCTATTACAAGTACATTCGTCCACCGAAATGTCTCTCATTCGTACTGCACTCCGCGAAGCTTGTCTGGCGGATTCATACACTAATGCATAGGCTAGTGCTTCTGCTGTTGATTTCCTTCCTGCTAACCTTAACGCTTGTTGTAAACTTTGATCTGCAATAGCGTTCACAAATGCCTCCGTCGCCACTTCGTTGAGAAAATCCGCATTCACACTGGAGTAGTACGAAAGATGCGCTAATCTTTCCACATCTACCTGAAGTTGTTGTAGTGATTCGTCATGCTTTTGAATCCTGTTGCGCAACTGTAGGCGATATACTTGCTGCATGTGTTCATCTCCGTAACGTAATTCTATCGCCTGTACTAATGAAGAGTAATTACGTTGATTTTCAATCGGTAAATTTTGTAAGAGCTCTGACGCAGGACCTCGAAGTGCTAACACCAGAGCTATAGCTTTGTCTTCGTCATTCCATCCATTTACCTGTGAAGCTGCCTCGAATTGTCTCTTGAAGATATGCCACGAATTTTGTCCATCAGATATGGGAGGTTTCATTCTACCTGCACCGGATATTTTAGTTGCTACGTTTAGAGGCTGACGATGCTTTATTCTTTCCAGATCTCATTTAAAACTGTCAAGTTGCTCGGTGACTTTTTGTTGAGCTTCCGCCACTTCCTGCTCGATTCCTTCAATTTTCACATTTTGTTCGTCTAATGAGTTTTTCAGGAAATTTTTCTGATCCTCCAAACGAGTTTCATACAATTCTCCAGAGAACTCTTTTGTTCATCCAAGCGGGTTTCCATAGATATCTTCTGCTCATCTAACCGGGATTCCAGAAAATTCTTTTGTTCCTCAAAAGCATTCTTTTGTTCCTCACAAGCATTCTTTTGCTCCTCCAGACGGGTTTCCATAGATTTCTTTTGCTCATCTATACGGGATTCCAGAGAATTCTTTTGTTCCTCATTGGAATTTTTTTGTTCATCAAAACGGGCTTCCATAGATTTCTTTTGTTCCTCGAGAGAATTCTTTTGTTCATCAAAACGGGGTTCCATTTTACTCATTAAAGTACTCAAAAGCTGTTCCATTTTCATCGCAGGCTCTTCTTCAGCTTCGATTTCTTCCAAGTTCTCTTCGAAAACGAATGTTTCAGGATTCCTGCTTTCCTCTATCAAAGATTGTCTAAGTCGCTAGAACTTTCTTTGTGCCTGTCATTTGTAATGACCGGTACCCTAACTCCACTTTCAAATCCTGCATTCGAAGCTCGTCCACTTTGCGCCCCATTACTTTAGTAATTCTCTTACAGATGAATATAAATTATTTTGCAGAACTTTCACAATTTAACACAATTTCTCAAAATTAATCACATTTTGAATTTTTAAGTCAATTGCCACCACTTTATTTCGCGAATTTTATTTCACTTCTGACACCAGTTGTTGCGAGCGTGGCCTTTGGTTCGTTATTTAAAACACAATATTAAATAATTAATATATAAGTTCTTTATTTCACTCTAATCATATAAAATTCACAATTCCTCAATTAATCAACTCAACTCTAATTATCGCTAAAGCCTAGTATTGTGCTCATTCCGCGGATAAATTTTGTATGGAAATTTAAAGGTGAAACTTAGTGGCGAAATATTTAGCCACGTCGCTAAAAAGTGGTATCAGCTAAAAGTTTGTTTAGTTTTGACAAGTAGATGGCAGTAATTACCACAAATATATATTTAGCATCAGATTTATCTGCTCAATACCTTTTTTTCACGCTAAAATTTTGACGTTTGAAGTTGAAAGAAATTGGAATACAAGAGTGGCAGTGTATTTTTCTTATTTTTTCTGATAAAAAAATTCCGGCTTCATTTAGACAATTCTTTCGAAAAGAAATTAAAATTGGGTAATTGCAATAGCAATCTAAAAGAACACGAAATAATATCACAAATGCACGACAGCTGATTGTCAAAAGCAGCCACCTATAGTTCAAAACAATGAACAATTTTAGCCGTAAAAAAGGTCCCTGTTCGATTGCAGCGAATTATTTATCCGCCAAATGAGCAGAATACCGGGCTTTAACACTGTACTTTCAATTATCGCAATCTAATTACACATTTTCGCTTCTTTATTACTTTCACTTGTTAACACTGCAACGTCTAAGACAAGACTCTTTTTCTGGCGATGACAGCTGTTATATTTATACCCTAGAAACTGACATGCTGAATCGATATCCTTTGTTGAGAAGGTTAGCAATCAAGTGCCATAATCCGCTCTCTTCCTCCGCACATGTGGAGCGTTGATTTTCATTTCCAGGTCATGTAATTGCTACACAGTGGCAATCATTATATGATGTGACATTTGTTTTGCTAAATGCAAACTCAAATACTGTATGAACAACTTCCAAAATTGTGTAGAAATTAAAACAGCAAAAGCTTATATGATATTGTTACGTGCAATAGAAAGAGACAACTGGTGACATCTACTGGCAATGGATAGTAAACAACTTCAGGTTCGGAGAATCGATGATTAAATGTTCGGGAAGGTTCAGGAATAGAAAGCCAGAATAATCCGGAGAGTTTCTAGGGTATAAATATAACAGTTGTCATCGCCAGAAAAAGAGTCTTGTCTTAGACGTTGCAGTGTTAACAAGCGAAAGTAATAAAGAAGCGAAAGTGTATGTAATTAGATTGCGATATTTGAAAGTACAGTGTTAGCGATAATTAAAGTTGAGTTGAATGTTTTGTGAATTTTATATGATTAAAGTGCAATAAAGAACTTGTATATTAATTATTTAATATTGTGTTTTAAATAACGAACCAAAGGCCACGCTCGCAACAATATGTAAAATAATTTATTTAATTACAGTGCTCTTCAGTAAATGTCTAATTTATTATTGTATCGCTTCATGTTAAAATTTTTTAATTTTATTCATGTTCCGTAAGTAGTACAAACATTGTAAATATTGGTAGAAGCTTACTATCGTTACTTTGTAGATAAGACCACCTGAAGACGCGGAGTGTTCACCCGCGAAACGTTGTGGCATATTAAAAAAAGTTTTTAGACACCAATCTGTAGTTTGTTTTCCAAAAGAAAGACCGATAGCCCGAGCATCCATCCTTTGGTCCGTCCTCACGATAACTCTAGAACACGTTCACTTAGAATACTGCATACGGCCTTTTTTTAAAAAAAAGTAAAGGGGAATGCCCACTTTAGGCCAGACACCTCCACACATGAGAGATGTCTTAAGCGATGCATTATGATACTCTGAACATATTTTATTAACAATGTTTATTTCAATTAAGCGGATGAAAGCTTTGGCAATCGGATGTAGCCTGAGCGACTTTCTTGGGTGAAAAAGTGGATTTTTATACTTCTCGTGATTGCGTAGAATTGGTGCGTCGTGGAAAATAGCTTCCTATTAGAAAAATGTTCACATAAGAGCACTAATGGTCAAGGAAGAAAGAACTGCAAACATATATGTGAAATGTAGTAGCTGGGGTGTATGTGACCCTATTGCATGAAAATGGGTTTTTCGGCGGCAAAACATCTCGAGAAAGTTGTCTGAATCGGGAAAAAAGTACACCACCAGATAGTACTCGGCGAGACCTCCAATTTGATATGCAACATGCGGAATTAGAACCCTCACCCTAAAAGTATGCAGAGAAAAATTTTCTTCTAAAAATTGTAGCTGGTAATGCAGAGAAACCCGTTTTCAGATCGAACATATCTTTACAGAGTTAGAGCCGATCTAAAAATCTAGTACCTCAGTTCGAATAAAAAAGAGTGAACTACTAAAAAAAGTGAGTATAGGGATGGCTATTTAGGCCTCCGAGTATACAGTGTGAGTACGCAAACTTCCTCTCAGGACCTAAAGAATTCGATTCAGCACTAGATTTTTTAAAATATACTAAATCAAACTGTGAAATCGGGCAATCCTTTCTTGGTGTTGCCATATAAAACTTCGGGTTTTCACTATACTATAATTGAAAACTGCCTCAGAACGCGTCAACGATAACAGCTCAAATTTTGTACACAGCGTTTTCATAAAAATAATAAATAAAATTTTAAAAATTAACTAAATCGGGCAGCCTTTTCTTGGTGTTGCCATACAAAACTTTAGAATTTCACTTTATTTCACTTTTATGTCCATCTAGGGTATAATATTAATGATCTTGGACCAATTGTAACTTTTTATCTTGTTGCAATTGTAGCTTTATAATGCAAATTCCACAATTTTTTTTCGAACACTTTCTTTATATAAACTCTTAACAGTTTCATTAATAAAATTTATTATCCTTTCTCATTAACTAGAATTACATGGTATTGTATTATAATTATTGTAAGAATTTAGATATATATATATAATTTTTGATTTAATTTACTTTATATTTCCTCTGCTTACACTTACATTCAATCGATTTAGAAAATTTTGTTTTTCTTTTTTTTATATTTAATTTAAATACATTTATCTCTTCGCATCAAAACTCACCATAAGCAAACCGTATAGGTACACATTTTATGCCTTCATTGTTTTACGGGTATCATACAAACATGCATCATCTATTTATAGTTTGTAGTCTCTACTTAAAGTCGATTAGATCTTAAATTACTAAACATGATAATATCATATACAATTACATAATTACAAATATTTTTATTTTCATAAATATTTATGGACTTGTGCATCAAAAATAAAAAACTTTTTTTATTGCTAATCGAGACTGTTTTGATTTTGCATATATGTATGTACTATATTATATACATAGTAAGTATATAAAAGAAATAATTTACATTAAAAGAAAACGAAAAACTTTCTGATAAAAACTGCCCATTCTCTCATCTGGCATCGTAAAACTTATGAGTAAATATTTTTAATTTTTTGTTTTTTTTTTCAATATCAGCAACTACATATACATACATACATATACAATTATGTATTCTAAATTAAGATATTTTACTATTTTTAATCTGCCTACTCTTTCTTTTAACTGCTTGATCCGGGTTTAACCTAGTGGAAGACATCGGCACAGCAGTATCTATTGAATTTCGCTGATCGCTGGCAATTCCTTGCCGTGATTATTATGGAAAAAAAAATAAATGAAAAAGTTCAGAGTTTTCGTTCTCCATACCCATCTTTGATTATGCCTTAAAAGCTATAGTTGCCTGAGAACGGATTAGCTGTATTTATTTAAAATGCTAACGACAGGACAACATCGACACATATATGTATAATTACGTCAATTTGTCATTTTTATTTTTTTGTGGAAATTCGAAAACTTATCAAGGTTCTAAACAATATTATTTACTGTACTATTTAAATAATGATAGATACCCACTATTTAGGTATATTTCTTTCTATCCTAAAAAGTTGTCTCCAATGAAACTTTGTGATAAAAGTTTAAAATCTTCTTAAGCAAAGGGTAGAATAATGAACTATCAAATAATCAAAGGATGCATTTCTTAACCTTTTGAGAAAGAAAAATTAAATATATTTTGTAAGAATATTAGTTCAAAATATTTTTTTTTAATTTTGTCTCCACATACATAAATGATGATAGCAGTTTTTTTTGTCCTATTAAAATTTTATAAAATATTATCACAAACTGTGTTTCTCATCGTCAGTTATTTTATACAAAGAATTTTTTCCATACGTACCTAAAACGCTATGAAAAAATGTTTTATTGGAAAAACTGAGTTAACAAAATCATGGTAATTATTATTGTGGGAAAAGTGGATAATGGATAATGTGTCACGCTATTTTTGTGTAATTTTGATTCCCCCTCCCCCTGGTCACACTTAGTCACAATTTCGTAGACCGCCATCAAATATTTTATAACTTCACGATAATTACCCCCCCCCCCCCCCCCCCCTCATGACACATAAAATACAAATTAAGTGTTATTTATTATTAAAAATAATCAACAGAAAAAAACTAGAATTACTATTTGGTAGCAAACGCACACAAAAAAAGTAATGCTGCCAACCTTAAGCCAGCGTTCTACTCCAAACAGCAGTATACCAGAATTTAGGAACTTAAGTATTTGATTTATAAATAGAAAACTCAGCTGGAAACCACACCTTGAGGACAGAGCAAAAAGAACTTTTTAGAAAAGTGGAGACTTAAACCGCGGATGATTCTGTGGAATTATGCTATATGCGGGTCCAAGAGTTCCACTTTGAATTTGTGCACTTTAAATCGAAAATTCCAGATAGGCCAGAATGGGAATCTCATTCCGAGCTTCAACCATTGAAAAATCCTATTATATCTACAGACCGCTCCAAATCGGAAGAAAACAGCGAAACAAATGTTTTTTGCGAGGTGCCTCACATGGAAATTACCGAAACCCCGAAACAAATGTTTTTTGCGAGGAGCCTCATATGGAAATCGCCATACACCTTGAAAGACATGTCACACTTCTCCAGGCGGAGGTCAAGGCTATCCTTGAAGTGGAAACCCAAGCACTGAGAACAAGAAAATTGCAATCTGCTCGGACAGTTAAACAGCTGTCAAGGCCTTGTCAAAGCCTCTTACAACCTCCAAATTTGTATTGGGGTGGTACCAGGTCACAGCGACATAAGCGGGAATAAAAATAGGAGGCATCCTCTCCCACAATTGGGATCGCACCACAAAACAGCTTGAATCTAATATCTCAGCTTGGGTCGACTGCCAACACAATCGCCTTTAGTTAGATGACCCTTCAGGTAAAACTACAAGAGAGCTGTAGGGCAGACCTAACCCAAACAAAGCGAAAAGCTGTTGGGACTAAGAAAGCCAACCCTGAGAGTTCTAGTGTCAATTTTCACTGTGCACTCTCTTTTCAGGGGTCACCTACACAGGATGGGGCTTGTTGACGATCCCATATGCAGCGGATGGGGAGAGGAGTACGAAACGGTGACTCATTTTCTATGCCACTGTTCGGTTCAGGAAAACGGTATAGATTCCTTGGCTTACACCTCCTGGAAGAATTGCCTGAAGCCTTTAAGGAGATTTTCAGTTTTGTTAGAGCGTCCGGTTGGGACTTATGAGCAATTACTCATACGGCTAGAGGGTGAGCAATGGGCCTCGTTGTGGCCTACGTTCAAAGGATCCAGTCCGGATGCCATCCATCCATTCATTATGTGATTTAAACTTTTATTTATTTTTCTCTTGTCCCATGAGGGACTCGAACTCACAATTTTTAGAACTTTTATTTTTAATGATTCTAAATTAAGTTATTAAATAAATAAATGTGCTTTCATCGTTACTGGTTAATGGCAGCTGAAAGCAAATCTGGCTTAATAGGCTAGACAAATGAATAAATACAACAAAGGCATCTGTCCCGTTGGCTTAGTGGTAAGTTGCCCGAAAAGTGAAAGGTCTTGGCTTCAAAAATCGGACGGGCGGTTGTTTTTCTCTTGTATTTATTAATTTAATTTATAATTGTTAAAAATAAAAAAAATTCTCCAAAATTCTTCTATCCCGTATTTGATACAAAGGATATATGGCACAAGAACTAGATATCGCATGGTATACCAGAGCATTCCGAAATATTTTATATTTTATATCATAAAGGATGCCGAGAGGAAATGTTGCTTTAATAGCAGTTTTGTATACATTTGATCGATCTCATCAATACCGTGGATACGAGAAAAATGATCTTCATCATTTATCATCATTTTACATACAACTTGTACACTTTGCTCGCGTGTTGCATGCGACATCTAGTTCTTATGCTATCTATGCTACAAGCCAGCATATATAGAAGTGTTGTTAAACTAAGAATTTTTCTGCATATCAGACAGCTTTCAAATGAACCATTTGAATGTGATTGAGACTGAGTTTTACAACACTTAACAGCTTTTATTGTTTTGACAACTATTGTATGTCAGTGTTTGCTATAATTTTGTAAAGTGAACCATATTTATAACAGTTATGAATTCTATGAAGTTATTTTGGATTATAATACCTATGTATTTATATATTATATTTTTGTAATCTTGAAACAACCCGTACTATCCTAATGAAAGTAACAGTGAAGTAAACACAAAATAAATCACGCTTCACGCACACATATGTTATATATATCAAGCTAATCGAGTGCGATCAGATCGCGATTATCTTTAAAGAAAATTTCTTAAGGCTGAGTTAAGCATCCCTTGACGTTTAAGAAATTCTGAATTTTACAACAGATTTGACTTGAAGTTCTTAAAGATTCTTAATTTAACAACACGAACACGCTCTATTATTCATCGTGTCTCTGAAAGCATCCAAAATCAATTCTGAGTAATTAATTAATTCATGTTTATTTTATTTATTTCAAGCGTTATTTCCTGAAATATAAAGCTATGCAAAAATAAATAAAGAAATAGTAGTGATAGTGATTCTTTATGCCGCATTCACAATGCAGAGTGGAGAAGAGTGGAGCAGATGAGCTTTGAGTCCAGAGCGAAGCTGTTCATAACGCAGAGTGAAATTCAATCTTAGAAATTAAACGTAACACAATGCCATAGCAAAGCCAAATCAACAAACAACCAAACAACTCTCGTTGTCAAAATAATAAATTCGAAAAAGGAGACACCTATCAGATTGCTTCGAAACTAAATAAAAATTAACGTAATTTTTTTGGTTTTTAAATCATTAAGCTTATAAATAATATTTCTTGTTTTTTATTAGCATTCATATTAAATCAGAAAATAACATTAAAACATGTTAGTTATGATAAAAAGAAGTATGGAGCTTTTTCCACGCCATCTACATACATGCTAGTAGTTCGAAATTCCAGTTTGTAAGCTTTCGGAAATGCCAGCGTGAAATTAGAATAGAACCTATTTTCAAGCAGCTCCACTCTGCGCTACTCTAAACCAAACAGACATAGCCATATGTACCACTGCGTGTGAAAAAAAGGATGCCAGTTGCCATTTTACGCTACTCTACTCCACTTGCATTCTGAATGCGGCACTTGAACTAAATTTTCTTAGCACTTTGAAATTACCAAAATTTGTTAAAAACTTATCGGTGCCATTGAATTTTTGCAGCGAGTCCCATTCAGAGTACTCGAATGTAATCAGTGATATCAAATCTAGTAACAGTAATAGTATTAATTATTTACATATATACATAAAAGTGCTTGTTGCTCCGATAGTAGAACCTCATGAACATTGACTTGAATTTATTGTATATGTACATACAATTTTATAAAATAAATTTACGAATAGAAGTTTTAGGAGACTTTTGATGTTCTCACTTAATATCTATGTAATTCAATAAAAAGAATTCATATATTTATGTAACGTCACATTTTAGCTGATACCCTCCCCCTCCACGTCACACATTGCCACGCAAGAGACTATATTCCCCCCGCCCTAAATTGTATAGGTATTATATGGACAGCCCCCTTCATACCTACTAAGTAATAATGTGTTCTTCACTAAAGTTGGAAAGAAACTTAAAGCACTCGTTACAATGTATATCTACTTATGTCTTACTTATTCACCGCTATTTATTAAATTTAAAGAAAAATTAATCAAATAAGTCCGCTTTCGATTGTGTGGGTGGAATGAGTTTATTATAACGACGATTTAACGCATTCATACTCATATATTTTATACTACTTTGAATTTATACGGGATAGCACAGATTAGGTATCACCTAATATTCTCGTATGCAACCTTGTAAACATTTTACTATGAGTATAAAGGCACTTTCACATCAAAAACAAGAACAGAAAAATGTAAACCGAAAAACTCAATTTATTCCACTTTAAAACAAGATTTTTGTTCCAATTATTAATAAAATCCAGGGAAATAGGATAAATTAAGAATTTTACTGAGAAAATAGTTATATTTGTTTCAGATTTTGAAGAAAAACACAACTTTTATGTTTTATCGGCCGAAAAACTTTTTCGGCGGAAAAATCCGACCGATAAATCATAAAAGTTGTGTTTTTCTTAAAAATCTAAGATAAATATACTATTTTATTAGTAAAATTATTAGTTTATCCTATTTCCCATGATTTTATTAATCATTGGAGCAAACATTTTGTTTTAAAGTAGAATAAATTGAATCTTTCGGTTTACATTTTTTCGATACTTGTGATTGATGTGAAAGTGCCTTTAGTATACTAGTAAGTATAAAAAGTATTTCCTTAATTAAAGAATTCAGATAAAAGATGATTTATTTCTGTTTTAAATTATATACGTTCGCTGGCGCGAACTATTTAATTCAAAACATAATTTTACACGAGCAAATTGGAATACGAGAAAATGGCTTGACGAGAAAATTGATACGACCAAGTGTTCCACGAAAAAATTGTTATGAGAATATTGGGGGATTACATATTATGATGTCATATTCACTTGTAAATCGATTTTGTTTGAATCAAAACCACATTCATAAATATAAACTTTGCGCCCCGTCAAACCCTTTTATGTGGGACCAATTCTGTTGGCCTTCATGATAGCCTTAAAATACATATTGCAAGTTCAACAAATTCAAAATTATTACTTTTATTGGAGTTTACCTCACATAAACTCGATTTTTAAGACAAGAAAATTAAACAATTTTTGTTTGCGCAACCCTAAAAGTCAAAGAAAGGATTACAAATATTGTATTGCCATCTATTTCTATTCTATACCTAAATTCATTTGGAAAATCCACAGAACTGTGGCAAATTTGGTAGGGAACTTATTAATTGAAGTTCAGCGGAACAAAGTACCTACGAAAACCAAAAAGAGAACACTATAGAAAAGTGTTCTGATGTTAATGTAAGCAATTTTAGTAGTGTTAGCGTCCCCACCCCATATGTTATATGTATGTACATGTCAGTGGATCGAATATACTTCTAGATCACTACAATTCATTTATGTATACTTAATTTAAAATAGAAAATTTCTTACACACTAAAATGTATTCATAGAATAGGCTTACGTACTGTTTGTTTATCAAGTGTGAGCTAGGGTTTCCAATCCGGATATCCGGATTATCCAACCAATTTTGATTATTCGGTAATCCGGATATTTTTTGGAATTTTTTTTCGGGAAAATACTGCTTACTTTCTAATTATTCAGCTGTTTTCAAAATAATATATAATAATGAATAATTACTTTTTCAAGTGGCAGTTTTATTTATTATTATTATTTATTTATTAAATTTATTATTATTTTGAATAGACAGTAAAATTGTCTTGTGAATGTTTTTTTATCTAAATTTTAAATAAAACAAGAAAGAAAACTAGATTTGGTTTGATGGCTTAGGGGTACGCGAAAAAAAAATTAGTAATGGCGGATGTTTAAAATATACTAATCTCCTTTCGTCGGAACGCCTCGCTAGAATATAAAATCAATGATTCCTCGACATCTTGATGCCGTAACAAGCCAGCAATACTTCGCTGCAATATAAAATCCAACGATGCCTCGACCTAATGTAGGGAAAGCCGCAATTTTTTCTTAGAAATTTACTGGAAAATTTTTCCTTAGAATTGTTATGGATTATTCGGGGGACAACGGGTGCCAGGGCCACTTACAATTTTTATGAGCATAGACGCGTACGCGTAGATGAGCAATAAGCATTCATTTGTTCTTAGACTGGAGTACAGCACAGATGTTGCTAATTTTTCTATTTTGCTTGTTATTGCGAGGTATTTAAAGGACAATAGAACCTTTTACTTTGTCATGCTCTGTCAGAACACACAACAGGTGAGGATATATTTAAACCTAGCGATTATTATTTCAAAGAAAAAGGCATAAATTGGTCTCATTGTTGTGGGCTATGTACCGATGGTGGCAAGCCTATGTCAGGTATTTATTCTGGTCTGCGTGGTCGTGTCATGAAAATAGCTCCCAATGTAAGTTGGAGTCAGTGTTGGATCCACAGGCAAAGTTTGGCAACTAAGCACCTTCCAGTGCAAATAAAACTTGTTCTTGACGAAGCTACGAAAGTGGTTAATTTTATTAAGTCCAGGTCAACCAACTCGAGACTTTTTAAAGCTCTTTGTGAAGATTTGAATAGTGTTCATTCTACTCTGCTCTTTCATACAGAAGTAAGATGGCTATCTCGAGGCAAGGTCCTCACCCGGTTGTTCGAACTTTGACATGAACTACAGGTTTCCTTCGAGGCTTCAGACGCTTGCATATTTATCAGATATTTTCCTACGTATAAACAATCTAAATTTAGCTCTTCAAAATAACTCCATAACGATCTACATCTTATCTGATAAAATTGAATAAATGATTAAAAAAATTGATTTTTGGAGGACATGTATTGAAAATGGTCAACCTGAGGTATTTGAAACTTTGCATAATTTTCTATCAGAAAATAAACTTTGCCTCTTCAGAGAATTGAGCAACAACATATCTCAACACTTAATAGAGTTAAAATCAAGTTTCGAGAAGTACTTTCACAAACCTGATGAAGGAAGCAATTGAATTTCAAATTCTATCAATGAAGAATACTCTCGAGTAGCTAAATTGGCTATCAAAGAAAAAGAGAACTTAATTGAACTATCAAATGATTCTGCTTGGAAAGTCGAATTTAAAGGACTCTGTCTTATTAACTTTTGGTCACACATCAGCACCGAATATGAACAGCTTTCTGATAAAGCGCTTAATGTTTTGCTGCCATTTACAAGTACAGTGCTGGTGGAAAGAGCATTCTGTTCGTATCTGTTTATTAAAAACAAATACCGTAATAAGCTGAATGCAGCTCCAGATTTAAGATTATACCTTGCATCAATCGAACCTGATTTCAAAAAAACTATTTGCCTCAAAGCAAGCTCAAGGATCTCACTGAATAATAATAAGTTAAGTTAAAATTAATGTAAAATTGCGAATATTTAAACTTTATGTTTATATTTATTAAGTATGATGTTTTTTATTAAGAGTAATGTATCTGTAAAAAATCTTTTAGTTTTCATCAATAAACATTCTGGGCATACTCCTTGAAACGTTATTGCTATTTATTTAGTGTTAGAACAAGTTTAAAATAATAACAACTACAACTATTTAAATTATTAACATTTTTCTAATGTAAGGGGTACAATTTAGGATAATGAACTACCAAGGGGTACGCAAACCAAAAGAGGTTGATAACCGCTGCCCTAGATGAATGCCCGTATGACCCTGTTTAGACAGGTCAGTTTGCTACCTCTGCCTCACGAAAACTTGTTGGTAAGATGATGGCTGGGGGCAGGAATGAAGCATTACCCTATCTACATATCTCGTGCGGCAGAGGCAGCATACTGAGACTGACCTGTCCAAACTGAGTCTATGTAATATCGTATAGTACCCCATCGGTGCAAGTTTGATTATCGAATTGGTTTTTTGCATATATTTCTAGAACGGTTCGTCGGACAGTAAAAATTATTATTATCATTTCATATTCTTAAGAACTTTTGAGTACACAAAAAACGTCTAGAACTGACTGTTTTCACAGAATACGTACAAAACCAAAATTTTTATATGATAACAAAAAGAAAGGGTTTGCCAATTTAGCTCATTTATGAAATTATTTTTACTTTTTTTATGAAAACGTTGTATAAAAAATGCAGCTTTCTACGTTAACGCGCTCTCACGCAGTGTTCAAGTAAAACACGAAATTTTTGTATGGCAACCCCATGAAGGAGTTACCCGATTTGTCACATGTCCGAACTTGAATTTACTTTTTTTTTAAGGCCCATGTGCAAAATTTCAGTTCTCTAAGTACACGCGTTCTCGACTTATCGTGCGCACAGACGGACGGACGGACATGCAAAAAGCAAAATAACTTTTAATATTATGCATGGGTGTCCAATCCATTTTACTCTACCATCATTATTTCTAGGTGCTACAAACGGAATGACAAACTTAGTATACCATATATAAATATCATTTAGGTTATAACAAAACCTACCTACGCACTATTAGTTTTTTTTCCATTTTAATTTGAAAATTAAATGATAACAGTGTGGTTAAAAATTAAATATATTTATAAATAAAATTTTGTACTAATCGCCCAAAAAGGTGGTACCGTGGACTCTCCCATTGCGGACACCTCTGTTATATGGACACCTCTCTTAAGGACAAATGTTACCCGACGGAAGAAAAATTATGAAAACTCAAGTATTTCCTTTTCTCTTAAGCGGACACTCCCTTATTCGGACACGGACAATACATTTCACTTCCGCTGTGTAGTTTGCTCTCCCTTATCGGGACAAAAATGTTACAAAAAAAAAGTCGAAAAACTAACATTTATATTTTTTTTTAACTGTGAATGTGATGTCCGGGAGACAAGATCTTTACCTCAAAGATCAGGGAAGAAAGAAGTTTTTACAATCCTTTCAAAATTCAAGGAAAATTCTACTGCTCACTAACTCGCTCCCCCAATTTATTATCAAAACCAGTTCCACAGCTCAGTACGTATCAAGAAAATGACGCAGTTTTCTTATCTTTGGGCATTTTCTTCAGTTCTACATTCACATGCCAAACACAATTCCGCCGTTCCGATTCAATTCGATTCGATTCAATTCGATCCGTTACGTGCATGAGCACAATTGTTCCGTTCAAACTTACCATCAGTTTTAAATTTCTCATTGAAATTTTTCCAGATTTTGTCTTTTCTTTTTACATCCATGTAAAATTTGTTGCCTTTGTCTTCATATTTTTTAATTTCTTCAATAAAAACTTTTTCATCCATCTTGAGTTATACACAAACATTGTACAGGTAATTTTTCTAGGTTATGTCATCCGTAAAAGTTGAAATTTGCTCAACTTCTCCGTTTCGGCCCATTTCGGCGAATGTGTCCAATTAAACGTACGTCTCATAAAAGCAAATTTGACACTTGTACGTATCGGATCGAAACAGTGCAATAGTGTTTCCCACTGTTGGGGATTTTTAACACAGGAAACATTTTTAATATGAACAGCTACATCTAACACATTATTATGAATTATGATGTCGGCTAGTGTTCATTTGCGTAAATGTATTTGCTTACTTATCCCCGAAAGATTTTACGAAGAAATATCCTTAACTTGTTCATTTATATACGATATTTTCTGTTTGTCCTTCGTTTTTCAGTATGTACGGCGGATGCTGTTCTAGCTCGTATTTTGTTTTATGCGTAAAATCGTAAAATGTTTTGCTTTGCTGACTTTTTCAGAAACTATTTTATACAGAAGTGATTAAAACCTTTGCGCGTAAACTGAAATTTTGTTTGTTTCGCACTAATATTAATACATTGGAGAATTAAGATTCGTATTTGGTTACTTAATTTAAAAAATATGGTGCCGAAAAAAAATGTGTTAACTTTAAAGCAAAAGGTGGATATTATAAATAGTTACGCTGAAAGAAAGCGGAGTGTTCGTGAAATAGCAAAAGATTTTATAATAAGTAAAACACAAGCCGCGGATATATTAAAGAAAAAAGACATTATTTTGAAGCAGTGGCATTCCAATGCTGTAAGCATTAATTTAAAAAGAAGTTTTATAAATTCAAGTGGACAAAATTTGGACAAACTGGTGTTTGAGTGGTTTGTAAAGGCCAGAAACAAAAGCATACCTCTTTCTGGCCCAATTATCAAGGCAAAAGCTAAGGAGTTTGCACAAAACTTAGGAATTAATGGTTTTAAAGCATCCGCCGGTTGGCTTCAAAAATTTCAAAGACGACACAATGTGTGCTATAAAAGTATCTCAGGAGAATCCGCCGATGTAAATGCGGTCGATGTAAGTAAATTTATTCAAAAATTACCTGATATTGTTAAAAATTATAAGGACGATTGCATTTATAATGCCGATGAAACCGGCCTTTTTTATAGGGCACTTCCTACAAAAACTTTTGCTTTAAAAACTGAAAAATGTGTTGGAGGAAAACTTTCCAAAGAAATTGCTCTGTGCAAATTTGGCTGGAGAAAAAGAAAAACCATTAGTAATAGGAAAAGCTGCGAAGCCACGTGCCTTTAAAAATTTGCAGAACAATCAGCTACCTGTAATTTGGAAATTCAACCGAAAATCGTGGATGACTGGTGATATTATGACGGAATGGCTGGAAGCTTTCGACCGAAAAATGAGCATAAGGCAAAAAGAAGTTTTATTATTTTTGGACAATGCCGGTTCCCACCCTCGTGATATTAAATTAAATCATGTGAAAGTGGTTTTTTTACCACCCAATACGGCAAGTGTTTGTCAACCTTTAGACCAAGGTGTAATTACAAATTTCAAACTATAGAACTTTAATTTTAAATCACATTCTGGCACATATGGAGGCTGCCGAGTCCAGTTCTGGACTTGCTAAAAACATTAATGTTCTAGATGCAATTTTTTTTATAAAAAAGGCTTGGGATCTGGTGACACCACAAACAATTAAAAATTGTTTTAACAAATCAGGATTTGGCAAAACATCAGTGACAGATGAAGGTTTTGATCCGGAGGACGAAATTTCATTGGCAATACTTCAACGGATGTCGGCAGCTTTACATCAAATTTTTCCGTGTAGGAAACAAACTAACATAACTGATTTTTTTTCGACAAAAAGTAATTAAACTTTGAATTTTCACATTTTCTGCAGAAATTTGTTTTTTTAATTATTGTGTTGGGTTTAAGTTGAACTTTTGTTGTTTCTTTAAATAAAATCTTATTAAGTTTCGCATTTTAAGTATTTTTATTTTTCTCTTTGACACTCTGATGAACGGACACTTCTCTTGAACGGGCAGTTTTCCTGGTACCGTCAGTGTCCGTTTAAGGGAATGTTTACTGTATATACATTGATGTGAATGCGTTTTCTGTTATCCGTATAGCATGATTATGTACTTGTTGACGTAACCAACAGGTAAGCCATAAATATTTTGATTATAATTCAAAAGGTGCTCCCATTACATTGGCAATAGAAATTTTTCGAAAAATTAATGTATCTGCTAATGACAGAACCTACTACGGTGACATCGAAAAAGTAGCTGAAGAAAGCGCAAATGAAAGTGAGTTTGAAATTCAAAGAAACACTACAAATTTAATTAAAAATTCTCTACAGCGATCACGGGAAGTGGCAATTTCTTCAATTACCTATGTTGATGAGTAGAGCAATGTAATTACTACATTGGTGAAAAAAAATTCATGCTTTAACAAAAACAAGGATAGGGGATTTAATATATTATTCAATGCACTTCTTACAATAAGGCCAATATTTTCATTTTCAATTGTAGCCCTGACTAAGAAAAAAATTAGAATTCGCCTGAATTTTAAAATTTTCCATGCAATAATCTTTTAAAAATATTCATTTTTAAAAACGAAATAAATTTAAATCATATAACATATTTTCTTTTACTATTTATTAATTATAAATGTACATAAATAAAATGTTTGAATAAAAAACAAATAAATTATAAAACACCATGAAATATTGGATTCAAACAATTTATTTATTTTGTTTTTTGTTATCCGGATATATTGAATTTTCAGTATTCGATATCCTTATAATCATTAATGCGGATAATTGGAAACCCTAAGTGTGACCAAGCTTTCAAATATTTTGATTTTTGCACTCCTTCCATGCAAAGGCCAAAAACTACCACAATTTTTGCCTTTAATATATGACTATGTGTAACAGTTGTAGCAATGATACAGGGATCTAGACTGGCCCCAATATGCGTCAGCAAAAAATATTAAATTGTTGTCCACATATTAGTAAAATTAAAGAATACAATTAGGTTGATGCTTGATTTAAAAGATCAATAAATCACCATTAACCATAATAAGGGTTGCCACCTCACTGCAAGTGACACGACTGTGTAAAATTCATAGGAAGACCTAACAACCGAAATAAAAATCGACAAAAAGAGAGAGAAATGTGCGGTGAGCTCTCGATTTTCGTCACTAGCATTTTCCTGTCGAAAATTCTCACTTAATTTCTTCAGGTAAAATCTCTCTTCTTCTTTGTTTACTTGCATTCCTACAGTCGTGTCACTAAAGCGAAATGACAAACAATAAGGCTGATACTTTTAAGTTATATTTATTTCCCCCCCCCCCCCTCCCCGCCCTCAATGAATAGTAAAATCCTTCACCGTAGCTATGTATTATTCTGTCCAGTAGGTACCAGTACCATATAGGCCAGTCAATATGCTTTTGAAAACTTCCAAAATTCACACTGATTTGGAATCTTTTTAAGAAAAAAGAACTGCCTAAACTCCTTATTTTCGTACACTCATCGAAACTAAAATTAAATATGTTTAATTTTATAACGCAAAGAAAAAAGGAGATCAATGTTTGTAATAATATTTTTTGAATTCTTGTAGATATCAGCTTCAAATTAAGAAATAAAGATCATACGTGATATAGTTAATTTGTTGCTCAACTTAAAAAATTAATATCTTTTAAACAACTAGTGTTAGAAAACTGTTTAAAATCTACAAACATGATACTTCTGTCTTCAAATATTAAAATAAAAGAAATGAATGTGATTTAAGTAATTTATTCGAAATATTACAAACGGATAAACTGCTTCCCTTTTCAAACGAAGTAAAAAAAAAGAATCAGAAAAACTGGCTAGTAAATACCATAATCACTTTGAAAAGCTGTTTGAAATCAGAAATTCATCCTATTAAGGAACTCGAAGAATTATTATTGATACATTTCAATAGTCTCGGCCTCCAGTTTCCCACAGATTATAACAGTATGCATACCATTTTTTACCCTTCCTATTAAAATAACAACAGCTGAAAGCAGCTTTTCTAACTTAAAACTTATTAAAAATTATCTTAGAACTTTTATGCATTAGACACACAGCACTCTTAATGAACAAATAACTAACGACTCATTAGTCTATAATGATTCATTATAAACTGCGGACACACAGCCATTTCTTTAATTAAGTTGTGCTGTCAAACTGGTTTTGATGAACTTATCACCTTAAAGAAGCAATATGAATCGAATTAATACCCTAGACACACAGCACGAACTAATGAATCATTTGCACTAACTATTCATTAAAATGCTGTGTGTCAAATAGTATATGTCATTATAGCTCGAAAATCAGATGATAATGAAGTACACTAATGAAGTGTTTTCCTCCTTCATTATAGCTATAATGAGGAAAAATGTGCTAGATTTGGCATATAATGTAAATCTGGAGCTCCGCTGTGCATCTGCCGATTTGAAAAATAAGAAGAAGAAATGCAAAGAAATGCAAATCACAAATTATATTATTAATATTTTTTTAAATATAATGTTTTTCTCATTTGTTAATTGTTAAATTCGAAAAATAAACAAATGAAAACAAAGTTTATCGCGTTAATTCGATTCATATTGCTTCTTTAATGTGATAAGTTCATCAAAGCCAGTTTGACAGCTCAACTTAATTAAAGAAATGGCTGTGTGTCCGCAGTTTATAATGAATCATTATAGACTAATGAGTCGTTAGTTATTTCTTCATTAAGAGTGCTGTGTGTCTAATGCCAAGGCATTACTTTTTAAACGACCCTCGTATTTGCAGTCAGTGTTGCCAGTTTAGCCACTTTTTAAAGCATTTGGCTACATTTTTTACTTTTAGCTATTAGCCACTTTTTTAGCTACTTTTTCTTTCCAAAGCTGTTTTTTCATTACATGCATTTTTCTACCGAGGTTTACAGTTTTTAGTTTTTAAAAAAATTCAAACAATATATACGGGTAATAAATACATTCAAATATTTGTATGTTATTGATGAACGGGATTAGAAGGTAAATATATATATGTGGGGAAAGTAGCGAAATGTTGAAATCGGTATGGTAAGGGATGTTTTAGGTATACCACAATTTTTTCCACGAACAAGGTATACAAAAGAACACAGCTAATGTTACATCGGATTAACTTATTTTCCTCAGCCCTTAAAAAGCAGATAGATCCGTCACCGTACCTGGGTTATAGTTTTGTCTGCTATTAGAAAAACTAGTATAACGGCTGTGGAAGAAAACATTGTACGCACCCGATGCGATTTCACATTGAAATTAATAGAAGAAAAATATTGCAGTATTACGAGCAAGTACTAGTAGTAGAAGTCTTGAAAGTTGTTAAAGGTAAAGCAATAATAGAATTGGCGGAAGCTATGTGGACCGAAAAAGAAATTATTGACAAGATTTCAATCCAATGGAATAACATTAATTAATTTTATGAAGTGGAAAAACTTCAATAATACAAGCCTCTTTTGGATCTAAAGATGCTGCAGACAAAAATCAATTTAGCGAACCTCTGCGTTAGCAATTTCACTGCTATTTTTATCGCATTCGAATACAGAAGATGAAAGACTGTTCAGATTGATAAACTTGGTCAAATCTAAACTACGGAATAGAATAAATTTGAAGACTGGTTAGGACTCCTTTAAAATTGTTGGGGAAAACTTGTTTCAACTACGAGCTTCCTGAAGAAATCTACAAAATAAAAAACTCTTGTTTTGCAACCAACTGACATCAAACGTGAATGAAACACTTACAAATTTCTATGACACGTAAATATATAGACAATAAAGGAAGGACTATGACTATGTTCAACGAAACCAATTCTGCCGGTGGAATGCAGAGAAGAATTCGTTCTCAACACCAATAACGCACAACAACTAAAAAAATTTTGCCAAATTCCCTCAGTCAATATTTTTGTAAGGGTTCCCCAAGACTTCCCACATATTGATCGTACTTAAGCGGAATAAGCTAAATATAAAAATCCTTTGATTACGGAACAAGAAATTAATAGGCACTTAATTGAAGAATGCTATAAAACGTGGGCCATAAAAATCAACATAAACAAGTCTGAACTGTAAGAAATGCTTTGGATAACGTAAGATTAACAAGAAAGGTGGATAATTGGTCTAAGGCCAATAATATTATACCCTAAATGAAAATAGAAGTTAAATAAAGCAGAGGTTCCCCGATTTGTTTATTAAAATTTTATTTACTATTTTTATGAAACAGCGTTTTCAAAATTTCAGCTCTCTACATCGACACGTTCTCAGACAGTGTTTAAATATGTACTGAAACAATAAAGTTTTGTATAGCAACACTAAGAAAGATTTGCCCGATTTAGTCCATGAATTTGTATGAAAACGTCGTGTACAAAATTTAAGCTATCCACGTCGGCGCATTCTCTGGCAATTTCCAAAAGTATAGTGAGAAACCAAATTTTATGTACCATTGCTATGCAAACACCATGTATGATTGTTATTAATTTAGAGCCTCTCCGAATCCAAGTCTTCGTTTTGTTATAACAACTAGTGACGTAACACCGATTCAAACTCTATCCGATTCATTCAATGAGGAATTTTAATTTTCAACGTCATTTATTTCAGTTTGAAGTCTCGAACTACTAGCATGTAGATGGCGTGGAAAAAGCTCCATACTTCTTTTTATCATAACTAACATGCTTTGATGTTATTGTCTGATTTAATATTTTTTATGAATGCTAATATAAAAGAAGAGGTATTTTTTGCAAACTTCATGATTTAAAAACCAAAAAATTTAATTGATTTTTATCTAATTTCGAAACAATCTGATGGTGCAACAGGTGTCTCCTTTTTCAAACTTATTATTTTGACAACGACAAGCATGTTGATTTGGCGTTGCTATGGCATTTTGTTACATTAATTTCAAAGTTCGTTGTTGATTTGGCGTTGTTATGCTCATTAGTTACGTTTAATTTTAAAGTTCGAATTTCACTCTGCGCTGTATTGTGAATAGCTTCGCTCTGGACTCATAGCTCACTCTACTCCACTCTGCATTGTGAATGCGGCATTAGAGTAAAGAAAGTAATACATTCGTATTGCGAAAAAAGGCTGTTAAAATTCTGTGGTAGTTTGGTTTTTTTCACGTGATTTTTTGTTCAAACAATTTAAACTGGTTTTTATAAAAGCCAAACGAGTAGAAGAGCTATTACTAGTATGTTTAACATCAGCAAAATATGCGTCCACCAAACGACACGTACGTAGGTATGAAGGGCATCAATCTGGCCGCAGTAAGTACAGGTTAGATTTGTGGAGGAGTGAGTGTTCAGGCGTTGACCTCGAATTCACTGCGACCTGAAAAATCTATTGTCAGTCCCCGTTCAATTTACTCCCTTTCTAGGTGTTGACTGTTAGTCCAGAACCATTCTGAGATTGAGATTTCACACGTAATTTGGTGAAGCAAAAGCATGTTCGAGGTGCAGTAATCTCCAACTGGCCAATACCTCAATATTTAGGGTCTGTCCGGATCCAAGTCTGACTCGGTGATCAAGCTAACCAAATGTCAAAACTGTTATACAAACTAGCAAAGCTCGGTGGTATAGACATGGATTCGGATAGAGCTTGTCTCGATGTTACGTCACTAGCTGTAATAACAAGACGAAGACGAAGAATTGGATCCGGACAGGCCCCTAATAAACTTTGTAATAAAAAACAATTAAAAACATATATTCAAGAAGATTTTATCGTTCGGGCAATCCTCGTTCTTTTAATTTTTGTTTTTAATTCGTTACCTCACTTGCAGGGGCCCCCGCATATTAACCGTTTCGGAGTTACAAGGTGACTAAGAAAGTATGCTAGGTTTTCACAAAACACCCTGTATCTGAAAAAGTACAGGGTGTATGATCACTATAAATGTTCATTGATTCATGGGCTTTCCAACGGCTAAACTAAAAATTTCGGATTTTCTGACGGTGACCATACACCCATACTTTTTCAGATACAGGGTACTTTGTGAAAACCTAGTATATTTTCTTAATCATCTTGTAACTCCGAAACGGTTGATATGCCCCCCCCCCCTCCTTTACATACAATTTTTTGTTTGGCTAGGTGAGTACTATCACCTCCCGCTCTATGGACCACCATGGAGGAAACACCAGTTTACCCAGGAACATTAAAACTGTGCAAGAATTAGTAGTTTTTACAAATTATTGATTAATTTAATTTCAAATATTCACAACATAAGGTGCTGTAATTAATGGAGTCTGTGAAGTTTACCTGCCGACTACCAGGCTGTACGGAGAATAAGCACGTTAAAATTTTGTATTAATTCAACAAGTGTAGATGGTGATTCTAATATAACAATAATAACATAATAATAATCATAACAATTAATTACAATAAATAAGTGGATTATTTTATCTTACTGGCAAGATGCCCCTCTTGCGAGGTGTAACATAAAAATAGTATTGTTTTGTTCTTGTTACGAGAGGCTAAGTATATTATTTTGTTGACATAATTATATTTGGCACGTGTTGACAAACCCAATAGGATTTAATAGGACCTTCTTGTAAATATGTATATTAATTTTAAATAAAAGAAAGTGCCTATAGCCTACGAAGACCGTAAGATGGCCCCGTGTGCATGTAATATTCTTGAAATCCAGATGCGTTATTTTCGTATTCAAACCATTCGTTATTTATCGCATACGTTGAAGCCATTCGGAATTCAAGAATAGGGACCCTGGCCATGTACGAAAGTTTACTATGCAGTGTCCGTTTAAAGCTTTCCGTTCATTTGTCGCATATATACAACAATCGTTTAAACTAAACAGGCTGAATTAAAATATCACATACTTTTCAATGAGCAACAATGCCAATGCCACTGAAGAAGACAAACCTGAAACTATTTCGGAACCAGAAGTAGAGGTCGAGATTCCTGAAGTATACCAGCATACCAGCAGCAGGCAAATCGTTTTCTTGGAGAAAAAAAGATTTTGTTTTTCAACATATCTCCAGAAGTCACAAAAAAAAACTCCCGTGAAATATTTAATAGAATATTTGCCAATAGAACTAATCACTGTAAAAAAGAAATGAGTGGATCCTTCCCAAAAATGGCAATAATTTGAATGCAACCTCCGAAGAAATTTGTAAATTGATTATTTACTTAGGGAGCATGTAAATTCCAAAGACTAAATATGCATTGAAAAAAGCCGCTGAAATTTTTAGTTTCAAGTAAGATTTCAACAAATTGGTTTCTTGTATTGAGAAAATTAACTTACACTTTGAAACTGATGCAAGGTCAGGCGACAAGCTTTGGAAGGTGCTACCCTAATCAAGAGTTGCTTGATTAGCTGTGATCAGAAAAGATGCGGAAAAATCCTATAAAGAGAATTCTTCTGTTTGTATAAGAAGATGTTGCAATTTAAAGGAAGAACGTTCCTAAAGCAATATAGGTTTATATGCCAAAAAAGCGTAATAAAAGGGGACTGAAATTATTTGTTATATGCACCAGTGATGGAGTCATTTGCGAAGTCTACCACGGGAAAGGCAAAGCCTGAATTTTGTGCTGATATTGTTTAAAGGGGTCATCCCGTGTGACTGATTAAAAAAAGCTTTTTTTTTTTTGCAAATTTCATCCAAATATAGAGAAGAATATGTGGGTAAAGTGATTTTCCGATATTCGGAGCCGTTCGGAAGTTACAGCATTGAATATGCCAGCGTGCGCCTAGCATCGCACCCTTCTCTTTCGCTTAGGTTTCTTATCTTAGCAATTTTAATGCAAACGCAGATATAAATGCACAATAGAGAAGCCGTTATATCTCTAAACACATTCACCGTTATTATCGTTGTCACTTTAAGTGAGAAATGGCGTTACGACACAAAAACTGTATTATGATTGTCGTTTAAAGTGACATTTGTTGCAAGTATACGACTTTGGACGTATTACTGTTGTCGTATTAAGTAGACAAATGTCGATGTAAGTCCCAATGTGATGCAAGTGATAATTAAATGACAATTTCACTCACTTGGTTTTTGTAAGTGACAGATGTTAGATGTGTGTAAGGAAAAGGAAAATGCAAGCGGAAAAAGATGAATTTTATGGTAGCTTTTTAAGTTGTTCATTAAAACATAAAATTCAATTTTTTTTCTTTTAAACACTTTCAAAATAACATCAACACCACGAAATAAGACAAACGTCACTTTTGTCTACAAATGTAATTCATATGCTATCTGTCACCTTAAGTGACAACGATAATAAGGCTTCGAAGAAAAATGTCACGTCACACCGTTCGACAACGACAATACGAAAACTGAAGTGAGGTGAGAGTGATTATGGAGCTTGTCACTTGGGTGAGTCAACAACTAAAATAAGGATTACTTCCTGTTTCGAATATAACGGTTAGTTAGTCTGATTGAGTACCCAAAGTGTTCGAATTTTATTGGTGATAATCGTATTTGAATTTTTAAACGCATTTTTCAAACTGGTAACCAATATATCGAAATCTATATATTTTATTGACTTATTCAGTACTCATGTAGACACTGCAACCTAGGATAATTCAGATTCAAAAAGCATTTTTTTTTGTGTTAAACGTTGTAGAAATAGTGAAAAAACCTCAAAATTCACGAAAAAATGTTCAAGATGCCAAATATTTACCTTTCAATATTTTTTAATAATCCTAGTTCAGAAACTAGTTCATACTTGACAGATTAAAATGCCATTTGATTTTTTTATTTTTGATAAGTAGAGAGCCCGCAATCGTGGTTACAGAAAAATGCTTTTTTTGAAGATGAGTGACTAAATTGCCGTGTACTCCAGCAATGAGCGATGATTTCAAGCTGAGAAAATTGTAGAGAGTACTCAAGGTATGAATAAATATGTGGTAAAAATTTCACAGTTGTATGTTTATTGTGTTCGCCAAAAAAAATTCCCAAAAAACTCGGAAAAAAGTGCCTTCACATGGGATGACCCCCTTAAGGCTTGGAAAAGAAGAATTTTTAACGATCCTAAATTAAATTATAAATACAGGAGAAAAAAAAACAATCGCTTCGTCCGGGACTTTAAACTTTCCGAAACTGTACCTCATAACATTGGACACAAAATTAGGTTTGTTCGATGAAACACCATGTAAAAACTGGTATAAAAGCAGCTTTTGGCGGTCCAAAATCTCGCAGCCGCTTTTCTTGCTATGGCTTAATTTTACAGTTATCGAAGTGCTGCTTTGTTATGCTATCAAAGCAGCTATATCTGTAACATTGAACAACATTTTTCTGATAGTTCTCCTGAGTATAATTAATTGTAAAGTTTATAAAATGGGTGAAGACAAATAAAATGTGCTTTAGCTATTTTTCTATTTCTTTTCTTCTAATTTTTGCTCAAGAAGAGTAATTATATGCCCCAACCACTCACATATTACATTATTTGACATTATTATGGGATCACTTTTGTATAGTTGTGTCTTTTTGGTTTAACTACTTTATTGCGCTGAACTACAAATAATAAGTTCAATACAAAATCCACCATTGTCCAATTTCAGTTCAATGGTTTTCCAAATGAATATATAGAATAGAAATAGATAACAATACAATATTTGCAATCCTTTCTCTGTCCCCCACACCTACTTTTAGGGACAGGCAGACAAAAATTACTTAAATTTATTTCTTTAAAAATCAAGTTCAAAAAATATTGATGTTGTAGGAGAAAAGCCTCCAAGAATAGAAATAATTTCCAATGCATCTGTAATGTGTTGAACTTTAAGTATGAATATTAAAGCGAAAGTAAAACTTGAAATTAAAATAATTGTCACACCCCTGCCAACAAAAGTTGACCCATATGAAATAGAAAATCAGGCAGTCCATGTTATATATGTCAGTGGTCCCAACCAGCAACAAATTGCAAGTGACAGATGTCAAAACATTACCCCAAGAAATTTTGTACAATTTATCGACTTGCGCTTGAACACCCGTATGGTGCGTCTCTCACATGCTTTCATAAAGCTGAAAATATTTTCGAGTGATTATAGTTTTTCAAGTTATCTGTTAAAAAATCATGCTAAGCTCACTGCTACACCTCATCAGTCAATTTTTAACCAAAATTGTCTTTGATAAATAAAATTAAAGGAAGTTTTTAAATACATTCACGAGGGTACGCCGCCTCTAACCTCAAACCAAGTACAGTAACCTTTCTGCAGTGGTTAGATTAAAGTGTATAGCTTCATTCAGGTTATGTACAGATTCATAAAGGCTTTTATAGCTCTGATAACGCTTGGCAGTCTTGGGTAAGTACATTTCTCTTTATCCTTGCTAAATTTTTCATTCTCCCCTGGTGTTTGGCACATCATCGACTCATATTGGTTTGAACACCTCTCTGCAAACCATGCAAGGTGAAGAAGAATCCATGATTGTCGACCTCTATTCCTCCTGCTAATATCACTCTGCAGAATAACATCACTGTACCGGAAACTTTAAACACATCCAATCCATTCGACACGGACCTCACCCAAAAGCCCGCACAGTAATCTCAAATACCCCTACTACAGGCTCCTACAAAGCCTTCGATTTCACACTTCCAGCCACCCCGTTGTTCTCCACAATTACCAGCAATGGCTCTCCCGCCTCTCAGGGACCTGGGTCACCAACCTCAAACGCATCATCACCTTTAGTGCTATATGACAAGTCAGATAAAGGCCCCTTCTGGGTACTGGTATCAAGATCAAACACAGAGCGTGAGGATGTTCAGAAAAGAATCAGTGACATTGGGATAGGAGCACTGCTCAAGAAAAACAACATCTTTGGTTTCTCTAATATAAAACAACACTCATTCAATGCAGTACAGGTGTTTTTTAACAACTACTCTTCAGCTAACAAGCTTGCGTCTGCAGACCTATCAAAGCACCAACTGAATGCCTACATCCCGGAAAGATCCTATGCGAGTGTCGCTAAAACTTATCAATTTCCAAAACCACAAAATTTCTACAAAATGTTCAGTGAGAAATCACAATCTACCAACGGACGGAACAGGCTTTGCAGCTGAAAAGGAAAGTGTCACTGAGATGGAAAAAATCCTAACCTGGATCAGTGACGCCCTAAAAACCAACAACACCCTCCCAAATAGCGACTTTATTGGTGCACTCAAGAATAAACTTCAATCCTTCGGGATCTTCTCAGATTCACTATTAATACAAAACGACAATACTAAAGAGTCAGCAACAGGCATTAAATAACACCTCCATACCCCCTTTCCTCCATATGAAAATTTTACACTACACATACAAAGCTTTCTTGCCAATAAACCCTATCTGGAAATTTTTAGGGATAGCTATATAACGTCCCTAAATGGCTACAATATCGTCAGGACAAACCGCTGTGACGGCTATGGTGGCTGCCTAATTGCAGTAAAATCTAACATCTCATCCACACTCGCATTCAATTCTGATTTGGACTGCGTAATAGTCAAAATTCTCATAGGTAACCTCCACTTTACAATCGCCTCAGTTTACGCCCCCCCCCTTCTGTAGACGCCAATACCTTTGAATTAAATATCAGAAATCTCCTCACTCTCCTCTCAAGTTGCTCCAATGTCATCCTATGCGGGGACCTCAATGCCAGGGACCCGTTCATCAGAGTTTCTGGTCCAGCAACCATCAAAGGTCGCATGCTTAAGGACCTACTTGCTCTCAGTAACCTCTTGCTGGCCAATCCCTTCACCCCCACCTTCCTTGCCAATATGAACTCTGCCTCCTCGGGCTCTGTCTTGGACCTCGCTTTCACGTCTCTGCCTCCCAGCTCAGTCAATGCCATGACGCTCCAGTCTCAAATTGGCTCATCCCATCACCTGCCCGTCCACATGTCAACGACGACAGTCCAACAAATCGGCATCCCAGACCCTTCCTAAACCGCACTAAAGTTGCAGCTGAAGTTGGCACACTCGAACCCAGCCCTGATATCCTCTCCGATCTTCATAATATAATCAGCTCAAACACCTTCAGATCGCCACACACCAAATTTTCTCCCAAACGATGGTGGAACGAGACTATTGACAAGCTCTTCAAAGTTAAGAGTAAACTCTTCACTGAATGCGCTAGATCAACCTCGATTGCTAGTCTGAACAAGCTCAGAGCCATCAGCATCAGGCTGAAAAAGGAAGTCAAGAGAGCTAAAGCGGCCGTCATAGCCAGCTTTGTGGAAAATTTAGAAGCCTAGAATTCCAAGTCCTTCTTCAACGCTGTTAAGAACATCAGTCGAAAATTCTGCTCGACTGACACAATCTCCCACTGGGACACCTCAAAATCATCCTCCTTCCTAAACAAACTGGCACCCACAATCAGTCATGATGTCTCGAGTCCTCAATACCCCCCTAAACTCATCTCTTTCCCCATCTCGCAAGAGGAGCTAATGCTGTTTCTCAAGTGCAAATCTAATCACTCTACCCCTGGTGTGGACGGAATCCCTTTCTTTGCCATAAAACTCCTCAACCCAGTCGCCCTTCAATCCTTTCTTGATGTCCCAAACAGTTTCTGGCTCTACAATGCTCTCCCCGAGTCCTTAAAAGTTATCAATATATTTCCAATCAAGAAGAAGGACAAACTCAGCGACAATATCAACTCCTTCAGGCCCATAGCTCTCATATCAACAACGACCAAATGCATCAATGGTGTCATTACGAAGCGTCTCACCAATATAGTACTGCAAGCCAACATACTCCCAACCTAGTCCTTTGCCTACATCAGAGGCAAATCTGTAAACAACTGCCGTAATGAAATTTTGAATCAGGTAGCCTACAACAAATCAACAGGCCTCAAATCCATCCTTCTCTCCGTTGATATCCAATCCGCCTACTAGTCAGTGGCTGCAGGTAAGCTTACCAGCATCCTCACAGACATGAGCATCCCGCTCGACATAGTCTCGTGGATCGCGAGTTTCCTTAATGCTAGAACGTTAAAATTGGGAGACTCAAATATTGTAGTGAACGATGGCCTTCCGCAAGGTAGCGTCATCAGTCCCATCCTGTTTAACCTCTACACCTCCACTCTCCACAAGGCATCCACTGATGAAGTAAAAATAATCCAGTTCGCGGATGACTTCATGTTTGTCGGATCTGGCAAGTCACACAAACGGGCTCTCGAGTCTCTAAAAAATGCACTACACCATTTCCTTCTAATGGCGACTGACCTTAATCTATCCATCAACCCTAAAAAGGTAACCATAGTGCCGATTCACTATAGATCTGGGCTACTTGACGCCGTCTCCTTCAGTAATCAGGTTCTTTACATCCAGTTGAAACTCAAAGAGCAACTACTTCAGTCAACGAAAGCTGCAACTTTCCAAGTGAACACGCTCAAGCTGCTAACATCCAAAACAAATCCGCTCCACCCAATCTCAGCACTCAGACTCTATAAGGCTGTTATTAGGTCCAAATTAGAGTTCGCGAGTACCTCGATGGCACATCGACCTAAATACATTGAGAGAAAGCTCACTACCTTCTCCAATGCATGCCTCAGGACGGGCCTAGGCCTTTCCCCATCCACCCCAACCCACATCATTTATGCACTAGCAAATGAACTTCCTCCTGCCCACAGAACTACCCTACTCACTGCTAAAGAAATTGACAGAGCCCTTTCCCAAAACTTACTCAACTCGCAGCACCTCGATCGCCTCAGCCCTAAGATCTCGAGCTACGCTGTGGTCTACAGCTCCTTTTCCAGCGTCTTCCAAATGATAGGGTCTTACACCACAATCTCCCTTCCTGAAAATCTAAAAATTATAACTAATACCCTTTCCTCCCATGGGGTAAGCAAATACAACATACCAGATGAACTGCTGAAACAAGTTTCCCTCAAGCTACTTGATAAACACACTGCAAATGGCTGGCAAATTTTTGCCACTGATGCATCCTTCTCGAGTCCGTTAACGGGGATCAGTGCTATCGAGGCTACGAATCTCCGTGCTCACATGAGGAAATATGACTGTCTTAAATCATCCACTTCTGGAGAGCTCCTGGCCATACAACTGGCTATGGACTTATCCAAAGTCAGAACTGGATCAAGAATAATCATCATTACCGACTCCATGTCGGCATGTGCCTCAATTCAGAACCCCAACGACTCTTATCACGCTTATAACATCTGCTCCTCTGCCCTATCCAACTCTTCCAATCTTTATAAAATAGTATGGCTTCCAGGCCATAAGGGCCTACCCTTAAATGAACTAGCGGACAAAAAAGCCAAGGAGGCTATTTCCCTTGAATCAACCTCTCACACCAAAATCTCTCTCCAAGTCCTACTCTCTCATATCAAAGAAAATCTGCAAACGACCTGGCATGCTGACTTCTCATCAATCAGTCTCACCAAGGGCAGATTCTTCGCTAAATTTTTCCCCCTCCCCCAGAAACCTCCCTGGCATGAATGGTGTTTCTCCGCAAAAGAAACAAGATTCCTAAACCGTCTCTACTCTGGTAACAGCTATGATGCCAAACTCTTCTCCCTAATAGGCAAAACTGACCTCATCACGTGTCACGAGTGTAGTGTGCCAAACACCATAGAGCACAGTCTAATCCACTGTAAAATGTACAACAGTTTAAGAAGGAACTTCAACCTTCTAGAGAGTGCGGGCGGGCTTGAGGATGTGCTCTCTCCGATCAGTCAACCCAACCTCAAGCAGATTACAACTTTTGCCAGCGAAGCCGGACCCCTCGCCTCGTGAACCAATTACTTCTCCTGTACACAGATTTAACTACCACTCCATATCCCTCCACTCCGTCATTTCCAGCCCAGCCATGAAACCTTCCTCAGACCTTTTCCCTCCATCCACCCACATCCTACTCATCATACTTTCCAGTTATTCAGTGCATCCACTAATTGATTTTAATCCTACTATATGGCGTTATACCCTGTAGGGTCGAGCCAGGAGAGGAGTAACTCCAGCTCCCATCCAGTGGAGCCCACAGTTGACTCACTCTTGAACCAAGAAAGAAGAAGAAGAAGAAATTGTGTAAGTTCGGGGTAGCCCTGGGCTTTTCAAAAATAAGATATTGTAGCCCTAGGTACCCGGGGTTTTCATCGAATAGACCTAATATGCTTGATAGCTATTTTTCTAATTCCCGCTCTTGAAGAAACTGAAGTAAATTGGCATTTGAGGTATTGGGACAATTCGTGCAAATAGATTAAGTGGAGTTGGTCAAGTCTTACGAACTGAGCATAACAAAATAAGAACGATATGCTTTCTATTGGTGCATAAAAGTATCAAGTATAACTCTAGCACGGTTGGATTGCTTCTACGATTTACTGCACAGTCTGTACCCACAGCTCAACGTTTCTCCCAAGGAAAAAAATACATTGGAATACTACGACCCGAAATAGTCTGTCAGTATAATAAACACCTAGTGTGGGAGATGTGGACACAAATTCGATTTTCATATCATTATACAGAATACATATGCAGTGAAAACTCTCTATAACGAAACTTTATAAAGTAAACACTAGTTGAACTTGGTTGGTTCGCATTCGAATCAATATATTAATTCACTCTCTGTAACGAAGTGCTCACTCTCTATAGCGAAAAATCTGCAAAACAATGTTTGTAGCTTGCAAGATGCCCACAAAGGTATCGATATTTTCGGAAGTAAGTATACCTTAAGTTCCAGGTATGTCGGTTTTGTGAACTTCTTGTTTTATTTACTATGATTATGCCTTTCCTGACAGACTCGCTGCGTTGGGGATGACTTACATTACAAAGCCGCGTATCGTTTTCAACCAATGGAAACGATTTGCTGCCCTGCTGTTGCCGTATTAATGTAATGCAGACCTTAGGTACCACCGAGTCAATCAGTGGTAACCTGATGACTGATACCTGTTTATTGTAATTTATTTTGTCCATACATACGTATTTTGTTGTAATTTTTTACACTTTCCTTATAACGAAAGAAATTAAGAAATTGCTCGGACCCTTGGGTTTCGTTATAGAGAGTTTTCACTGTATTTATAAATTAGTAATATTTTTATTTATTTTTTAGACCATATTTTCCAGTTGTCAACTGCTGGTTAGAATATCAACCACATTGTAACAGCTACAATTTAACAGCTAAGGACATCAAGAATTTAATGGACTTCAAAACGAAATATCCCAGGGCCTCCTGTGCTGTGTGCCAATATAATTAAGTCTAAACGCAAAAGGGGAAGGCCAGTAAATCTTACTGAGAGTCATGAAGAAAAAGCTACTACATCAGCGCCTAAGTCATCTTTCATAAAGCGACCAGGTACAGCACCTGTTCGGTACGACATACATATAATCAAGAGACAGGTGTAAAAACAAAGGCTACACGAAAATTACTTATTATTTTTACTCTAAATCTGAATTCCACAATAAAGTTAAAAAATGATCACTCCTATGAAACAGAAATTTTTTAATAAATAAATATAAAGAAACTATTAAACAAAAAATTTTTAAGGACTATTTCTTTATAATAATAGTGAAATAATTATATTTTTGTTGCATGACTAATATTTATGGAAATTAGTAGGACTTGCTACCGTAGGAGACATTTGTTGCACTTATGCAACACTTTGAAAGTTACAAACTGTAAGCCGCTACACACATACATGTTTTATTAAAATTTCTTTTTTTTTAATGACTTATCTAATTTTTGAGTTTTTATTTCATAATTTGGACTGAAATGGTTAAGAAAGAAAACTGTAATAAAAAAAAATATTTCTGGCGAAATCACACACACTTCGAGTGATCTGTGCAATTTTGACAAAACATATGACCCCCCCCCCCCCCCCCAATTGCATATTGTAACTTAATCCATAATTGCAAAGAGAAATGTCGATATTTTGTCAACTAGTATGCTACCATTTATCGAAGAAGCAGGATCAGCAGGATCAAAGCGGAAACCAAAAACGGAACACGAACTGAAAAATGTTCTGGAAGAAGAATAGAGAAAACTTCCAATATAAAATTCTTTCTTTCTTTTCCACGTAGAACTCAGAGTTGTATAGATGCTAAAAGTTTTTATTTCAGTGGATAGTTGGCTTTAAACTCTTTTGCGTAGTCGATTTTTGTTAAAAATTAAAATTTCTGAATGAATTTAAAATATTGGTTATTAAAAATCTTTGAATTCAGCCTATATTTCAAATTTCAACCGAAAACCCCCACGCCATGTCAATATTTTGAAAAAATGAAGCTGTACTTATTCTTAATTTTTTTTTAAAAAAAATATATATATATATATTTTCATTAATACATTTCAAATTACCAAAAAACTATGTAATTTTTCTGATGTGTTCTTAAATATATTTCACCAGAAGTTACAGTTTCATAACATACCATTTTGTGCACACGTCAGTATATTTCAGGAAATACTTGACTAGAAGTACCAACTAATAATACTTAAGAAATTGATAGTAACTACATTATATACTATATAATACTTATGTAAGTATTAGCATTTGCCACATATCCAACAATTATCAAAAAAAAAATTATTCCAAGTCTCCAACTTTGATAAGTAACTGAGTATACACGCATATAATCGTGGCTCACGCAAAGAATTAATTTTAAAAATAAATGCAACTGAGAAGATGTGTGGGAAGTGAGAAACGCAGAATTTTACAACTTCTGACAATAGTTAATTGTATACCTATAAGAATGTATAAAAAGTCCGTTATTTGAAATTGGAATATTGATTTTTAATCAATTCTAAAAATCGAATTAATAAAAAAAATACAACACAAAAATTTTTTTTATAATAACTTTGCAACTATTTTTAAAACACTTGCAAAAATAAACTTAAAAATGTAATGTACGTACATGTATAAAAAAATAATCTTAGGACTAAAAATAAATTTCAAGAAAAACAATAAATAAATAAAAACTTTTCCATGAGACAATCTTACAATAAATATTTAGTTGCTATTTCGTTAATGTAATGTAACTATTTGTATATTGGCACTTAATATTAGTAGGTAGGTAGGTAGGTAGGTATTATAGTACAAAGTTCTTGCTAAATTTTTGTCATTAAAGTATTTTGAATACTATTCAAAAGGTGCTTAGTAATTTTTTTGGATTTTTTGTTAATTTTTTGAAAAACTTATCGGGTGGAATAGCCTATCCCTATAAAAACACACGATGCATTAATTCTTTGTGCGTTTTTAAATGCATAAATTTTGAAAATACATACATATTATATACTATATATATATATATATATTTTTGTGAACAAGATATGATAGTAAAATAATTAGTGTGCCCAAAAACAAACTTTTCTAATTCACTATTTTGTTTTGTTTTTTATCTGATGAGATATACATACATATGTATAGAAATTGCGCAAATTGTATGCATTGCACTGTTGCATGCAAAATACATAAGCTAAGGCAGTTTCACACGATTCGATTTTGAAAAATTCAGTTGCTCAGTTACTTAAAATCTCTGGTTTTAAGGCGTAAATTCCTACATGTGAATTGTAGTATGTACAGATGAAAATTTATGCAGTTTTCTCGTAAGAAAAATACACAAGTTCCCAAAATAAAGAGCATGATAATTGGACTAAAAGCATTTTATAAATTAATAATAGGATTTCGAATAAAATAAATGAGTTTTTATTCTGACGACGACAAATATGATAATCTAATAGTCACACTCTAATCTGGAGAAAATTGCATCAGTTCAAAAATTCATAAAGTAAAATACATAATATATGATTATTACTTACAGCAACAAATATTGACTGTTATATTCTCTGACTGGACTGGGCATAAGAGTTATAGTTAACACGTTTATCCGTATATTTAAGTAAAACATCAACATACCGAAATGAGTTAAAATTTTTTTTTTTTTTTTTTTTAGAATAAGGCACTCTATTCACTACTACAGCTATAACTCCACTAACGAAAAACGTTTGCTTTCTGGATGTAAAGAAAGAGGGATGAAAGTTGTACTATCTCATTTACATTGGATATATCATGCCTGCCGAAATTCCTTAGAATGTATAATATCAAGTTGATGGAAATTTCTCGTATATAGCAGACCCGAATACATTGAAAATAATTTCAATGAATTTGGAAAATGCATTGAACTTTTGTGGTAGGTGATCAGAGATAACCACACTGATGAGACCTCTCGCTGGGTTGAAATGTTCGAATTTTTTCTAATATCAAGTTCTTTAGCTACGCTTTAGTCATTTTCAGTTTGACAATGCGATTTAGTTAATGGCAAATGTAATGAAATACAAAATATTACACACATTAAAAGAGATAATTTGAAAAAAAAGTGTAAATCAAACTCGATAGAAATGAAACTTGTTTGTCTTGAGTGAAAGGAAATGGATCGGAGCTTAATGTCCCTATTAGTGGCAGGTTAAAACAAAGGAGGAGCCCTGATTTACGTGGCGGACGCAACAGAAAGTGGATGAGTTTTATATTTATTTCACCTTTCGTTAAGCTAAAATTCCAATTAAATAAACTTGCATTACTGTACCATAAAAAGTATTTAACTTCAAATGAACCGAAAACTAAATGTGGAACATCTTTCATTTGTCTGCAGAGTCGGATCTGCAGCGATTTCCACATCTCGAATTTTATCTAACAAATAGAATCCTAACATAATAAGGTAAAATTTCGAAGCAAAAGATATCATAACACATATAATTATAAATAAAATACTCGGTACAATCTGAATCGAACTAATTTATTTAACACAAAAAATTGTCCCAGGACAAACAGAGGTTTCTAATCAGAGACACCAAAACCTTCCGTTCAGATATATAAATGCCATACACAATATTGCGATTATTTTTTATTTGTCCGAAATAAGAGATTCCGAAAATTTCTATTCATTCAATTTCTTAATTTATAGCAGTAATATTATTCTCTCTCTTCACTCTCATATTAATTTTTCAGTTACGATTTCGCAGAGAATGCGGTGGCGCCACATTTATGCTGCGATCAGAAATAGAGAAACTAGTAGAGATGGTCTCCAAAGAACAATTTGTCGGAAATGTGCTGTGCAATCTTTTTTATAGTTTAACCTTTTTTTGTTAGTGTGAACTTTGCTAATGATGGCTAATATAGTATTTTTACGATTGGAACATAACTTGTAGGAAACAACACTTAGCAAGATGAGGCAATTGAGTGAGTGCAATTTTTACGAACACAATTGTAGTAAACCACACCAAGCGCAATTGCAACATGAATAATGGAAACTCATTTCCGTCATGCAATTGCGGCGCCGCATTTTCTTGAAAACCGTAGCTTTAGAGTGTGCGCACTGTAGAATTCTTCTATTTTCCGCGGCGTGGTTTTTGTGAATTTGTTGGATTACACTATTCTGATTCTGCTGTGTGGTGTATATTTTCTGATTTTCATATGGGTGTTGTAATTTGCTCATTTTTATCACGAATCCCACGTTTAACTTCCCTGCAATATATGTTATATTCGTGCTTAGGCCCATGACACCACTATCGATCAATAATGTCGAAAATCTTCCAAAAATAAAAATATTTTGAAGTCATTTGGTAATAAAAACGACCATCATCAGCAGAAAGAATTACGATGATTCAAAAAAATGTTTTAGATCAGTAAGTGTTTATGTATGACGTATCCAGCGGGAAAAGTGAGAACGCCTGACTTATATAAGGTTTACTGGAAGCATTACCTGGAATTCATTAGTAATGAGTACATGAGTATACCTTTGAACTGGTTTAGGAAGGCATGTGTTATGTATTGATGCGTCGTATTTTGAGCATTTTATGTTATTCCATGAAAGGTACACTTAGAGAAGGCAGAGATAATGAATAGATGTACTCATTCGTTTTATCGAAAGGAGATAGAAATTTTTGCGGCTATATCAGAGGAAGTTAGTTCGAAGGAAGGTGTGTGTAAGCCGAAAATGTGTCGATAGTTTTATTGTTTTTCTAAGAACAATGAAGGAAAGAAAAGATCGTGCAGCTGCAGATGGAAAATATTTTTATTTGTGCAATATTTTAGAACAAGTACATTATTTTCATTTAAATACGAGATACAAATAAGTGAAGACGTCTTTATTTTCCATACCTTCTTAAGAAAGCAGGAAGAGTTCTGCCGTTTACATCTCAGTAAAAATAAAAAGAATGCAACCGTCCTAAAAATTGAATCGTTCTTTTCAACCGTCCGGAAAATATGATTAATACTTTCGTCCACTTTGCTGAGATGGCAGAATGAATGTACAGAATTAAAAAGGGATGCTTCCTTTCTCCATCCGAAGCATTAATAAAGAACACTTCCTTTCACCTTACAAGTCATGCAGAGGTAAAGTGTAAAAGTGAATATGCAACCACCTTATACCTCTATGTACCTCCCATTGTAGGACATGAATGCATTAAAAGAAATGAACTGAGTATCTGAGCGTATTGCTTATTCAAAGCTTTCAGAGTCAATAATTCAGCTTTCTGTTTCCCACAGGGTAGAGCTGCAATGCAATTATAGTGCAAGTCATTCTATTTCTAGACCGAGAGATGGATAGAAAAAAACAAGTATGGCGCATTCTATTTGGAACAACAGAGTTATATTATGTCGGGACCATGTTTATTAGGGAGGGTATTCTATCTAGATAAAACAAATAGAGAATAAACAAAAATAAGTTCGCTCTCCCAACTCCACTCTATCCCAGTAAATCTTTGCTGCTTATAATAGACCGGGAGATGTTGTCGGACTCGCACACGAAGGGTCCCGTACCGTACTTACATTTGTATGTATTGCTATTATTAAAATCGACCAAGAAACACGTTTCTTGTATTGGGACCTCTTTAATTTTTAACTTTATTTTAGTTTTTTTTATTTATTGTTATAGCGACAGTACAAATACGCACAAAATTTCATGTGTCTACTTATTACGGTTCATGATATACATCCCGCTGACAGACAGACGGACGGACAGCGAAGGCTTAGAATATGGTCCCGTTGGCACCCTTTTGGTACGGAACCCTAAAAATCAGTAAGCTAGACTCAGAAAAAGACGCCCTGGGTTGATTGCATCAACACCTTGCGGATAATCGTGAAGCAATATATGCCATTTACCTATCTTCCGTTGTAGACTAGAAAAATGCCTTAGACTCTATTGATAAAATTCAAATGCGGAATGCCCTACATCGACGCGGAGTTCTCCGCAAGTTTATTGAATTGACAAGAGTCTTTACAGTAGTGAAGATTTTTCCACAATGGAAGATTATCAGACAGTTTTAGCATGAATTCCGGATCTTATTCCTATTAACCAGGAATGGGTAAAGTTTACAGCTTACACTGACCTAAATTCAGCGAGCTTAGACAATTGAGAAAACCGTTATTCATAATCATTATAGTTGTCCTTCACCTCCTCATTTCGTGAGTTTTTTTAGCCTAATCTATTCTTTGTATTGTATGAAAACAAAAGGGATATAATGTTTTCTGGATTTGGATTTCTGCATACGGCAGAATCGTTTTTAGCAGAAGGTATATTAATAGTAATAATAGTTGTTGTAATGAATGGATTTGGGTCGTTGCGAGCTAAGGAGGTTTGAGTGAAACTCAAGGCTACAGACTTGAAAAGAAGTCACTTAAGGACAATTGTTAAAAATGTTTGCTGACACCACGTTGGAGGACGCCGGCGCTACAAATATTCCAACCAACGGGTGATGTGTTGGAGACAGAGACAAGTAAAGGCAGAAGTGAGATAGAAAGAGAAGTTGCGAGCAGTACACTTGTTAGTAATACCAAATATAACGATAACGATGACGAAAACGTACAATAAGTTTTATGGTGATAATCATTCATGTTTCTGCGAACATGCGAAGTTAACTAAAAAGGGAGAGCAAGACGTTATGGAACAAATGTTCGAATATTCATTGTTAACATGTGAGCTTGATCTTCTTAGAAGTGAAAACGAATTCATCTAAAGCCAGTGAAAAGGGAAGTAAAGTTGTTGCATTCTTCCGAAGTCTTTGAAGTGTTGCCCTCCTTCTACACAAAAACGAACTTAGATGTGCGGCTAAGTTTTAGTTGAGTGTGTAGCGTAGCAATAAGGAATAAACAGTATAGGCATTGTGCGTACCAACGCCTTATCAGTGTTTTGTCATTTCTGTAAATTTTTAGTTTTCTCACTCTAATTAAAGTCTTTCACCCTTATTATCGTTGTCACTTTAAGTGAGAAATGGCGTTATGACACAAAAATGGTATTATGATTGTCGTTTAAAGTGAAAGTGTCGTTAAAGTGTCGAAAACATACGACCTTGGACGTATTACTGTTGTCTTATTAAGTAGACAAATGTCGATGTAAGTGATAATTAAGTGACAATTTCACTCACTTGGGAAAACGAAAAACGATAAATTTTATGATGGACTTAAAGTTGTTCATTAAAACATAAAATTCAATAGTTTGTTATAAATTAAATTTATTTTTTATTTGCATTTTTAGTGTAAAAATGACAACAACAAAAACAATTTGAAGTCATGATAGATTTTATGGTGAGGAATCCTTTTAACGCTAAAGGGTTGAAACACATCGCGTTTATAATTTTTGTTTCTTTTAAACACTTTCAAAAATAACAACAATACCACGAAATAACACAAACCTCACTTTTGTCTACAAATGTAATTCATATCCTGACGCATGCCCTGATGCTGCATGTCACTATACGTGACAACGATAATAAGGCTTCGAAGAAAAATGTCACGTCACACCGTTCGACAACGACAATACGAAAAGTGAAGTGAGAGTTACTTCGGAGCTTGTCACTTCGGTGAGTCGACAACTATAATAAGGGTACTTGTTTGTCTCTTAATTCGAACAAGTAGCTATTCAGTATTAAATAAGTCTAGTTATTTTTATTTTTGTAAAAAGTGAAAAAGAGGTGATTTTGCCGAAAGGAGATATTTGTGTTGAATTCGAACTAAAAAACGATGGTAGAAAATACTCTGGTTTTTGTATAGTGTGCCTAAAAACTTTACCATATCATATCAAATGCTAAAGGCTCATAAGTGAAAATTTAAAAGTTTTCATTCCAAATTAATTGGGAAGGCACATAAAGGCGACTACAGAATAGTCTTGCCACAAATGAAATCGTTTTCTTATTTTTTTTTAAGTAATCCGTATTCGAGGTGCTTTTGGTATTTTGCGGAATTTAGTCATTTTCAAAATTGTTGATTATTTTGTTTGATCTTTTTTTGTGCACTAAAACCATATTTAATTCTTCCCGGGACATATTGTTAATAATGAAGTTCCTCTTTTCATATACTAATAATGCGCGAATCTAGATCAAAAATAGCAGATAATCGGCCGTCGTTATCTTTGGCCTTCTTTGCCGAAAAAAAGTTGGATCTAAGCTTTCATCAATCCACTCACAAAAAAAAAAAAGAGGTTAACGAATTGGTAGATAAATACTTTTATGGATGTTAATTTCTTTTAGTGTCATAGCTTCCGACCTTCTCAAAAATTTGATTAAAAAACTAATACCGGCATATGCCAGAAAAAAATCCGGCAGGAAAGTGCTGTTGACTGCCATGCCGGAAACGAATACTAAAAACATATTCAAGTGAGGAAAACTTTTATTAGACCTCAAATAAGTACAGATTGAATCGTTGAGTGGTAAACTACCGCTAGCAACTGCAAAACTGTAGTAACAATGTTGCACAACTTGACTGGGTAGCAGTAATTCTTAAACGCTATTGTTTATTGTGTTGTACGTATATATCGGACAATGTCCCCTCCATAATGGGTAGATTCGTATTTGGCATAGTAATTTCAGCAAATTCACACTGCAAATTATCCTCAATAAAACACTTATTGAAATTACTACAAGTATTCTAAAAGAATTTCGCTATGTAGGCTTGGAAAGTGCAATTCAGGTTTAAGTCGAAACCAAGATTAATTTTTTCTTACTATCAGAACCAGCTCAATACAAGCTCGCTGTAGTGACAGGTTTATTAATAAACCGTCAACAATACATGCTTTTCATCACTTAGTCGGTGTTAGTATTAGTATGTTAAACTAAGCATCAATCAAATACTGGGTGAATTGACATGCAATGTAACATAGAACAAATGATGTAAGTAATATATAGACGTTTTTTAAAACTGCTTAGAAACGTCACTGACAAAATGCTCAACCTTAATATTAACAGCAATGCATATGCGAGTAATGGGCTCGTGCATGCCAAAGTTTGACCTTGCAGAGTTAACATGCAACAGAAGTAACATTCTTAAATTGTGCCCACTATCAGGGATTTCGCTAAGTAGCAGCGGAGAAACAACATTCGTGTTTTAGAGTTGATGCACAAAAGGTACATCGGCGACCATGCGACATTTTTCAAGTGAGTGCATATTCAAAAGCAAGAGATCCTCATAAGGTGGAAGAAGGTAGGTGCCTGGGAGCGAAGCGCAACAGGAAGTTCCGCAGAACATCTTCGATATGGTTGATGTGTGTACCGTAAAATGGAGACCAGACGTGGCGTATTCAAGTAGAAGTCTCACAAAGCAAGTGTACAAAAACAATATTATGGTGGAATTCGAGAATTCTCGGGACCAACGATTTATAACGACCAGCATGGAACTACTCTCTTTGATACCATGTAGCTTATGTGGGAGATAAAATTCAATCTATGATCACATTTGACACCCAAGTCACGAACAGCACCCACCCAGCACAGACGTTTTCGTGCTCGTACCAAGACTTTTTTCTTTGTCTTAAACATTTCCAAGAAGTCTTTAAAAACAGAATGGAAATGACCATATACACATTTATCCGTATCTAATTCCTCATAGACAACATCTAGCGCGAAACAATCTCACTTCATACTAATTTGACCTTAGACAGTTAGTTCGCTAACTACATATATCAACATGCAGACGAAGCGTTCAGATTAGAGTAAAAGATTGAATTGTTGGGAAAATCATAGAAAATTTTTTTTACAAAGAATCTGCATCGGAGGAAAGCAGCGGTCAGAAGGAGAGTTTTTTATGACAGGCATTAAGAACAATGTAAGCAAAACAGCAGAACAATAATGTTGAAGGAGATCTAAGCAGAGTCGTAAGAAGTTACAGAAGTCTCTTAGTGGACCAATTTTAAGAAAAAATAAATAAATAAAACTCCTTATAACACAAGCTATATCAAATGATAGTGAAAACGAATTATTTTATGACCTTGAATAGTGAATTTACTGTTTTAGCTGCACCTATTATAGCCACTGACATGTATAACATAGACTGCTAGATTTTCTATTTCATTTGGGTCAACTTTTGTTAGCAGGGATGTGACAATTATCTTAATTTAAAGTTTCATTTTCGCTATACAATTCAATTTCAAGTTTAACAAATTCCAATTATATTCGAAATTACTGCTTCCTTTAGAATCTTATTTTCTATAACATAAAATATTCCTTAAACACGATTTTTAAATAAATAAAACTACACAATTTTTGTTTCAGTAGTTTTAGCGGTCCATATTATATACATATGTCAGTGATTATAGCATACTCTTTGGCGTGTCTTTGTTGGCTTGGCATAATTGCATTGATGAATTGTTTACTCAGTCGGGAGAAGGTACAAAGAAGTATTGGAATGTTATTCCAATATTCCAAAATAACATTAACGAGAAAAAAACAGGAAAGATGAAACACATACTCACCGAAAAAACACTTTACGATCAAGGAAATTTTTCATTTCAACACTCGCCGAATATACAAAAAAAAAATAGTTTAGAGATCAATAGGGAAAATTGTCATCTCTCGTTACCATTAATAGAAATGGTCGTCGGTTGCTATAGAAAGAAATAATTCGTAATAGTTGTAAGTAGTCTCTCCAAAGACAAAATATTCATAAAGAATGAAAATGAACATTCAACAATTGTCAGTTGAGATATGATATTATATTGTATAAAAACTTTTAACATTTTGGCGATACAAATTTGCAGCTAAGAAAATCAGTTCTGCACTTGAAAACTATGTAGTATAACAAACAGCAATTAAAGCCTAAGTCTATTCTCCTCGAATTGCGTTTCATTTTTCATAACCTATGTACAATTATCTCGTTTCATGTGCTTGGCTGTTGAGTCTAATTCCTAAAGTGGGCCCAAATGAGATTTAACACTTAAATCCATACATTATGTTAAGTATGGAAAAATGTGTAACTAAGAATAATAGCGATACGAAAATATAGAAGACTATGTGCTAATTCATTGTTAAAGGCAAGTTTTCGTGTTTTTTACCTTATGTTGTCTACAACGAAAAGCAAAAAAAAAGCGACAACCTAAATACATATCTATTTTAAACAATTTCAATTTTTGTATTGTAGTTGTTCAAAACTGCTAAAAGATGAAATATTTTTTTTTATTTACTTGGACTAATTGTCTTATTATCTTCAGTGTATCTGAAATTACATTCCAAATATTTCTTATTAAAGTGAGACAAAATTCCTATATAAAACTATTATAGTACATTCAATTTTGATTTTCTACAATTATTAATTGCTTCTTTTTTTTTGTAAATTTAATTCATACTTACCCAAATTTTTCGATTTCATATATTGAAATTAGGAAAGTATAAATATTATTTCTCACAGGTCTTCTTCAATAATACCGTTCTAATGGATCATTTTTGTAGAAATGTGGAAATATGGAAAATAACATAAAGCTTCTTGGGAAAGAGGCTCGTGGTATGAAAGCTGTAACTAGTTTAATGTAATAAAAATGTGCGAACATTTACTTTGAATAAATCTTTCTTTCTCATATTATATTGTTATTACTTTTAGTAGAATAAATTTACAGTATGAATAATAATATCTGGGCTAAATTATATACAATTCTATACTTAGTTGTATTTGAATACTAAAAACAAAACGTTTAACAATTTTAACAGTATATAGTAACGACCGCGTACGGGCATACTATTTACTGTGTAAAATAAATAATGCAAGAAATACATTAACGCGAATTTCGAGAGAGATACAGAGAGAGAAGAGAAAGAGGAGAAAATACCTTTTATAGGAAATAAATAAATGCGCACTTGTTAAATCTACCATCTTACACAAGACTAAATCACACAATACACTCTTCATACACAAAAATTTGCTGAAAAAAACAGAATTGCCTATAAAAACGTACAAAGAATATTTCGCTAATACTACTCGATTATCTTTATAGAGGGAATTAAAAAAAATTGCAAAAAATATATAATGTAACCCCCTCACTTTAGACAATATGTAAAATCTACTGAAATGTATAGCTTAGCTTATGTCAATTATTTCTTAATATTAAGTGCTTTATATATTTATATACTTTTTAACAATTTTAATAATACTAGGGAAATTATTCAAGGTTTTGCATTAATTTGTTACTTTTCAAACGTTATTTGATAACACCTATTAACACAGTATTATAAAAACAACAAGACCCTAGTTTACCATTAATGTATGTGACTCCATCGGTGCGGCAGAATCATATAATGTATCTGTATCTTGGGTTGGTTCTCCCTGTAACTGGCACTGATTTGTTAATGTGCCAGCACCACAATCGCAGAAAAACCTGTGAAAAGTTAAGAAAAATATAAATTTCTCATCCTTGAATCTTACGAAATTTCAAATGTATATGGAAAGGACTGCAGAAAATTATTTGCTATTTTTTATACCCTAGATGAAATCTATAGGGGTATACTAAGTTTGTCATTCCGTTTGTAACACCTCGAAATAATGATGGTAGAGCAAAATGGATTGGACACCAACGCATAAAATTAAAAGTTATTTTGATTTTTGCATGTCCGTCCGTCCGTCTGTGCGCACGATAACTCGAGAACGCGTATACTTAGAGAACTGAAATTTTGTACACGGACTTTAAAAAAAAAAAGTAAAATTAAGTTCGAAAATGGGACAAATCGGGCAACTCCTTCGTGGGGTTGCCATATAAAAATTTAGGTTTTTTACGTATACATGGAAAATGATCAGTCCAAGACATTTTTATTGTACTAAAAACTTCTGCAGAATACGAAATCCTATAAAATTGGTTATAATCATTTTTTCTGTGCGACAAACCGTTCTAGAAATATATGCGAAAAACAACTTCAAAAATCAAACTTGAATAAATCGGTGACCATACGAAATTTAATACGGGCATTCATCTAGGGTATCATAAGAATTGGTCTTAGACCAATTCTAGCTTTTTTACTTGTTTTAAATTCGTTTACATCGTTTTGCATACTTAATTTCTTTTTAATCGAATCGAATTCAGTAATAGTAACTTAGCATTCTAACGATCGTCAAAGCTAAACCGTCGGACTAATTATGCGGCGACAATGTCAGTGATCAAGGGGATCTTCCAAGCACGTATGATGTGTATGTGGCTGAGGGGAGCAACCGTGAGTGACCGTTTTCGAAAGTTTCTAATCTTTGCCTTGGTATTCGCGCGATACTTAATTATTTGATACGATGGCAGATCATGATTATAGTGCATCTCTACAAATACAGTCTGACTGGTCCCAACAACCATAAAATTACCTCCACGAACTCCCCTTAAAACTAATCGAAGCGTATAAAAGCTCCTACCGTAATCATTAGGGCGATACGCCAGCTAAGGCACTCACGAAAAGATGTCAACATGCGAAATCACTTCATACAAGAGAGAGCTCCTTGACAGTGGACTGCTTATTAAAAATGGTATTATGGCTGGAACAGAATGCAACGTACCCAGCCGCAGCAAACGTAAAGAATTGTCATGCAAAAGTAGATTGTATTTGAAACACATTAGTTTTCAATTAGTGAACACAATTACTGAAGCCATCACAAGAAGTTGGCCAACTTCCAACTTTTAATGCAGGCACCGTATATAAGCTTTTTTACAGCTGAAGAAAACGTTTGTTTTGAATGAAATTTGTAATGTAAAATTAATTAATAAGGTGCGATATATTTCAAATGCTACTCTTTTTATTCGCACAAATTTTAACAATACATATGTATAACAAAATTCACAAGCAAACACCGAAATTATGAAAATTGCTTGTCATTTAACGTAGTCACGGCAATTTCATTCTGGTCAACACTTTATTTCTGCCATTTTTGACAGTTAGCTTCCCAGTATTGCGAAATTCTGCGTTGCATTCTGTTCCAGAAGTTCAATTTGAAAGGCGATGTGCCAAAAGTGGATTGAAAGCGCAAACTATAGCAACAAATTTATCATTCTTAATTTATTGAATCTTTAACTGTGGTAGTATCGTTAAAAATTATTTTGTGCAGTGTAAAGTATGTACTTTGAATTTTAAACCACAAATACAATGGAGCGCTTAAGAAAACACATACATATGTACATACTATGTATTTACATAAGAAATAATTTTTTCATTACCTTATGCAACAGTAAATATATGTATAGGCTTACGTTCGCCTTGAAAAATCTATTCTCTATTACTCTTTACGTACCGTTAGTAACATGTGTTTATTTGGCATCTCAAAAATATGTTACGTGGAACAGAACTTTCTGACAATGAGATGCTTACTCGAAATTTTAAAAAAACACATAAGATTTGTAAAATTCTGATTAAAAAAAACTATTAGAAAGACTATAAATCTATGAAAAAGACACCACTGATCCATGTTGACTCCGGCTTGTTTTCATCTGCTATTCTGTTAATTATGTATATTTATGCTATTTACATATATGCTGTATACTCCTGGTAGATATAATAATATATAATTATATAATATAATACAACCTTGTATAAACTTGTCTCCTGCAGTCTGTTCTATACACCTATCACTACGAGCACAAAACTATTTTTTTAACAGGTAAACTGGACAGATATCTGTTCAATTGAAAAATTTACTGAGCAAATTGGCAGACGATGTTCACAAAAATGGGCAGACATCTGGCATTCTGTCAGATCGTTTAGGAGCACCTTTAGATTACTATTCAAAATTATCCAAACTACAAAATAAATTCCAAAAGTTTTTATATTTCAAAACATTTTTTTTTTCGAAGAAAGAAAATGCTAATTGGTAAGGCCAATAAAATTAGGTTTGTTCGATGAAAACACCGTGTAAATTTTGCCCTCCAATATTTACCCAGGGATTGTGCGTTCAGCGAAGAAGTTTTTGAAACACCGGGTAAACCTAGTACAATGATTTTTCTTACCGTTCTTCCAAGTATAATTCATTGTAAAAGTTATTTATAAAATGCGTGAAGACAAATAAATTGCTCTAGCTATTTTTATATCTTATCTTCTAATTTTTGCTTATTTTTGTTCAAGAAGTGATTTATATGCCCCAATCAGAAACAAATCTCAAAGCATTACCTCAAGAAATTTTTAGTGTAAGCTCGGGGAGCCCTAGGTTTTTCAAAAAACAAAATAGTCTAGCCCGGTGTAGCCGTAGGTTTACCCGGGGTTTTCATCGAGCAGACCTATTATATTCTAGATAAAAATTAAAGTTAAATAAAGTTTTGTATTGCAACACCAAGAGGCTGACCGATTTAGTCCATTTTTGAAATTGCACTTACTACTTTTATGAGACGCTGCGTACAAAATTTCAGCTGTTTAAGTCGACGCGGTCTCAGGCAGTGTCCCCAAATACAGGGGTTTTCCCACTAGGCGGTCAATAGAGCAGGAGGTGATAGTACTCACCTAGGCAAACAAAAAATTGTATGGCAGGAGGGGGGGGGGGGGCATATCAACCGTTTAGGATTTACAGTTGAAAAGTACAGGGCGTACGGTCACAGCTAAGAGCTCATTGTATGCAGAACTTCATTTCCTTTCAAACTACTGCTCAACCATCCCCGTACCCCTCTCCCCTCAAGAATTTTGGTTGTCTAAACTGAAAATTTTGGATTTCTTTACCTTTACCTTTTACTTTGACCTTTATTATTTTTGCAAAAAGGAAGTTAACTTACCTTTTTTTTATAAAAACTGTAAGCTGTATACTCTCCCCTTTAATTTGACCTATTACGCCCTATATGCTAACTGTAGCCGTTAAAAAGTTATTAGCTCATTGATATTTTTTAAAATGACGTGCTTTCAGTCACTAAAGGAACAAATTATCGTTGAGAATAGGTTTGAGAATAGCTTTGAGAATAGGTTAAGAACTAATAACTCTTTAACGGCCAGAGATACCACATAGGGTGTAATAGGTCAAATTAAATAGGAGAGTCTACAGTTTACAGTTTTTGTAAAAAAAAGTTGTGTTAACTACCTCTTTATAAAAAAAAAAACATGTCAAAGTAAAAAAAAAAAGGTGAGAAAATCCGAAATTTCCAGTTTAGACAATAATAATTCTTGAGGGGAGATGGGTACGGGGCTGGTTGAGCATTCGTTGGAAAGGCCATGAGGTTCTACCATACAATTTTTTGTTTGCTTAGGGCAGTACTACCACCTCCTGCTCTATTGACTTCCCAGTGGGAATCACCCAGTATAGTGAAAAACGAAATTTTTGTAAGAAAACCTTATTAGAAGAAGTTACCTGATTTGTTCCATTTTCTACAACTTTTTTTGAGAAGGCCGTGTGCAAAATTTCAGCTCTCTAAGTAAACGCGTTCTAAGTTATCGTGAAGACAGACGGACGGACAAGCAAAAATCAAAAGACCTTTTAATATTATGCGTGATTTTGCTCTACCAGCATTGTTTCTATGCGTTAAAAACGGAATGACAAATATAGTATATCTTATAGATTTCATCTAGGATATATACGACGATTTGCTTTGATTTACGAGTATCAAAGCAAATTTTACGCTAAAATAAATAAAATATCAATACAGCAAGGGTAAGCTGTTTTCATACGGAAAGTTTGGTCTCGCAAATGTTACGTACAAATTCGAATATGCTTTTAGCGAAAAGACTTAGGAAACCTCTCTTAAATGGTCTAGAATCGGCTTTACACAAAAATATGAGTTGTCCCAAAGCACGGGAAAACTTGTTTTCAACATAATATTGATGGATAGATCAATTTGGATAGCACAAATTAGCACACATAGAAATATGCTTATTTGATCGTGAAAGCTTTACGGTATTATGAGTTTCATTTTAGAGCAGGATATTATATTCATTTATTTATTTTTTAAACTATGTTCTCTCTAAGTTGTTATTCTCCACTTCCAGCAATAAGTGCAGACTTCAACCCAAACCACTTCAAAACAATTTTCTTTTTTCATATACAATTATCTTTTACATAACAAAATTTAATGTGCTGAACTTTCATGTATAGTCTTGTTATAATAAGAAAGATAGAAAAAACACACAAACTTACCTATCATGCCTAATAAACTCAACGTCATGGCCTGCGTGACAATTTTTAATACAATTAACACAAATTGCATTTCGATCCGTAGTATTGCACGTCTGACATCGGTAGAAATCATGCATGGGAAATGAAGTATAACTACTTATTTTGTATAAGCATTGACCACCTGATACAGCCTTTTCGACCTCATCTTGGTTGTTGAAAATTTTATTGCCCCTAACTATTGGCTGAACCCCACTCGCCAAACACAGTCCTCCAAACTTATTACTGAAAATTTGATTATATTCCAAAGTTGCGGTTGCATTATTTGTAATCTCGACACCCGCAGCTAAACCATCAAAGATGCGATTTCTTCTTAAAATTGGATGACTTTGGGTTGATATAAGTACCCCTGCTTGTGTATTCCGAAATATATCGTTTTCCTCTAAAATTCCTTTACCACCATTAAATATGCATATACCACCATCTCGCCCATCGTATATTTTGTTTCTTTTAAGCGTTGGATTTGAATCAGTTTTAATCCAAACACCAGCCATAGCGTTGTCGAAGATTTCATTTTGTTCTAATACACCTAAGCCACCATTATACACAAGAACTCCGCCATTTTGGCCACCCCATATTTTATTACCGCGAATCACAGGATTACTTCCAGTACGGATTTGCACACCGGAATATAAATGATTAAATATGTCATTATCTTCCAGTTTTCCGTGACCGTTATCGTAGAAATATACACCAACCTGTAAAAAAAAAGATAATCTTTGCCGATTAGAAAAAATGAATATTTAAATTTAACAATACTTGTTTTCCGGAATGTATTCGATTCCGCCTTAATACTGGAGTACTTCCGGTCGTTATCCATACGCCTGCTAATGTATTTGAGTATACTTCGTTCTCTTCTATTAGACCTTGACCTTTTTCATGGACATAAATTCCTCCATGCTGACCGTGGTGAATCTTATTATGTCTAACAATTGGATCACTGGTTGTTCGGATTTGAATTCCTGCTAAAGCATTGCCATAAATATTATTGTGCTCTATTAATCCTCTGCCTTCTCCAAATATATAAACTCCGCCTTGATGACCATTATAAATCTCATTTTTTCGAATAGTTGGATTACTATTCGAAGTTATCCAAACTCCTACAAAATAAGAAGTAAATTTACACATTTTTATACATCAAAACAAACAAATTTCGAACCAGCGAAGTTATTGGAATGAATACGATTTTCTATGAACTGTCCCAATCCATTTTCATGAACATAAATGCCACCAGTTTGTCCATGGTGGATTTCGCATTTCACTACAGTCGGATTGGCTCCAGCTTTCACCTCAAACCCTGCTATCCTGTTGTTATGGATATCATTTTTTTCAAAGTATCCCTAAAATTTCAAACGTAAGTAAAGGACCAAAAGTGCCTTAAGAATTCAATTTACCATTCCGTTTTCAAACGTAAAAATTCCAACATCTCGTCCGTGATGTATATGATTCTCTCTCATTATTGGACTAGCAAAATTCTTCACCCAAATACCAGCTAAAGCATTTCGACTGATCTCATTGTGTTCATAAGTTCCTTGAGCATAATCCGTTACATACAAGCCAACGTTTTCACAATCACTAATATCGCAGTGCCGGATCACAGGATTAGCTCCAACCCCGCTGACGCAAACAGCTGCGCCCACTAAAGCGTGAGTTTAAAATAATTCCAGTAAAATGTTAAAATTATTTTTTTTATTACTCACCTACTGAGGTACTCCTTATTATGCAGTGATCTATTGTTGGACTGCAATTTTCTCCTACTTCCAGGCAGTAATGCTTGTGGTGCGAAACCGTCGATGTTACATCCGGGGAAAACTTTAACGTCATATAACCAACAAAAGCTAGTTTAGCGCCCTCAACAAACATTACAGTTGATCCAGATTCCCGCTCTAACACTATTGATTCAGCAACATTACCCGGTGCAGCTCCAATCAAAGCAACATCTGAATCAATAAAAAGAAACTCCCCGCGATAGTGTCCTGCATGCAAAAATATCAAGCTTCCTCCATTTTCAGGAGAAGCACTATCATCGTAGGAAGAAGACGTATTTGTATGGTTTAAACTAGAAATAATATTTGCTGCTGCACTTGTAGAGGGCTGATTAACATTTACAGCGCATCTTTCATCTGGGTAATCCAGAGCAGATTGAATGGTATTAAAATACATTATATTGCGCCCCTGATATTTTTTTTCTTGATATCCCGGCCGAACGTGAATTCCTCGATATAACTGACGAAAGCTCTCTTTCCAAGGATTGGCATAATCAGAATCTTCAGGCTTAACAAAAACAAATTTGCAAGGTTCAGTGTTAAATAATGGCAAGTCATATTCATAAACAGATTGATAGAGCCTCTTCCATAATTCTGTGTCATTTGCTATTGTGTTAAATCTTTTGCAAACTAATGACAAACGACAGAGATCTTGCTCAAAAAGATATGAGAATATGGTCAGTAACACTTCATCCGGCATTTCATATTGCAAGTACTGTGCTGCTGTTGGTACATAGGCATCTGCAGCAGGTGTGTAAATACGTCTAGGACGTTTTCTTGCTGGGAGCATATAACAATTATCATCGCATGTCATAGAACTATACTGGTGACTACTTGATGTTCCACTTCCATTACACCATGTATCGTGATTAGAAGAAATTTTTCTCCTTAAATCATATGGGGATTGATGGCTGCATCCGATAACACTTGATGGTGTAGTAGGCATACTTGAATTAGGCGAAGTGGAACCAGAAATGCCTAAAAGAGATAAATGAGACTTTAAAGAACAAGCTTAATAGTTTAAATTATAATACCAGAACTTGATGCCGAGCTTGCGCTTGTGGAAATTGCATTACTTGCGCTACTATTTGAGTTTAAATTGCTACTATTTGTTTGGGTGCTGTTGGCGGAATTGGAAACTTGTATGGAAGATGAACTGTTAGGACCGCTGCCACTAGCAACGTTAGAGTTCGATGCACTTGGAGGACTCACTGTATTTGAAGAACTTGCTGCTGTCGCTGCGCTTACACTGGGACCACCTGAAGGCGCTGCACCTAAATTCAATGTTGGCATATTTTGTCCTATCTGATCCAAGATATTTGCTGAAAAATTGAAATATTTATAGATACTGACTTTTTGAATTTCAACCTCAGGTATAAATCTTTTTCAGTTCACATTAGCATACGCGCTAACATACAAAAATTGTATTGTATATCTTCAAAGCTCCATATCCATTCTAACTGCTCTCCATGAACTCATTCAGTCTGCTTAATTATTACGAAATTTTCTTTGAAAATACGTCTGAGAACAGCTTTGAGAATAAGTTAAGAACCAATAACTTTTTAACGGCTACAGATGTATCACTTAGGGTCACATAAGACAAATTAAAGAGAAGAGACTACAGTTTACAGTTTTTATAAAAAAAAAGTTTTGTTAATGACCGTTTTGCAAAATTTTTAATTTTGACCGCAATAACTCCTGAGGGGAGAGGAGAACGGGGCTGGTTGATCAGCCGTTGGAAAGATCATGAAGTTCTGCATACAAACAGCTTTAGACCGTGACCTCACACAGTGTACTTTTTCAGAGACAGGGTGTTTTGTGAAAACCTAGCCTAATTTCTTAATCACTCTGTAATTCCGAAACGGCTTATATGACTCCCATGCCATACAATTTTTTGTTTGCTAGGTGAGTACTATCACCTCCCGATCTATGGACCACCATGGAGAAAACACCCTGTATTCGCATTGAGGCACCAGGGATCGACTTGTATCCAATAACATTTACCATTTCTATGTTCTAAAGAGGACTGAAAATAGTTTCAACACTACAATGTTGTCCAACCAGTCTTTTAACATATTATGTTACCGCAAACACGACAAGTTGGAACGAAAATTGGCAATAACCGAAATTTGTTGGATCAAGCATACAACACAACTAATACTTCGCTTTTTCGCAATTGGAAGAATTCTAGTACAGGAATTGATTTTTCTACACAGGAGGAGAACATCCGCTACAATAATATGATTAAGGGTTTGAAAATCACAATAGGTCCATGGTGGCCGTAGTTTATGGAACGTAAAACCACACTCACTATGCAAATCTAATCTAATGCATACCATATTACATGCAGAGCTGAAAGATTGAGTTGAGTTTTCGACTCGTATATTTGAGTACGCAGGGTTGAAAGAATAATAATAATAATTTATTTATAGGAAGAGGTACACAAGATTTACAAATCTTTTGTTCGTACATATAGAAATTACAGTGGAATCTAGATATTATAGTTATATATAAATGAGGTGATTAAGCAAATATTAATAATTTTAACTATAACAGAAAGTTAATAATTACTACACAATTACGAAAATCTGAGAAAATGAAAATAAGAAAATAAGAGTTAGTACATAGAAAAATTCAAGAATTCAATAAAATATATAGACTACTACACTAGCAATAGACTGCACAGATTGAAACTTAGAAAAGCGCTCAAAAGTGTTCGCAAGATTACAGAACATGAGTTTTAATAACAGCTTTGAATACATTAACGGTGCGAGCCCCCTGCAAGCTAGAAGGGAGCAGATTCCAAAAGCGGGCAGCCTGAACAGGAAAAGAACTCTCCATGACCGTTCTGCTGAAACGGGGAATAATAATATTACGGTTACGTGGGGATACCAGAAATTGGAAAAATTCTCGGAGATACTCTGGCTCATTGCAATTTAATATACCAAAGAGCAGAATTAAAATTCTACGCTTTAAGTAGTTATCTAGAGAGCAGCCAAGTAAGGCACTACTGTAAGGTAAAACATGGTCAAACCTTCTTAAGCCGACTGCAATCATTGAAAACTACTTGAACTCTCCGGGCGCATTCACTATCTAATTTGGGGAAGATAGTATTTCCAAAAGAGAAGTAAGGCATAATTATTGTCTTCACCAATCTCTGCCTAACGGACGTGTCTAAAATACTCGCCGAGAGCCATAGCCTTCTTAAACCTGCATAGACTTTGCTAAGTAAGACTTTAGTATTATCGCAACATTTCATGTCTGCGCTCAATACTATTCTCAAGCTTGTAACTTTATTGTGCACAGGCAATATAAAACCATTCAGACTTATATCAGGTATGTCAATTTCGTTCAGTGGTCGGTTATAGAAACATATACACTGCGACTTTGCAGGGTTAAGCAGTAACCCATTCAGCCTAGACCATTCATGAATCCTCCCAAGATCCTGATTAATACACTCGATGCAGTCATCAATGAGGCCAATAGGCCTACTTAAGTATAGCTGTACATCATCAGCATATAGGTGAATTTTAGCATCTTCAATAACATCAGGAAAGTCATTAATAAACAGGCTAAAAAGTAGAGGACCAAGTACAGAACCCTGTGGTAGACCACATGAGACGGCCTTCAAGGCCGAAAAGTTATTATCCACCTTAACTAGCTGATGTCGATCATAGAGGAACTCTTTAATCAAGGAAATAACGGTTGCACTGAATCTGAATTCAGATACAAGTTTACAAAGCAGGAATTCATGGCCAACGCTATCAAATGCCTTAGAGAAGTCAAGAAGGACAAGCGTACTGAAATTATTGCCATTCATGGCCATTCTTATATCTGTTGATATCTTTAATATAGCGGTTTCACAACTGCGAAACGGACGGAAACCAGATTGCCAAGGAGACAACATCTGATTACAATCAATCCAACCTAGTATTTGCCTATATATGAGCTTCTCTAGAACTTTCGATAAGAATGACAAGATACTGATAGGGCGAAAGTCACTAGGTGTTTCAGCTTTAGCTTTCTTAGGGATTGGCAGGACAATAGCAGTTTTCCAGGTGTTGGGAAAGGTACAAGAGGTAAAACAAGTATTCATGATATGAAGAATGTACTTATCAATCAAGGGAAGTAATAGCTTTATAAGGCGTGGTAGTAGAGAATCGGGTCCTGTAGCCTCCGATTTAACTGAGAAAATAGCAGAGATCAGCTCCTCTAAATCAATTCTTCGAAAGTAAAAACAGTCCTGGCTAATTTGTGGGACCCAAGTAGCATCGGAGTTAGGAACGTTGCTTATAGGTGAGACACTTGAAGCCAGAAAATGCGAATTCAGGTCATCAGGGTTTAAATTACAAGATGCACCATCAGTGCCACACCAGCCTTTCGTAGATTGCGCCAAAGTACTTTGGGTTTTTGATCTAAGCTAAACTTAGCACTGAAATAACGTCTCTTGGAATTTCGAATGGCGACCGTTGCTTTATTGCGAGCAGCCTTATACAGTATTCGAGCTTGATTTGTTTTTAAACGTCTGAAGCGTTGTTAAAGAAATTCTCTCTCCGCAAAAAGTAAACGTACCTGGGGCGAGAACCATGGGCAGAATAAGTTGAGAACGGGTTTAAATATATTGGGAGTACAAATGGAAAACCGCCGTTGCCCAATAGATGGCGCCAGTAGTACATGCTGGTCGAAAATGGCGGGTCAGAAATGTCACACGACAAGGTTTGACATCTGTGAACACCATTACAACTTTTATCGATGTCATATCCTTTTTTTGCGCGAAATTAGTCGAAGTTTCAGTCTGCTTTGGGCCTTCAATTTAAAAAAATCTGCGGCTAAGGATGATTGTGAACGTGTCGTGAATGGTTTCAACGCTACAAACAGGGTGATTTCGGCGTGGAGGACAAGGAGCGTCCCGGACCGGTGAACAAGTTGAAAGACGCAGAATTGGAAGCATTACTAGGCGAAGATTCATGTCAAACACAACAAGGAATTGCAAATACATTGTGCGTGACTCAAAAATGCATTTTACATCGTTTGAAAACCTTGGGAATGATGTAAAAGCAAGGAAATTGGGTGTCATACGAGTTGAAGCCAAGAAACGTCAAACGGCGTTATTTCACATCGCGTTGTCACTGTCAAATGGTTCAACATCAACGGCCAAGGCAAACATCCATGGCTGGAAATTCATGCTATATATGTATTTGATGTGACCAACTCGGAGGGGTGATTATGAGCTGCTGCAACCGGGTGAAACCATCACAGGAGCTTGCTATCGAACATACCTAATGCGTCTGAGCAGAGCATTGAAAGAAAAACGACTGGAATATGAGCAGAGACACGACAAAATGAGTTTGCTGCAGATACGCTCGGTCACATGTTGCTCAGGTTGTGAAAACATACCTGGAGACACTGAAATGACACGTCTTACCCCACCCTCCATATTCAGCAGACATGTCCCTTCAATTTACCGATCGAAAACGCATGGCCTGGCTGAGCAGCACTTCCGCTCTTACGAAGAAGCCAAAAATTGGATCAATTAGTGGGTCGACTCAAAAGACAAGCAGTTTTCTCGACGCGGAATGCGTACCAGAAAGATGGGAAAAAGTTGTGGCTAGCGATGGACAATATTGTGAAGAATAATTATGTAATCACTTTTCCAAAATAAAGTATCAAATTAAAAAAAAAGCCTGAATTGATCTAAGACCAATTCTTATGATATTGTAGTAGGATCACTCATCTATGCAATTTTGATTTTTGAAGTTGTTTTTCGCATATATTTCTAGAACGGTTCGTCGAAAATGTCTAGGACTGATTGTTTTCACTATGTAAAAATCCTAAATTTTTATATGCCAACACTGAGAACGCGTTGCCCGATTGACACCATTTTTGAAATGTTATTTACTATATCTATGAAAACACCTCGTTTCAGCTCTCTACGTTGACGCGTTCTCAGGCAGTGTCTTAATACATAGTGAAAAACGAAATTTTTGTATGGCAACCCCCCCTTGAAAGGAGTTACCCGATTTGTTCCATTTCCGAACTAAATTTTTTCGTTAAAAAATCCGTGTGCAAAATTTCAGTTCTGTAAGCACACGCGTTCTCGCGCTATCGTGCGGACAGACAGATAGACGGACATGGAACGACAAACGGAATGACAAACTTAATACCCCATAAATTTCATTTTGGGGATTAAAAACCTCGGTTTTCCATTTGTACTCCCAATAGTTGAAGTGCCAGTTAAACATAACATCTTATTTATAGTGTTTTTGTGATACAACCATAAAAGTTATGAAAATTTATTTGTATAAATAAGCAATATAAGCTCACAATAAATAAAAACTAAGATCGAGTGAGCAGCAAACAAAATAAATCCCAGCTGTTAGCTGCCAACTCATCTATTCAATCCGTGTTCATAGGAAACCATTTCGACGTCGCCAGAGAGACATTGTAAAGCCTTTTGCCACTTATTTTTAAAGAAAGTTGAAAAGAGCCAACAAATCAAAGAGCATATACAAATTTAAAAAAACTATTATTATCTAACGAACACATTTTCAAAACATAGGGTCGGCTATATTCGCATCTACGAAATCGGTCTTAAGACCAATTATAACTTGTTTTTACTTTGTTTATACAATATTTTGCAAGCAAGCTCAAGGCACCCACACACTGATTGAACAGAAGGATTGAAAACAATGCTTTATGTGCTTCACTAGTAAGGCAAAACCGATAGAACGGAACTCATTTCGGTTAACCACATTGTTTGATGGAAATATATCTTTAAGGAATTCTGCTCGATCACTCTGCTTGCTATTTATTAAGCGAATTTTGAAAGCCTTGAGTAATAAAACATTAGAAAAATCTTTGCCAACATAGCTCAGACCTAATGAATTGAAATTAAATAGTTGGAAATGGGCTTCCATTTGATCCCGTTTAGTTCACACGAATGATCTTGGGACTACACTTATTTTTCCTGTAAACAGATGCGCAGGTAGGTCATTTTTCGTTTTGTCGGTATAGAAATATGAGCTTTCGTTAGAGGTATCATTCAGTCGTCGATTGTTTTCCGTGCGGTGTGGCTGCAAGTAGAAAATAATAATAGTGTCCAGTTATGTGAAATACCCCGGACTTTCCCACAGTATACAGGGTGTCCCGTATGTGGTCTGGCACCCGAAGGCTATGGATAGGTCATGCTTAGACAAACAAAAAATTGTATGGGTGGGGGGAGGGAAATGGTATGGCTTTCCGAGATAACGGGACTTTAAGATATTTGGGTATGTTTTTATAGATCACCCTGTAACTTCTGAACGTTACACCCAATGATGATGACTTTGGTAGATAGATAATCTTTGGGCCTTTCCAATGGTCTATAAATAGTCACCCTTTTCGCTTTGAAGTTATAGCTCAAAAAAGTTAAAACTTCAGAACTTTTGCTCGTTTTTTTTATTTAACTACTATTTTTATCAAAAAACATGTCATCAATATCAATTTTTCATATGAATTTCAAAAGCCCCAAAGCTTAGCTTTAAAATGCCCTATCACACTCTGTACCCAGAATGTAATCCTTTTTGCGTTTTTTGCACTTTTTCTTAAGCATATCCAGCGAAAATGGCTGAAAAAGGTCACTTCCAAAAGATAATTGCCTACTTTCTGGCACTTTTTGAACTTTTTCAGACATTTTCGCTGGATTTGCTTAAGAAAAAGTGCAAACAGGCAGAAAGGGTTACATTTTGGGTATAAAGTGTGATAGGTCATATTAAAGTTAAGCTTTTGGGCTTTTTAAATTCAATAATATGAAAAATTGATATTGATGACGTGTTTTTTGATGAAAATAGTTAAATAAAAAAAAAAACGAGTAAAAATTCCGAAGTTTTACCTTTGTTGAGCTTCAAAACGGAAAGGGTGAGGCAAAAATTTAGACCATTGGAAAGGTACAACGATTATCTATCTACCAACGTTTAAATCATTATCATAGAGTGTAACGTTCAGAAGTTACAGGGTGATCTATAAAAAACATACCCAAATATCTTAAAGTCCCGTTATCTCGGAAACCGTTACCACTTCCCTCCCCCACACCCATACAATTTTATGTTTGTCTAAGCATGACCTATCCATAGCCTTTGAGTGCCAGACCACATACGGGACACCCTGTATATATACCAAAAAAATTATTATCCCAAAAACAACAGAGCATGAAGCATTTGGCCAGTTTCGGAAGAATGCCAGCACTGAAAGAAAGTCTGAATATGGCAGAATTGTAAAAAAAAAAACTAACAGGAAAGAAAGTCTGAATATGGCAAAATTGTACAAAAAAAAACAACTAATAAAGGAAAATTTTGAGAAAACCCAACATGTCAGTCGAAGAAATTGTTATTAAAACTGGTACTACATATATCGCGCTTTTATTCTTTTAAATCAAAGTGGGAACTTTCAAAAGTGACTGTTTGAATGAAAGTGCACACCATCCGTTCAGTTTTTAAATAGGAGTGCGGTGTGGTGTGTATCCGTACTTTTTCAAGTCATGTGATATACATATCACAATGCTTGCACACCGGCGTGTGGCTTCTAAACGCGCGGAAGGAGAAAAGGTTTTCACTGTATCTGAAATATTGTGTGACATTCTTAAGAGTTCTCAATTAGGTACATAAAAATACGACACATAAATCTATTTGTCCGTCTTCTTAAATAAGATAAAAAGGATAGCTATTCTGAATTGCCAATGTATTCCAAGGAAGACTTACAATAAAGGACTTGTTTTTATAATCGTCAAATGTGCACATTTGGTCTTTTGTGCACAAATAAAAGTTTTTAAATTCTCTCTGCGATTCATTTGACGTAGCATTTATCGTTTTTAAAGTCTGTGATGTGCGAAAGAGAGCGTCACGCTTGCTGCACGTATATTTTTGAAATCACAGCGATTCATATGGCAGATGTCAGATATGATGGTTTGGACATTTTAACTTGTCCGTTGCCAGAGATTTGTCCAGACGAGTGACTATTGCGCATATGACCGTGGATACGTCCTATGTGGAGAAAACCACGACTGAACCAATTGCATCTCTTCTGATAAAGAGAAGAGACACTTTTTAAGGTGTGCCAATGGCCTATCTAATGAGCACCCGTCACTTACGACGGCGGCTGTCCCGAGTACCACAGGTTCAGAATGAAGAGAGCCTGAAAAACAAAATTGAGGAGTAAACTTCCAAAAGAAACAATTTCGGGAACAGATCAATAGGCAACTACATTATGCCCAAACATCATTCGAAGCCAGTAAAAGCGATACAAAAGTACATAAATGTATCGGACTCTAATGTCCTAAACGAATTTCTGGATGAAGCTAATAATCTGTTCAAAATACCTTTTCTTCAATTAATAAAAAATTCAGGACTTCGAGCCTAAATATAAGGAAATCGGAAATCGCAGGACGAAAAAGCCTTCGCCTATCTCCAGTTTAAAAAATTTCGCACTTAATATAAACCCCTTAATGTCTCACGAGGAGAGGATTTCCCTTTTGAATATCCTAGAAAAAATTAAACATCTTATCATCATGTATGATTCAAATAAAAATAAAAGTCGGCTCCTATTTGGGCCGACTGTTCTCCCAAAATAAACAAGACTGAATCTAGTAGAAACATTAGAGTTATCGAAGCTGAAAAATGGTTAAATGTATGAACAATAAAATGGACTACAATCATATGAGTACAAAAATAATTTTAGATAATTGGATTGTGTTTGGCGAGCCACTATTGAAGATAATTAATCAGTCGCTTAGTGAGGATTTATTTCCAAAATTGTGGGGAGAATCACTAATAGTTCCTCTGTTGAAAGGGTTAAGAGTGCCGTTAGGAAGGAGGACCTCCGCGCAGTGAACATGCTATTGATACATGAAAAAATAATAGAAAAGGTAGCACCAATTCAATTAGGACAAGTAAAAAGCTAGAATTTGTTTAAGACCAATTCTTATGATACCCTAGATTCTGGCGTGTCCAACCCGCGGCCCGCGGGCCGCATGTGGCCCAAGACGGCTTTAAATGCGGCCCAACAAAACTCATATACTTAAATACTTTCTCAATTAATTTTATAAAACATTTTCTTTATCTATATAACATTTCCATGGGAGTAGTTACTTCTCGATATAATAAATGTTCAATTGCGCAATGTGGTCAAAGAAAGTTTTCAATGTGCAATTATACTTAGTCAAATTGACACTGAAGACAATGGGGACATTATTTATTTTTCGGAAGTAAGATGGTTAAGTCGGGGTAAAATGTTGAAAAGATTTTATGTTTTGTGAAATGAAATCAATTCATTTATGGAATCAAGAATAAAATCTGTTCCAGAACTTGGTGATGAAAACAGGCTGACAGATTTTGCTTCTTTTAGTAGACTCTACAGCTCATTTAAATGAGCTAAATTTGCGTCTTCAAAGTGAAAAACAACTATGCCTCAAACTATAGCGGCTTTCGAAATGAAACTGAAACTATGGTAGTCACAAATTCAAGCAGATAATTTTATGTATTTTGAAACTTTGGCTAAACACTGTCCTGAGAGTAACGAAAAATATGCAAACTTGATTTTCGATTTGATACAGGAATCTGAGAAAAGATCTCAAGATTTCCAAGAAAATCATCAATTTTTTGACATATTTGCGACTTCATTTTTAGTTGACATAAACTTACCAGCAAATTTTCAAATGAAATGGCTAGAGCTGCAATCTTATGTTCTACTTTAAGAACATTTAATAATTTCTCTTTACTGGACTTTTATAAGAATTATCTTCCCAGAGAAAAGTACCCCTTGCTTCACAATTCATTCCATCGCTATGTGGAAGCAGCTACATTGTGAGCAGCTATTTTCTAAGATGAATAACACAAAGAATAAAAATAGGAGCAAAATAACTTATGAGCACCTTGAGAACTCACTGAGAGTTGCATCAACTTCGATAGCAAAATATCGCAGCATTATTGTCTCAAAAACAATGTTAAATATCACATCAATTTCATGTTGCTATTTCTTAAATTAAATTAAGTATGTATATTTTTCGTTTTTGTTCATTAGCTATCTTTAGGGTTCGTATATTTTATGTGTGGCCCAATATAACTCGTCTACTTCCAATGCGGCCCAGGCAAGCTGAAAGGTTGGCCACCCCTGTAACGCTCAGTCTAGACATTTTTGAAATTGAAATCGAATTTGAAGACGAACCGTTCTAGAAATATATACAAAAAGTGAAGTGGTTTTTTGCATATATTTCTAGAACGGTTCGTCTTCAAATTCGATTTCAATTTCAAAAATGTCTAGACTGAGCGTTTTCACAGTATATACGTAAAAATTCTAAATTTTTATATGACCGATTTAATCTATTTTTGAAATTTCATTTTCTATTATTGCTATGAAAACACTATGTCCAAATTTCAGCTCTCCACGTTGACGCGTGCTAAGTGTAAAATATACAATGTGTATTTTCGAAACTTTATCAAACGAAATGTGCGTAAACTAGACACCTAAAAAAACAAAAAATTGTATGGCATGGGGGGGTCCACATCAATCGATTGGGAGTTACAGGGTGATTAAGAATAAAAGCTAGTTTTTCACAAAACACGTAGTTTTTAAGATACAGGGTGTTTTGTGAAAAACTAGCTTTTCTTCTTAATCACCCTGGTTGTCTAAAAATTTCGGATTTTCTTACCTGTTTTTTCAATTTAACCTCTATTATTGTTGCAAAAAGGTCATTAACATAACTTTTTATACCCTAGATGAAATCTAAAGGGCTATACTAAGTTTGTCATTCCGTTTGTAACACCTCGAAATAATGATGGTAGAGCAAAATGGATTGGACACCCACGCATAATATTAAAAGTTATTTTGATTTTTGCATGTCCGTCCGTCCGTGCGCACGATAACTCGAGAACGCGTACACTTAGAGAGCTGAAATTTTGTACACGGACTTTAAAAAAAAAGTAAAATTAAGTTCGAAAATGAGACAAATCGGGCAACTCCTTCGTGGGGTTGCCATAGCCATAGAACGAGTCGCCGTAGAGAGCTGAAATTTGGTACGTGGTGTTTTCATTGTACTAGCAAACAAAATTTTAAAAATGGACTAAATCGGGCAAACCATTCTTGGTGTTGCCATATAAAAAATTAGGTTTTTTATGTATACTGTGAAAACGATCAGTCCAAGACATTTTTATTGTACTAAAAACTTCTTCAGAATATGAAATCCTATAAAATTGGTTATAATCATTTTTTCTGTCCGACGAATCGTTCTAGAAATATATGCGAAAAACCACTGCAAAAATCAAAATTGCTCAAATGGGTGCCCATACGAAATTTCATACGGACATTCATCTAGGGTATCATAAGAATTGGTCTTAGACCAATTCTAGCTTTTTCACTTGTTTTTTTATAAAAAGTGTAAACTGTAGACTTTCCTCTTTAATTTGACCTATTACATCCTATGTGATACTTGCAGCCGTTAAGGAGTTATTAGCTCACAATCTATTCAGGTCACACCAAAATTAGACGATTTTTTTTTAAATAACGTGTTTTCAGTCAGTAAGGAACAAATCTAGATTGGAGAATAGCTTTCAGAATAGGTTTTGCGCTAATAACTCGTAAAGGGCTACACTTAGCACAAAGGGCGTAATAGGTCAAATTAAAGAGGAAAGTCTACAGTTTACACTTATTATAAAAAAATGTATGTTAATGACCTTTTTGCAACAATAATAGAGGTCAAATTAAAAAATCCGAAATTTTTATTTTAAACCCCTATAACTCCTGAGATTAATGGGGTACGGAGCTGTCGTTGGAAAGGCCATGAAGCTCTGCATACAATGAGTCTTTAATTTTGACGGTACCTACATATGTAGTATTTAAGATACAGGGTGTGATGTGAAAATTTAGTTTTTTTCCTTTGTCCCTGTAACTCCCAAACGTTTGATGTGGACCCCCACTCCCCCCGCCATACAATTTTTTGTTTGCCTACGGAAGGAAGGAGTCACCCGATTCGGACCATTTTCGAACTTAATTTTTTTTTTTTTTGACATGCAAAAATCTAAATAACTTTTAATATTATGGTATTAGGTGTCGAATCCATTCTGCTCTACCATCATTATTTGAGCCGTTTATTTTGAAAGTGATGCAAGTCCATTTTTTTTACGACGAAATTTTTTAGTTTAAATTATTTTAAAAAATAAATTAAAAATATTTATAGGTTCTAACAGTGAACATTTGTGTGTTTTGAAGTTAAAGATTGTGTAAATTTATTAACAAATTATGTTTACTAAAGAATTCTGAAGAAAATAATATACTATACCAAAATAGACTTGCACCACTTTCAAAATAAACGCTCATTTCAATTTCATGATTTCATCTAGGATATAAAAATATCTGGAAACCAATCACATACTGATAGAATAGCGGTCCGGTTTTCGAACAGGACATTTGTGTGAAACTGCACTAAATTTGGCATTAATAGAGTGGAAAGGTGAACTTGAAAGTAGAAAAAAGTTTTAGCCGTCTTTCTAGATTTCAAAAGCGCATTCGAAACAGTTGACAGAAATATACTTTTGATTAAATTAAAAAAATATGGAATAAAGAGGAAATCGTGATGATGTAAATGATATGAGTCTTACTTGTATGAAAGCTATCAAAGAACAAAAGTTAATGAACATTTGTCTGAAGAAGTGGACATTGGTGTATTCCACAAGGTTCGGTTCTATTACAAATTAGCGATTTTGCGACAATTTTATCGGATGTAAAAATTGTGTTATTCGCTGCACCTTACATAGCTCAAGACGATATTAGTTTATGATGAAAAGTGCCTTGGAAAAAGTAAATATTTGGTTGAAAATGAATAAGCTAAAGTTAAATGTGGAAAATCTAAATTTATGGTATTTGGTGGAGAGAATATAAGTGGTATAAATATGAATAACACCGTTATAGCGTGAGAGTGAGAAATAAAATACTTATTTGTTATTATAGAAAAAAATTATCATTTAAAAAACACATCAAATATATTTGTAAAAAAAATTGCTTTTTTAAGAAGAATAAGGTGCCAAATATCAATGGCCACAGCAATACAGATTTATGTCATCGTGAAACCTCATTTTAGAGTATTGTTCAATGGTGTTACTTTTAGGTACCAAGGGGCAACTAGGACGTATGCATAGGCTGCAAAACAAGGCGATGAGGATTCTACTTGGTTGTAACAGATACACAATTGTTTCATTAATGTTGAGTACTTCCAATGGATGAGTGTCAAAGAGAAGATTGCATTTAATGTGTTACTTTTTGTATGTATTTAAAGTCCAGAATGATATTTTGCCGGAATACCTCAAGTATTTGCAATATGTAGGAAACGTAGAATCAATATCATTGAGAAATGCTGCAGAGTTTAGACTGTTCGTTCAGAATATCAACAGCACAGAATTCTTTAATATGATAAAAATGATACAAATATTTATCGTTTCAAAAAATATTGTATTGAATTTGTAAAAACGAATATTCATTCTTTCTCTTAGCTGTTTTGTTTCATTGTATATTTTTATTATGATTATCTCGGTATTGCCAATTATTTTATAGTTGTTTTCACTCTTTTTACTTATTCACTTATTTTTATCTATAATTCAACCTTTACTATGTATATAGTTATATTTTAAGCTTAGTGCATGTTATTTTTTTAAGAACTATTTTTCCTATTGTTGGTCTGTGAGATTTTGTAAATCGGTAGGCGGAATGAATAAATGAATAAATGAATATTACCTTTGGTAATAACCTTTCTGTGATATAAGAACACCTCGGTAGCAGTGTTGGGCAAAATGTAATCTGATTAATGATTAACAATTACAATTAACCATGTAATCTGTAATCAGATTACTTTGTAACAGATTACTAATGTAATCCATTTCCATAATTACATAATGTAATCGATTACGTGTAATGTGATTACAAGTTAATCTGATTACATATTAATCGATTACAAGTTAATCCCACTACATGTTAATCTAATTAATGTGATTACATTTAAGACATTTAAGATATTTGTATTCTAATTCTTCATAAAACTCCCTAAAACTAATTTCGTACGAGAACAATACTATTTTCTTTTAATTCATTTCATTATATTATTAATTACTTTTAAGTAATCTACAACAAATTAATCTGTTACAATGTAATTAGATTACAAAATAAACTAATTATATTGTAACAGATTACACATTTGATAGATTACATATTCTCTCATAAGTAATCTGATTGATATGTAATCGAATACAATTTAATTAGATTACTTTGTAATTTGACTAAACTGTAATGGAACTATTAATTAAATTACACTGCAATCAGATTACGCCCAACACTGCTCGGTAGCTCAGTTGGTAAGCGCGCTGGCTACCATCCCTGGGGTCGTGGGTTCGATTCCCACCTCGACTTGGTCCTGTGCTTCTCCTTCCACCTAGTTTCCTTCCATTTTCTGCATTCCTTAACCCTTGCTATTAATTGAATCTTCAATCAACATTTAATTGTGTTTTCTAAGGATATATTCGATATAACTTTGTAATTGACATGCGTCTATGTATATTACTAAGCAAAAAAGTTAGCTATTAATTAATGTATCTATAATAATTTCTATAAATAATGATTCCTCAAGTATAATAATGTCTAGGTTATGTTAATAATGATATTTAATGATTCGATGATGTCTAGATTGTTGCTAACGCTTGCCTAATGTATACATAGCTTATATGTAAATATGTAATATTTTCCTGTCTGTAAGATTGTTAAAATCGGTAGACTAAATAAATAAACGTCTATATGCATATAATAGCTATGTATTCATTATTGGGCTCTGGTTCTTGTTATTTAGTTGTTAGGTTTTAGGTAAAGTGCCATAGGAGACAAAAGATCATAGTACACGGAGCAATGTACTCTTTGAATTAATTAAATAGGTGCTTTAAATGCAAATTGTAATAGCTTAACGTTTTTCAACATTAAAGTTCGTTGCACTGTAGCTAGATCTGTAAGTTAGCTAATTGAATTCCTGTACAAAGTCTTTGTACTAGTCTTAATAAAGATACTTTGACTTTGACATTTTAACTTGATAGCTTACGATTTCTAATAAAATAAGAAATAAATAATAATATGAAGCATTAAAAAAGTATAAATAAAAATATCTATTTACATTGCGGTGTTAACCACGTGTGCATCGAAACTTCGTTTTTAAACGACTTACGTCAAAGCACAGAAAGCACGCGAGTATAAATGAATAGGGTTCCATGAGTCAGGAGAGCATCAAAATCGTCAAAATGATAAGCACAGACCTTACCTATATATGTAATGCATTTTGTGCAAGTATCAAGAGCTCTGGATTGCTGTAAAAAGAAACGTAACTAGTCCAATCGTACCTAAGTACACATATTTACAAGAAAAAAGCTAGAATTGGTCTAAGACCAGTAAGATAATCTAGGTGAAGGCCGTATGTAATTTCGTACTCTTCTCAAAGTTGGATTGTTAAAGTGGGTTTTCGCATCTATTTCAAGAACGGTACGTCGAACAGTAAAAAGTATTATAGCCAATTTCATAGGATTTTATATTTTGAAGATTTCAGTACAATAAAAACATCTAGGACTAACCGTTACCTAAAAAACTAAATTTGTCTATGCCAAAACTAAAAAGGGGTTACCTGAATTAGTCCTTTTTTTACTTCCGATATAAAAACTAGACAAAAATTTACCGGGCAAATCTGAAAGAACACGTTAACGCCAGCAGATGTCCTCACAATAATAACAATAATTTATTAGCATTAGTGTACTTTTTACAAAGTCAAGGTAGCACCAAGAAGGCATCCAACCAGCTTAACTGGTTAACGACAGGGTACCAAAAGACAACTTAAGAAAAAGACTTAGCGGTTGGTATCTTAAAAAGTACAGGGTTTAGGGTCACTGTAAAGTCCTCATTGTATGTTCAACCTGCTCCTTACTCCTCTTCTCTCCGGAGTTTGATGCTTTAAAATAAAAATTTCGGATTTTTTACCTTTTTTTATTTCTTTGGACTTTACTATTTTGACCTATTACACCTATGCCCTACTTTAGTCGGTAAATAATAATAATAACAACAATTTATGAGCAGTAAGCGTACTTTTTACAAAAACAACTGGCAGCCCATCAACAGTGTTTTCCTGGCTCTTCGTGCTGCATCAGAGTTTATAGTCTGTTCCAAAATTAAGTCTACAGCTTATTTCGAGAACGCCTTGTCTTTCTGCTCTACCTACTCCAAGCAAGCTTTCTCGAAAATTGCTTTCAATCTGGGGTGCGTATCGTCACCCTTAATCAAATTACCATGATATTTAACCAGCCACCGTACCTAGATAAATAATAAAATACTGGCCGAGTACTTGTATACTTGGTTTTTCAAGTATCAGTAGCAGAGTAATCAAGTACATGTACTGAGTATAGAGTGTTAGTTAAATATGTTGAAAGAAAAAGTATAGTCACATTATAGAAGCATCCTATTCATGTGACAGTTTTGTTCTACTGTATGAATATACTGTGCTAAGAGCATTGCTGCGATAAATTTTTGTATCGCACGAAACGTAGAAAGACCACTGACATATATAATATGGACTGCTTAAGTTTCTATTTCATGTGGGCTCAATTGCTTATGTCAATAAAAGTTCTTACGCCGGTGCCAAAATTGGAAAAATCATTGGCGGGAAGTTGAAAAAATAAGCGCGCAGCTCGAAAAGTGATTATAATAAAACGTTTCGAACTTCTGCTTCATATCTTATGAATATATTGCTTTTGGTAATACAATTTTATCAGTAATAACCCTAAATAATTAATTTAAAAACATTTATTTCGACGGACCCATTTATTTATTTGTTGTTTACAGTTCTCTTCAGTTGGTACTTGGTGCTTAGACCGAAAGAGTCAGCATTATAGAAGTGAGCCCACTTTTTGCAGTGCATTTCCATTAACGTAGTCAGTCCATATTATAGATGTCAGTGAGAAAGACTAAGCATGTGCAGTGACAGCCATATTGCTGCATCCAATCAGAGCTCTGTCGCATGCGATAAAACGCGCTCGTGAACAAGCTCTTACGCTTTAGATTTCTTATAAGGATAGACTTGCAATCACATTATCTATTGCAATTTCCTCAAAATTACTCATTTAAAATTTTTTATTTGCTTTTCCAAATTTAGAAATTCCTGTAATAGCAACCCTACGAAGGAGTTAAATTTCGCCCATTTTCACCATAAGAACTAGTTTTTATAAAAAAGAACCGTAAACAATTTTAACACTTTAAGTCAACGCGTTCTCGTTTTATCAGCTATGATAAATGAGGTGCGAAGCGTGTTCTCAGCATATCAAACATAGCAGTGGTATGCGCAGTTAGTTTCGATACAAGAAGGCTGATTGCTCATGTCGCAAATAATGTGGGAAATTCGGTAATCAGTGAAAATAGTAACTCTCGATGCGTTCTTCTAGATACTATGCTGTAAAGAGAACTTTTGATCAATGAAAAAGGGACAGATCAGTAGTTGGAAGAAAACGTTCTAAATAGCACCTACATATACAGTAACGTTCTAAATAGCACCTACATATACAGTAACGTTCTAAATAGCACCTACATATACAGTAAGTGTTTCTCTAGATCAAACCCAGTTTAGCTTCCTAAGGACTAATATTCATGAAGTAGCTACGGTAATGGACAGTATTAAATCTACTGCTGCTGGTGTAGATGGGCTGTCTTAAATTTGTAAAAATGTGCTCACCTGCGATCCTTCCTGCCCTTACACACATTTGCAACTTATGCTTCATAAGTTCCATTATCCCTACAGCTTGGAAATCTTGGACATAAGGATACTAAGACACAATGTATGGAGTATCGCCCAATTAGTTTGCTACCATATATTTCTAAAATAGTGGAGAAAATAATGTACCTGCAAATCTCTAATTTTTTGGTTTTGAATGAACTCTTACATGACAATCAGTCAGGGTTTCGTTCTGGACATAGTTGCACAACTGCTTTAATTATGGTAAGCAACGATATTTTGCGGGCTATTGACAAGGATGAATTGACTGTATTAGTCTTCTTAGACTTTTCAAAGGCTTTTGATACAGTGGATCATTTGCTTCTCTGTCGTAAGCTCAGTAGATATTTTAAATTTTCATCTCAGGCAGCTGATTTGATTTTCAATTACTTGAGTTACAGATCACAGGCAGTTTACATGAACGGAACCTATTCCTCCTTTTCACCGATATCCTGTGATGTGCTTCAAGAATCGATCCTTGGTCCCTTATTGTTCTCCATGTTTATCAATGACATATTTCGTCAAGCTAATTTTTGTGTTTTACATGTCTATGCAGATGATGTACAATTGTACATCTCCAATCGAATTGGTCTGATTGAGGATAACATATCTCGTGTTAATGAAGATATTGAATTCATTTATGGTCCTTGTCGAATAAATTGAAACTCAATCCAATTAAATCTAAAAGCATTTTTATATATAGGGTAAAATTAAACACAGATCGATATTCACCTGTGACTATTGATAATACTATTCCTTTTGGGGTTATATTTAATAACACATTCACCGGGGATGACCACATTAATTCTGTTATCAGAAAAGCTTATGGTGGACTTTGTACATTGTGGACATCCAGCTATTTCACGCCAATGCCCACCAAATTACTTCTTGTTCGTGCTCTACTAGTACCTGTAATAACCTATAGCTGTGAAATTTTTGGCAAACTAGACTATCATAATACAAGAAAACTTAGCATTGCTTTCAACTCTATAATCAGGTATGTATACATGGCCTTCGAAGATACGATCATGTATCACCATATAGATGCTCAATCTTGGGGTCTGATTTGTTAACCTATTTGAACTTTCGTATGCTAGTTCTTTTGGTAAGAATTATAAAATATCATAAACCTAGATATATCTTTGAACTTCTTAACTTTTCTAGATCAAATAGAACATTGCAACTAATTTTACCTAGGTCTCAATTCTTAATAACCAAGCGCCTGTTTTCAGCCATGTTATTAAGTCATGGAACCAGTTACCCTCTCAGATCAGAAGCTCTATACAGGCCGGCACACTATCCTCTATAAGTCGTAGCATATTTGAATTTCTTACTTTAAGTAGTTAGTAATAAGTCTTAACGTTCTATTTTTTATAGTATCATATCTTCTTCATCCTCCTTTTCTGTTTTTACTTCTTCTATCTCTTATTATATAATATTTTTATATGTATTATACTGTTTATTTTAATATTCTAACTCTATCTTGTACAAATTGGAAAGATCTTTAAATCTTAATTGTGCAAGGTTTCTTGAATAATTTTGAATTTGAGTTTAAATATATATACATATATAATACCGCCCAAAAGAGATATATGTAGGTATAACGAGAACGTGCAGTCTGCAAGAAAACAAGAACACAAGAAAAAAAACAATACAATAATTGCACCCAACGTAGCCTTATTACTGAACTAGATTGATCAGAATCGAGTTGAATGTAAACAAGTAAAATAGCTGGATTTGTCTACGACCAATTCTTATGATACCCTAGATGAATGCCCGTATGTAATTTCATATGGTCACCAATCTGTGACGTTCGATTTTTGAAGTGGTTTTCCAAATATATATCTAGAACGTTCCGCCGGACAGTAAAAATGATTATGACTAATTTCATAGGACTTCAATTCTGATGAACTTTTCAGTACAATAAAAGCACACGTAAAGATCCAAGTTTTATATGGCAACACCTACAAGGGGTTACCCCATTTAACCAATTTTTTAATTGTATTTACTATTTCTATGAAAACACCGTGTACAAAATGTCAGCCCCCTGCGTTGACGCATTCTCAGGCAGTGTCCAAATATATAGTGAAAAAGGAAATTTTTGTATGGCAACCCCACGACCGAGTTACCCAATTTGTCCATCTGTCCAATCTGCTCCAGTTTACATCTACTTGTATCGAATCGTTTGAGCGTGGTTGCGAAACTCACTGTATTTATACAGACTCCAGCAATGCTTTGACGAGCTTCCACACTCTTTTGTTATTTAAATGGAAATCCTTGATTTCCAATTTCGTTGTTGAATTGGTTATCATCCTATCTTGAGAATCGTAAACTTAGGATAGTTTCTTTCCGCTTGTCTAAAGAAATAACGGCTTACTACGGTGTTCCGCAGGTAGTCACTTAGGACCCCTTCTATTCATATTATTTATAAATGATGTTTCCTATGTAGTTACCAAATCTGATTTACTAATTTTCGCAGATGGTTTAAAACTGTATAAATCTATTGATTAGCATTGCGATTGTGTCAAATTGTAGGATGACCTGTGCAGATTTGTAAATGGTGTTCATAGTTCTCCATTTTTAAACGTTGATAAATCTAGCTTAACCATTTTTTCTCGTGAGAGAGTCCCTTCGAATGTTGATTATGTTACAAATGGGTTGTTACTTTCGAACGTTGATAAAATATGTGACTTGGGGGTATTGTTTGACTCCAAACTTACTTTTAACTTCCACATAGATTAAATTGTTAATAGGGCGGGGCGAACTCAATGTTAGGTTTTTTAAAGCGTTGGACAAAGGAGCTAGTTGATCTCTACATTTCGAAAGCTCTTTTTATCATTTTGGAATATGCCAGTCCTGTCTGGTCTCCTTCTTACAAACATCAATCCGATTGTATTGAGAACGAGCAAAGGAGATTCTTACTTTTTGGCCTAAGACGTCTCGAATGGGGAGATCGACTTCATTTTCCTCCTTATAACGAAAGATTAAATTTAATACACTTTCCTCCTCTAGAGCTCGTAGGAAAATATGTAATATAAGCTTTATATGTCAGCTTGTGAAGGGTGAACATGCCTTTGATGCTTGAGAAAATTAATTTCATTTCACGAACTCGACACTTGCGATCTAATGCTTTTATTTATTTTTGTTCCCATCGAACTAATTATGGACACTTTGAGCTATGTCTAGACTGTGCTGTACCTAATTTTAATTCGAATGATTTTCACATTACTAAGTCACAATTAATAGTGAATTCTTTTCTGCGGAAAAGAGTCGGGAAATGAAAGGTTCGGTGGCGGTGGTTACACCGAACCGCAGAAAAGAATTCACTATGAGAAAAGTCTTTAATAATTGCTCTGTTTTATAAGTTTCATTTAAGTACTGTATTCAGAGATCATTGTAGCTAACATTTTTAGCTAAATAAATAAATTTCTGTGCGTTACAAACGAAATGACAAACTTAGTATACCCAATGACATAAAAATCAAAGTGCTCCTTCCAAGATTTGGAACTGCGATTTTTTTTTTCAATCAAAGCAAACAGAAATCGTACTGATTCAGAAGTTGGTGGATCTAGGCTAAAATTAGCCCAATTCGGAGGGTGCAGAAGTTGTAGACTGCAAATAATGCACAAAAGTAGAAACGAACATTCCACGAATCCTTTCGACTCATTCGAATGAGTAATACCTCCTTAAAACGATATTTAACATCTAATATCCACATTAATCCAGATTTGAACTTTAGTTTCATACTGCAACCACAAATTTTCATGAAATAACGGTTCCGGAAATGGATGTATGAGACCTATAAAAAAAATTTATCGTCAGAACCAGTTCTGATTTGATGTGGTGAATAAAACACTTTTGGTTAAATAAAGAACGGAACTGTTGCCGGTTTAGTACACATGAAAAGAATTCGCCGTAAATGAAATCTCAGGAAGAACGAAAATTCTGCCGTTTCATTTCAACGTAAAATTAGTGCCGCTCTATGATCGCAGTTATTCAATTAAAACGCATAGTATGAAAGCGAACTTATGTTTATAGGTATTTACAGGTCTACAGGATCATTTGATCGTTTCTCTATTTGTAACCTCGATAAAGATTTTATCGTTTTTTTACTTTATAATTCAATTCTAGTATTGCCCTACGTCGTACGTAGCTTACGCAGGGGTACAGTAATAAATAAGTGCCTTTTGATTTGATAATCAAAAGAAAAGGTGGTAAATACGCATTTATTTAATTATCGCTGCTAGGTATAGGTAAGAGGTTCCAAGATTCTGAAAAATTAAGCAATAAACAAATAAAGACAACAGTTCCAGGTTATTTCTGAACTAAGGCGATATATCTACCCATAAATACGTTTTGGTACACAATTTTTGCGCTAGTTATCAGTTTCTTAAATCAAATCAAATCAAATCAGATTCAGTCATGAAAACCTGGAACAAATCCCGTTTTCAATTCATTTTCAGTATTGATTGAGGACAAAATGAAAGCTATTTGACCATACTATATTATTGAATGGAGAATAAATTGAATATTTACATACGTATTAATATACCTAATTAAAATTCGATAATTAGTTTCAATTGGTAAATTCACTATTGCTTAGAAAGATTACCGTTTATGACTACTTTATTGTAGTTATTGTTCTCAATACGTATTATTTCTGTGCATAACTGCAAAAGCAAGAAAAGTAAAAGTTAAAACTTTACCCACCACCCCTCTTTCACCCACTCTTTACTTCCGTTCCACTCAACAAAATGCACTAATTTTACTGAAGTAATATTTATTGTTCGAACTGGTTTACCTGATGTTCTAGATGGCAAGGCAATCCGATTGCTACCCTTTCGCCTCGATCTCCTTACGTACGATCGGGATGAAGTAAATGAGGCACTCGGCATCTTTGAAGAATCACAAATATTCAAGGTATTTTCACTGCGATTCCTGGGTTAGGCCGCGACCGGGTCTTTGTGAGACTTAAGAAATTATAAGCCACACTGGTTGACCCAATCTGGTTAACAGTTCCGGCAAAATTTTCCTTTGGTTTAGTGTCCCTAAACAAAGGAGACGAAAAAACGAGTTCCAGCCCGGGCAGCCATGTTTAATTTTTTTCCATATTTGTCATACAACTACAATAAGAAACCTAATCAATCCCGTATAAATGTACGTTTTTTATACAACTGACACCACGTCAAACTCACATACCACTACTATCAAAAAAATTAATCCAAATTAGAACTTTTCTAGTCAATAATGTCGACACTTTTAATAACACTATTTTAACGCCGTATCAGCATACTGCTTCCATAAAAATGTATACGCAAGCTTCATATATTTATATTTATATTTTAACAATTTGTGATATACAATTAAGGTAAAAAAACACCAAGTTGCATAATTTTCACTCGCGCACTACTCCCTCAAGCTGCCAAAACACACAAAAGGGATGTTCAACTGAACTACGAGAAATCTACTATATGGAAGAAAGTAGAGAGATCACCACAAACCCTATTAAGGGTTTGTTCGTTAAGTGAATTCTTTATTATTGGCAAAGGCCGAAAAACAATGCGGCGTACACGACTCAGCCGACGTTTGAAGTAGTGAACTTTATAATGTCGATTTCGATGGGACCATTTCAGTGTTGCACTTTTTCTCAGCGGAGAACTGGGAGCACTGAAGTCCATTGGACATATTTCTGTTATATTCCTTGTATATGTGGGCACAATTATTATATACACGGACCTGTCAAACGTAATAAATGCTCTTTATTGATATATAGAAAGAAATTTCTTCTTAAACTTTATGCAAATAATCCAAATAAAATCTTTTAATTCATTTAACTCCAAAATTTCACAAATAATCGCGACAGTACCCTTTGAGAGAGCAGATGACAATTCAACTTGAATATGTATTTGTAACACCGACAAAATATCCAGTGCAAAGTAGGGGAAGTCAGTGCAAACCTCGTGTTGCACTTATGCGATAAAAATTGTACCATCGAACATTTTCAGTGGTGCACTGCTGGAAAAAGTGCAATACTGGTGTTGCACTGAAGTCCCATCGAAATCGACATATGTTTAACACACTGTGAGCGTTGACATTCCTGCTGACTGTAAGCAACGAAAATCAGTCTGTTCAGAGCAACACGCTATAGTGACTTCGAAGCGCTGTGAATTTGACGATAGCGTAAGAAGCAACTTGGTTGCTCTGAACGAGAATAAGCGAGAAAAAGCGTTTTGAAAGAAATTATTCATATTTATGTGCATAATACAAAGTTTAGCAAGTCAAGTATGGCCGAATTATCTGTCAATTGGTTGCTTGCCTCCTTTGGCGACAATTGTCAGAAATTTGTTCATCTCAATTTCAATCGTCCTTATCACAGTGAAAAAAATTTCTATTTGCTTTCACACTAACCCGGGGCACCCCGGGGGTTACACGAGATAGTACAGCTTGCATGCAAGCCTCCCTTCCAGGGGGTGATTCTGATCTTTTGTAGTACTATTTAGTCGTCAATTTTGACATATTTTGTCGTACTTTTTCTTTTCACACAGTTCATTTTTTGTCTTCACTATTATCTAAAACAAAATAAACTATAATGAATTTTCGGTGAACAAATATAAAAAATATACGACAAATTAGTCAACTGCTCCCAGAGGTTGTGACAAAAATTTTACACTGGTAAATGGAAATTCTACACCTGATTAGAGCATTACGAGTGCTTAAATTCGAGATATTATTTTGAATTTGTAATGTGAAGTGTCATTATCAGTTCATTCTATGTCATGCAAGGTTTGTTGACCTGAATAAAAACACGAAAAAATCAGTAGAAAAGTTCATTTCATTTAGTCGTATGTTTTGATATTCAAGTACGACAGAAAATCAGAATCACCCTCCTGGTCTCTTTGTCTTAGTTTAGGCGGGTATTTTAGTCACATATTTTGAGATTTCACCTCAAATTTGTCGTACTTTTATATTCAACATATTCATTTTAATTTATCCTTTTCATCAACCACAAAATAAACTAAAATGAGTTTGTAATGAATTATTGTCAGAATACACGCCTAAAAGCACGACAAATTAGTCAACTGCTTCTGAGGTTGTCGCAAAAATTTTATACTGTGGTAAATGGATATGATACACCTAATTAGAGCAATACAAGTGCTTAAATTCGCAATAATATTTTAAGTTTGTAATGTGAAGTGTATATATATATACGCCTAAATGAAATGAACTTTTCTACTGATTTTTTCGTGTTTTATTCAGGTCAGCAACCCTTGCATGACGTAGAATGAACTGAAAATGACACTTCACACTACAAATTCAAAATAATATTTTATCAAAATATACGCCTAAAAGAAATGAACTTTTCTACTGATTTTTTCGTGTTTTTATTCAGTTCAGCAGGCCTTGCATTACGTAGAATGAACTGAAACTGACACTTCACATAACAAATTTAAAAATATTTTTCGATTTTAAACACTTGTATTGTTTTAAGTTGGTGTAGAAAATCTATTTACCTTAGTATACAATTTTTGTCACAACCTCGGGACCAGTTGACTAATTTGTCATACTTTTAGTCGTGTATTCTGACATTAATTCATTTCAAATTCATTTTAGTTTATTTTGTGGTTGATGAAAAGGATAAATCAAAATGAATAAGGTGAATATAAAAGTACGACAAATTTGAGGTGAAATGTCAAAATATGTGACTAATGAGATTTCCATTGATATTTTTAGAAAAGTGCAGGTCAATCAATGAAAAACGAGTTCAATGGAGCAACTTGATGAATTTGGTAGAGTAGTAGTTGAAGATTGATGTGTGATACTCAATGACATTCAGTTGTGATATTTCTCAGATAGACGTGTGCGTATTCCGGTGTAACACCGCCGATTTTTCGAGTGTAGCACCACAGGTGGTTTGACGTACACCATTTCTAGCAGTGCAGGTCAATGGAACAATTTTGGAGTAACACTACAAGAAAAGTGTAACACTTCCGCTAGAAAACGAAATCGGTATAAAATATACGCCTAAGCTACGACAAAGATATCAGAATCACCCCCCTGGACCTTGATGTGATTGTCAAATGTGCTTTTGTTTTATGAAGAGGGGTGATTCTGATCTGTTTGTCGTAGCTTTATGGCTGATTTACACTACTCGAACATGCAATTTTACTGACAAAGTGATTGAGAGGGTCTTATTACTAAGGAAGAAATGATCGACTGTCAAAACATTATTTCCCACTCTTTTATAGCGAAGTATCACTTTTTACATTTCATCAATTTGTCAATTTCATAAATTAGTTAGACGTTTATGTTGAAGTTCCTCTTAAGAATTCAATAAGTATGTGAAGATATCAGGAAAAACTTATCCAGGGGTTTGATTCTGATCTTTTTTCGTAGCTTAGGCGTATATTTTTGTCACATATTTTAACATTTCACCTCAAATTTGTCGTACTTTTGTATTCACCATATTCATTTTAATTTATCCTTTTCATCAACCACAAAATAAAATAAAATGCAATACAAGTGCTTAAATTCGCAACAATATTTTGAGTTTGTAATGTGAAGTGTCATTTTCAGTTCATTCTACGTAATGCAGGGCTTGCTGAATTGAATAAAAACACGAAAAAATCAGTAGAAAAGTTCATTTCGTATAGGCGTATATTTTGACATTAAAGTACGACAAAAGATCAGAATCACCCTCCAGGAAAGAATAGAATGACATGGGAAGTGGAACAAGGCAGATTAATTGAGGAAAAGTAATATATTGTTGCGAGCGTGGCCTTTGGTTCGTTATTTAAAACACAATATTAAATAATTAATATATAAGTTCTTTATTACACTTAAATCATATAAAGTTCACAAACATTCATTTAATCAACTCAACTCTAATTATCGCTAACACTGTACTTTCAATAATCACATCTAATTACACACTATCGCTTCTTTATTACTTTCGCTTCTTAAAACTGCAACGTCTAAAACAAGACTCTTTTTCTGGCGATGACAACTGTTATATTTATACCCTAGAAACACTCCGGATTATTCTGGAGTGTTCTATTCCAAAAGCTTCTTGACTATTCTATTTGTTCTATTCCTGAACTTTCATAATCGATTCTCCGAACCTGAAGTCAGTTACTCTCCGAACCTGAAGTTGTTTATTGCCAGCAGATGTCACCAGTTGTCTCTTTCTATTGCACGTAACAATATGAAGCATTTCATATCTTAACGTATGTGGAATTATTATTCTATTATTAAAAAATAACAACCCATTTTCATAATATATATCATGCCTAATTTGCCAATATTTCTTTATTAAAGGGTCGACTTTGATCAGTTTCTTAGGCCACCCATTCTTACACATATTTATTAACATAAGGGATTCAGAATCTTCACTCATATTCTGCATTATTTGTTTCAAACGGTTATCCGATACACTTCCTGAGTGAACTACTTCATTTAGTGATTTATCAACATCTTCGGAGACATCTTTATTAAAGGCTCTTGATAGGGTATCAGCTATGTACATAAATTTTCCCGGAATATATTGAACTTCCATTTCATATTGTTACGTGCAATAGAAAGAGACAACTTTTGACATCTACTGGCAATAAACAACTTCAGGTTCGGAGAGTAAATGACTTCAGGTTCGGAGAATCGGTTATGAAATCTACAGGAAAGTTCAGGAATAGAACAAATAGAATAGTCAAGAAGCTTTTGGAATAGAACAGTCCAGAATAATCCGCAGAGTTTCTAGGGTATAAATATAACAGTTGTCATCGCCAGAAAAGGAGTCTTGTCTTAGACGTTGCAGTGTTAAGAAGCGAAAGCAATAAAGAAGCGATAGTGTGTAATTAGATTGCGATAATTGAAAGTACAGTGTTAGCGATAATTAGAGTTGAGTTGATTAAATAAATGTTTGTGAACTTTATATGATTTAAGTGTAATAAAGAACTTATATGTTAATTATTTAATATTGTTGCGAGCGTGGCCTTTGGTTCGTTATTTAAAACACAATATTAAATAATTAATATATAAGTTCTTTATTACACTTAAATCATATAAAGTTCACAAACATTTATTTAATCAACTCAACTCTAATTATCGCTAACACTGTACTTTCAATTATCGCAATCTAATTACACACTATCGCTTCTTTATTGCTTTCACTTCTTAACACTGCAACGTCTAAGACAAGACTCTTTTTTTTGGCGATGACAACTGTTATATTTATACAATAGAAACTCTCCGGATTATTCTGGAGTGTTCTATTCCAAAAGCTTCTTGACTATTCTATTTGTTCTATTCCTGAACTTTCATAATCGATTCTCCGAACCTGAAGTCATTTACTCTACGAACCTGACGTTGTTTATTGCCAGTAGATGTCACCAGTTGTCTCTTTCTATTGCACGTAACACTGCCCCCTTCTTAAACTTGTTCGTCTCGAACAACAGGTGGTCCACGGTCTTGATGCTCGTAGTATTGACACAAGCGGTTCAAATGAACAATTTTGTGCTTGCCTCTTGTGCCACGCTGAATCCTGTATACCACGTTATTAATTCTAGTTACTACTGAATATGGTCCTTCCCAGTGTTGTTGCAATTTTGGAGAACGTCCCTTACGTCGTTTCGGGTTGTACAGCCAAACAAGATCACCTTCGTTAAATCCTGCTGAATTCGCGCGTAAGTCATAACGTGTCCTCATCCGATGGGTACTTACTGCTAATTTCGCCCCCGTGGCCCTTTGTACATCAGCTCTCAGTTTCAATGGGGCTCTGACATTACACTTGTACATTTCCTTTCTGCTGCTACGTGGCGGCCCTTTGTAAGAAGCACACACAGTGCATCTGCGACACCACTTCTCTACATCCTCCCGCATATGTAGCCAATAAAACTTTTCTCGTATAATAGAAATTGTTTTATTCACTCCCAAATGTTCTCCAGATGCTCCACGATGCACTTTACCTAGAACCTCGTTGACCTTTGATGCCTGCACGACTATTTGCATTCGGAACGATTTACCGTTAGGTGCTTCCCACTTGCGTTTTAATATGCCGCATTCAACATGAAGAGAATTCCATTGAGCCCAGTAGCTTTTCAGCTCTTCACTCATCCTCGAAATATCCTTCCATTCTGGTTTTTCTATGTCTACTTTCCAAGCAAGAATAGGTGAAATATCCGGATCTTCTCGTTGTGCTGTTCGCAGGTCCTCGTTGTCCCAACCTGTAGATGGTTCCACGGATACCAACTGTATAGTAGCTGTTCTCTCATTTCCTTTCTCCCAGCCATAATGCTTACATTCAGGTTTCCATTGACGTTGTACCAAGGCTTCTGCATTTCCATAGATACGTCCTTTTCTGTGTTGGCTCTCAAAGTCATAAGGTTGGATTCTAGTCTCCCTAAGAATAGTTTTCTCTCTAGCTCGCCAACTTGTACGTTCTTCTGTCCCTTTCTTTTCTGTTGGTTCCTTTCGACGGCGTTTCCTGCAGTCGCTTTGAAGGTGTCCCAATTTATTACAATCCCAACATCGAAGAACACTACGTGAAGGGGTACTCAGTGATAACTGCAATCTATTGCAAGTCTGCTGCTCAGCTCGATATCTTTCCAATTCCACTTTCCTCTCTTCATCTAGAGATTCCACTAGTCGGCGTTTTCTGCAGTCTCTTTGTAGGTGTCCTGGTCTATTACAATTCCAGCATCGAACGATACCACGCAAAGGTGAGCTCTGGGATGACTGCATTCTATTACAAGTACATTTGTCCACCGAAATGTCTCTCATTCGTACTGCACTCCGCGAAGCTTGTCTGGCGGATTCATACACTAATGCATAGGCTAGTGCTTCTGCTGTTGATTTCTTTCCTGCTAGCCTCAATGATTGTTGTAAATTTTGATCTGTAATAGCGTTCACAAATGCCTCTGTCGCCACTTCGTTGAGAAAATCCGCATTCACGCTGGAGTATGACAGATGCGCTAATCTTTCTACATCTGCCTGCAGTTGTTGTAGTGATTCGCCATGTTTTTGAATCCTGTTGCGCAACTGTAGGCGATATACTTGCTGCATGTGCTCATCTCCGTAACGTAATTCTATCGCCTGTACTAATGAAGAGTAATTACGTTGATTTTCAATCGGTACAGTTTGTAAGAGTTCTGACGCAGGACCTCGAAGTGCTAACACCAGAGCTATAGCTTTCTCTTCATCATTCCATCCATATACCTCTGAAGCTGCCTCGAATTGTCTCTTGAAGATATGCCACGAATTTTGTCCATCAAATATGGGGGGTTTCATTCTACCTGCACCGGATATTTCAGTTGCTCCGCTTAGAGGCTGACGATGCTTTATTCTTTCCAGATCTGATTTAAAACTGTCAAGCTGCTCGGTGACTTTTTGTTGAGCTTCCGCCACTTCCTGCTCGATTCCTTCAATTTTCAAATTTTGTTCGTCTAATGAGTTTTTCAGGAAAGTCTTCTGTTCCTCCAAACGAGTTTCTAGACAATTCTCCAGAGAGATCTTTTGTTCGTCCAAACGGGTTTCCAGAGATTTCTTTTGTTCCTCAAAATCAATCTTTTGTTCATCAAATCGGGCTTCCATAGATTTCTTCTGTTCATCTAAACGTGATTCCAGAGAATTCTTTTGTTCGTCGAGAGAATTCTTTTGTTCGTCCATAGATTTCTTCTGTTCATCTAAACGTGATTCCAGAGAATTCTTATGTTCCTCGAGGGAATTTTTTTGTTCCTCGAGAGAATTCTTTTGTTCATCAAAACGGGCTTCCATTTTGCTCATTAAAGTACTCAAAAGTTGTTCCATTTTCATCGCAGGCGCTTCTTCAACTTCGATTTCTTCCAAGTTCTCTTCGAAAACAAATGTTTCAGGATTCTTTCGTTCCTCTATCAAAGATTGTCTAAGTCGCTCGACTAGAACTTTCTTTATGCCTGTCGTTTGTAATGACCGGTTCCCTAACTCCACTTTCAAATCCTGCGTTCGAAGCTCGTCCACTTTGCGCCCCATTATTTTAGTAATTCACTCACAGTTGAATATAAATTATTTTCCAGAACTTTCACAATTTAACACAATTTCTCAAAATTAATCACTCTTTTAATTTTTAGTTAATTTCCACCACTTTATTTCTCGAATTTATTTCACTTCTGACACCAGTTGTTGCGAGCGTGGCCTTTGGTTCGTTATTTAAAACACAATATTAAATAATTAATATATAAGTTCTTTATTACACTTAAATCATATAAAGTTCACAAACATTTATTTAATCAACTCAACTCTAATTATCGCTAACACTGTACTTTCAATTATCGCAATCTAATTACACACTATCGCTTCTTTATTGCTTTCACTTCTTAACACTGCAACGTCTAAGACAAGACTCTTTTTTTTTGGCGATGACAACTGTTATATTTATACAATAGAAACTCTCCGGATTATTCTGGAGTGTTCTATTCCAAAAGCTTCTTGACTATTCTATTTGTTCTATTCCTGAACTTTCATAATCGATTCTCCGAACCTGAAGTCATTTACTCTCCGAACCTGACGTTGTTTATTGCCAGTAGATGTCACCAGTTGTCTCTTTCTATTGCACGTCACAATATTGTGTTTTAAATAACGAACCAAAGGCCACGCTCGCAACAACTGGTGTCAGAAGTGAAATATAAAATAAAGTGGTGGCAATTGACTGAAAAATTAAAAGTGTGATTAATTTTGTGGAATTGTGTTAAATTTTAAAAGTTCTGGAAAATAATTTATATTCAACTGTGAGTGAATTACTACAGTAATGGGGCGCAAAGTGGAGGAGCTTCGAATACAGGATTTGAAAGTGGAGCTAGGGAACCGCTCATTACAAACGACAGGTGCAAAGAAAGTTCTAGTCGAGCGACTTAGTCAAGCTTTGATAGCGGAAGGAAAGAATCCTGAGACATTTGTTTTCGAAGAGAACTTGGAAGGAACCGAATTTGAAGAAGAGCCTGAGATGAAAATGGAACAGCTTTTGAGTACTTTAATGAGCAAAATGGAAGCCCGTTTTGATGAACAAAAGAAATCTATAGACGAACAAAAGAATTCTCTCGAGGAACAAAAGAATTCTCTGGAATCACGTTTAGATGAACAGAAGAAATCTATGGACGAACAAAAGAAATCTATGGAAGCCCGATTTGATGAACAAAAGATTGATTTTGAGGAACAAAAGAAATCTCTGGAAACCCGTTTGGACGAACAAAAGATCTCTCTGGAGAATTGTCTAGAAACTCGTTTGGAGGAACAGAAGACTTTCCTGAAAAACTCATTAGACGAACAAAATTTGAAAATTGAAGGAATCGAGCAGGAAGTGGCGGAAGCTCAACAAAAAGTCACCGAGCAGATTGACAGTTTTAAATCAGATCTGGAAAGAATAAAGCATCGTCAGCCTCTAAGCGGAGCAACTGAAATATCCGGTGCAGGTAGAATGAAACCTCCCATATTTGATGGACAAAATTCGTGGCATATCTTCAAGAGACAATTCGAGGCAGCTTCAGAGGTAAATGGATGGAATGAAGAAGACAAAGCTATAGCTCTGGTGTTAGCACTTCGAGGTCCTGCGTCAGAACTCTTACAAACTGTACCGATTGAAAATCAACGTAATTACTCTTCATTAGTACAGGCGATAGAATTACGTTACGGAGATGAGCACATGCAGCAAGTATATCGCCTACAGTTGCGCAACAGGATTCAAAAACATGGCGAATCACTACAACAACTGCAGGCAGATGTAGAAAGATTAGCGCATCTGTCATACTCCAGCGTGAATGCGGATTTTCTCAATGAAGTGGCGACGGAGGCATTTGTGAACGCTATTACAGATCAAAATTTACAACAATCATTGAGGCTAGCAGGAAAGAAATCAACAGCAGAAGCACTAGCCTATGCATTAGCATACGAATCCGCCAGACAAGCTTCACGGAGCGCAGTACGAGTGAGAGAAATTTCAGTGGAAGAATGTACTTGTAATAGAGTGCAATCATCACAGAGCCCGCCTTCACGTGGTGTCCCTCGATGCTGGAATTGTAATAGACCAGGGCACCTTCAAAGAGACTGCAGAAAACGTCGACGAGTGGAATCACCAGAAGAAGAGGGGAAAGAAGAATGCCAAAGATGTCGAGCCAGGGAACAAGCAATTCGTGGAGAGACTAGATATCAAACAGCGACTAGTCGCATCGTCTCTCCTCTTGAGCAGTCGGAAAACTAGTAAAAACCAACTTCGTGGGGCAGAAGTTGGTTGGTGGAATCGACAGCCCCGAAGTCATCATTCAAGTAAGTCAGTTACAGAGAAATAATAGCAGTCTTGTTATATATGGAAGTGTAGGAAAAAATGACTGCGCAGTTACTATCGATACTGGAGCTTCAAGATCAATTATTAGAGCAGATCTTGTTAAGAACAAATGGCTTCACAACACCACCAAATATCTACTAAGAACAGCAACTGGAGCAGCAGCACAGGTGTTTGGAGAAATAACTTTAGATGTTCAACTAGGCGAACTACTATTTTCTCACACTTTCCTGGTTTCAGACATAATGGATGATTGCATTCTTGGAATAGATTTCATGACCACATACAAAATAAATCTGGATGTCGGAGAGCGGATTCTCAAATATGGCAACATAGAAATTCCTATGAAACTAGGAGAAGAAGCAGATCATCCTGCGAAAGTAAGGACGATGGTTTGCGAAAATATTACTCTTTCGCCATGCTCTGAGACACTAATATGGGCAAAGCTTACTGATGACATCGGGACCTGCCGATTCTATCTGGTGGAGCCTAACCCCACAAAAGTTACATCGAACATCATCGTTGGCAAGACTTTAGTGAAGGCAGAAGGTGCAACATTAATTCCAGTCAGAGTGCTTAACACATCCGAAAACGAGGTACAACTAAAAGAAGGTGCTATAATTGGAAATTGTGAACCCGTTTACCAAATCGTCAATTTAGATAATGGTAGTAATGTCAAGGAGACAAAAACTATACCAGCTACTACCCAACAGGTTCAGAAACTTCTTTCGTCCAGTGCCTTAAGTGAACAACAGCACAACGATGCCAAAGAGGTGATCGATGAATTTTCGGAATTATTTGCAATGAATGATGATGATTATGGTAAAACAAATCTTGTCCAGCATCGAATCGATACAGGAGATTCCAGGCCCATTCGACAGACACCACGAAAATTGCCATTAGCCAAACAACCAGAAGTTGCAGACATGATGAACTCCATGAAGAAACAAGGCATCATAGAGGAATCTAACAGCCCTTGGACATCGCCGGTTGTTCTGGTTAGGAAAAAGGATGGCAGCACCCGATTCTGTGTAGACTACCGCCAACTAAATAACGTGACGAGAAAAGATAGCTATCCATTACCACGGATTGATGACACATTGGATACCCTTTCCGGAGCGCAAGTGGTTACTGGCAAGTGGAAATACATCCCGAGGACCGAGAGAAAACGGCTTTCTCAGTTGGCAGTGGCTTATGGAAATTCAAAGTAATGCCATTTGGGTTATGTAATGCTCCAGCCACATTCGAACGACTAATGGAATGTGTTCTACGTGGTTTAACCTGGAAAACATGTCTTGTCTATTTGGATGACATAATAGTAATCGGAAGGACATTCATGGAACATAAAAACAACTTACGGGACGTACTTCAAAGACTCAAAGATGCAAAATTAAAGCTCAGTGCGAGTAAATGTGCTCTATTTAAAAAAGAAGTTAAATATTTAGGGCACATAGTTACATCACAAGGAGTGAGAACCGATCCAGAGAAGATAGAAGCCGTCAAAAATTGGCCAGTTCCAAAGGATAAACATCAATTACGGAGTTTTCTTGGTTTAGCTACATACTACAGGCGATTCGTGAAAGGTTTTGCAGATATAGCAAGAAGCCTACATCAACTTACCGAAAAGGGAAAGCCGTTCATATGGTCGGATAAATGCAACGAAAGTCTCGAAAATTTGAAGCAACAGCTCTGTGAGGCTCCAGTACTTCACTATCCAAAGCTGGGAAAAACATTTACATTAGACACGGATGCCAGCAATGAAGGTATTGGTGCAGTGCTTTCTCAGGAGGAGAATGGTCAAGAAGTTCCAGTAGCTTACTATAGCAAAGCACTTTCAAAGTCAGAGAAAAATTATTGTGCTACAAGAAAGGAGCTACTTGCCATTGTAAGTTCAACAAAGCATTTTCATAAATATCTCTACGGACAGAAATTCATCCTTCGCACCGACCATGCAGCGCTTAAATGGCTTCTGCAGTTTAAGAATCCTGAGGGACAAGTGGCGAGATGGATAGAGCGACTCCAGGCTTATGATTTTGAAATACAACACCGAAGAGGTCGTATCCATGGAAATGCAGACGCCCTTTCACGACGTCCATGCAAACTTGAATGCAGACATTGCGCCCGGATGGAAGAAAAAGAAACAACAGCAACTATACAGTTGGTAACCGTGGAGCCATCTACAGGTTGGGACAACGAGGACCTACGAACAGCACAACGAGAAGATCCGGACATTTCACCTATTCTTGCTTGGAAAGAAGACATGGAAAGACCAGACTGGAAGGATATTTCGGAACGGAGTGAGAAGCTGAAAAGTTACTGGGCTCAATGGAACTCTCTTCATGTTGAATGTGGTATATTAAAACGCAAGTCGGAAGCACCTAATGGCGAATCTTTCCGAATGCAGATAGTCGTGCCGGCATCAAACGTCAAAGATGTTCTAGAAGAAATGCACGGTGGAACCTCTGGAGGACATTTGGGAGTGAACAAAACCATTTCCAAAATACGAGAAAAGTTTTATTGGTTACATATGCGAGAAGATGTGGAGGAGTGGTGCCGCAGATGCACTGTGTGTGCTGCTTGCAAAGGGCCGCAACACAGAAGCAGAGGAGAAATGCATAAGTATAATGTCGGAGCCCCCTTTGAAAGGATAGCTATAGACATCGCTGGACCTTTCAGAAACGGATGGCGGTAATCGTTATATATTAGTTGCCATTGACTATTTCAGTAAATGGCCTGAAGCTTATGCAATCCCTAATCAAGAGGCAACCACAGTTGCGGAACAAATAATAACGAATTGGGTCAGTAGGTTTGGAGTGCCTCACGAACTTCATTCGGACCAAGGACGGAACTTCGAATCGCGAACTCTCCAGGAGATGTGTAAAATGTTGGGAATAAAACTAGAACAACTCCTCAACACCCATAATCTGATGGCATGGTAGAGCGCTTCAACAGAACATTGATCGAGCATCTAAAGAAAGTAGTTGACTATCATCAACGCGATTGGGATCGACATATTCCTATATTCCTAATGGCTTATAGATCAGCCGTTCATAGTACTACCGGACAAACCCCAGCTAAAGTCATATTCGGAAGAGAGATGCGATTACCTAGCGACCTCAAATTCGGTACCCCCCGAGGTGAGCAAATGTTACCAGAAGACTACGTATCGGAGCTCAAACAACAATTAGCTGATGTACACGAGGCGACGAGGACGAAATTAGCAACAAATACTGATCGGATGAAGACCCGCTATGACTTACGTGCTAATTCCGCAGGATTTAACGAAGGTGATCTTGTTTGGCTGTACAACCCGAAACGACGTAAGGGACGTTCTCCAAAATTGCAACAACACTGGGAAGGACCATATTCAGTAGTAACTAGAATTAATGACGTGGTATACAGGATTCAGCGTGGCACAAGAGGCAAGCACAAAATTGTACATTTGGACCGCTTGTGTCAATACTACGAGCATTAAGACCGTGGACCACCTGTTGTTCGGGACGAACAAGTTTAAGAAGGGGGCAGTGTTACGTGCAATAGAAAGAGACAACTGGTGACATCTACTGGCAATAAACAACTTCAGGTTCGGAGAGTAAATGACTTCAGGTTCGGAGAATCGGTTATGAAATCTACAGGAAAGTTCAGGAATAGAACAAATAGAATAGTCAAGAAGCTTTTGGAATAGAACAGTCCAGAATAATCTGGAGAGTTTCTAGGGTATAAATATAACAGTTGTCATCGCCAGAAAAGGAGTCTTGTCTTAGACGTTGCAGTGTTAAGAAGCGAAAGTAATAAAGAAGCGATAGTGTGTAATTAGATTGCGATAATTGAAAGTACAGTGTTAGCGATAATTAGAGTTGAGTTGATTAAATAAATGTTTGTGAACTTTATATGATTTAAGTGTAATAAAGAACTTATATGTTAATTATTTAATATTGTGTTTTAAATAACGAACCAAAGGCCACGTTCGCAACAATATTTAAGAAGTTTTAACATTATTCGTTGCAAACGACTTGAGTGTATATCACTTATTAGTTTTTTGGATAAGGCAACTAATGGCTTGTGGTCTGTTAGAACTGTAACTTTTCTGCCATAAATAAAGTTATGAAATTTTTGACAAGCAAACAATATTGCCAATAGTTCCTTTTCCACTTGTGCATACCTTTGCTCAGTTTCCGTTAAGGCCTTAGATACGTAACAAATGGGTTTGTTGGACTGAATTAAACAACTACCTATTCCAGCTAGGAAAGAATCAGTTTGTATATATATTGGAGACTTCTCATCGAAATTTTGTAGTACAGGGGAAATAGATATAGATTCCTTTAACTTTTTAAATGCTTTTGTGTGTATCGGTAACCAAACAAAGCTTATATTCTTTTTTAACAATTCTCTAAGAGGAGAAGTGAGTTCCGACATATTCGGAATAAAATTACGCAAATAATTAATTAATCCCAGAAATCGCTGCAGTTCTTTCTTATTGCTTGGTTCTTCAATGGCTTCTATAGCTTTAACACGGGTGGGATCTATCATAATTCCCTTTTTGGAAAAAAATGTACCCTAAATACCTGACTTCGTTTAGGCAATACTGCAATTTACTAGCATTAAATTTAATATTGATCTGATCTGCTCGATCTATCACTGCTTTTAAATTCAAATCATGCTCTAATTTTGTTTTACCGAAAACCAAAATATCATCAAAGTATATAAATGTTCCAGGGAGTTCTCCGAAGTACTTGATATTTAATTTTTGAAACAGTTCAGGTGCGAAATTTAATCCAAATGGAAGGCGTAAAAATTTATAACACCCAAAAGGTGTGCTAAATGCACATAAGTCACTACTACTTTCATCTAGGGCTACCTGCCAGAAACCTTCTTTCAGATCTAAAACCGTGAAATAAACCATATCTTTTAATTTGTTACTAAGATCTTCTAAACGAGGAATTTCAAAGGGTTCTTTTACAATATTTGTATTTAAATCTCGCGGATCAAGGCATAGACGTACAGTTTTATCTGCCTTCTCTATAATTACCAGGTTGTGAACCCAATCCGTAGGGTGTAAATTTTTTGTTATTATACCTGCTGCTTCCATTTCGTGTAATTTTATTTTGACTTTTTCTTTTAAAGTCAGTGGAATTCTACGAGGGGGTTTACTAACTGGCACCACATTTGGCTTTAAATTGTTATGGTAGTATATAGTATGGTTAGGACGTGAAGTCCCAACTGCCAGCATGAGCTGACAGATCACTCGATGACAGCGATAGCACAGGGCGGCATGCTAGCACCTCGGCTAAGAGTGGCGGAGAGTGTGGGGAGGTTCCCGAAAATACCTGCCGCTGTCACCACCCATAATCAAAAAAATTCCTCATGCCTTGAACCAACAAGCCAGCATACACTCGGTCCTGAAGGGACCCTTACGTCACTTACCTGTATACTACTCTCGAAGGCGCAGATGTTTCGGCCTTTACTGCATGCCCCAACCACCCATTTGACACTGAGGGCAGCGAGTTCACAGTGTCCCTAGTGATGACCTGAAACCTTAGAGGAGGAGCGGACCTAGTCGACCATCATCCTGAAAGGGCTCCGGGAGAGTGAAAGGAGAAATAAAAAGCCGTTACAGCGTCATGACTACGTTATAAAAACTTTTCATTGTATCTCTAAGTATTCAATGCACAATTTGTCCGGCTACGGTATAATAAGTACCCTAATTCATACATATATAGTATTGCACACAAGTTCCACCTCTACGTTACTATTATTACAAAAATTCTTCGAAACATTTCAAAATCTGATGACCCGTCATGCGGACATCCAAACTACTAAATAATTTTAGCAAATCCTTTAGGAACAGAAATTACTTAGCCTTAACTAAGCTGCAGGCGGGTACCCAAACTGAAAGCCAAGTTCATATGGAAGCATATTCATGTATATAATCGACAGTCAGGTCCTCATTTCTCTTCTCTAAGAGGTGTACTTAGCCGCAATTGAATCTTACTTAGAAATGTAAATATATATAGAAATGATAGTCCAGTTGCTTCATTTCTTTTCGTAACTATGTAATTAAGGTAATCAAAATCCTAATTCTAGTTCTTCAAGCGGTATATGGTATATATAAAAATAGTATTTAATATTCGTTAATTCTTCTTTAACCTCTAAAATGTGTATAGATGTATAGATGTGAACGCACTCGAATTTTGATATCTTTCAAAAAAAATTTGTTCCTATCTATACATGTATATACATACGCGATAGATTTTGTGTTGCCATCACAAAAAGAAAGGTATGACTAAAATTTAATAAAAACTCTATTTCTATCCCGTTAATAGGAACGGTTACGTACATTAATGGTATTCAAATTCATTTTACTTTCTTTTACCGTTTTCCCTAAATATATATAAGTCCAGACGTGAACGATATTCGAGTTTTCCTTTTACTTTGTATCTTTCCTTTTAAAAAATGAGATTGTCCTAAACTAATCTTTGTCTATTCTCATTGAAGCGACCTTGTGCGATCAATAAGTCATTTCAATTCAAATCTTAATAATTTTGAACATTACTTACAGTTTTCTTTAATTTGTGGTGCTCCATCGAAGAGGGCTCTTAGATGCTCAGCTGCTTCCTATGAAGAAAAGACGTATTGATCGTAGATTTTTCCTTTTTTTCTTTTTGTGCCTATCATAAAAATCGCGGCTTTGACGAGGCTGGTATGTTTGTGAACTTGGTCGCCAGGTTGGTTACCCCCCTTTACAACTGAACTTGTACTTAATTTTGGGAGATGCTAAAAAGGTTTTTGTTCGGTTTAAAAAGAGAAATATACTAGAAACTGCAATAACTTAACTTATCTGCCCCGTTACACAGTGCATAGCGTCAGTAAAAGTTGAATCATGTCCATCAGTGCCCTCCTTGGAAAGCATTCCTATCTCTATGGTTAGAGTTTCACAAGATTCTCCGATTAAGTGCCCACAGCTAGCGTAGTAATAATTTAATTCTTCCAGTGTTTTTTTTTCTACCAGATGTTAAAGTGATATTGCCATCGAAAGATTGGTTATGTACTCAAATTCTTCCCAAACTTTCCTTATGGATCAGGTAGAAGAACGAAACCTCCTTTGTTCAAATTATTGGAGTCTGCGATGTCCTTTAATACTGCGGGATGCCTTTTTTCAGCGCCTTAGGTCGTGGCTTCGTTTCCCTCCCTTTTCTAGCGTGATTACAAACTTTTGTAAAATTATTAGGTCACAACTCGACCACCTCCGCAACAAAATTCCTTTTCCTCCGTCCTAGCTCTTCCCTTTTTTACCGATTTCGTTTCTTTTTCTAGCGATACTCGAAACGTGTGTCGAGTCTCGACAATCGCACGTTCGTTGTGTGGCTCACGCTAGGTGCTGCTGCTAGCCGTCGTGTAGCATATTGCTATAGGCAATATGCTGCGACCATAACAAAATAAATTTTGCAAATTTCGGGAAAACAGCCTAATCCCCTACATGTACTCTCATTTCGTTCCAAAAATTTATCTTTATCCGCACTTATTTCATGGCAATAAACATCAATTCTTTTTATTAAGTTTAATTTCACACAAGAGCTCAAGCCTAGAATTGGAGAGGAACTTACTTCCGCATTATAAATAGTTCTTTAAATTTTTTATCGTCATTTGTTATTTCTAAGTTCACTCACCTAAAACACTCAATTTATGCCCCCCATATGCTTCTAGTTCTATGAAAGTCGGCTGTAATGCACTTTCGGTTTTAAAATATTTTTTGTATACAGAAGCTGGTAATATATTTACTTGACCCCGAGTCGATCTTGAACTCGATTTCATTGTCACACACTTTTAATTTTTTGTACCAACCACCGTTATTTTTATTGACTGAATTAATTTTTATTGTGTCTATAACTAGATGTTCTAATTTATCTTTGCATGCATCGTTATTTACTACATCGTGTACGTTTTTATTTTCACATACAGATGAGAAATGATTTATGTTACCGCATTTGTAGCACTTTTTTCCAAAAGCAGGGCATGCATTTATTTTATGTGTTAGTGAGCATTTTTTGCAATCATTTATCATCTGTACGTTTTTTGACTTATTCTTAAATTCAAATTTATTTCTACGTGATGAAGATTGTCCCAAATCTTTAATCTTTTGACTTACACGACTTTTAAATTTTTTTGTGATTTCGTGCACCGCCTCTGCATGTTGAACTTCTTTTGCATGTTTGTGTGTAGCCTCCGACACCCGACAAAATTCTGTAGCCTTTGAAAGTGTTAAGTTCTCCTTTCGAAGTAACTTTTCCTGTGTATCGGGATTTATAATGCCCAACACTATTCTGTCACGGATCATTTGGTCTGTAATGGGTTCCACTGTATTGGTGAAGTCACATTTCTTGGCCTGTTTGCTAATATCCGCTAAAAAATTATCGAATGTTTCTCCTAATTGTTGCTTTCGGCTGTGAAACTTGAATCTTTCATAAATTATATAATTTTTTGGATTACAATAGGTATCAAACTTATCCACAACTTTTGAATAGACTTTTTTCTCCGCCTCCGTAAGGTTAAACGTATCGAATATTTCCATGGCTTTTTCCCCCATTAGATTCAGCAACATATGTAGCTATCTTCACCTTGTCGTCAAGTTCTTCATTCTTGGTAGCTGCCATTATGAAAATCTCGAACATTCTCTTAAATTTTGACCACTCGTTGCTTACATTTCCCTCAAATGTCAATGGTCCAGGTGCTCGGAAAGAATCCATTATTGAAGACATTTTTTTTTTGCGTTATCACTGTTTGTTATACCGGCTGCGCCATGTAATAAACTGTGCACTGATTAAAACCACACTGAGTCCATTTTAATTATATTTTAATTGTATGATGTTGATCGTACAGTGATTAAGTTCAGACTGCCCATCTAGCTATCGATTACAAAGACCGATCGTTGTCTAACTGTCTACCTTGAAACTACTACACATTCTTAAAGTACTTAATAATAATATTTCATTTATGTGTGTTATAATTTCATACACATTTATAACAACTGTAATTCAGCCTTTAGTCAACTGCTACCGATGTTGTAACAGCAATTTTATATTGTAGTAAATGTATATTCTACACCTAATTATCAATACAAGTGCTTAAATTCGAAATAATATTTTGAATTTGTAATGTCAAGTACCATTTTCAGTTCATTCTACATAATTCAAGGCTTGCTGAGCTGAATAAAAAACGAAAAAATATATAGAAAATTTCATTTCATTTAGGCGTATATTATGACATTATAGTAAGACAAAATATCAGAACTTAGAATATAGAGAATCATGCTACAAATACATAGAATATAGAGAATACAGGAAGTGCGATAAGCCATTTCTGGGTTGCGTTAGCATCTATTGCCGCAAAGCTCAGTGCAGCCGTATAGTAAAATCAATAAAGAGCGGGGCAACAAGATATATGGTTGAAAATATTGCGTTTGCTCTCAACGAAAAGGTTTTATTCGATAATACTACGCCAGGCTACCCAGGTAGTTTCTCAGCTATCACAAACGTAAACAAATCTCGGTGGAGGAAGGAATTTTTGGATATTTTATCGTTTTTGTTATGAATTTTTAATTTAATTTAATATAAAAAGGTGTGTATAGTACACAAAATAATATTTTATAACTATACTTTTTTTTTTTTTTTTTTTTTTTTTTTTTTTATATTATTAAGCCAAGCTCAGGGGATACCCTATGATGCAAAGCACAGCATGGCAGGAAGGAGATAGGGAAAGGATCAGGGGATGTGAGGAGAGTGGCGGAGGTGCCGATGTGTGTCGCCCTTAAACTTCCGCAGATTGTATGCCGGAGGAAAAACAGAAGATGGTAAGCTGTTCCACATTCGCACTGTTCGGGATAAAAAAGCATCTCGGAATTTTACTGTACGGCCGAAAGTAATTTGAAGGGTTAAAGGATGTGCGCGGTTTGCAGCGCGAGTATTGCGTGCAGGAATCATTCTACAAGGGATTAGACTAGATATTTCATCAGAACATTGACCATGCATATAGCGATAAAGGAGCGAAAGGCATCCAACATTGCGGCGGTGCTCGAGTGAGTCGATATGACAAGTTATTGCCAAATCGCCAATGAGCTTGAAGGCTCTCTTTTGGACAATATCCAATGAAGCTAAGGCTGTGCGACCAGCCCCGGCCCATATATGGGAGTTGTATTCCATTCTAGGTCTAATGTAGGACTTGTAGAGGAGCGCTAGATTTGACGGGCTGAAATATTTCTTACACCTTTTCAGAAATCCAAGACATTTCGATGCTTCTTTGGCAACAGAGAAGATGTGATCTGTCCAGTTTAACTTACTGGAAATATTAATGCCAAGAATGCTTAGTGACGGTGAATCAGAAATGAATGCTCCATCAAAAGAAACGGGTGTGGTTAAGTTATGATCTTGTTTTAATGAGATGAGACAGCTTTGAGTCTTAGATGCATTGAATTCGACGCGATTCGCTTTGCCCCAAGCGAGGATACTGTTAAGATCGTTATTCAATGATCTAGTCATGCAATCTCGTTTAACACATGCGGCATTCCCCCTGGATTCCGCAAGAGTGTCAAAGGAGTAAGCGAAATCAAGAGTACTGTCATCTGCGAAACTATGGATGGGATTGAAAGTAAGGGAAAGCAGATCATTAATGAAAACTAAAAAGAGAGTTGGAGAGATAACAGAGCCTTGAGGCACACCGGCATTTATGGGATGCGGTTCAGATGTAACGCCATCTAATACAACACGTATTTGGCGACTAGATAGGAAACTTTCAATCCATAATAGAAGAGGAGGGGAGAGACCAAGTGCTTTAAGTTTGGCTAAAAGGGCTGGATGCCAGACTCTATCAAAGGCTTTTGAAATATCTAGAGCAACGATTTTAGACTCACCAAAATTGTGAAGACTACGGTTCCAACGTTCCGTAAGAAAGGTCAGCAAGTCTCCAGATGAGCGTCCAGCTCGGAAGCCATATTGGCGATCGTTGATGAGATGATTAGTTTCTAGATACTTCATTAATTTTGAGTTAATGATAGATTCAAAAACCTTTGAAAGAATCGAAGTGATGGCAATTGGTCGATAATTTGAGGGATCGCTACCCTCTCCTTTCTTAGGAATAGGCTGAACGTGAGCTAGCTTCCAAGCAGTTGGAAATTTTCCTGTCGAATAAGACAAGTAGAAGAGTTTGCGCAGAGGTTTAGCCAAGGATGAGGCGCAGCTTTTAATTAACAGGGGCGAAAAACCATCAGGACCTGCGGCTTTGGAGACGTTGATATCCTTAAGGACCCTGAACACATCCCTCGTACGGACGTGTATTGGCTCTTGTACACATCCGCACGGGGGATGCAAAACAGGTGTTTGTGAAGTTGGTGGAAGACGAGAATTTGAAGCGAATCTAGCAGCTAAAATATTAGCTTTATCCAGGGAGTCAACAATCACTTCTCCATTATTAAGTAGTGAAGGTATAGAGGAATTGGTGAAATTGTTCCTGATGGTTTTGACCAGGGACCAGAAACCTTTGCTACCTTTGCGGCTTGTCAAGATTCTTTGTCTAATATTCTGGTCAAAAAGAAATTTTTCTCTCTGGATAATGGACTTGCAGGTGTTCCGTGCAGTCTTGTAGACTTGTTTCATTTCCGGACATGGATGCAATTGATAGGCGCGAAAAGCAGACTCTTTCGCTTTTATAGCTTGGTTACACTTATCGTTAAACCAGGAGCGATCATGCTGTTGTTGAGACCTGCTGTAAGAATACGGAATGTATTCACGCATGCCAAGATTTAGTATGTTACTAAATTGTAATGTGCATTCATCAACATCCCTCGAAGCAAAACAAACCGACCAATCAATTTCTTTAAGATACTTATTGAGACTTTCCCAATCAGCATTCTTATAGTGCCAAAGAAGCCTACTTGTAGGTGGAGCAGTTGGGCGGCACAGGTTTGAGGTGGTAAATTGAGCCGTGATTAAACAATGGTCTGAATTTCCAAGAGGGGAACCGACTGAAATGGAATATTTGTCAGGATGAGATGTTAGAAACAAGTCGAGTAAATTAGCTTTATCTCCAGCTGCATCAGGAATTCGCGTTGGTGCATCCACTAGCTGTTGCAAATTAAATGATTCACAGAAGAGTTCAACGAAACGGCCCGCAGGACTTGTGGTAGAAGAATGTCTGAGCCACGGTATATTATGAACATTAAAATCGCCTGCCAGGACGATTTCGGAAGAGGGGGAAACAGAAAGCAAATGATCAATATTGTTGGAGATATTGTCAAATACGGATACCGTGTCGTCATCAGACATATTTGGGCTGCGATAAAGGAAACAGAAGTATATGATGTGCTTGTGAAGTTTGAACCTAATCCAGATATAATTAAACTCTGGATTAGCAGAAGGAAAATCTTGAAGAATAGTAAAGGCCACATCATTCCGAATATATACTGCGATCCCTCTATGCTGAGAAAAAAGAGGCAAGAAGCTGTAACCAGGGACGTGATACTGATTAATATCAGCATCAGAAACGACCTTGGTTTCACTTAGCGCAAGAATTGCCGGATTTTTTGAGTTAAGGTGGCAGTACACCGAAAACCGATTTGCTCTTAATCCGCGAATGTTGCAGAAATCTAAAATAAAATTCTGCATGCTGAAGGCAAAAACAAAAAAGCAAAAAAGAAAAAAAAGCGACACACAACAACACAAAAATTTGGGCGCCACCAGCCGCAGTCAACGACACAGCGAGGTAAAAAAAAACAACAATAGTGTTATGCCTATTGCTGCTTTCAACACCTCAGACTGTGCAGTTCAATGACCACAGCTGAGTGCACCCGGATTGCTGATCAGTGACAAGTGCTAATGCATTTGCACTGATCACAGATGAAGAGAAGGAAAACTGATTTCCCACGTCGTATACCTTGGTGTTGTTGCGACAATTTTTCACCAAATACTTCATTCAGAAAATACATGAACATCACTTAGAAATTTATCACTATATTATCAACAGATAATTACTTACACTCTTTACTTTATTTAGTATACTTTTAAATAAAATTTCTTTCACTTTTCACAATCGACCAATTGCAAACACTTCGATTCTTTCAAAGGTTTTTGAATCTATCATTAACTCCAAATTAATGAAGTATCTGGAAATCAATCAGCTCATCAACGATCGCCAATACGGCTTCCGGCACGGTCGCTCATCTGGAGACTTGCTGACTTTTCTTGCGGAACGTTGGAATCGTAGTCTTCACAATTTTGGTGAGTCCAAAATCGTTGCTCTAGATATTTCAAAGGCCTTTGATAGAGTCTGGCATCCAGCCCTTTTAGCCAAACTCAAAGCACTTGGTCTTTCCCCTCCTCTTCTATTATGGATTGAAAGTTTTTTATCTAGTCGCCAAATACGTGTTGTATTAGATGGCGTTATATCTGAACCTCATCCTATTAATGCCGGTGTCCCCCAGGGCTCTGTTATTTCTCCGACTCTATTTCTAATCTTCATTAATGATCTGCTTTCCCTTACTTTTAATCCTATCCATAGCTTTGCTGATGACAGTACCCTTGATTTCGCATACTCCTTTGACACCCTTGCGGATTCCAGAGGGAACGCCACATGTGAAAAAAAGAGGTTTGTTCGATGAAAACACCGGGTAAGCCCCGGCTACACCGGGCTGTACTATCTTGTTTTTTGAAAACCCTGGGCTTACGCGGGGTTTCAGAAACTTGTTCGATGAAAGCCCGGTGTTTCTGATTTCGTGCCCCGAACTTGCACTAAAAATTTCTAGGGGTAAAGGTTTGACATTTGTGAACTGTCACATGGAATTTGTTCGGTGATTGCGGTTGAGTGCTGTATATAAAAGTTAAAAAATTGTGGATTATATAAGGAAGTTGGATAAGAAATTAGATGACAAAATACCCATCGATAATATGCACATAGGAAATTCAAATGAAAATCATAAGGAAATATTTGAGGAGGCAATTAAGGTCGAAGAACATGGGTGAAATCTTAAGATCTGCCTTTCTAGTAAGAAATTTGATCGTAAAAATGTTTCTTTGCCATTATTAACAAGTAATTTTTATAGACTGCGCGTTATCCCTGCAGCTACTAAGCAAATAGGTTTGAAGCAAACAACATATAAGAAATTCTCTAAATTCTTAAATGAGATGTCAGGAAAGGGTTTAATAGTGGCTCGAAAAGAAGCCACTGGGATAGAGAAAATAATTTCTGTTGATTTTGATCATCCAAACAGTAATTTTATATCTAGTGACAAAACATCTGATGATAAAAGGGAAAATAGTGCAGCACAACTGTTTCTTGCAGAAATGATGGTCACAGATGTACCAATTGTCATTTTTTCAAAGTAAGTTACAGGAAAGGCTCGATGTAAAAAAGCTAATAAAAGAATATGTAATTAAGAAAAAACTGGGAAATATTTTTTGTGCATTTTAATATTTATTTATTCTTAAATTTTTAATTATTTCACCTATCACTGGAAATTAGAAGTTAATTATGCTCAGGAGAACTGTCAGAGAAATGTCATTACATTAGATTTACCCGGTGTTTTAAAAACTTGTTCGATGAATGCACAAAACCCCGGGGAAAATTGTAGGGGAAATTTTGCACGGTGTTTTTACACGGTGTTTTCATCGAACAAACCTAGAGCCAAGGAATTTTTGTTCCTATACAAAAACTATGTAAAAAAAGTGTCGTGGAATGCTCAAGGAATTTTTTTCTTGATCGATTCCTTGAGGTAGTACGCTAGAGAAAAGTAATTCGAACAGAAAAACTCTACTTCCCGATTGACAAAAAGATGTCGCTCTTTTACGAAAAATCCATTTATGACAATACATCTTGAAGAAATAAGTACCGATGCACTTCTGTAAGGAATTTTGACGGTGGTGGAATAATTGAAAAATTGAACGAAGGAACGGCGATTTTGCAAGAGGTGTATCAATTTTAAAATGACAAATGGACGAATAAAAATTGTTTTACGTGTATCTTCATTTTTCATTGGAAATTATCCATTTCTTCACTTTCTTTATTATTTCTTTATTGTCAGAAATATCACACAATTGACAAATCGAAATTGTCAAAAATTCCTTGACCTAATATCAAATTTTCTTTAAGAAATAAGTGGAAAAATTCCTTGACGTAATTCTTGGCTCTAGCGTACCGCCCTTTAGGGAACTTCGTTTGACAGCTGAAATACATTTGTCTCTTTCTTCAATATAATGCTGACCTACTTCACGGACGCTGAACAAATCCACGCTCATGCACACGAACTTAACAGGTATCAACACTTCCTGTTATCTCTATATTCTTAAGTACAAATATTAACAAGATATGTTCGAATTATCTGTCAATTGGTTGATTGCCTCATTTGGCGACTATTGTCACAAAATTTGCTCGTCTCAATTTCAATCGTCCTGTCTATTTGAACATTTCACGCATAATTACTTTTCCCGAAACCTATTTCAGTCAATAAAATACGATAAATTCAAAATAAATTCTCTGGAAATAACTTTAGTCATCTTATGACGTAGAAACACAAAAAATTCCTCTCGAGGCGGTCATACTTGTTATTTTTGTATAATGGATCAGAGAGCGCGTTTAGGCGGAGACCAAACCGGTCAAAATTACCGATTTTTCCTCCGCATAGTTACAAACCATACCGGAATGGTTGGTATTTTTACATGGTTGTGACCAAACGCTACCAATTCTTCCAAACTGGTTTGGTCCCCGCCTAAACGCGCCCAGAGTCACCTCACTTGAAACGTAATATGGCTGAAACACATCCAGGCCTCGAGGCTTCCTCGAGGTGTTGTCAAAATTTCCAACAGGGGTTTTTAAATGAAGCAACACAAAACCAAGCCAGCAGCTAGCCTCAAGGCCTAGCCGCAAAGCGCACTTTGCTCAATGTTGAAATTTTTCTCTCTCAGGCCTACTTCTGTCAACGGATGTACTAACAAAATTACAATGACAGCACCGAGCCCGATGGTATCATTTTGTTTTCATTTCTCTGAGGCGAGGTACATCTGTTGACAGCAGTAGGCCTGAGTGAGAGAAATTTCCAACATTGAGCAAAGCGCGCTTTGCGGCTAGGCGTAACCCCCGCAAGATACAAGCCATGAACAAAGTCGAAATAAGAGAGCAGCGGGCCGGCCGGTCAGCAGGCGACATCCACAGTCTTCTTGCCTTGTCTTACTGAAGGAGTTTTTCATATAAAAGTTGCTTGTATTTTGTTCATATTTGGCTGCAATTTGTTTTAACTTCATTTTGCTGTGAGAGCGCCAGATTTCGGCTTTAGGACCGGTTTAAGATGAAATCTTAGTTTTTCCTTCATGACAAGTATACAAAAAGCCGTGAGAGTGAGCTCTTACTGCATGCTATACCCGGCACGTTAAGGCCTTTTAATGGGTCGGTGCCTTCGGAGACTTCATGGCTTGTATTATATTCCGGGGGTTACGGGCTAGGCCTTGAGGCTAGCTGCCAGCTTGGTTTTGTGTTGCATCATTTAAAGCCCCGTGCTGGAAATTTTGACAACACCGCGAGGCCTGGATGTGTTTCTGCCATTAGTTACGTGCAATAGAGACAACAGGTGACATCTACTGGCAAGGGAAAGTAAACAGCTTCAGGCTTGGAGAATCGATGATGGAATCTTCGGGAAGGTCCAGGAATAGAACACTGCAGAATAATCTGGACAGTCTCTAGGGTATAAATATAACAGTTGTCACCGCCAAAAAAGTCTTGTCTTAGACGTTGCAGTGGCAACAAGTGAAAGTAGTAATAAACAGACGAGTGTTATAATTGAATTGCGATAATTGGAAGTACAGTATTAGCGATAATTAAAGTAAGTCATATATTTCATGCATTGACAACAATTGATATGTGCAATAACACAGTAGTTAGGTTGTCAATGCATGAATATCAGATACAGCTTAAATTATTTTTACAATTAGCGAAGAATTGAGGGACCAACAAACGATTTTATTAATAAAAACGAGTCCAACAAACGATCACGCATTGATTGAGCTGGTTATAAATTAAAAATAAGAATATTCCGGCTAACTTGATGCCGAATTTTCTTTTTAGATTTTCGAAAAAACTATTATCCAACAAACGTTTAATTACGCCAACAATGTCAACTTGATGAAGCTATGCCCTCATGCAAAACCTTTGAGAATACTTCACAGGCCATGAAACACTTCCTCACTACCACATGAGCCCCAACGGAGTCTAAAATATTTGCAGTACTCTTATGTAAAACTGACAAGTTTGATTTGAATAGGTCCCCCGCTCTAAACTACTATTCATACAGAAAATTGGTGTTCTGATAATCTTAAGCTATGCTTTCTTATCTTCCGAACCGAAATAAAATTTTTATACTTTACCCAACAAAATTATTTGAACATAACTACGATTCCTCAAACAAAAACTTGAGTAATCATTGTAATGTCGTTGTGCCGTCATGGGATGCCGTGGGCTGATTCGGACTCCGGCTGAGGTATTGAGCGTAAAATGGTAAGTTTACTTTGTAATCAAAATTAGTTTATTATTTTGTTAAGTAAGGTATACAGTAAGTGTAGCCTTTGGAAAGTTAAGAAACCAAGCTTTAAATTACTAGAGACATTTTTCTGTATAGATAGTAGTTTAGTCTCTATAGCATATATAAAGTCAATGTTTGGTACTTTTCCGTAAGTATCAATATAGAACATTTTAGAAAACGGACTCAGCACACATCTAGATTTCTGTTTCATGGCTTGGGAAGTATTCTCGAGGGTTTTGCCTAATGGTATGTGGAGTAACAATGAATGTCAGGAATCTGTCTACAACGCCACTAGTTGCCAAATTTCCAAGGAAATGTATGGGAATACATTTTTTGCAACCTTTTACTGCACAATTAACCATTTTAAAAGATTCCTTTGCTTTTCTTCTATTAAATACGCACTGAACTTATAAACTCAACTCGATTTATTCGCTTAAGATTTCTTCACAGCATCAACATTTTGGCAAAAAAGGTGTTTCTCTCATACTGAGATGGAACATACCTAATGACAGGAAACTATTTATTGATAATTTGGAAACTGAATGTCACTAAAAGGGAAAATAAATACAGAATTGAAATCAACAATCTCAACAAAAACCATTATGAAAATATTTAAATTAAAAAGTAGGAAGATTTGTATCGAAGGGAGCGCATAATGCTTGGGAGATGCGATAACCAAATAGAACGTTTTAACAGGTGTGCACTGTCCACCTATTGAAGTTGAATCTTTGAAATGGGTAATGACAATTACTTCAATGAAACTAATCCATTTACAACAAGAGAAAAAGCTATATTTGGTCTAAGACCAATTCTTATGATACCCTAGATGAATGCCCGTATGAAATTTCGTGTGGTCACCCATTTGAGATTTTTTGCATTGGTTTCTCGCATATATTTCTAGAACAGCTCGTTGAACAGAAAAAATGATTATAACCAATTTTATAGGATTTCTTATTCTAAGAAGTTTTTAGTACAATAAAAATGTGTAGGACTGATCATTTACAGAGTATATGTAAAAAATCAAAATTTTTATATGGAAACACCAAGGGTTGCCCGATTTAGTCAATTTTTGAAATTTTTTATTGCTGTTACTATGAAAACACACTATACCAAATTTCAGCTTTCTATGTCGACGTGTTCTCAGGTAGTGTCCAAATATATCGTGGAAAACGAAATTTTTGTATGGCAACCACACGAAGGAGTTGCCCGATTTGTCTCATTTTCGAACTTAATTTACTTTTTTTTCTTTAATGTCCGTATACTAAATTTCAGCTTTTTAGGTGAACGCGTTCTCGAGTTATCGTGCGCACGGACGGACGGACAGACATGCAAAAATCAAAATAACTTTTAATATTATGCGTGGTGTCCAACTCATTTTGCTCTACCTTCATTATTTCTGTGCGTTACAAACGGAATGGCAAACTTAGGGCCTGTCCGGATCCAAGTCTTCGTCTTCGTCTTGTTATTACAGCTAGTGACGTAACATCGAGACAAGCTCTATCCGAATCCATGTCTATGCCACCGAGCTTTGCTAGTTTGTATAACAGTTTTGACATTTGGTTAGCTTGATCACCGAGTCAAGGTTCGAGTTGACTTATTTAAATAGACAACGTATTGTGAGGTTATGTTTGTTTGCTGTCTGTGAAATCAAGCTGAGCAAACGAACGAATTCAGACAGGTTAGCTTCGTCTTCGTCTAACTATTATAATAGCTGAGCTTGTACTGTTACGTCACTAGCTGTAATAACAAGACGAAGACGAAGACTTGGATCCGGACAGGCCCTTAGTATACCCTATAGATTTCATCTAGGGTATAAAAACACGATGGTTTAATGACTTCGAATACAAACTAATGAGACACCAAACCAGGAAGCACCATTGGGGATTTGATTAATTCGTAAAATTTGACCTGAATTTTAACAGTGAACTTAGTCAGCAACTGTTTTCTGGAGTTCACAATTTTTTTTCGTTCATATATTTTTATTAGTTCCCAGTTGGACCACGTACCAAGTTCTCAACCGATGTCAACTTTTAAAATGGGCGGTGCTCTGATCGGTCAGAAACGTAATTTTATTATTAACCGCACAGAGAAATGTGCTACTACGTAGCTGATTATTTCTACGCTTGTCTCTTACTTAGTTCACTCCAATTACACATAGATGTAACAGGTCAAATTTTGTGAACATTTCCTAGGCACCTTGTATCTCCGAAACGATTGAAAATGCAATTTTTTGTGTGCGTAAGAAGCACACCATCTCCTACCCTTTTGACCACCCCCCTTCATGATGGAAACAACCTTGCATATGTAGATGCAATGTTTGTATGAAAAGTATCAGAAATACATACATTGCACCTATATATCCCTAATTGTATGTATACCAAATTCATTTCCATACAACACACAAAATTAAATAAGACAGTTTATTCGTAAGAAATCTTTTATTAAATAAAAAACAAAAAAATACAAAGAAAATGAAAAATATAGCATTTCAATTTCCGTAAACGTACGATTTTTTCAGTCTATGTGATATCACTTGTAAAAACGGACTTACCATCATATTTCTTGATCTTGCGTAAACAAATTTACTTACCCTTACAGGATAGTGAGGTTCATTAGTACCGACGCTCGCTGTCATAAGTCAGTCATTCATTCATTCGTGACCCGAGTGATCTTAGAAGAAATGTAGGAAATTAAAAATTGTACAAAAATTAACGAATTAATTAATAACGAGTTTATTCTACATCGATGCTTGTTGCTGCTCTGCTCTAGTCTGTCTAAGCATAAGGTTTCCTCACTATTCCTGGTTTCTACACTTCTCTCAATGAATATGATTGTATGGTTTACATTATGTCAATAATTTTCTCTTCGACTTTGGTAAACTGATGCAAGAAACGAAGATGTTTTTACCCTTTGCTGAATAATTATGCGATGTGCTTGATACTTCGATATTAATGATTTGAAATTCCCATTTAACATGGTAAGGAAAGACTTGTTCGTAAAAAAATTATAAGTTTAGCAACAGTTCCGACTTACATTGTTTCTATATATAAAAAAAAAATAAATAAAATTATAATACTACGAATTAATCATCATATCCCATTAAATAATCTAGAATCTAATAAATTAATCTACTATAAAATACTGTGGCCATAATATATTCACAAACAAGTCTGGACTTTTTAACAAATCTCAAAATACCAAGCCAATGTACGCAAGCAAAGAACTATCTCCTAGGAAAATAAAACTCGTGACTTTAAAAAAAATCTATTTTAAGGAAAGTTGATTTAATGAACTAAATCTTTTTAATATACATTTATGTATATCTCATCATTCATTATATGGACGATTTAAATTTCTAACACATAAAATATTCTGTCTATCGTGGTGAAGTATCTTACGCTAAGAACTTACTTAATGATGCAAAGTCATATTTCACTTGTTTTTTTTAAAAATGTTACGGTAAAATATTACACGCTAAGCTTAGTCAAATTTTTAATATGTATTATATAATAATTAACTATTTTAAAATAGTTCTTATCTCTTCTATATATGTTTGGGATTATCCTGTTGGTTTTAGAGGGAATATATTTCTCTCTGACTGCTTTCTTTTTTATATTCCTGTACTTTTTTCTTTGTGAATTTTCTTTGTTCTCTGCACTATCAATATATCTCTCTCGACTGCCTATCCTCATATGTTTGTATCTGACCTTGCTCTTTACCTATTATCAGAAGTAAAGGAAAAATTCAAAATTAGTTTTAAAAGTGTAATTAACAAACTGCAGCGCATTACTAGCATTTTTATTCAAACTTGGTGGTAATAAATTTTCCGAAATTATTTAATTTAATTATTACAACAACACTTCCCCATTCCCTTTTATTTTAAACGAAAAGTCAATTGTCAATGTAGAGTAAATTTTCTCTTCATGAAAATTGATGCTACTGAGCTACCTTAAATGTAGAAATTGAGCTAAACAGGAAGATCTAATACTACATCCTCTCTGAAATAGAATAAGAATTGAGGAAAATGAACATCAAACACAAAAATTAGTAATTAGAAACCCTAAATTAATAATTAGCTTTTTGCAGCCTTCTCACTCTCCACAAAAAAATGTGTGCCAGGGCACTTTAAATATAGCATACGAAAATTTGTGCAGAATGTCAGTCCAATAAAATCTTACTGTTTATAACTTAGAATATATACCAAACAGGAATCGATGAAACGTGTATAATTCGTGTAAATGAGCGTAATTTTTCAAGAGCAGGACATTATACATGGGAGTAAGTGACATGAAGCGGAGAGCTCTATTGTTATATTTGTTTATATTTTGAAGTGGTTTAAGCGGAAGAATAGTGACAACAGCGTTCAAATATTCTCTCTGTGGGATAGAAATTTCAATTTGGATGCATTGCTGGCATAATTGTGTCTGTTGGGGAATTGATATCAGATATTTTTTAGAGTGAGAACTTTTCTTTTTAAACGAAATTCGTAAATATTTCCTTGTTGGGCACAAAACTAAAAACTTTTTTTACTTGTTTAAAAAATTAATTTTTGCTCCGGATATCATTTATGTAAAACTGTACTGATCTCAACCACAAAAATATAGACCACCAATACAATAAGAATTTATTACGCGAAATCTTGCTTATCACCTTTCAAAGCTCTTTAACTTTTTATTCAACCAAAGAAAGCTATCATTGCGAAGAATTTATGTGGCATAATACAGCGAGAGAGAGAATGTATAGAGCTTTATATTAGAGGGCCATTTTAATTCGACAGCTTTTTGTGAGGTTTTCACATCTATATGAAGTTGTCTCAGCCTGCACTAAGCTCTCCCATTAATAAATTTGAGCTGAACACAAACACAAAGCTTCACTTAATTTGGATTATAAACAAAAATTTATAGTTTTGTCAAGTTTCTAAATCTATTTACAACAAAATTGAAATGCAAGGAATCATTTCGCCTGAAAGAGATAGTACATTTCTAATAGGATATATATTCGCCCGGAAAGATAAATAATTACTCCACATCAAATTTGAGCTCATTAATTTTGTTTAATAAATTAAAAAAGTTTAGCAAAATAGCAATGAACCTACGGCATCCAAATAATTCTTAACTGTTGGATTATACAAAAACTAGGTTTAGATACCATTTCAATTTTTTTGCAAGCTCAGCACTGTCAGATCACAGCAAAGATCCGAATCCATATCTATGCCACCGAGCTTTGCTGCTTCGTATAACAGTTTAGACATCTGGTTAGCTTGATCATCGAGTCAAGGTTCGAGTTGACTATTTTGAATAGACAACATATTTTGAGGTTATGTTTATTCGCTGGCTGTCGGGATCAAGCTAAGCAAACGAATTCAAATAGGTTAGCTTCGTCTTGAGCTTGATAGAAAAATGGCGAACGCTGATAAAACAAGCATAAATATTGCGCAGCTTTTTGCCGTTTTCATTCATTTAAAAACAAAATTATTAATGGATATGAGCGTTTATAAAGCAGCCATACTTTGTGGCTAATAAGTGATACAATATAAATCATGTCGCCAAATATTTATAATTTGTTGGTGAATTTAACTGCATTTATGATGGTGAAGATGACTGCCTTGTAAATAAAACCCTAGCTAACTCAGCATTTGAAAGACAAGAGAGCTTGTTTTCAAGTTGATTAATCAAGCATCAAGTAAAACAGAACATGCTTTTAATAAAACGTCAAATATCGAGCTAAGCACATGAATTCGGACGGGTTAGCTTCGTGTAACTAATATAATAGCTGAGCTTGTTGTATTGCGTCACTAGCTGTAATAACAAGACAAAGACTTGGATTCGGACAGGCTCTCGAGTTTCAAACAACTCAGCCCTTAGCGCTTAAACACAAATGCAACGAGTAGAGCGGCCGACGGCCACTGACATTTCTCCGCAATACACGAAACATTCCTATTACTGCAATATTCGTGGGTCACCTATTTAGAAATTATAGCTTCCTCTTTTAACTCTTATCGCACAGCAGTTAAAACTACAAAAGTTTATTTTGTTGTTTTCAATAGATAAATATGTTTGTTTATCCAGGTTGTAACCAGCATTTGAAAGGCAAACTATAAATCAATATGATCAGAGCTGCTTCATGATGATGTGATGTTCATTGAGCCAGTTAATTTCATCGTTTTCCACTCATTTTATCAAGCAATTTTTTTTCGGTCACTTAGAACATGCTAATGCATGTAGTTCTACTTTAAAATAAGATTACAAGCTGACGAGTCTCACTCAGCCCGAAGTAAGAGAGAATATGAAGGGAAAACGAAGATAGTGGCCCGTATTGCTCAATCCGACGGATTAATGATTTCCGCCGCAAATAAGATTCACTTCCCCTTCACGATGCGATTCTTCAATCCGCAGGCGAAGCTGCCACATTTAAGTATCAGGATTCGATTCACTCGTTTTCAATAATCAAGGGAAACTTGATTTTTTCACTTAGATAATCACAACTGGCAAATTCGCGAGCTTAGTTTTCCCGGCGGATTCAGCAATAGGGGCCAGTAACAGTAATTTTGTAAAATTTAATTTAATGTTATTCCGTTTTTCAGTGGACAGCATTATTTGTACCTCTTTCCCATCTAGCCAATGACTCATTACAAACGAAATTCACAAAGATTGGACTATTATCGTTTTCCCCATGGCCGCCCTTAAATGCGACTACGATTGACTTCTAGTATCGTCCACGTGAAATTTTCTCACATTTATACACATAGTACGACGTTTCATTAATTCTCGATTATAAATTGGAAACATTGACATAGTAGTTAAAATTGAGATAAATTTTATATGCATTGTGTGTGTTAATTTAAAAATACAAATCATAATTCAATATCATCACACCGTAAAATACCAGACAAGATAAATTGCAATTATCTTAGCAGGGTAAAAAGAATACCTACAATAACACGAATTCTTAAATAGAAAAAGTACATATATACAATATAATCCTACAATATCAATATGATTTCCTCTAGGAGTTAGTAGGCCCAATTCTAATAGTACGTTAAAAAACATTACAATTACAGCTTAACCTCTTAATAAATTTGAGTAAGAACACAATGTATACCACTACCATATTATAGCTATAATTATTATCTATGATTTCCAAAAATATGAATAATATTTTAAACATATTTAAACTTATAAAATTTCCTGAAACGCACGTTAGTATTGCTAATCGAGAATACCTAAAACTAAATATTGCGAGACTACATACACGTATTTCCACCGAGTATGAATAAAACTAATCCTAAAATTTCCTTGCTAGTATTATTATATTATTTAGTATATAAATTATCTGTTTAGCTAAACCGCTAGCATCTTTCATTATCCTAAATATCGATGATTAATAATTAAGCATACCTCATTTAATACCTCCTACCGCCTCCTCCTCCTCCCATCATATTGCCAGGCCCACTATTATAACCCTGATTACTGTAACCACCTCCTTGATTCATGTTACCTGAAATAAAAAATATCCCTCAAACCTCCAATTCCCATAATATCTGAATACCTAATGTACGTTAACCTAAAGAGGGGAAGTCCTAAGATAATTGAGCATCTGAAATAACTCTAGCTAGCTGTGGCATGGATGCGTGTTACACCGAATATAATAAAAATTCGCATAACATAGCGATTTCCTTGCCAATTAATCTTACAGCCTTAAAAATCAATCAACTAACCAAAGCATTCTTCTTTAATTAGTTGGTGTCAAAACTGTGTAAAACTTAGTTATGAAGTCGCATTAACCTAACAAGATTTGGGATTTGTGTTGAGGTCCGCTTAACGGAATGCGTTCTAAGACTGATATAATAAAAATTAAAAAGGAAACAAAAACGCATTGTCTAATTAAACAAACCTCATATTAATTACTATTGCTAAATTCTTGAATATGTCTTACCAGTTTGAGCCTTACCGTAATTGCCACCTCCTCCCATGCCGCTGCCGCCACCACCACCACCCCCACTGTAAGGGTTCATTCTGTTGGTTCCAAAGTTTGTATTTCTGGCTGGACCACTAGTATAACCTTGTTGATATCCACAACCAAAATTATCATTACTCCAATTTCCGCCTTGCCCGGTTCCTTGACCGAAACTAGGTCCACTTTGATTCCAACCAGCTTGATTTCCATTATCCCATGGATTCATTTGATTACTCCAGTTTCCTCCACTAGCACCTTGGTTGTAACCACCACCACCACCGCCGCCGCCGCCACCACCGAAACTATTGTTACCCCAATTATCTCCGCCTCCACCCGCATTTCTATTCGTCCATCCACCTTGGTTACCACCACGATCGCGACCACCTCGGCCACCACCACCGCCTCCGCCTCCGCCCATCATTGGACCACCTCGGTTTCCACCACCCATTGGGGCGCCTCCGCCGCCAGACTGATTTGTACGGTCCATTTCTTGTTTGGACAAAGCTTTCTTAACATCAAGAAGCTTACCTTTAATTGTATGGGACTTTTGCACTGAAAAAAATGATAATTATTAGTTTAACAAATATGGTATTGAGTCTCCAATTCTACAAACAATTTAGCACAAACAGATAGAAAAGATAAAATTGTCTAACAAAAAAACTTCAATTTTGTAAAAGTCAAGAGCACATTTTCATTCTAGTCGACTATTGTAAATAATTAGTCCAGTCAGTAGGGGTTTTTTCCCTACAAAAAAGATGGGGTAGTTGTGATTTTTATGTTATGGTTTTTGGTCCTTTGGTACCTTTAATCCAAGATGACGAACCGCGCGGAATTCCCCCCCCCCCCCCCCCCCCAGGAATTGTTTTGAAAACCACAATTTGTGGTACTTTTAATCCAAGATGGCGGGTCTAAAGGATTTTTCATCGAGGCCCGGAACTGAATAACATAATATAAAAATCACAACTACCCCACCTTTTGAGGGGCAAATGCCTTATTTAGTCCCTATTGCCTGGACTAAATGACATGTTGCAGATACTTTTGCATCATCTTATTATTTAAATAAGTTAACAAAATAATAATAACTGCTTTTATTCTTACAGTCATGAAACGCCGTATGAACTTATAGAAAAGTTATATGGAGCTGGGACTGTGTGTAAAATATTGCTTAGATAAAAAAAGTTATCAAATAATACTAAATTTATACGTTCTATACTTACAAACAATTTTATCGACTGGATCATAGTCCTCAAATTCAACAAAACCGAACCCACGTTTTTTGCCAGTGTCTTTATCTGTAACAATGGTAACGGACAAGACTCCTCCGAATTTTGTGAAATATTCGCGAAGACTATCTTCATCATGATCGTCCTTTAAGCCTCCCACAAATAACTTCTTAACTGTTGCCCCTGCATCTGGGCGGTTAATATCTTGTCGTGGAACAGCACGTTTTGGCTCAACAACCCTGAAAATATTTATAAAAAGCTTAATAAAGATTGATTAGTAAAAACTATATACATATATATTGCTCCTTTCCAAATTTACCCATCTTTTTCCCAATATTATTAACTTTGCTCTTTTAAAAAAGTGTGTAAATTGTTCTAATGCTTAAACCATAAAATATAGTAGCTTGGATGCAATACATATAATTATTAACTCTAAAATGAAAATGGGTATTGTCAATCTTGAGTTAATTATTATTATTGTACAATAAGTTTTGATGTTAATAAAAATATTAAATTTTCCGCATTTCAAATTAAATAATTGCTTCCGACAGAAAACGTAGCTGTCAATTTTTTTACAAATGACAAGCTTAACAAAATTTACTCGAGAAGTATCTGATAACTTTTCTTGAATTAACCCCTCTCCGCATAAGAGTTTTAACTTGATTTTTACGCAAAGATGCTTGCTTAAGTTACCAGACAGACCTTACCAGGGGATTACAAGAGCTGTGCAGCTTGCATGCAAGCCACCCTCCAACGCGTTTATAAATTTGACAGCAGAACGCAGTTCGTTTGATGTCTTATCTCTTTGCATGCAAGTTCACTTAGAAACTTGGCTTTGAGACGTAGTCTTGTCTATATAGGCAATTATAGCAATAAGGAAGTAGCAGAATCCGAAAAACAGAAGAAAAAAATCAACCCGTAAAACAAAAGTTTTTCAATATAACTCCTTTATATGCGAGGCGATTGATATTTATTTAAACATTTTTTTTTTAATTTTCGGTATACAAATTTTAACAGCCCAGAGGCAACGGTAAAAATATTAAAAATTTCAATAAGTCGTTAAAATATCTAGTGTTTTCCCTACAATCCTGTGTGTGTATGTGATTCCAAGTGCATCGTCATCGACAAATCGATGTAAAAAAAATTCAGCTCGATTGGATACCGGGAAGTGGGTTAATTTTGACTTTCTAAGTCTGCGGACAAACACGGTGGTGAAGTTAATATAGGATTTAACAAGCAAAAAAGCTAATATTTGTCTAAGACCAATTCTTATGATACCCTAGATGAATGTCCGTATGAAATTTCGTATGGGTACCCATTTGAGCAATTTTGATTTTTGCAGTGGTTTTTCGCATATATTTAACGGTTCGTCGGACAGAAAAAATGATTATAACCAATTTTACAGGATTTCGTATTCTGAAAAAGTTTTTAGTACAATAAAAATATCTTGGACTGATCGTTTTCACAGTATACATAAAAAACCTAAATTTTTCTAAGGCAACATCAAGAATGGGTGGTGCCCGATTTAGTCAATTTTTAAATTTTTTTTGCTAGTACAATGAAAACACTACGTACCAAATTTCAGCTCTCTACGTCGATGCGCTCCTCCCAGGCAGTGTCCAAATATATAGTGAAAAACAAAAGTTTTGTATGGCAACCCCACGAAGGAGTTGCCCGATTTGTCTCAGTCGAGTTATCGTGCGCACAGACAGACGGACGGACATGCAAAAATTAAAATAACTTTTAATATTATGCGTGGGTGTCCAATTATTTTGCTCTACCATCATTATTTCGAGATGTTACAAACGGAATGACAAACTTAGTATACCCCTATAGATTTCATCTAGGGTATAAAAAGGAAGGTGTTGGTAATTGATACTTTGAATCATGTTGGGAACTAGGTGCCTTTATGTACAAGTTTTTTTTTACTCTTTTGTAGTTGATATTTCTTTGATAGTCATATGCGTAAACGTCTATGCAGGTCAAAATTTCATGTGTTTGGCTTGAGTATGAGTGAAAATTAAAAAGTGCGTCTGATATTATTTTAAATTTAGCTATAGTCGTTTCGACTTTACTCGATTCATGTTACAAGTACCACCCCTGGATCGTCAATATTTTCATCGGTTATTTTTTCTTCGAAGATTATTCATTGACGTTTTCAACAATGATTATTCTTTGAACATTTTTCTTTCAAGCTTTCGTCGAGGACACTTCCTTGACGTTTTCTTCGATGATTATTCATTTATGTTTTTATCGAATATTATTCACCGACATTTACTCCTGCAGAAAGGCACATCACACTCTCCCTAGGACATTGTGTGTGAAATTCATCGAAGTTTCGGTGCAGAAATGGCTGCGATGCGGTGTTGTGGCTGCGATGCGGTGTTGTATTCATTTCCCGCTGGGTTATTAATTTAAAAAGCTCCGCTCTCGAATATTTTTTTATCGCGCTGTTATTGCTTTTCAGCATGCAAGTTCGCAGCAACCTGAGCGCCTACATGGCAGTATAGATTACACTTGCAAGAAGCATCACAGAAAACAAATTCAATCGAAAATAATTCGAAAGTAACTTGCCATGGGCAAACATAACATAAGAAAGCAAGCTAAAAAAGGTAATTTATGAAGTAATTCGCCTATTCCTTACCAAAAGCAAGTATATGTATTATATATAAACAGCGAGGGTTCAGTAAATTACTTTTAATTACCAATTTCAAGTTATTTTTAACGTGTCTGGATTGATATTTTGTAATTCATAAACGTAAGGGCAATTTTTTTTTAAAAATACTTCTACAACATGTTTACAATTATAAGTACGCTGCCCTGGAAAACAAACTGCGTCTGCAATGGTACTAAAACTCCATCTCCAACTTTTACTTTTTTAATTTTTTATTGCACATGTCGATTGTTGGTCGTTTGTTGGCTTAATTTAAACGTTTGTTGGATAATATTTTTTCGAAAATCAAGTTAGCCGGAAAATTCTTATTTTTAATTAATTTTAATTTATAACCAGCTCAACAATGCGTAATCGTTTGTTGGACTCGTTTTTATTAATATAATCGTTTGTTGGTCCCTCAATTCTTCGCTAATTGCAAAAATAATTTACCTAAGCTGCACATGAAGCTGTAGCTGATATTAGCCAAATACTATTTTTGTAGCTGAATCTGCAGAACACCAACATGATAACGTAGTAAAAGTCGTATATTTCATGCATTGACTATGTGCAATAAAACAGTAGTTAGGTTGTCAATGCATGAAATATTATATGACTTCTTCATTATCATGTTGGTGTTACTGCAGCTTCAGCTACAAAATTAGAATTTGGCTAAATCAGCTATCATGTGTTGCTTAGTTATTTTTGATTAGCGAAGAATTGATGGACCAACAAATAATTTTATTAATAAAAACGAGGCCAACAAACGATTACGCATTGATTAGCTGGTTATAAATTAAATTAAAAATAAGAATTTTCCGGCTAACTTGATGACGAATTTTCTTTTTAGATTTTCGAAAAAACTATTATCCAACAAACGTTTAAATTAAGTCAAAATCACCAACAATCGATATGTGCAATAAAAAATTAAAATTATATTTTCTTTTATAGATAAAACGAAAGGAGTATTCTAAAGAATGCTTGGCACTTTTCAATAAGTATTAATATAAAATATTTTAGAGATCAGACTCTCAAGGCACACAAACATTTCTTTTTCATGGCTTGGGAAGTATTCCTCAACCTTTTTGGCACGGTACATGTAATTTTGCCCGCTAATGTATATTATTTTATATAGAAAAGACACTTGAGAGGAGAGAGAGTATACAGACTAACAAGTATGACTATCCGGCACCATAGGTTCGCAATTTTCTGTTAGTCGATTCGAATGACTCGTTTCTTAAAAAGTGAAAAATATCAAGTTTAATATTTATGTAAAGTTGTTCTACTGGATCCATTTAAAATCTTAAAATGAGTACCTACCATTTTACTTTTCAAACATAAAGATAAATTGAAGGAAGATTATTAGAATTGTTTTCCGCATTTTAATTTGCCTCTAACCCCACTATGATGCATTGCGAATTTTCCTTCCATTTGAGAAAATTACCATTATCATTAGCTAATTTCACTATAGAAATAATAAAAAGATCTTAAGTAATCAATTAAGCGTGCAAATTATAGGTATTTGTCTTATTTTGAATTTTTATCAATGAAACTTTCGAGGCACTTTGTTTTGATCCGAACTAATTTCCTTGAAATGAGCTTTAAGCTAACAAATTCAATATATAGGGGAATGTCGTCAGAGTTGGTCTGCAGTCTAGGTCGGCCATCTGCGATTTTTTTTTTACCACTAGCGCTACCAATGTTCGAGCGCGGAAAAACTTCTCAGTGATAGCGAACTTTTCGTGACATTGCAGATTTGAAGCGTGAACGCAAAGTATGTGCTGCAGCGGTTAGATATTTATAGAGCAGTGAATTAGTGAGGAGAAAATATGCTATCATCAAGGTAAGCATTTTGAATGTATTGTGTCACTCATTCTTGAAAATAAACAAAGAAGAAAATTCAATCCAAATGCCTAATTTTTTTCATTTTTCACCCAATCAATTTGCAATGTTCAGCAAGTGTTCCAGACATTTCCAAAAATATCTTTGGATTGACAAAATTCTTTCTTAAACTGAATTTATGGGCAAAAGTCAAAAGGGTGTCCAACCGAACGACACTCCATACTTATTGTAAAAACAACTTTCAAACAGATTATTACGTATTTGTAATGCTAGGGTTGTTGATACATTTTCAACATATTGTCCTAGGACACAAAACAATGTGGAAGGGGTGTAAATACCATTATCAATAAAAGCCACAATATCTTACCTATCAATTTGCAACACCAATGCTATTTAATATAGAAAGTGTCAGCAATTGATCCCAATGGAGACGTTTGCTTTAAGCAGGATTTACATTATGATGACATCCAACTTTTACAGAAATTATGAGGGAGATAGTACATCGTATACGGAAATTTATTTACGAGTGACGAGAGAAGCAAACGCGTCCTGAATTTTTTCCGGACGCCGATTTGTCACTGTGTGGGTGTCCGGAACCATAAAAAGACCTCTGAGGGAGTTTTTATAGTTACTGAAACTAAAACATTTTTATTGGCAGCCCTAATTTGTCAATTTCGACTACTGGAGCTGCCATATCGCTGTTTTGTTACTATAATTTTATGGCATATACATATCTGTAAGGTAAAATTATTTGTCGAAATAAACAAAAGTAAGGTTTGAGTTTGTAATTAAATATAGCGAAATTAAAAGTTATTAAATATTTCTTTATAGAAAATATTGAAGTTATTTCTGAGGTAGATTTCTGTCCACAAGCAGAGAGTAGTGTGTTCAGAGATTGACTGCAGTGGTCCTTTTCCATTATAATTTGCAAGAATTATTCCGCCTTTGAAATAATCCGTCATGTGAACACGAACCGAGCTGAAATTATCTTCACCGGCGTTAGTTCGGTAGTGGAGTGGAATTATTTTCATGTGAGCACTGAGTGAACTTTTTGTTTATTATATGAAATAAATATTAAATAAAAATTTCGTTATCCTACAAAATAATGATTGCAGAACTGAATTACAGTACCACCTGATATTTTGCGAGAATTTTTTTCGATATAATCTCATCCTTTGCTTCGAACTCCTTCGTGCTTTCATGCAATATTTTAGAAATTGTAAAATTATACTTCTTTTCATGGTCCGTCTTTTATTATCTACGAAAAAACGATTAAAAACTGACAATTTCCAAGTAGACAGTTTGACAATTTAAGAGTTTTGCCAAAAAAAGTAGAGGGGAATGTACGTGTGAGGTATTGCGATGATTGCTTCCGCAGCATTTAAATTTCAATAAACTATCTCCCTCACAATTTCTGTAAAAATTTCATGTCATCATAATGTAAATCCTGCTTTACAAGGTGAAACATGTGAATTGAGGATAATACGGAAACTTCAGTGAAGATTTCTGAAATTCAAGCGCGCATAAATCCAATAATCACAGTCATCATATTACAGCCATCATCAAAAAGGGTTATATTTTCCTCAGAGTGATGCTCTAATAAAGGAAAACTGCAAAAATTTCCATTTTTTTATTTCACGTTATTGTTGTTGACATTTTGAATGAATCACCAATAAACTCACGGAGCTTAGCACTGGTTCATGGTGCTGTGCTAAAACGAAAACACGGCTTGTATCTCTGTACCATGCTCCTGAATGTAGTTGACTATTTGGTACATTCAAAGTGTGGAGTAAACGATAGTCCTAGTCAAGCGTAGTCGTGACTTGCAGTCGACAGTCACATTTGCTTATTGAGTTTTTGGAAATAATCAAATTGCAATGACTCGAATGGTTGCAAAATAGAACTTGAAAAGGGCACCCCATTATTTTCTCTAAACTTTGAATTCCTTTTCTAAACTCGCAATCTCCAATGCTCTGCAGTGAACCGAATGACAGTTGATGTGATTTCTTTTGCAGATATTTAATTATTTTACTATTTAAGTTTCGAGCTGAGTTAACCAACGTTGAACGTAAGCTGGGGCATATAAATATTTTTTTTTATTTGATTAACGCCCTTAAATCTAAAAAGAATTATTGGCGGTAGTTTTTGATGAGACAACAATTAAGGTGGTATGGTGGCATGATAATGTAACTACTCCCAAATCGAAGAAGTGCCTTCTAGTTTATAACACATCAAACTAACATCTTACGCTTTATAATATAATTTTTTCCTGTAAAAACACACCACGCTATCGCCCAGTCACAGACATTTTTATTACTTCAAAATATGAAATCCTATAAAATTAATTTTTTCTGTCCGACGAATCGTAGGGCAGCTAGGGTATCATAAAATTGGTCTTAGGCCAATTCTACCTTATTTCGTTTTTTTTTTAGGCACACTATGAGCCTTATGTTAGCTGTTGCAGCCTTCTAGTAAATATCATATTAACTTTGAGTTTTCTGCAGTAATGTTGTGAAGCAGTATTATTAAATTTCTTTTGTGACGGTAGTTATTATTTACCGCAGCTGCAGAAAACAATTAGCTGTTCGGTGCGATATTTGAGCAATGCTTGCGAGGCAAGAAAAAACATAAATTTAAAAAAAAAAGAGGGTTGGTTCATGTCGCAAGATGGCGAAAATATAAATTTCCTAACATCGCAAAAAAAATCTAATTAACTTTTACACACATATACAACACAATCAAAGTTTTTTCAGCCAACTATTCCTGAATCAAAAATGCAGTATATTTTTGTAAATTTAAAGCTTTTTTTATGTGTCATATCTTACAGAAACCAAGTTCGATTGCATTTCACCAATAATATAGATTTAATAACGCAAAATATAATATAAGAACTTTGTACTTACCTTCCATCAACTTTATGTGGACGAGCTTTTTGAGCATTATCAACCATATAAGCCCTGGAATAAGTTATAAATCCAAATCCTCGAGAGCGTTTCGTCTTTGGATCTTTCATTACCACCACATCCACAATTTTTCCCCATTTTTCAAAATGAGCCTTCAGCGATTCATCTGTGGTACGATAATCCAATCCTCCAATAAAAAGTTTTCTTAAATGTTCCAATTCTCTAATTTCCTGCAAATTATAAAAAAAAATTATTATCGATCGGCGTCACTAAAGCAAATGGCGGACAATTCGCAATTTTTGCCGCCATATTGGCCATGCATGCCGCATTACCACCTTTCCAAAATATATTTAATATAATTAAGCCTTGAGAAATATATAAAATTAAGACTTAAGAAATATAGAAGTAACGTAAAATTTCAAAATAATAAATGGAAAAATAAAATAAAAATTAAATAAGACAAAGGTATAAATGCTACCATAGAAAATACTTATTGCGAATACTTACATCATCATCATCGCAAGCATTGTTATATTTTGTGTCTCCGTTTTGATTTTCACAATCTCCCGACATTATTAATTATTTTTTAATTAATTTTGGAAATAAATTTAAATTTCACTTTAAAAACTCGCAGTTCGTACCCAAGTGTACTACACACAAAGCCAGATACGCCCTAAATGAAAGAGGAAACATGGAGGATTTGGAGAAAGCCAAATGTGGTTGAAAATGAAGTGGCCTAAATTCCGACAAAATGGCGGATTTTTAACGAAAGACTTAAAGGGCGAACTACAATTGTGCATGGGGCCGTCGCAAGGTATATATGCCATAAGCCTGAAATACAATGATTGAAACACAAAAGTTTCGGCGCCAATTGGCGTCGTCGTTTGTCGCACACGTAATACAATGAATGCGATATTGTCGTCGTAATTTCAAGATAGATGAGTTGAGTTTTGCTTTTTTGGGATGTCTACAGGACATTTTTCATATTTTTTAAGAATAAGTATAAGTTGTATTTAAAGCTTATATGCAATTATGACAGATTTAAAAGAAAAGTACTCGAAACTTACCAACAGATGAACTGTCAAACTCAGATGTCGCACTGCGCAACGACAATTTTAGAAATTTGCTCTAATTTTTGCATTGAATAAATAACTAATAAGGAAACGGCATATCGGGTGAAAACCTAAGCCACCCGACGAAATGTATTAGTGTGCTGTGTTTATATTGGTTTCGTCATGAAAATAGTGAAACCGTGAAATTTTGAAGGGGGACATTTTTTATAATCCAAATTGCTATGTAAAATACACACATTTTTGACTTGTCAAGCAGAATTTTCAAATAAGTGACCAGCCCTCTTGTCATTTCTCCCACCGCTCCTTGCCTACTCATGTACACTGTATTCGCACGAAACCCCACTTGGGCGCAAGAAAATATATTTTTTTAAATTAATTCGATTTACAGGTGTAAAATTTCATCTGATTGGTTGAGTTTTACATGTTTTTTATGTAATCGTTTTAAAGGGTGCTCTAACGGTGATATACACAATGTTTTTTGTGCCACATGAAATAGCAAATCGCTCAGTCCATTGTTATAAGTCAGTGCTCAGATCTGAGAACACTGCATAGTAGATACATATTATAGCAAAATAAATCATAAACAATAAGAGCAGCCATAGTGATGTGTGTATTAGTTCAAAAGAATTTAACGTCTGATATGAAAAGCACAAAAAATAGATATAGAAGAGCAGCAAGCAAGAGAAAGTCTTGGGAATAAGACAGTAGGTATATAATGAATGAAAACCTAAACTTAAACATAATCATAAACATAAATTTATTTGAGTATTCGTGCCAAAGGCACGCATAGCGCTCGGCCGTAACCCCCGGAATATAAAACAAGCCATGAAGTCGCCGAAGGCACCGACACATTAAAAGGCCTTAACGTGCCGGGTCGTAACCCCCGGAATATAATACAAGTCATGAAGTCTCCGAAGGCACCGACACAATAAAAGGCCTTAGCGTGCCGGGTACAGCATGCAGTAGGAGCTCACTCTCACGGCTTTTTGTACATATACTCGTCATGGAGGAAAAATTAAAATTTCACTTAAACCTGTACTTAAGCCGAAATCTGTCGCTCTCACAGCAAAATGAAGTTAAAACAAATTGCAGCCAAATATGTTTTCTTTCTAATAGTTAAAAAAAATATAGTATGTAGAACAAATTTACGGAAATTATAGCGTTTGAACAAAATACAAGCAACTTTTATATGAAAAACTCCTTCAGTAAGACAAGGCAAGAAGACTGGATGTCGCCTGCTGACCGGCCCGCTGCTCTCTTTTATAGACTTCGTTCAAGGCTTGTATCTTGTGGGGGTTACGGCCGGGTACAGCATGCAGTAAGAGCTCACTCTCACTGCTTTTTGTATACTCGTCATGGAGGAAAAACTAAAATTTCATCTTAAACAGGTCCTTAAGTCCAAAACTATTGCTCCCACAGCAAAATGAAGTTAAAACAAATTGCAGCCAAATGTTTTCTTTCTAATAATTAAAAAAAAAAATAGCATGTAGAACAAATATACGGAAATTATAGAGTTTGAGCAAAATACAAGCAACTTTTATATGAAAAACTTCTTCAGTAAGACAAGGCAAGAAGACTGTGGATGTCGCCTGCTGACCGGCCCGCTGCTCTCTTTTTTCGACTTTGTTCAAGGCTTGTATCTTGCGGGGGTTACGGCTGGGCACATCTTAGAAAGTTACATAGTAGATTTACACTGTAGCAAAACAAATCACAAAAGAGAATATAAGTAACATTAGCCTAATGTATAGTATAGTGAAAACATAGAAAACAAAAATGAAGTACAATGAAAATAGAATACAGCTAGGAGTCTAATATCTAGCGTAATAAAAAAAAGAAAAGAAAAAATATATAGCATGATCAGGTGCACAGTGCACCAGTTAGATTTACAAGCAAAATATAGAGAGTTCTAGCAAGTCCAGCAAGATTAGAAATGTAGTACAACAAATTTAGAATTATGTGAATTAGATTAGTTTGAATAATTTGATTAGTATGGGGTTGAGTGTAGATATTTAAACTAAAAAATAAAAAGCTAGATAATCAAAGCTTCTGAATTAGGGATAACAGAAAACATATCCAATCCCGTAACAGCTGTGAGAAATGGAGAGAATTCTAAAAACGTACAAAAAGTACAGAACAGCATGTCGGTTGGCCCTCATACAGCTGTCGTCAGGAAGTCCAGAGCTTCGGTCTTGAATGAATTCAGTGTCGCTGCGCATCTAGCTTCCCCAGACATACGAGAACGGCCCCGTTAAGAAATACAGTTTTTCCGCCATACTGCGTGCGAACCCTAGGGAGAACAATTCTGTGGTTCAGAGCGCTCCAACTGAAACGTCTAGTAATATAGTTGGGCAATAGTCCATGTATAGTCTTAAAAATAAGCTTGAGAGCACCAAATTCATACATGTTCGCAAGTGTACACGGAAGAAGCATTTCAAGAAGCTGTGGGGCACATGTGAACCTCGTTTGAAACCAAAACCGTATCTGGCGCAGGCCTTGAATGCACGGAATAGTTTGGAGAAATTTCCATTGGAGATAGGGAACAAGACTACGTCGGCGTAGAAAAAAAAACCGGAAGAATCAGGGCTGAGAGCTTGTACGGGTGACCAGATCAATATGCTGGGAAGCAGCATAGAGGGAGCGTAAACCATAATACACTCTGGAGCAAATCTTATTTATTTGCAGTTCCCAAACCTAATGTTTCAAGGTACCATTTTTTAATCTGGGATAATAGGATATACGATATTTGTTCTAAAATATGTAAAAAAATTTCCGTAGATATAAAAAATAATACCCAACTCAAATGACAACGTCAAGTCAATGTCGCATTTATTGTATTTCAAGCTTTTCCTCGTGTGGTTTGCTGGATAACAAACGTGAAGTTTTTATTTAAATTTATAATCTATAATTGAAATTTGAATGTTGTAATTTTAAGCTGGGGTTTTTAATAAATTCTTCTCAATTTGATTACATAAAATTTAAGGAACTGAACTAATATGAACAAAGATGTATAATTACAAGCGTGGTAGATATATCGCCGGCTTATTTCTTCTTTAACATTAACCACACACGCTTACCCCTTCTGCTGAGAAATTAATTCCATCGCTCCACCACATGCAGAGATACTACGATTTCAGTTTTGCTCAATTCCAAAGGGCTTTGGTTATAAATAGACTTAAATAACTTCGAACTTGTCTATGAATTCTCAGTCTCCTTATATCTGGAAAACGCAAGGCGTCAAAAATAAGGTAATTTTCAAAAAGCAAACTATTACTTACTTGCATTTTATACAAGTGAAAAATACAGTTTGGCCTTCATCAGCTGAACGAAGTTGAGCTGTTGCATATGACATTTTGTTGCTACGGCACTTTGGACATTTTCGTTCTACTAATGGCCCTTCAGGTTCATCTTCTGATTTTGCTGCTTTCGCTGTACCACCAGAATATGTATTAAATTGTATCGTATATTCAATTTCCATTTTTCCAAAAACTGAAATTTAGATAATTCTTTTAACTGGCATTTATCAGAATCTTTATACCATCTGGCGGAAATTGGGTTTTGCAGTTATAACAGGTAACATTTCCCCGTGCTTCTAACTGGGGAAATATTGATCCACAGTTCGGACAAAATCCAGGATTTATTTCAAAAGTATCAGTCATGCTTTTTCGAAACGAAATTACAAAATTTGACAACCGATAATGGCTCCATCCAGATGCCTTGTTCTTTTTAAAATGGAGGAAGTCCAATAAAACCATAGACTTCAATAATATAAGGCTCAACCTACGAGTAAGAAACTAAAGGGAGGCCCATAGGCCATCAACAACAATTTTCAAGCCAATCTCAAAAATGTGTACTATCAAAAATTCGCATTGCAGGCGGATGGAAAAAGAGCTTATGCAAGAGATTTTGGCGTGGTTTTTGAAAGTATGACGCAAAATTCTATACCAGCAGCAGCATAGTGAGAGCTAGTAATACAAAACAACTTTTTGAGATTGCTGGTTCCCAGTAAGCCTATTGCCATCTTCAGTTGCCCAATAACTTGACTAAAAATTTAATTTGTGGTAAATCCATAATAAGAAAATATATTATAATTCTTTTACTTTTATCAAAATTATACCAATATTCTAACTCCCAGCTTATTATTAAAAAAATGAACAAGTACAGTATTACTAAATTTCCACATAAAAGAATGTAAATATTTTTCTATTTATGTAGTACCCTTCCAATTTTAACCTTACCTACGGCTTTTGTGCTAGGGTAAATTTCTTTACCGAACATAAACAAAAGTGACACATAGGGTACATGTAGACAGAGATACAACCATATGTTAGAAAGTGAGAAACAGCATCACGTTCGGCACGCAAAAATGGCATATATGTATATACACGCAATGGCCTCTCCTTTAGTTTCTTATGTCGATTTCCATTGATATTTTAAGAAAAGTGCACGTCAATCAATGAAAAACGAGTTCAATGGAACAACTTTTAACGCGATGAGAATGTATAGTAGCTCATATCCATGTAATTTGTTAGATTGAAATTTTCTGGGAACAATAACATCACGAATAACGTAAAAATTATGAAAATTGTAATGTAAAAGATTTTGGGGTGATTGAGGATGAATTTGGTAGAGTATAGTTGAAGATTAATATGCGATGCTCAATGACATTCAGCTGTGACATTTCTCAGATAGATGTGTGCGTATTCCGGTGTAACAACGCCGATTTTTCGAGTGTAGCACCACAGGCGTTTTGGCGTACACCATTTCTAGTAGTGCAAGTCAATGGAACAATTTTGGTGTAACACTACAAGAAAAGTGTAACACTTCTGCTAGAAAACGTGATCAATGGAAATCGGTATTACTCGTAGGGCTCAACTACAATTCTTCTTCTTCTTTTGCTTCCACTATTTCTTATGTTCCAGAACTATGGGCTCGAATAGCGAGCTGGAATTCCTTCACAATGGCCTGACCCTATGGGGTATATAGCCAAAAAAGTGTGCCGTGCCCGGCTATGTATATGTTGATTGCCATGTCTAACCAAGTATTGATTGCCATGTCCGGCTAAATGTTGTATGTATTATATATGTGGTTGTATGATTTTAAAATTGAAATTTGTTATATAGTTATATTTTGTTTTATAACTGTTAACTTGTTTATACACTTGTGGTTGTATTATTATTTAGGACTGTATTTGTTTTATTTGTTTTTTTGTTATGTTATGTATAGGTCGACAGAACACAAGTAATACCGATTTCCATTGATCATGTTTTCTAGCAGAAGTGTTACACCGAAATTTCCATTGACCTGCACTGCTAGAAAAAGTGTACGTCAAATGAGTCAGGTGCTACACCGGAAAAATTGGCGGGGTTACACTGAAAAACACACACATCTACATGAGAAATGTCACAACTGAATGTCATTGAGCATTCCATACTTAGAACATATATCAAACAGGAATGCTGATAAGTTCGGTCTAGTGAAGCCGAGCCAATAAGTGTTGGAGTATGTCTCCTTTGTAGTTGTACCGCAGTGCGGGCGGTAAATATCATGCTCATAACTGGGGGCACATTGAATCCTCATGGCGGGAAAATTTGAAAATGTTTTTTTAATCTTTGCGTTTCAAATTAGTATACACGATCTTTTGTGTATTCAAAAACAATTGAATATTGATTGTTTTGGATGGGCTGCGCTCTGGGAGTACTTCTTATGGCACGTGTAAGAAGTATACTCTACTGAACCTCAAGACTACTGTTGGCGACGACACAATTTAAGGATAATTTTAGCAAGATAATTGTTTTTTTTTTAACAATGGGAAACTTTCATGCAAAGCAACAATAACTATAATGCTAAGATTACGTTTATTGGAAAAATATATACAGATTATAGATAAATATATATAGATTAATTTCATGTCGTAAGATCCGGCCCAGACTTGTTTGCACGTTGCTACACTGCAACTTTTCAAACGATCAATGGCGCATAAGTTCCCAATCCTTAATCGGGTTAGGGCCATGTGTGCCAAGTGATGTTAGCATAACTTGGACTTTAATTTGTAACCATACTTTATAAGTTACAGATAGAAATTTCCGTCCAAGTTATACAACATCACTTGGTGTGAAAATTTTATACACCGATACAAGCTTAAGCGTCTAACCTACACCTTAACGTTCCAACTTTCCCTCGGCAGCATTTGAAACAATCAAAAAATATATATGTACATAAACTAGAAATAAAGCTTAAATTTCTCTTTTTACTTTCAACTGATATATAAGATATATAAGACCTTTATGGGTTGCCAATGATAACACCACTTTACTCCACATTTCTGACAAGAATGTGCTCCACTAGTTCCTCGTGATCCTATACAAATAAAAAATTATAAAGATATGTATCCTAATCGTTTAATTTAATCAGAAAAAAATTATAATATTTCTGTTTAAATTAATCCACCTACCACTTCTGTTTTAAGAGAAGGTATCGCATTTCTCACCAACCAATATCAATATCTGAAAACTGGTCTGTAAAGTTTTATAGAAAACACTATAAACTTTATTGTTAAATATAATTCTTTATTTAATTTGATAGCTTGTTATAATTATTGAACTTAATCTATATGGCGTTTTACTTTGTCGCTGTCTGGTACGTGAGTGTAGTATACATTGAATAAATAACTAATAAGGAAGCGGGGTATCGTGCGAATACAGTGTACGTGTTTAAGCATTTCAATGACAGTGTGACCTATGGTAGGGGGGGGGGAGGAATCACAAGAGGGCGTCGTTGATATTTTGTGTCAGTTAAATATTCTGACATTTCATAATTTTGGAAATAAGTTCTCGAATTTGAATTCGCGATATTGTGGAAAATAAAGAATTAAACGTGTTTTTTACGTAATAGTAGTGTGAAATAAGTGCGGAATATTTCTTTTGTGAACGACATTTTGTGCAATAGAGACTCCGGAGTCCTAAATTAGCACAATGAAGTGCGCTGTGCTGTGCTGCAGGAAAGAACAGAGTTATTGCCGTGGGAAAACATTCTTCAAGTAAGATTAATAGCTTTACTTATTAATTATATTGTTTTAAACAAAATAAAAGTGAAATATCTGTAAAAATAAAGAGCCATGGCAAAAGATTTAACATTTTACCAATGCCGGTTTATTTGTTTACAATTGAATTGTCATTGGTAGATAAATTATTCCAGTCAAACAAAGGCAACGCCAAGAAATATTGCCTGAAAATAAGGGGGAGCTAAAAATTTGTTTATTTTACATAGGAATTTGGATTATAAAAAATGTTCCCCTTCAAAATTGTACGATTCCACTATTGCCATGACGAAACGAATACAAACAGAGCACACTAATACATTTCGCCGAGATGCTTACGTTTTCACCCGATATGCCGTTTCCTTATTAGTTATTTATTCAATGGTAGTATAAGGCATCTCTATGTGCCTTGTTTATAGAGCACGCTTACACTTTGCAATATGCGTTGGTTTACACAACATTTCTACAACATGGTCATCACAAAGAGAGTGTCTTTGAGCTGGTTTCTGGCCGGCCAATCGCATTTCTTTTTCAAAATTTCCTCCTTAGGAAACCTAAAAGCAAAAAATAAGTACATTTATTGGAAACGTCTTAATCAAATTAACAAAACTATATGTTGAAAAGTTTTAATTAAAAAATAATTAAATTGTATCTAATTGAGAAAATTTTATAGCAGTTTCCAGCAGTTTGTCTTACAAAAGAAACAACTTTCACCATCCAAATCAAAATACAAATTTGTCACATGAAAGAAATTTTAATAAATTACATTTAAATAGGTTTATTTCACATTTTCCTTTTAATCGATTTATCGACTGAAATTCAAATATTCAGATAATTTTCCAAATGTCCCCTGAAAATATTTGTAACCCCCATCATTGACTTATTGCCGTTCGACTTTGACAGTTGTCTTTTCACGTAAACAAAAATTTTTCTTAAAGTAAGTGCACAATAAAAATCAAGTTTTTATATTTGCTTGAAGATGATTCAGCAATATTTGGTGTTATTAGTTAAAAGTAAAGTGATTAGAAATAATTTGTGAATATACTTGCCTAAGAAATGCTTTCCATAGCCCAGATTTTCCTCTATAACTCCGGCAACCTTTTCCTGAGCACTTCATTGCTCAAATTGTATTTATTTACAAGTTTGTTATCACTAAATATTGTTTCAAATTGTTTATATTAAATCACTAAAACACTTGATTAGTTTTGTAAAAAACTGTTATTTATTTTCACTACGAAATCACAATTAATTAACAGAAATAATTTACTGCCACGAAAACACAAAACTCACTTGACAGATAAGAATTATATTTCTCTTTCTCGAATGTATTCCGTCCTTTGTTATTGCCTTCCCCTTCGAGATAATTATGAGGGGAAGAAAGCTTCATTCATGTACACGAATTTTATACGATACCTGCATTCCTGTTTGATTTATGTTCTAAGATTACATATCAATCTCCAACTATTACTCTACCAAATTCTTCCATAATCACGCCAAAGTATTTTAAATTACAATTTTCATAATTTTTACGTTATTCGTGATGTTATTTTTCCAGAAAATTTCAATCTGACAAATTACACGGCTATGAGCTACTATTAAATTCTCATCGCGTCAAAAGTTGTTCCATTGAACCGTAACCCCCGGCATATAATACAAGCCATGAAGTCGACGATGGCACCGACACATTAAAAGGCTTTAACGTGCCGGGTACAGCATGCAGTAAGTGCTCACTCTCACTGCTTTTTGTATACTCGTCATGGAGGAAAAACTAAAATTTCATCTTAAACAGGTCCTAAAGCCCAAAACTGTCGCTCTCACAGCAAAATGATGTTAAAATAAATTACAGCCAAATATGTTTTCTTTCTAATAGTTTAAAAAAATTATAGCATGTAGAACAAATTTACGGAAATTATAGCGTTGGAACAAAATACAAGCAACTTTTATATGAAAAACTCCTTTAGTAAGACAAGGCAAGAAGACTGTGGTGTCGCCTACTGACCGGCCCGCTGCTCTCTTTTTTCGACTTTGTTCATGGCTTGTATCTTGCGGGGGTTACGATTGAACTCGTTTTTTACTGATTGACGTGCACTTTTCTTAAAATATCAATGGAAATCGACATAAGTTTCATGAGATTGAAACTACCATTACCGACGCCACGCTTAATTGACTGGCTCTAGCGTACCGGGCTTAAGGCGTATTTTTTTATCAGGCCAGAACGAGAATGAGAATTGTCTGCACTTTTTGACATTTCCGAAGGAATTAGTGGAATAGGTTTTAAAAAAGAAATACTTTGGAACTATTATTATAAGTATTGACATTACAATCGAAGAGCATGTAATGGATATTTTTGTTAAAAATTTAATCGTGGAAGTCGCAGGTAGTGATGAGAGCGACGATGAGCTTTTTCGTCGAAGGCGCCAAAGACGTAAAATAATTTTGGAAATGCTACCGGAAAGATGGAAAATTCCCAACGGTATTAAGATAATGTAATTTAAAGTAAAAAAGTTATATTACCGGCTCATTTTAAGTTGAAAGATAGATAGATAGAGGATATCTGTTCATTGTCATCGGTGGAAAATAGCGACGCAGGAAGTCTTAAACCAAAGGACGGAACGTAAAAGGAAACGCCTTTGTGAAGAGTTATTTCAAAATAAATAATTTATTTCAAGAACTTTTTTAAAAAATAAAGCAAACTATTTTCAACAACTTGTTTTTAACATACTAACACTAATTAATCAAAGGACACAGCGTATTTGGTGCAATGCCGCTTTCACTCGCATCACTTAAATTGAGTGAAGTCTGTGTCTGCTATGACATTTTAGTTATTCCTCCTTGACGAGATACAAAAAACAGTGAGAGTGAGCTCTTACTACATGCTGTACCCAGCCTTAACCTTTTAATGTGTCGGTGGCTTCGGCGACTTCATGGCTTGTATTCACTGACTTATAACAATGGACTGAGCGTATTGTAATTTTCCTATAGGAAAGCATGGCACAAGTTTTATAGTTTTCTCTTTCACCCTATGGCAGAGTTGGAGCTACCAACACAAAATATTGCATTCTGGAACGTTTGCTTATGCCATTTGATGTCTTTATGTTGGCTACAGATGCAATCACTGCAGAAGGAATAAGGTAAATATAGTGTTTACCATGCTCCGTCTCTCTTGCCCATAAGCAGGATTCAGTTACGAATAACTTTTGAAAATTAAAGTCGGAATGAGTTTAATTCCTTATAAGCGATTAAAATATCGCTTGGGCACAAGAAAAAATATTTTTTTAATTAAATTCGATTTACGGGTGTAAAATTTCATCTGATTGGCTGAGTTTTACATGTTTTTTATGTAATCGTTTTAAAGGGTGCTCTAACGGTGATATACAGAAACACAATATTTTTTGTGCCACATGAAATAGCAAATCGTTCAGTCCATTGTTATAAGTCAGTGCTTGTATTATATTCCGGGGGTTACGTCGTAGCGTATTGCATATATCAATAAGGCCGAAAAACAATGATGCCGACACGGCAATTACGACGACACTGTCGGCGTAAATGTCGCCGAATTAACCCAATGGCACAGACCGACATTCTTATGTTCGTATATCAAAAATTATTTGTTGAAATTTATTAACAATATGGGAAAGATATAAAAAATAATTTATAAAAGTGTAATAAACTATGATTAACACTGAGTTTATGTGGATTACAAAATATGATCTACCACTTATTTTCAACTTTTCTCCAATTTCTTTCCATTTTTCTTCTTTTAAATATGTATTTCGATAATGACGATTTTTTTTGGCATAAAAATACTTCATTTCCCTTACTAAATTAATTAATTGATCCTCAAAAGAAATATTTTGCTTATTACTCTCAGCTGTCAAAATCAAATTACGACGACAACGACGACAAAAGTTGAATAATTCCCAACTCTGGTTACGGCGACAAAATCGGTCGACACCATTGTGTACAGCAACATGGTATTGCCATTAAGTCAACATTTAATTTGTCGTCGTAAATGCCGTGTCGGCATCATTGTGTTTCGGCCTATATGCTACATTGAGATACTGCAGCATGAACGCCGGCCTGCGGTTAAATGATAATTGAACGCACCCCAGGGATCGACAACGTCCAACGTCATTCCCAAACTAGAAAAGAAGAAGGCAATCTTCTCTTAACGTCAGAACATCTGAGAAACGACAGTGGCTGTGAACTGAAGAAAAATAATTCTCAAACATCCGCGTGGAAATAAAATCTGTAAGTAGATTTAAGATATTTTTCAGTTCCTATACTGAGATATTTTCAATCAACCTAATTAGTTTCATACCTCGCGCACTTTCAGAGACAACAAAAAGAAAGCAGGTACACGAAGTTCCTGCGCTACCCCAAAAAACAGAACACAGGCAGCGATATTCCCAGAGGAAAACAAGGAGAAAAGGAGAAAAAGGAGGTCAGATCATTCATTTACATTATATGTCTATTTAGTCCGGCTAAAGAAAATCGTGCAAGACAAATAACAAAATTGCCGATGAGTAGGTAGTTCATCCAGCACAGGCATACACACGTGCAAATTTACAAATTTATTGCTATAAATGAGCACCAAATTTCTCACAGTCGTTTCCCGTATTATCAATATCAGGAGCGGCAGCGTGCATAACTTATTGTTTATAATTTACGAATTTACGCAGTAACAGCGAACCAGGATCACTGATGTTTGGTCCGGCAATGTAAAGGCCTTCACCATAAATAACGAAGGATTTCGACTGTGGTTAGAAGATGAAATCGAGCTACCATTTCGATGGTGCAATGTTTTCTTTCAATATGAACTCTGGAATTTTCTAAGAGTCTCGTCGACATATACATATATATACACGTAGTTGTAGAATAGTTTTGTTAATCAAATTGAATATTTTTTTCTCTAATTTATACCGCCGAAAGGACGATTGTGTACTTTAGAAGTAGCGAACTTAATACCTTATAGTAAGATTTTTTGGTTAAGTATTTATGGGGATGCTCCGACGTGAACAACTCAGTTAAGAACTAGATTTGTGATGACGTCCACTAAATAATAATATTACGGTTAAGATAATGAATTTCAAAAGGAAGATTTAATAAGAAAAGCACAACGGCCATCAGTTAGTAAGGGTTTTTTCGGTAATTTATAGTAAATATACAAATAGCATATTTTAGAGAATTAAAATTATCACTCTGCGTACGCAAGCTACAATTATTATTATAAAAAAAATATACATACATACATTTATCGTCTCGAAATTAAAAAAATTAATGAAAAGCTTTAAAAATTCTTCTTCATTTATATATACATATTAGGTATTACATTGAATATTTGAATACAGTAATGCTCATATGCAATACGTACATACGTACCTACTTATTCTATAAGATACCGTATACATATATATACCTGTATATAGTAGTTATATCGATGCTCATTAAATTAGATACTTACTTCAAGGTTATATCATCCTAAATCAATTAAACTTAACTGAATTTTAATATTTAAGAGCATTCTACACACACATACACAAAGCAAGCTAAAGTTATGGATTTGTGCGCACAAGTTATTTCTTCTTTACTTACTTTGAATCTTTTAACGGGTAAAACTATATTCTCACTCATTTTCCGTTTCACGTCTTACGTATATGTAAATTATTATGTATATGTAAATTATTATGTGTATGTAAATTATTATGTATATGTAAATTATCGTCTCACATCGCGGCATATTTTTTTGAGACTATGAAATTGGCACACACAGGTATATAAATAACCTTTAAGACTTAATTTCTCTCGTTTAGTTTAAGGTAGGTAGGTAGGAAAATGCACCATCATCCAAACACTTATGTACATACATTGCGAAACATTTCTTACGATAAATTAGTCTGAAATTAAAAGCTTAAATCTGGCTGCAGGGCAAGATTGAGATGTTTTTATATGGAATCATTTTTGTTCAAATGATATTTACCCTTACTTTATTATTATCCTAGGAAGGTCTCTAATTTTAGCTTTATTTATTTTAATGTGAAAAGCAAACTTAAACACATGTACTGAGTCTTGCCATAAATACTACATCGATTTAAAATAAAAAAATAGTTATAGGAATAAGTGGTAATTTTTGTAAGAAGGAAAACAACAATTGCTATTATAACGTGAACAGAAATCTTTGAAAGTGTTAATTCTTCCTTCACTATCCTGGAGCCCTCTCGCATGAAGGTCGTTTAGGTCCGCTCGTTTATTCTCTCTTTACAGGTCAACAAGGGACTCTGAAAAATCTTGCCCTCAGAGTCAGATGGGTGGCTGGGGCATGCAAAGAAGGCAGATCATCTGCGCCTTCGACGATGGATAGAGGTAAGTGACGTAACAGTCCCTTCAGGACTGAATGTGTGCCGGCTTTTTGTTGGATAGGTACTTTGGATAGCGTGCCGCCCTGCAGTCAACGCTGTCCGTCGAGTGATCTGTCAGCTCATACTGGCAGTCTGGACTTTATGTCCAAGGCCAATCACTCTACATAGTTCCATAACACATTTCGACGAGTTACAGTTAATTTGTAATTTCCCAGTGACAGTGTTACCAAAGATTTTTCAATAAAGTTTTAAAGACCAGTATTAAAAGCGAATTGCCCACGCTCAAAAGACAATTGCATATGCCATGTCCTCTGCTGTCTTTAAAACATGTCTTTGTCTTCCGTGCGTTCAGGTGTACACACCGATGTGCTTTTTAGCACAGTGCTGAAAAGCACATCGGTGTCTACACCTGAACGCACGGCCGGTGTTTGTTCGATGAGTGCACAAAACTCCGGGTAAATTTGGGGAAAATTGTAGGGGACAATTTACACGGTGTTTTCATCGAACAAACCTCTTATTTCAATATTTGTAGGTAGCTTTTGTTGCAGCTCTTTTATTAACTAACTTCAATCTAAAATCCTTGCATCGGGTGCGTACAATATTTTCTTCCTAAGCCTTTATACAAGTTTTTCGAAAAGCAGACTCAAAACTGCAGACTCAAAACTATAACCCAGGACCACTGACATATATAAAATGGACTGCTGGTACTACTGAAATTCCTTACATTATTTGACATTATTATGGGATCACTTTTCTATAGTTGTCCCTTTTTGGTTTAACTACTTTATTCCGCAAAACTACAAATAATAAGTTCTATACAAAATAGACCATAGTCCAGTTTCAGTTCAGTGGTTTTCCAAATGAATATATAGGATAGAAATAGATGGCAATACAATATTTGTAATCCTTTCTCTGTCCCCCATAGATACTTTTAGGGGCAGGTAGACAAAAATTGCTTAATTTTATTTCTTTAAAAATCAAGTTTAAAAAATATTTGATGTTGTAGGAGATAAGCTTCCAAGAAAAGAAATAATTTCGAGTGCTTCTATAATTTGTTGAACTTTTAATATGAATATTAAAGCAAAAGTAAAACTTGAAATTAAGATAATTGTCACACCCTGCCAAAAAAAGTTGACCCATATGAAATAGCAAATCAGGCAGTCCATGTTATATATGTCAGTGCCCAGGACTCAGGAACTGTGACGGATCTATATGATATTTAACGGCTGAGGAAAATAAAGGCACTTTCACATCAAAAACAAGAACAGAAAAATGTAAACCGAAAAACTCAGTTTATTCCACTTTAAAACAAGATTTTTGTTCCAATGATTAATAAAATCCAGAGAAATAGGATAAACTAAAAATTTTACTGAGAAAATAGTTATAATTATTTCAGATTTTGAAGAAAAACACAAATTTTATGTTTTATCGGCCGAAAAACTTTTTCGGCGGAAAAATTCGTCCGATAAATCATAAAAGTTGTGTTTTCTTAAAAATTCTAAGATAAATATATTATTTTATTAGTAAAGTTATTAGTTTATCCTATTTCCCATGATTTTATTAATCATTGGAGCAAAAATCTTGTTTTAAAGTGGAATAAATTGAGTTTTTCGGTTTACATTTTTCTGTTCTTGTTTTTGATGTGAAAGTGTCTTTAGTGCTTAGACCGAAAGAGAACGCTATATAAAAGTGAGCCCACTTTCGGTAGTGTATTTCTATGGACGGTGTCAGTCTATATTATACATATCAGTGATTTTACATAAGAACGCTGAAAATATTTTAGAATGTTACACATACATCACATGCATACAATAATATTCATTGAAATACATTTTTATTTGTTTAAGTTTTCGAATAAAAATATTTTGAATAATTTTTTGAAGTTGAATTATATAAATAAAAAAATATAAAATTAAAAATATGCTTTTTCAAATATCTCAATTTATTAAATATTTTGTACGTCAAAACACCCCCTCCCCCTGGTTACGCCACAACTTTCATTGTCCTTAATTAACAACAGAAGGGACATACCGTAGCCATAAGTAGTCATCTGTCTCGCTAATTTAGATTGCCGAGAAGCGGCCACGCTCAGAGGTGAACATGACTGGCATTCTGTTTATAAGATGATATAAGAATTTTAAATATGCACGTTAAAGCTTGTATGTAGGATGAAATTGCATCTATATTTTCTGTCCTAATTAGTTATATAATTAGTTTTTAAGTCCGGTAAATGTTTTTGGAGATAACTGCAAAAGAAGTGAATCAGTCCTTCTTAAGATGTAAAAATGGCCGCTTTTTGATACAACAATGGACATATTTACAACTCATCATTAAGAAGAACTGGTAAATCGTGGAAATTCACTTTACATTAGAAAAAATGTTCTTAACAGAGTACTAATAGATGTGAAACAAAGAACGGAAGAAATATATGCAAAATATAGAAACTGGGGTGTATATGACCCAAGTGTAAAAAATCCGTTTTTCGGCGGTAAAAAGTCAGTTTAAGGCACTTTCACATCAAAAACAAGAATTGAAAAACTCAATTTATTCCACTTTAAAACATGATTTTTGCTCCAATGATTAAAAAAAAAGGGAAATAGGATAAATTGATAGTTTTAATAATAAGACAGTGTCAGGAATGGATCTGGGCTGCGGGAAAGCAAATGAGAAATGCGAGAAAAGTTAACAGAAAGAAATACTTTATTTAATGTTTTAGTTCGACTAAACACGGCGGCGATTCTTTATCAACTATGGCGGCGGCAGTTCTCCTTCTTTATTTCTTCTTCTTCTTTTCAATATAGCGGCAGCAGTCGATGAATATTAAAACGTTTGTTCACGGCGGTGTAGCGGTTCCAATTGTGTATTTGTATATCAGCGGTTATTTACACACGCGTATCCGTCTCGGATGTATCCACGATTTGGTCTTCTTCTTCACTCCAATCTTCCAACTCTGGTGACAAATGACACCACGGCTTAACTCGGTCTGATGTATAAATCGAAGAGAACTTGCGATTCTTTCGTGACGAGTCTGGAACGTCTTCAATTAGGTATCGGTCGTTACATAACACCTTCTTCACGAGATATGACCCTTTAAATTTCGGTTCAAGCTTTCGCGACTCTCCTGAAGCACTAGGGACTTTTTCAATTAATACGAGATCATTTGGTTTATACATCTTGGGTCGTTTATGTTTTAGGTCGAAACGTCTCTTCCATTTCTCCCGCTCAACAGCAATATTGTGTGCGGCTTCACGTCGTATTGTACTTAAATCCTTTTCAGGTACTTCCTCGTTTTCATGTAGTGCCTGGATAAGTCCGTTGCTCACGATGCCCAGCAATCGAAAATCAAAAATTATTTCATTTGCGCTAAACCCTGTCGTCGAGTTCTTTTGAGTATTCAAGCTCCACTGCAAATCTCTCAACTTATCGTCCCAACTAGTTGTCGTGTCTGTCGTAGTTCGGAGGAAATTGAGTATACTCTGGTTTATCCGCTCGATCTGGCCGTTTGCCGTTGGTGTTCGTAATGCAACTTTAGTGTGTTTAATTCCGTTGTTAGAGCAATATGCACTAAACTGGCTGGATGTGAATGCAGTTCCTCGGTCGGTGATTATTCGATATGGTAGTCCAAAATAAGATGTTAATTCGTTTATGGCGGTTATAACAGATTTTGTTTTTGTATCTCGAACGGCTTTAATGATTGCATACTTGCTGAAAGCGTCAACTATGTCCAGAATGTAAAGATTTCCTTTCCGACTTTTTGCGAAAGGACCTAGGTGGTCCAAGTGTAGTACCCTGAAAGGCACGGGAATGATGTCTTCGTAATGTAATTCTCCTTCTGGTTTGCCCTTACAACCTTTATGATAGCAGCAAGCGACGCAGGCCGCCAAATACTGTTTAGCGTAATTTCGCATCCGAGGGAAGCAAACGTTTTTCTGCACTCGCTGTAAGGTCTTCTCTAGTCCAAAATGCCCATAATCGTCATGACACAACTTTAATACTCTCCATCGTACAGCTTTCGTTACCACTAACTTCGCAGTTTTTTCATTCATCCGATATAATATATTATTTCGTAGGATGTATTCCTTTTTTATTTTTTCCCGCTGATCCGAGTTTCTTTTCCCTCGTAGCACCTCCATGATGGTTACCAATTTACAGTCTTGTTGTTGCATTGTCATAATCCAATCCTCGTTAGAAATGTCAATTCTCATAATATTTTCCGTGACAATATTTGGTTCCTTTGGTGGCTCAACAGGGGCACGACTAAGAGCATCGGCATGCACAAGTCGATTCGCAGATCGATGTATAATTTCGGCGTCACATTCCTGCACCTTCAAGAACCATCTGGCAATTCGGGGAATCATCGGTGTTTTATTTTTTATCGTTGTTATACCGGAACAGTCGGTTATTATTCGAAACGGTTTTCCCAGCAGATATATTTTAAATCGCTCGAGGGTTTCAACCACAGCTAGTACCTCCAGTTCGTAGCTGTGGTAATGGCTCTCCGTATCTGTACACTGACGGCTAAAATAAGCGACCGGTTTCCACTCTTTCGCACTATACTCCTGCATCAGGATGCCTGTTACACCTAAAGAAATAGCGTCCATATGTACCTCGTGTCTTCTTTTAGGATCGTATAGTACAAAAACTGGTTCGTTACATAGACTATATTTCAATTTTTCAAACAAACTTTTCTGAGTATCTGTCCATTCAAAACGTTTTCCTTTCTCCTTCAGCAGCTGAGTAAGTGGTCGAGTAATGGTTCCATAATCCTGAACAAACTTCCGGAAAAATCCAGTAAGGCCAAGAAATCTTCGTATATCATGTACGTTTTTCGGCTCCGGAAAATTCTTGATTGCTACCGTTTTCTCAATTCCAGAGCTGATTCCATCTTTGTCAATCCTATGTCCAAGAAACATGATGCGCTCGGCGAGAAACACACATTTATCCAAACGTAGAGTTAACCCGGCTGCTCTCATTAATTTTAGGAATCTTCTCAGTCGATCCAATCCCTGGTTGATGTTTCTACTAGGTATATTTAAGTCGTCCAAGTACGATATTACTTCACCTGAAGGCATTTGGTTAACGAGTTCCATAATAACCTTTTGAAATTCGTACGGTGCGTTAACTAAACCGAATGGCATAACATTGTATTCGAATTGCCCATCGTTGGTAATAAAGGCAGTATATTTCTTGCTTTCTTCCTCTATTGCAATCTGGTGGTATCCTGACATCAGGTCAAGCGTTGTAAAGTACTGGTTTCCAGAAAGCATGGATAGTTGATCCTCAACAACCGGCATTAAAAATGGCTTCTTAATGGTAATTGCATTCAGTTGACGATAATCGACGCAGAGCCTATCCTCTCCATTTTGTTTTTTAACGAGAACTATTGGGAAGGCGTATGGTGATTGGTTTTTCCTTATAATCTTATTTTCAAGTAGTTTCGAGGTAATATCACGCACAGCTTCTCGTTTTGCAAATGGTATTATATACGGCCTGCGATTGATTAAGAGAGAGCTAGTCAATTCAATCTTCATTTCGGTTGACGTGCATTTTCCCAGCTCGGAGATATCTTCTGAGAAACAATCTGAAAATTCGGAAAGTATGTCATAAAGTTTTTCCCTGTCCTCCGTTTCTAACTTTGTTCCAATATTTATATTACTAAATTTGTTGTTTTCAATGATGCAAACTCCCGATTCAATGACATCACGCTTCTCCTTTTGGCATAATATATCGGCTCCCAACAGGATACACTCTGTTAGTAAATGATCGTCTACTATATATAGGTCGGTTTTATTCCGCTCATAGTCCACTTCAATTTCGACAGATATTTTCTGAGTGCAATGATACAGTCCTACACCGAACCCTTTGAAGATGATTTCCGGACACGCAATATATTTCACTGGCAAAGATTCAACGCACGATTTCCTTATAAGCGATTGCTCACTACCTGGGTCAATGAAGCACAAGAGTTCGTGGCCACGAACTGTTATTTGTTTTGTAATTGTGTTTTTATTTTTATTCGTTTGTATTTGATGAATACTTTCGTCTTGTTTCCGCTGTTGCTTTTTGACAGACGTGTCAGTACAATTGTCGGTTGTATGATTTGTCCTTAAGCATTTCTGGCAACGCATCCTGCGTTGGGGCTTCGGGCAGTTAATTGATACGTGTCCCCTTTCAAAGCAATTATAGCAAAGTATACGGTCACTATCTCTCGCGGAAATTGTTCTGGTTTCGTTTGATTTCAAATTTTGATTATCTGGTCTCAAATCCGATGATCTTTGTGAGAATCCGAAACTTTTAATAGTGATGCTATTATTTTCGTATCGTAACATGGCCGCTAACAAATCGTTTGTGGTCTGAAATTCTATCGCAGCGATTGAACTCTGTAATGCAGAATTCCTAACCCCATTTCGTATGTATTGTATTATGGCTAATTCGCTTACTCCTCCTTTTCGTCCCAGGAAACACATACGATAATGATAATACTCCTACTCAATTCTGTGTGTACTTCCGCTTCATGTTTTTAGATGGAAATTCTAACGTAAGTGCACTAGCAAACTCTATCCATGTTCCGAATATATGGATGAGGATATCGTTCCACAGTTTTGCTGTCCCTCTGAGGCGAGCTAGTACTGCAAATATCAACGTACGTTCGTCCCATTGGTAAACCTCAAGAAATTTATCTATTCTATTAACAAACTGAAACGCAGAAAGTGATTTAGATGTAGGATCAAACACTGGTAGTATCTCCATAATTTCGCGTACATGTTGAAATGAATAATTTGTGGTAGGAAATCCGATAGTAGGATGTTTGGCAAGTGGATCTGCGATTTGAGTCTGTGTCGGTGATGTACCGTCCGCACTATGGAACGTGTCTATAACATCTTTCACGTTTGTAATTTGAGGAACAAGAATATTATTGACAGAATTATTTTCAATTTGTGTTGCTGTAGACGTGACAGCACTAGTCATGAACGAAACAGTTGCTGTAGCCGGCGTGAAGGCAGCAGCTGTCGCATCTAGTTGTTGCTACTGTGTTGAAGTTTCTGATATTATTTTGGTTAACCTTTCAATTTCGTCCTTTAAATTGCTAATTTCTATTTGAGTTTTAACGTCAGCACTTACCTCGTTGTCAATGTTTATTTCGTCGTTGTCTAACTGTTCCAGTAGGCGAGCTCGTAGTTCCGCTTTCGTTCCTGATGTCTGCATTCCTTTTTCTCGTAACTGTTCCCTTAGTTGAACACCATTCAGCTGATCAAGTTTCACAAAAACCATCGCGAATAAATTTTAATTTTATTTTTAAATGAAATATCAGTTGTCCCATAAAGTACACACGCAATATTAAACACCGTTTATATATGAAAGATCGTATGTTGCACAAATTTTCCAAAAACGTTGGGTATATATCTGAATACAACGTCTCGTATATAAAAAGAAATATGACAGCGGTAATTTTCCGATGAAAAATGAAGTCCGCACTTCATTGTTTATTTACGAACGCTTGTATAACGTTATCGAACATTCAAAATTTATCGATATCGGCGCAATAATCGAGTCTGCGAATATCACCACTTGTGGTTGTCGGTAATCGAGATTGTGTGTCGATATCGATATTTAATATAGTAACACAACTAAACGAATGTATATAACACACACACGTCCCGCTTACACTGGGTATAGGTATATGTGTCTGTATAGGGAGATTTACAATTTTTCTCACGATTTTTCCACTTTTACAATTTTTCTCACGCTTATCCCACTTCTGAAACTGTCAGGAATGGATCTGGGCTGCGGGAAAGCAAATGAGAAATGCGAGAAAAGTTAACAAAAAAAAAATACTTTATTTAATGTTTTAGTTCGACTAAACACGGCGGCGATTCTTAATCAACTATGGCGGCGGCAGTTCTCCTTCTTTATTTCTTCTTCTTCTTGTCAATATAGCGGCAGCGGTCGATGAATATTAAAACGTTTGTTCACGGCGGTGTTGCGGTTTCAATTGTATATTTGTATATCAGCGGTTATTTACACACGCGTATGCGTGACAATAGTATATTTATTTCCGTCCTGATGATAGTTTGAGAACTCGTTCACTTATGTAGGTAGCTGACATTTTGCGCACGGGCTTTTCTTTTTTAAAAACGTAAATTTAATTAATTTTTCCCGCGGACGGGAATCGAACCTACACTTGTTAGAATCGGTCAATGATGGAGAAAGAAGAATTTTGAGAAGATTTTTTTTTTTACGATTCTAAATCAAATTTATAAATACAAGAAGAAAAAACAACCGCCTCGTCCGGGGTTTGAAACCGGGACCTTCCGCTTGCCGGGCGACTGCTCTTACCACTGAGCTAACGAGACAGATGATTTTCCCTCTTGCATTTACCAAATTTGTAACTACTAATTTTGTAATTACTAAGCCACGTTTGCTTTCAGCTGGCATTAACCAGTAACGATGAACGCGCACAAATAAATTGTTAATTCAATTTTTATTAATTTTTCCCGCGGACGGGAATCGAACCTACACATGTTAGAATCGGTCAATGATGGAGAAAGAAGAATTTTAAGAACATTTATTTTTAACGATTCTAAATCAAATTTATAAATACAAGAAGAAAAAACAACCGCCTCGTAAATTTAAGTTCGAAAATGGCACAACTAGGGTAATTCCTTCGCTGCCATTCAAAAATTTCGTTTTTATACCTAGATGAAATCATTCGATATACTCAGTTTGTCATTCCGTTTATAACACCTAGAAATAATGATGGTAGATGACACCCATGCTTAATATTAAAAGTTTTTTCGATTTTTGCTTGTTCGTCCGTCCGCCTGACCATCCGTCTATCCGTCTGTCCGTCTTCACGATGACTCAAGAGCGCGTGTTCTTAGAGAGCTGAAATTTTGCAGATGGGCTTTAAAAAAAAGTAAAATTATGTTCGAAAATGGGACAAATCGGGTAACTCCTTCGGAGGGTTGCCATACAATACCTGTACACAGGTTTTCATAAAAGTAGTAAATATAATTTCAAAAATAAGCTAAGTCGGGCGACCCCTTCTTAGTGTTGTCATATAAAAATTTGGGATTTTTACGTATATTATGAAAACGAGCAGAACTAGATGTTTCTATTGTACTGAGAAGTTCTTCAGAATACAGAGGCCTAATTTGGTTATAATCATTTTTACTGTCCGACGAACCGTTCTAATAATATATGCGAAAAACCACTTTAACCAACAAACTTACATTGATTGGTGACCATACGAAATTACATACGGGCATTCATCTAATCTAGACCCTAGGATATCAAAAGAATTGGTCTTAGACCAATTCTAACTTTTTTACTTGTTGAAGTAGTGGTACTTTTGTTGTTAGAAAATGGCAGTGAGTCAAAGATGACAGGATTTCTTTGCAATGTTAATTTTAATTTATAGTTTTGGACTACCTACAAGAAGTGTAATATGAATAAATTGGTAAACTGAAGTCTAAATAAATTTATAATATAACTTGAGGTGCTTGAGTCTAAACGACATGTGATCTCCATCTTAATATTTTGTATTTTGTAATTCATAACCTTAGTACTAAAACATACTAGGCGTAAATTGAAGAAATTGAAGAACTGATTTAAGTTTTGATGTAATGGACTGTTCATGTTTCAAGTTGATGTACATACACGTTTAAAAAAAAAATATATATATATATATTTTTGTTTTTGTGTTTTACCTATAAATATTCACTCATACCTTCAATACTCTAGCTCTTAGCATTTACCTATAAACTTTGTATACCAGCTCTGTCCTTTCTAATGCTTTTCAATACTTTTGTTCTGCTAATTTTAATATGTTTAATCTCTAACTTGTATGTGTTGGTAATAAGCAGAATCTGTCACTTTTCGATTTGTTCACCATTATTTGGCGTGGCTGTGGCCGGGGCCTTTAATAAATTTATGCATAACTATCAGTTTACATGAATACTTGACGTATACTTGAAGTATGCTTGAAGTAATTGAAATATCATGAAAACGCTCATTCAACGCGTCAATTTCAACTTAAGTAATTGGAAAATTAAACTCAAGAAAAATTTAAGTCAAGCAATTGGAATTAATTCAATCAACCGCACTACCTGAGCTTCAAGTTGATTTCAAGTCAAGTACTCAAATATTCATGTAAACGTACTGTATGACCTGTATGACTCGGTGTGTTTACATGACTTGATGCAATGGATAGAAGAGGCAACAGCGGAGAAAATAGATAGAAATACAAATTTTACTGAGTGGACCTAGAAGAACTTATGTGCTGATATTGGTTTTTATTCAAGAAAATCGTTTTATTTTGGATTATATAGAAAATATAGCCTTCGCACACGAAGCTACTCAGTTGTGACAGACTGGTTGGTAATCGAATTTGCAACCTGGTTAGTAATTCGCACACGTAGCTACATACATAAATGATGGAACTTAATCACTTTGCTTCAGTAATATGCAAACGCAGTCTCAAGTTAGACAAATATGGACTTGGGGCGAGGGGAGGCAATCATATTATTATTTACAAAAGCGTTAAATAACCATGTATGTATTTAAATGTTATCGCAGCGGTTCTAATAAATTATCTATACCTACCCTTCTCGATAGCTTCAGGAGCTAGTTTTTGCAGAAAGTAGGCAACTGCAACAGTGAACTGCGCAGACTGTGTGAAGAGGAAGATGAAGCCACGAAACATATCATATGTCTGTGTCCCGCGAGTTATGTCAGCAAATATTAAAATCCCACATAACCCCATTAATAAAATCATTAAGTCAAACTCACCTGTTATGAAACGTGAACAGAGATCGCATTTCATTTCTTATCATAATTGAGAAACTAAAAATTCCGGAATTGCCACAGATTGTTTTCTGTAATGAAGAACAAAAATGATAATGTCAGCAAAATTGCAATGAACAGTATAATGAAATTAAATTTTCTAAGAAAATATTTTTCTTAATTCCAACTAGTCTTAAGAACTCCGCCGAAGCGTATAAACGTAATAAATCTTTTTTAACGTAATAAATATTTTATTTTAGATCTTTAAAGATTTGGTTTTTTTTCTTGAATATTCCTACCTAAAATATATTTAGCGTTTGTAACTTTAAGCATGAAAACCATTGGAGAAACATCTCTCCAAATAAGGCTTGTAAGCTAACCCCAAGGGCAATAATCGAGCTCGTAAAAGTGATAGATTTAATTTAACCACCGGATCAACTCTGATCGCAGTGTCCGCAGGGTCTTAGTGCACTAGTCTGCCCTGCTCTTAACCTTAAGCTTAAGCACCCACGATCGAGGACGTGAGAGTAGGCATGAATTGCAGTTTTTAGTTCCTTGATTTCAAATTAAAATAAAAGCAATTAAAGAAATTATTATAGTCAAGTCCCAACTTGAATATTATATACTCTATTTCAATCAAAGCTGTAAACAAATTTTTAAAATTTCCGTTTTCTTGAAAACAAAGGCAATGATAAATGGTTTTCAGAATGTAGAGAGATACTCAAGACTGTTCTAATGTACTGGGTAAGTTGCCTAGTAATAACGGCATTTGAGCTCTGTAAATTTCATAGAATTTGCAAAATATGAAAATGAAAAAGCTCAAATTTAAACTGTTATAAATTTGTATACGAAACAGACATCATATTATTCGTCGCCTTCATGAAACTGAGAAATTAATCTTTTGAGATGTAGCAATGAGTACGTTTAGACCGCAGCTATTTAGGACTAGTTTTACGTAAGTCGAATTACGTAGTACTAATCCTGCTGCTGTTTAGTCCGCCCGTATTAAAGCTTTGACAGTTGTCAAAATTGTCAGATCTGCCTGCTATTTCAGGAGAAAAATGAAAAATAATATATTGAGTTTGTTTGTACACCGCATGCACAAGAAAATGGAGCATAGAAGAAAATTTGAAATCAGAATGAGGAAATACTGCTATTTATATTACTAAATACCCGAGATAAAACATGCAAATTTCCAGGCTAATGGCAAAACATTATAAGATAATCTGCAACAATTATTTATTAATTATGTATAAGGGCGTCACTATTTACAAACAGCCTCGCATTACCTTATGTGACGTTATGTCTCCATTTAATACTAATTTTTGTAGGTCAGTACCGCATCAGAAACCGAATTAAAGTAGGACTAGTTTTTCGTAATACGGCATATTTAGGCCACTTAATATTAGTACTACGTAAGTCGAACTACGTAAAACTAGTTCTAAATGGTCCGGTCTAAACGGGCTCATTGTTAGGAGTTAATGTTTTTCCAGTATTTGAACTTATTCTTGAAAACGAAAATTTTATAAATTGGTAATATAGGTAAGATTTTTTACAGAATAACAGAATATAGATTTGATTTTCCTGACTTACATATGAGCACGGCAGATCAAAATAGCCTAAAAAGCCGATTCGCGATTATGGTATGACGTTGATAAAAGTAGTATAGCTATGGGGCTACCAGATCACTTTTTCCATACAAAAAGTGTCCGGAAAATTCCAACTATTTTGGTGGATCACTGTGGGTTCTGTGGAGGGGGGGAGGGGAGGGGATGGGGGGGTTGAAGTCGCTTTTGTACTGGAAATGTGACATCATCTTGAAGTTTTTTTTTAGGAGGATACTACAACAACCAATGTAGGTAGGTATGTTGACTTGGATATGTCCGTCTTCAGGCCGATACGTCACCGACCCTGAGGTCATTGTCCTTTGACCATTGACCTTTGCTTGACCCCTGACTCTGATGTCACTGACCTTCACACACACACACACACACACACACACACACACACACACACACACACACACACACACACACACACACACACACACACACACACACACACACACACACACACACACACACACACACACACACACACACACACACACACACACACACACACACACACACACACACACACACACACACACACACACACACACACACACACACACACACACACACACACACACACACACACACACACACACACACACACACACACACACACACACACACACACACACACACACACACACACACACACACACACACACACACACACACACACACACACAAACACACACACACACAAACACACACAAACACACACACACACACACACACACACACACACACACACACACACACACACACACACACACACACACACACACACACACACACTACGTCATACTAAAAGATTTTCTACCAGGCGATATTCAGTACCATGTTATTAAATTAACAACAACAACAACTAACGTAGGTAGATATGATGACCTAGGTATGAAATAGCCTAATTTTTGATCTTCAGGTGTAATGCTTCTAGTTTTATTCATTGCATAAACAATTCGTACAGCCGAATAATGTAAACAAATTCGCAGTCGAATAATGTGAACAAAATTCTCACAGAGCCGAGAAAGTAAGCAAATTTATGAAAGATTCTCAATAGCTGAAAAAAAACAACAACTGATATGTTGTCTTAGATGAGTAGTTATAATTGAAAATTTCTTTTGCTGAAAAAAAACAACTGCGAATTAAAAAGCCGAGAGTGATCATGATATCTAAAAATAGATCACGGCTGCTTGTAAGAAGTAGTGGAAATTAAAGCCTCGGTGGACAGGTGGCTGGTAATTTGATGCCGCCAAGTAAAGTAAACAATGGTTTTTGTATCTAGGAGTGTGTATTGAAAAGTCATTAGTTGTATGAAAAATTGTTTTTTATTTATTCGCATCATTACATCTTAAATTATAAACTTTTTCTCTGTGCTTCATATCCAAAATTGACAACAATATATCTGAAGTTCTATTAATCCTATCTTGGAAGCGAAAGCGATCCAGAGCATATATCTCCCCCATGATCCTTTTCTGGGTTCATAATCAATCATATAAACTTGCGGAGCAGCAGTACTAAACTTGACCTTCATTATCACGACTAATTAAAACAACTATTTTCACATTATTCCCTTTTTATTATTCAATCTGATGTAATTCATATTACTAATAATTCAAGCCTAGGCTACTTTTGTAGGCATGCTTTAGTGAATACCGTACTTTGAAACCATCTCGCTCTCTCAAAACATCTTTCTCTCTCTAGCACACAAGTTTGAGGTGGACTTGATCATATACATGCCAGCTTGGAGCTTGGTTGTCTGCTTTATATATGGTTGCCTGGAATTATCAGGCTTGTTGTTCAACGGGACTATTAGCGGCGGGGTGAGGTCGCTTTACTGATCTAACTACTATTCATACCGAAATGTGGTGTTTTGATAATCCTAAGCGTACTTTCTTATCTTCCGAACCAAAATAAATTGTTTATACATTTCTTACCAAAATTATTATATATATATGTTGGCTTTAGGTTAAGAGTGGGTTAAATTAAAAGCTTTGATGATAGAAGATAGGGCTATGATATTAAGTAATGGAAGTTGTATGGGAGCAGTAAAAGAATAATTTTTGGTTGTCAGGTGTAATGACATGACTTAGCAGGTAATTTGATATTAACTTTTGCCAAGATCGTGGCGATAGAGATTGGGTTAAGTTTTGTAGTCCTCGAACTTTATTTTATGGGTGGTGGGTGTGCATAATATAGTAGGAAGCTTTAGTGAATACCATTCTTTTCAACCATGTGACTCTATCAAAACATCTGTGTCACTGTAACATTAATCTGTGTTCATACTTGAGGTGTTTATGAAAGCTTGAAATTATCTTATTGATATTGGTCAATGAGGAATTCCACAGGTTTTGTTTACAATTCGTTATATTTTTTCAGGTCTGGGATTAACAAACATTTTGAGAATAAATTAAGTTTGGTGATGCTTGAAGTTTGCCTTATGTGCGGTGGGTGCGCATAATCTAGTAGGAAGTTTTAGTGAATACCATACCTTTCAACCATCTAGCTCTAACACACAACATCTGCCTCGCTCTAACATACATGCTTGAGGTATACAGGGTGTTTCCCCTTAGGAGGTCCATAGAGCAGGAGGTGATAGTACTCACCTAGACGAACCAAAAATTGTATGGCAGGCGGGCGGCAATATCAACCGTTTAGGAGTTACAGGGTGATTCATAAAAAAGCTAGGTTTTCACAAAACACCCTGTATTTTAAAAACTACAGGGCGTATGGTCACAGTTAAGAGCTCACTGTATGCAGAACTTCATGGCCTTTCCAACGACAGCTCAACCAGCCCCATACCCCTCTCCGCTCAGAAGTTACGAAGGTCTAAACTAAAAATTTCGGATTTTCTTTCCTTTTTTTTTACTTTGACCTCTATTATTTTTGCAACAAGGTCGTTAACATAACTTTTTTTTATAAAAACTGTAAACTGCAGACTCTCCTCTTTAATGTGACCTATTACACCCAATGTGCTATCTGAAGCCCCTTTAAGAGTTATTAGCTCTAAACCTATTCTCAAACCTATTTTCAAACCTATTCTCAACGATAATTTGTTCCCTTAGCACGTCATTTTAAAAAACACATAGGATGTAATAGGTCAACTTAAAGAGGAGAGTCTGCAGTTTACAGTTTTTATAAAAAAAAGTTATGTTAACGACCTTGTTGCAAAAATAATAGAGGTCAAAGTAAAAAAAAAGGAAAGAAAATCCGAAATTTTTAGTTTAGACCATCGTAACTTCTGAGGGGAGAGGGTATGTGGCTGGTTGAGCTGTCGTTGGAAAGGCCATGAAGTGAGCCCTTAACTGTGACCATACGCCCTGTAGTTTTTAAAATACAGGGTGTTTTGTGAAAACCTAGCTTTTTTTATGAATCACCCTGTAACTCCTAAACGGTTGATATTGCCCCCCCCCCCCCTGCCATTCAATTTTTGGTTCGTCTAGGTGAGTACTATCACCTCCCGCTCTATGGACCTCCTAAGGGGAAATACCCTGTATATGATCGCTTATATGCCAGCTTGGAGCTGTGTGTTTTCAGTTGTTTGATTTATATGCTATGGCTGCCTGGAATTATCATGCTTGTATTGGGCTGATCTGTATATTTGGTGGATGAGAGCTTTAACGACAATATGCAATCGTTTACTTGCCAGCTTGGAGCTTGTTGTTATCAGTTGTTTGCTTTATATGCTCTGGCTGTCAGGGGTCATAATGTGTTTAGCTGGGCTGGGTGAATATATATCTGAAAATAGATCACGTGAAACTGCTGCGATATTGGAGTACTTTCTTATCAGGTTGAGAGGGGGTTAAATTTAAAGCTTTGATGAAAGAATGCGATGTTCTAGATGGCAACAAAATGAAAGTTTATAAGAATTTGGTAACAGTATGTTCTATAAAAAAAAATCTAATTAGCAGAAGAAAATTGTATAAGAATCTGGTAACAGTATGTTCCATACAAAATCTAACAGGCAGAAGAAATTTTATAAAAAATCTGGGTGTCTCTATTGAACCACAGGAGACTTGATTTTTCACAGGTTTCCCTGGTAATCACTCTTTTTAGAATTTCGAATGGGATCCTCAAAATAAATGATAGTAGTGCAGAGTTATCCATTTGAGAACCTTTTTTCACATAGCTCATCAGCTGCTTCATTACTCCAGATATCCATATGTCCAGGAACCTAGAATAGGATGACCTTATACTGTATGGATATAGGCTATAGCTTTACCCAAAACGAATTGCATGAGAATTTGGTTAGTGGTTAGTGTCTTCTTAAATGTGAGACTGTTGAGATGAATATTGAGGAGCTTATAAGAGAATATAATAACATTTTTCTCGATGAACAAATTTAAGAATGCTATATCTTTTTAATATTATATTAAAATATTGAGAAAGTCGAGTCAAAATCTTATGAGCACCTTGTAAGCTGGGCTTGGGCAAGAGATGATGCAACGGATGGATCAGTATGAGTTTGTGGCCGAAAATATAAACAAATTTGATACAAGTGATTACCCAGAAGATAATCAATTCAATTTACCGCTCATGAATAAAAACATTCCTGGTCTAATGAAGGATGAGCTGAATGGGAAAATCATGAGCGAATTTCTTGTCTTGCGCTCGAAAATGTACAGTCTGCATATAAACGATGGTAAAACTGTAAAGAAAGCAAAAGGAGTAAAGGCTAATGTAGTCCAGAGGCATATCAATTTCGAAGACTATGTCGAATGTTTGAATAACAAGCAAGTATTAACTGCTAATCAGAACTCCATACGATTGCATAACCATAATGTCTACACGATCAACCAAAAGAAGATTGCATTGAGTCCATATGATAACAAGCGGTATATTATGAGTGGGACAACGGATACTCTACCATGGGGACATTACTCTATTCTATGGTATTCTTTTTATTCAATTTCCCTACTAAGTCCAGAGCTCCCGAATAATATTTGCCCACTAAAGCGAGCTCCTAATCGGGAGGTTGAGCGTTTTACCCAGAATGATAGGGTGGCTTGAGAAAAAACATTTACACGTGGGCTCGACCTTGACCCCGACATCACGTTTGAAACCGGAAGGGCGTCAGGTCCTTGGCCGTCATCCGGAAGTGTGTCTTGGAGGCTACAACCTTGGTTCCCTATAATCAAGCACGTCACAGGGGATTCCATATTGCTTTTCAAAATAGGTCTGATAACTGCTTAACAGCTTCTCGTCAGTTAACAGCTCTTATAACTGCTTAACAACTTTTCAACCAGCTCTGATAACAGCTTAACAGCTTTTTAAACAGGTCTGATAACAGCTTAACAGCTTTTCAAATAGGTCTGATAACAGCTTAACAGCTTTTAAACAGGTCTGAAAACAGCTTAACAGCTTTTTAAACAGGTCTGATAACAGCTTAACAGCTTTTTAAACAGGTCTGATAACAGCTTAACAGCTTTTTAAACAGGTCTGATAACAGCTTAACAGCTTTTTAAACAGGTCTGATAACAGCTTAACAGCTTTTTAAACAGGTCTGATAACAGCTTAACAGCTTTTGAAACAGGTCTGATAACAGCTAACAGCTGTTCAAACAGGTCTGATAACAGCTTAACAGCTTTTTAAACAGGTCTGATAACAGCTTAACAGCTTTTCAAACAGGTCTGATAACAGCTTAACAGCTTTTTAAACAGGTCTGATAACAGCTTAACAGCTTTTAAACAGGTCTGATAACAGCTTAACAGCTTTTTAAATAGGTCTGGTAACTGCTTAACAGCTTTTAAAACAGACCAGATAATAGATAAACAGCTTTTCAAACTGGTCTGATCGACAGACGTAATCCTCATCATCATCCAAGTCGGAGTTTCCTGCGACGTGCTTGATTATAGGGAATCAAGGTTGTAGACTCCAAGACACACTTCCGGATGACGGCCAAAGACCTGACGCCCTTCCGGTTTCAAAGGTGATGTCGGGGTCAAGGTCGAGCCCACGTGTAAATGTTTTTTCTCAAGCCACCCTAGCATTCTGGGTAAAACGCTCAACCTCCCGATTAGGAGCTCGCTTTAGTGGGCAAATATTATTCGGGAGCTCTGGACTTAGTAGGGAAATTGAATAAAAAGAATACCATAGAATAGAGTAATGTCCCCATGGTAGAGTATCCGTTGTCCCACTCATAATATACCGCTTGTTATCATATGGACTCAATGCAATCTTCTTTTGGTTGATCGTGTAGACATTATGGTTATGCAATCGTATGGAGTTCTGATTAGCAGTTAATACTTGCTTGTTATTCAAACATTCGACATAGTCTTCGAAATTGATATGCCTCTGGACTACATTAGCCTTTACTCCTTTTGCTTTCTTTACAGTTTTACCATCGTTTATATGCAGACTGCACATTTTCGAGCGCAAGACAAGAAATTCGCTCATGATTTTCCCATTCAGCTCATCCTTCATTAGACCAGGAATGTTTTTATTCATGAGCGGTAAATTGAATTGATTATCTTCTGGGTAATCACTTGTATCAAATTTGTTTATATTTTCGGCCACAAACTCATACTGATCCATCCGTTGCATCATCTCTTGCCCAAGCCCAGCTTACAGGGTGCTCATAAGATTTTGACTCGACTTTCTCAATATTTTAATATAATATTAAAAAGATATAGCATTCTTGAATTTGTTCATCGAGAAAAATGTTCTTATATTCTCTTATAAGCTCCTCAATATTCATCTCAACAGTCTCACATTTAAGAAGACACTAACCACTAACCACATTCTCATGCAATTCGTTTTCGGTAAAGCTATAGCCTATATCCATACAGTATAAGGTCATCCTATTCTAGGTTCCTGGACATATGGATATCTGGAGTAATGAAGCAGCTGATGAGCTATGTGAAAAAAGGTTCTCAAATGGATAACTCTGCACTACTATCATTTATTTTGAGGATCCCATTCGAAATTCTAAAAAGAGTGATTACCAGGGAAACCTGTGAAAAATTAAGTCTCCTGTGGTTCAATAGAGACACCCAGATTTTTTATAAAATTTCTTCTGCCTGTTAGATTTTGTATGGAACATACTCTTACCAGATTCTTATACAATTTTCTTCTGCTAATTAGATTTTTTTTTTATAGAACATACTGTTACCAAATTCTTATAAACTTTCATTTTGTTGCCATCTAGAACATCGCATTCTTTCATCAAAGCTTTAAATTTAACCCCCTCTCAACCTGATAAGAAAGTACTCCAATATCGCAGCAGTTTCACGTGATCTATTTTCAGATATATATTCACCCAGCCCAGCTAAACACATTATGACCCCTGACAGCCAGAGCATATAAAGCAAACAACTGATAACAACAAGCTCCAAGCTGGCAAGTAAACGATTGCATATTGTCGTTAAAGCTCTCATCCACCAAATATACAGACCAGCCCAACACAAGCATAATAATTCCAGGCAGCCATAGCATATAAATCAAACAACTGATAACACACAGCTCCAAGCTGGCATATAAGCGATCATATATACCTCAAGCATGTATGTTAGAGCGAGGAAGATGTTGTGTGTTAGAGCGAGATGGTTGAAAGGTATGGTATTCACTAAAACTTCCTACTAGATTATGCGCACCCACCGGACATAAAGTAAACTTCAAGCATCACCAAACTTAATTTATTCTCAAAATATTTGTTAATCCCAGACCTGAAAAAATATAACGAATTGTAAACAAAACCTGTGGAATTCCTCATTGACCAATATCAATAAGATAATTTCAAGCTATCATAACCACCTCAAGTATGAACACAGATTAATGTTACAGTGACACAGATGTTTTGATAGAGTCACATGGTTGAAAAGAATGGTATTCACTAAAGCTTCCTACTATATTATGCACACCCACCACCCATAAAATAAAGTTCGAGGACTACAAAACTTAACCCAATCTCTATCGCCACGATCTTGGCAAAAGTTAATATCAAATTACCTGCTAAGTCATGTCATTACACCTGACAACCAAAAATTATTCTTTTACTGCTCCCATACAACTTCCATTACTTAATATCATAGCCCTATCTTCTATCATCAAAGCTTTTAATTTAACCCACTCTTAACCTAAAGCCAACATATATATATAATAATTTTGGTAAGAAATGTATAAACAATTTATTTTGGTTCGGAAGATAAGAAAGTACGCTTAGGATTATCAAAACACCACATTTCGGTATGAATAGTAGTTAGATCAGTAAAGCGACCTCACCCCGCCGCTAATAGTCCCGTTGAACAACAAGCCTGATAATTCCAGGCAACCATATATAAAGCAGACAACCAAGCTCCAAGCTGGCATGTATATGATCAAGTCCACCTCAAACTTGTGTGCTAGAGAGAGAAAGATGTTTTGAGAGAGCGAGATGGTTTCAAAGTACGGTATTCACTAAAGCATGCCTACAAAAGTAGCCTAGGCTTGAATTATTAGTAATATGAATTACATCAGATTGAATAATAAAAAGGGAATAATGTGAAAATAGTTGTTTTAATTAGTCGTGATAATGAAGGTCAAGTTTAGTACTGCTGCTCCGCAAGTTTATATGATTGATTATGAACCCAGAAAAGGATCATGGGGGAGATATATGCTCTGGATCGCTTTCGCTTCCAAGATAGGATTAATAGAACTTCAGATATATTGTTGTCAATTTTGGATATGAAGCACAGAGAAAAAGTTTATAATTTAAGATGTAATGATGCGAATAAATAAAAAACAATTTTTCATACAACTAATGACTTTTCAATACACACTCCTAGATACAAAAACCATTGTTTACTTTACTTGGCGGCATCAAATTACCAGCCACCTGTCCACCGAGGCTTTAATTTCCACTACTTCTTACAAGCAGCCGTGATCTATTTTTAGATATCATGATCACTCTCGGCTTTTTAATTCGCAGTTGTTTTTTTTTCAGCAAAAGAAATTTTCAATTATAACTACTCATCTAAGACAACATATCAGTTGTTGTTTTTTTTCAGCTATTGAGAATCTTTCATAAATTTGTTTACTTTCTCGGCTCTGTGAGAATTTTGTTCACATTATTCGACTGCGAATTTGTTTACATTATTCGGCTGTACGAATTGTTTATGCAATGAATAAAACTAGAAGCATTACACCTGAAGATCAAAAATTAGGCTATTTCATACCTAGGTCATCATATCTACCTACGTTAGTTGTTGTTGTTGTTAATTTAATAACATGGTACTGAATATCGCCTGGTAGAAAATCTTTTAGTATGACGTAGTGTGTGTGTGTGTGTGTGTGTGTGGGTGGGTGTGTGTGTGAAGGTCAATGACATCAGATTTAGGGGTCAAGGGTCAAAGGTCAAAGGTCAAGGGTCAAAGGTCAATGACCTCAGGGTCGGTGACGTATCGGCCTGAAGACGGACATATCCAAGTCAACATACGTACCTACATTGGTTGTTGTAGTATCCTCCTAAAAGAAAACTTCAAGATGATGTCACATTTCCAGTACAAAAGCGACTTCAGCCCCCCCCCCCCCCCTCCACAGAACCCACAGTGATCCACCAAAATAGTTGGAATTTTCCGGACACTTTTTGTATGGAAAAAGTGATCTGGTAGCCCCATAGCTATACTACTGATAAATAAATTCTAAATAAGCTAAATTAAAATACTGTACGATTTTGCCATCAATATCATATTTCAAGCCAGCTCCTCTTTGAAGTAAAATTCCGCTATACAACTTGAACATATTTACCTGCCAACACCAAAGTACTTCCTAACCGACCTACCTACATGAAATTGAAGGAAGCACAAATAAATCCACCTCCAGTTGAAACAAATACAGCGTTCATCTATCATAACAAAATACTATTCATATGAATAAAATCAACCTCCTAATATATGCTACCGGTATAGCAGTATTTGTAGGTCCCATAGAAACATTTTTTTAATTGCATCCCTTAGGCTTATAACCATTTCTTGAGTGTAGCTACACTATAAGCGGCGAACGAGCAACAGAGATGTGTGACGTTATAGGTAGATTTCTGACGAGTTCGAACGCCATACATTTTGTTGGATGTTGTTCGATTGTTGATGGAAGCAAAAATAAATACACCACCATCAGGTAGTGGTGTCGGTCGTGATATCATAGACAGAGCCCAGATGTGTTCGAATGCTATACTTTTCGTTGCATGTTGTTTGATTGTTTTGTTCAGATGGAGGTGATTTTATAATTGCTTCTCTTTGATAGTTTACAGAGAAGGAAAAAAAAGGCTTTAAGGAAAAATTTGAAGAATTTTTTGTAATAAGTAAGTGTGTCCTATAAAAGTTCTGGAGAAGAACTCTCATAGGTTTTTTGTGGTTTTTGAACCACTTTCTGTGGGAGGGAAGGAGGGAGACCATCTTCTTCTTCAAATGGGGCAGAGCACAGCAGTACCCTTACTTATAATACAAATGATACTACTTGCCCCATCGGGCCCAGCAACCATCAGAGCTATTCGGCGCTATGATTTCTGGATATTGTCAGAACCACATCTATCTGAAAATGACAAGACAATTGACAATCAAAAGAACTGTCGGTGGCGCTTGCCAGAGTTGTCAACAGTGTTGCCATATATTAGGAGACTTAGAGCAGTATAACTTATGGATAAAATTTAAACACACACACTACGTCATACTAACAGACTTTCTACCAGGCGATATTCAGTATTGCACCATGTTATGAAATTTGCGACAACAACAAGAACTAATGTAGGTAGATATGTTGATTTTAGAGCAGTAATGGAAATGAGTAAATCTCTAATTTTTAGTCTTCAGGTGTAGCGCTTCTAATTTGATTCTTTCCACAAACTAATTCGCTCTAAGTCTCCGTATATATGGCAACACTGACAGCCTGGACAAGCACGACAGGCACTGACATTTTGATTGTCAATTGCCTTCTCATTTTCAGATGGGGGTGGTCATGACAATATCCAGAAATCATATGGGTGGCGCCACCGACCGCCGGAAACATGGTTGTTGGGTCCGATGGGTCAAGTCGTATGCTTTGTGTAAGACGACAATGTAAGTAAATGTAGTTTTAGTTCTCGTTAAACGTTCCTTTCCCTTATATATATATATAAAAAAAGGAACGAGATCATAAATCCCTGATGCTACGTTCCTTTCCTCGTTCAGAATGAATTTTTTCAATCCATGTCGTTCTTTTTCTCGGGCCGAACGATTTAGTTCCAATCTGTCATCGCTGTTTTCGGACTCCGAATCGTTCTGAATGCACCTGAGTTTTTCTCGGACTCAGGCAGAATGATTTTAATTTGTATTCGTGAATGTGTTGTTTACAATTTGGACGGGGTGATAATAGTTCAAATTAAGTTGCCTTTGATGGAAAATGGCTTAATTTTTCATAAACAAAATTTTTTACGAATTTATACTTTGCTTTTATCAAATGAAAGAAATGTCAAACACATGAAATGTTTCTGTTTCGTTCCTTTTCTATGAGCACAGAATTTTAACATCGTTCTGTCGATTCATACAGATTCATTCAGAACGGGAAAAGGAACTCAGCATTAGATACAGTAGTAGCACGAATGTATTGACAAAATTGCTACCAGGGATTCTAGGAAGAAAACTCTTTTCTTTTTTAACCTTCATGACCCTGCACAGGTTGTAAAGTATTTTATTTGGGGTTGTGTAGCGAGATAATGTTTGGGCAAGAGAAACTAGTTTCAAGCTGTATGCCACTTTGAGATTTTAGTCATTCATTAATGAATAGTTGGTTCAAAAAGTTCGTGACCTAGAGTCTGAAAGTGAAATAATTAGTTTTGATAGTGTAGATTATATGTAAGAGTGAAATAAACTTTGATATATGAGTCATTAATTACGAATAAACTATTTTAAAATAGGTGAGTGTTTTAACCGAGTCTGTGGTGTGGAAATCCTAAATTGTGTAGATTCTTGATTATCTTTTACCATGTTTACATGCAGGGTTGAACCCTGGTTCAACTCGGGTTCAACTCCATGTATACGCGGCTCGAGTTGAAATTGGATCGACTCGACTCCTCGACTCGACCACGCTTGGCTGGCGTAGTCGAGTCGAAATGGTGTCCCATAAACGCGGACTGAGTAGTCGAGTTGGCAGCTTACAGTTGGTATTTATTTTATTCATTCTTTACTCGAAAGTTTTGTTATGTTGTGTATTTATTGTGAGTTTATTTTGTTTATTTACACAAAATTTATAACTTTTATATCTTCATCACAAAAAATACCATAAATAATAGTATGTTCAACTGTCACTTCAACTATAGTTGGACCCGTTCTCAACTCAATATCTCAACCCTGCGTGCTCAAAAACACGAGTCGAAAACTCAACTCAATCTCGACTCGATCTTTCAATTCTGCATGTAAACATGGTATATGAAGGCGGAAACAGCACGTTGTTGTTTATAGAAGTGATACTGCTAGTTAGATTTAATTTTCTGCAAATTCAAATAGAACTTTAATTAAGTGCAAGTGGTGGTTATTGTAATGATGTTTGATTTAAAAGGAGAGGCAGGGTGTGGTTTTTCCCTCTGTCTCTTACAGTGATTACAGGTAGTGGTTTTTACTCTATGTATTTAACGTATTCTGATCAGCTGAGGTTTACCGCTGACAGAATTAGTGAGAGCCATCTTTGCCAGTGTATTTTACTCCTGATCTAGTAATTTTTTTATATCGTGTTCATAAAGCGTTATCGCTTCTATAATCGTTTTAGTGTATGTACTTTAGTAATTCCACAATCCAGCTCACACGATGTTTTTTTAAAATTTATTGCAGAGCATCCGGGTTGGCTGATCGGCTGAGCATCCTTGGGAGCGCGCCTTGTTATGTGTGTGTGTGTGTGTGAATACATACTATGTACGACTATTATTTCCTTTAATTCCGTTCTTCCTATATTTGCCCCATTTGAGGAAGAAGAAGAAGATGGTCTCCCTTCTCTCCTACCCCAGAAAGTGGTCCAGAAACTCCAAAAAACCTATAAGCGTTCTGAAGCAGTCAAAACTGCTCCAGAACTCTTATAGAACAACTATTGTAGTAATTTTTTATTTCCTTTCATTTTTGTTTGTTTTAATTAAATTAAATCGAAAAACCTAACGGAATGCCATGCTTCCCTTGCCTCCAAAGACGATACGCCACGCCACTGATGAGCGAATTCATGAGTGCTGAGGAAACCGTTTTGTAACTGATAGCCTGAAGATCAGCATGTCGTGTCGAAAGTGACTAATCACAAACGCGTTGCAAATTGATTACCAAATTAGTAGCGTCGTGAGTGGACTTCTTTCCACATCGAGAACAAAGCAGCTGATAAGAATTCCCATTGTGATGCCAGGTAGCTGTTCGCTGCAGCTCTAAACCGGATCGGAGGGATGGAGACTTACAACGCCATATCTCCATCGACTTCAAATTTTAACACAATAATCTTGATATGTTGTACATTCGTATGACAAAATAAAAAAATAAAAAAAATAAACACGCAAAAAGTACTTCGAAGAAACTTCACCCAGAAAAATACTGCTCGTCTTAGGAAGTTTGGGATTGTTGGATGAACTATAAAGAGCGCGGTGCACAATAAACCAATAAATAGGCTCGACTATAATGCCCATAAAGTTAATTAAGTATGCCGAGCGCCCCCTTTAAATGAAACAGACGTTTCCAAAACTTAAAGTTATTTTGGGAACGTCTGTTTCATTTCAAGGGGGCGCTCGGCATACTTAATTAACTTTATGGGCATTATAGTCGAGCCTATTTATTGGTTTATTGTGACGCCGGTAAGGACTTTTCGCTAAGTTTAAATGTAAAATTTTCCGTAAGTAAAGTGCGTTAAGAGTCTCTCATTACTTACGTGTTTTATCCAATGATATTAATGAAACATGAATGAAATCTTATTTTATTATCAAAAAAGAATGTGAACAGAGGTGGTCCCTTAAGAGAAAAGTTTGGGAAGGAGCTAAGAAAGCAAGATATTCTTCAGATTATTCTTAGATTTTTTTTTATATAGGATATAAAAGGCACAAATCTTCAATTAAATCAACTTCCATCTGATATTTTTTTGCTTTTACCACTTTTTAAAATTGAAAACATTAAATTTCAAGATATAATAAACCTTGTGGAATGTCACGTCTGTTTAGGGTAAAAATGTAAAAAAATCGTAATTAAACCTCAGTCTTGTTGAAATTCGTAAAGTTCTTTATGGACATTTTGGGCCAGCCTAATGGCTGCACTGCTTAATACCCTAAATCTAAAGATATGAATTATCACGATTAATTAACGTTTCATAGCTCAAGTCAGATCTATTAAATCTAATTTTTAACAGCCACAGAAAAAGCAGACTAGACTGCAACATGGGGATCTTGATACGGTATCATTAGCAAGATACTAATTTTATTAATTTCCTCTGACTTTGATATAATTATTTCAATTATTTAAAAAATTGTTTCAAATAATATTCAAATTTAGCTTTATAGTTTGCTATATTTTTGCATGAAACTGAAAAAAAATATAAAAACAGAAATCCACTTGAAAATAATGTACAAGCAAGTTTTCCAATTGCTGGAACGAAATATCAATTGTCGATTACATTTAAAATTATATTCCTTCAATATGAATTTTTTATGCTGAAATTCCTACAAATAAAATTCATAAAATAGGCTATCTACATCCAAATAAAAATGCTAATGTTGAGTACCTACATATTAATTTAGAAATTTTGCTTGAATAACTTTATCCGCGGATTAATAAATCTTGAATTTTCTTAGAGGCTGATTACCTTTTATTTTTCCATTCGTTTCCGTTCATGCATAAACTTTCACTCCTATAATAAATTGTGGCAGGGATGCTATCATTCTATGCTTTCCCTACCCCTTTTTTGATTTCAATCATGATTGCGTGCTTCTGTAATACATAGGTACTCGCATTATGACGAAAATTAAACTGGGAATTTTGAGACTAATCAGTCTGTTCTCTACCTTTTAAGAGATAAAGAGATGAGAGGGAATGGGAAAAAAACAAACTCCAAAAGTATGTAATGCTAACATGAATTTAATTGATTTGTTTTATATAAACTACAAACATCATTAAAGTTAATATCACTTCGACGTGTTTCATTAATTATTGTTGCTCCTAAGCGGGAAGAAGCAGGACTTTGCTGGTGATGATGGGGATATGGTTGCTGTTGTAAACTGCCTACAATCGGCGAATAGTTGTTTGGTCCTAGAACTGTTGTCATAAATCCATTTGCTACTACGAAATTTCTGTAAAACAAAGATTAAATTTAGTTGAGATTGTTATAAATTACTAACATATATGTAAAGCATGATAATTTTATTAGTCATTCAATATATTTTAAATTCGGGAAAGGGTAAATAAGTAAGTGCACCTGTAATATTATTTTACTTTGAAATATAGGTAGTAGGTACTCTTATGCGATATGTGCAGTGCAGTAAATGCTAATTGAAAGAGAGTTTTGTTATTAAGGCAGCACAAAAAAAAAAAAAACAAAGCTGAATGAAGTTACCGTCGATCTTTTTATATTTACGGAAAGGGAAGAAAAATGAATGTTTTTTTTTCATCTCATAAATAGCTCGGCTGCAGTTTATAGGGGGGAAAAATGAAAACATTTTTGTTTTTGAAAAGTTTTGGATTTTATTGTTCAGTTTCTAGAAAGAGGTATTATCAAATTTATTTCAAATAACTTAAAAAAATCGATCAGCAACGGAATTATAAAGAGATTTTAAGCAGTTTAGAGAAGCGTCTGCTTCCATGCAACAGAGTTAGGGTCTATTTTTTAAATAATTGAATAAAATAAAAATTTTACCGTTATTTTTCATTTATTTAACGTACATCGAGCTTAGAAAATAAACCAGCAGACTTAGCAGTATAAAAAAAAATAAATGACGAAATTATATGCAAAGAAAGTTCGTTGCGTGTAAGAATAATACGCTTAGATTGCCATGTGACGAACTTTCTTCTCTGCAACAGAACGGATTACCTCACTATAGGCTGCTGATCTCTTCTGTGGTGGATCTTAAATAGTTCTTCACTCGTTTTAGCGCTGAAAACGATTCTTCTACCGAGCAACACATTTAGATAAATGTCCAAAAAGCCTTTTTCTACAGACCAAAATCCTTTTTTTACAGACAGTCTTTTTCCAAAGTCCAGTTTCAATTTCCTAAATAGAAGGCTTTCAAGTTCCATGAGCCCATGCGAATATCTTGAGATTCCAAGCTATGTAACTTCATGAGAAAGTTAAAGTTTATTCTGCAATCAACGTGTCGATAATTACGTTGAAAATGGTAACTCTGAATCCATCCCTGCCCGATAGTGCGACTTCGATCTCGTTTTATTTTACTTCAAAAATTTCCCTATTGTTAAATCTGCCCCTGTATGTAGGAGCAATAAAGTGAATTACATTTTTTTTAAATATCCGATGTCGTATGTCCTCCATGTATAACATTTCAGCCCCTGACGGGGGCCCCCTACAAGGCTAGGCCGCTAGACAACTGCCTAGTTTGCATAGACAGAAGTTCGCCGTTGCATCCATGCTAATTTTATGGGTGGTTTCAGTTTAAGATTTTTTGTCGTCGATCTATCATTTGCATTCGAACGCTCTCAACACCAACCATCCCCAAACGTTTTTTATTATGTAAAATCTATACATATTTTAGTGAATGAGTGGCAGTTGGTAGGTGCACGGAAGGGCTAAGAAATTTTTGAAATATCCTTTTATGTATATTGATTTTTATTAAACTGCAGTCATTTTCGCACTTTCAACTTCCAGATCCATTTCAGTTCCAGATCTATTTCCATTCCATAACCTGATCAAATCCAGATCAGTTTCTATAGATCTTTTCCTTTACTTTAAGGAATTACAATTTCTTGTAATCTCTGATTTTTTCCTTATTTATGTTATAAATGTTATTTTAACTAGGCACTTTTGAAACTTACTAAAAGAAAGCAAAATTAGAAGTATACTGGAGTACCTTTGCCAATCAATCAATCAAATAAACTGTTAACATTTAAGTCGTTTTCATAGTAAAGAAAACGCTAAGTAGCTCGGCGTTACGTATTGTAAAAATCTTAATCTTTGATACAGGGTGTTTCCGTCTGATCCATAGACCAGGAGTTGATAGATACTCACCTAGACGAACAAAAAATTTTATGGCAGGGGGTCCACAACAACCGTTTGGGAGTTACAGGATGATTAAGAAAAAAAGCTAGTTTTTCATAAAATACATAGGGTGTACGTACGTAACGTACGATCACAGTTAAGGACTCATTGTATGCAGAGCTTCATGGCCTTTCTAACGACTATTCAACCAGCCTTGTACCCTTCTCCTCTCAGGAGGAGATATTGGGGTCTAAAGTAAAAATTTTGGATTTTCTTATCTTTTTTTTACTTTGACTTCTATTTTTTTTGCGAAAGGTCGTTAACATTGTAGACTCTCCTCTTTAGTTTAACCTATTACGCTCTATGTCCTAACTGTAGCCGTTAAAGTGTTATTAGCTCTTAACCTATTTTCAAACCTATTTTTAAAGATAATTTGTTCCCTTAGTGACTGAAAATCGTGATTTAAAAAAAAATCGTCTAATTTTGGTATGACCTGAATAGGCTATGAGCTAATAATTGTTTAACGGCTATAGTGAGGACATAGAGTGTAATAGGTCAAATTAAAGAGAAGAGTGTACAGTTTACAGTTTTTATAAAAAAAGGTTATGTTAATGACCTTTTTGAAAAAAAAAGAGGTGATAGTAAAAAAATGTAAGAAAATCTCATAACCCCAGAGAGAAGCGGGGTACTGGGCTGGTTGAGAAGTCGTTGGAAAGGCCATGACGTTCTGCATACAATTAGCTCTTAATTGTGACCGTACGCCCTGTACATTTCAAGATACAGGGTATTTTGTGAAAAACTCCCAAACGATTGATGTGGACCCCCCCCCCCCCCCTCTACCATACAATTTTTTTGTTCGGCTAGGTGAGTACTACATATAACTTCCTGCTCTATGGACTACCAGACGGAAACATCCTGTATATTTTTAATGCTTTTTTAGATATGTTACTGTTTGAAATCCGTCGAAACATTGACACTAAGCCCACTTTATTTTTGAGGCCAGCCCGTCCCTTTAACTCGTACACGAATTTGTCTGTCTGTATATTTCTTTTTTACTATTTTCGACACTCTCGTAGATCCACTTTTCGTCTTCATAGCGAGCTGAAATTTGGCACACAAGTTCATGTCGCGTGACAACTGAATCTATCAAAATTTGAACAGGAAATTTTCATGGAAAACCCGGAAAATCGGGAAAAATCATTTGAAAATTTGGTTCAAATTTGATTAGTGATAAATCTGTTTCAGGAAAAATGCAGAGTTTTCCGATTTTTCCGAAAAAAATTCCGGAATTTTCCGACTTTTCCGGAAAATTTTCCGGTAAAAAAGTTTTCTAAATTATGCAGGATCAAGTTCCCTATCAACTGGAATCATTACTTTATCTCAGACAATGGTGAAAACTTGCAGAAAAAATCGAGGAAAATTCATGTAAAACGCTTTTAGGGAGTTTTTCCGACCAAGGAAGCGTTTGAGCGTTTTGAAACCTAAGACAAAGTTGTAGAGCGAAATGAGTTGCATAAAGTTGCTTTTGTGGAAAATTCCATGGAAAACCCGGAAAAACGGAAAAATCATCGGAAATATTTTTATCGATATGATTAGTGATGAATCTGTTTCAGGAAAAGTGCAGAATTTTCCAATTTTTCTGGAATTTCCGAAATTTTCCGACTTTTCCGGAAAATTTTTCGACAAAAAAGTTTGATAAGCTATGCGGAATCATTTTTTTCCGTCTTACTGGCATCAATACTTTCTCTTCAACAATCATGAAAACTTGCATGAAAAATCGAGGAAAATTCATGTAAATTTTTAAAAAAATTTCATAGTAATAGGAAAAGTCTGTGGAAAACATGGAAAATCGGGAACATTCAGTAAATCAGTTTCTTTTCAGCCGTCATAAAATTGTTTTAAAATATCTCCATGCAGCACGTAATAACAATTTAGTTAACGTGAAAAAGGCAGAAAATAAAATAAGTAAAGAACGAGTTTTCAAACAAAACTGAGGCCAAGCCGCGTGAAAAAGTAGAAAATAAACTTTTCTTCACACACAGAGGTGGACTCAGATTTTATTCGCTGACAATCAGTATGATCAACCAGAGGTAATAAGTGATTTGATTCATGAAGAGAAAGAATATTCAAGAGAAATGTCCCAATCAAAAAATCTGGCCTCAGTTTTGTTTGAAAACTGGTTTGTTACTTATTTTTGGATGTTAGATTGGAATCGTATGCGATACAAAAGTATTAAATGGATACGCGGTTAGAAATATTGTTCCTTTGTATTTTAATATCCTAGATTAGTGGTGTCCAACTCAAACTCCTGAAGTGACAGATTAAAAATAAAATGCAAATGTAATACTAAGTATAATTAAAAAGTATATAAAAAATGAATTTATTAAAGAAAACTTGAGTTCTTTTACGCTGTATTGATTTTCCAAATGGACTGAATATGTTCATTTGTAAGTCTTGGAACAGTATTTAGATTCTTGATTCCTTATTATGAAAACATCATACACATATGAGAACTTGAACTTAAATAAAACGGGGGAGCATGGTTCCTTAAGTTGGGATAGGTATTTTCATTTGTGAAGTAGGTACTTTGTATAAAATGGCAAACTGTCAACTTCATTGAACTTGCTGTATATTAGTTCCATTCGAAAGTAATTCCGTGCTTTACCAACATCGAATGTAGTTCAATAGATCATTAAAAAGAGGAAAGTCGTACGCATTAAGCTCGCAACAATCTGAAAAAGCACTATAAAATTCAGCAAAAATATCAAGCAAAGGTTAGAAAAATCTGTTAATTTATCTGCATTGTACATGCTGATGCAAAGAATGCTAGCGAAATAATGAAATTTTTGTTCTCGCACTGCGACTTCCACAACTTTAATCTTATTTCGAAAGCTTGAACACTTGAGTACAGTTGTGTAACGATTAAATTTTTTCTGTGAAGTTTAACCTTGAAATTACTTAAGTTTTGCGTCATATCTACTAAGAACGCAAAATCAAGGCACCATTCATCAGTGTGTTCCATCGGTTCGAAAAATCCGTGATCGTGATTGACGACTAAGTCAACGAACTTCTGTAAAGATCTTTAGAAATTGTGTGAATCTCTATTTCTAATAAAATTATCTGTTCAAGCACTTTAGAAGTCAAGGCTTCTTGATGTACAAATACAATGAATTCTAACCAAATTGGGTCGTTCTCGTTTAATTTCATTTAAAGGTTTGTTAATTATTTTCGTCACAACACCAGCACTTTTACGGATCATGAATGGTGCACCACCTATGGTAATATTGCAGAATTTACTCCAATCCAACTTATAATGCGGTACTTATTGATGAGTAAATATATTGAGCCGTGGTAGCACTCTTCAAAGGTATTCACTGCAGGAAGTCTTCTGCAAACTGCTATATATGTATATCTGTATTTTCATTGGCTGCTAAGGAATACCAGATAATTTTTTTAATTTTGTATTTAAGTTGGAAGTCCAAATTTCCTGCAAACTTTTTTACTCTGGAAGCAATTGTATTTCGAGTCAATTGAATGACTTGTTTCTGTGATGGGAATGAAATATCGGCCACGTCTAGCATACATTCTTTAAAAAAATCGCCATGATTAAAAGTTTTTGATTTTTTCGCAATCTTCAGTGCAATCGATTGCTGCCCCGTAAGTTTAGTTTTCAAGGACGACAGATTTTCTTCTAACTTCGTCAGTAAATAACTCAAGTTTGTCTTTATGATTCGTTACGTAGTGTCTTTTCACATTAAATTCTTTATAAACAGCAATTATCTGATTGCAAATCAAGCACAGTGCTTAATACCCTAGACACACAGCACGATCTAATGAATCATTAGTACTAACAACTATTCATTAAAATGCCGTATGTCACATAGCACACGTCATTATGGCTCGAAAAACAGATCATAATGAAGTAAACTAATGAAGTGTTTTCTTCATTCATTATAGCTATAATGAGGAAAAATGTGCTAGATTTGGCATATAATACCTATATATGTGCATCTGCCGATTTGAAAAATAATAAGAAGAAATTCAAAGAAATGCAAATCACAAAGTTATTCTTTTTAGTATAATGTTTTTCTCATAAAAATATAGTTTATCGCGTTAATTCGATCCCTATCGCTTCTTTAATGTGATAAGTATAATGTATCAAAACCAGTTTGACAATACAACTTAATTAAAGAAATGGCTGTGAGACTGCAGTTTATAATGAATCATTATAGACTAATGAGTCGTTAGTTATTTCTTCATTAAGAGCGCTGTGTGTCTAGGAGATTATTACCTTTCTTTCAGTTGACATTTCAAGGGTAAATTTTTTGCAATAAATAGAGTTTATTAGACCGAACTCGCATAACAATAAAATAAGCGTAAGAAATTCTCTCTAATCACGGAAGTTTCTTGAATACTGAAAACAGATTAACAACTTTATATTTATATTTTTTCTATTTTGTTTTTCAATTCCTTTATCTTTTCTCTCGGTAGAATCTACTGACTTATAACAATGGACTGAGCGATTTGGTATTTCATGTGGAACAAATATTGTGTTCCTGTATATCACCGTTAGAGCACCCTTTAAAATGCTTACTACATAAAAAAAACATGTAAAACTCAACCAATCAGATGAATTTTTACACCCGTAAATCGAATTAAATTAAAAAAAAACTTATTTTCTTGTGCCCAATCGCTTATAAGGAATTAAATTCATTACGACTTTAATTTTCAAAAGTTATTCTTACCTGAATCCTGCGTATGGGCAAGAGAGACGGAGTATGGTAAACACTATCTTTACCTTATTCTTTCTGCGATGTTGCATCTGTAGCCAACATAAAATCATCAAATGGCATAAGAAAACGTTCAGTAAGCAATATTTTGGGTGGGTAGCTCCAACTCTGCCATAGGGCGAAACAGAAAACTATAAAACTTGTGCCATTCTTTCCTATAGGAAAATAGCAATTCGCTCAGTCTATTGTTATAAGTCAGTGGTAGAATCATACAAATATTTCATGTAGCGTTGAAAGCACTGCAGCGATGAGCAGCCGAATGCGACTATTCGAGTCATATATCATATTGATCCTTCACATTATGTTGCATTTGAAGGGTACCACACGGTACCGCTCTCGCACCCTCTCTTCGTTAAGAATTGCGCGAGGCTAAATGAAAAAACGTGCAAGTTGTTTTGCACTATTCAATAATAATAATTCTTTCTTTTTGTTCTTTTCGGCCTAGCGGGTTTTCACAGATATGATCTTAAATCGTCATAAAACAATAGAAAAAGTTATAATTGGTCTAAGGCCAATAATATTGTACCCACGATGTAAATGAAAGTTAAGTAAAGTGAAAACCAAAAGTTTTGTGTGGCAGCACCAAAAAGGAGTCGCCCGATTTAGTTCATTTTTGAAATCGTGTCAAAGCGCTGCGTATACAAAATTTCAGCTCGCTACGTCGATGAGCTCCTAGGCAGTGTCGAAGTGGGACATATTATAAGAATGGACTGAGCGTTTTTGCTTCAAAAATGGCACAAAGTTTGAACAGGCTGTGAAAACCCTTTATTACGTACATAATTTATTATTATTTGTCGATTTGAAACACTAATGTGATGTGAGTATGCACAGCAACAACCAACAATTTACAAATCAATTAAAGAATGCATATCCTGCATTATTGCATTTATTCAATTGACCTAAAAACCATTACTCAATTAATCTATCACAATAAATGTGTGACCGATATTATTAATGCATGCTAAGCAAAACATGCGTTCACCCAAATGTATGTCACAATCGCAAGAAGTGACTACATTTGTTTACATGTTTTGCGACATGCTTAATATGGGTCAAGCTGGTTTAAGTTAAACACATAAATGCAAATAAGCAATTGGGCTTAACTTGCCCCAAATCACGGGCACGTAGGTACCTATCGAAAAGGCAATGTTCAAAGCATAATTAAGTTTAGCATAGCATATTTACTTTTCTATAAATAAGCTAGGTATATTTCAATAAACGAGAAGTTGTTACTTAGTCTTAACGGAGTCAAGCCTTTTATTCTGGTGCCTGCTAGTCTTAGCTGCACTTCCCCTTAATTACTGCTTTTAAAGCTTCTCCACTTTCTCCATGGGAGATCTGACTTATGGCTGCCTCCAATCTTCGCACGACGGAACTTAATTAATACATGTCTCAACGAATTTCCTATTACCTGGTGATCTCTAACTAATTTACTACACTAAAGATGTTATAAAATAGTATTGCATATTCTCTCCAGATTTAATGTCAAACAGAATTTGAGCATGAAGGAGATAGCCGTATATAAGCAATATATTTGTCTGAATTTTATGTCAATATTAATGCATTCCATTCCATTTAATACAACCCTACTGTTTCCAAAATTGGTAACAGTACACTGCATGAAGGGATCAAACAGATTTTACCCAAAATATTGCCATTTTTGACTACAGGAATTAGATAGGAAGGCTCAGTCCATTCTTATTATATGTCAGTGAAGCGAAGGAAAGATACCTCTCCGAACGGATGGAATCAAAATGCCCGAAATTTAAGTTTGTTATGCTCCTGCTGTCGTGTGCAGTCGCGAGTAGAGCAATAAATTAACAAAACAAAGCTGCACTCTCAGGCAGTGTTCAAATATATTGTTGCGAGCGTGGCCTTTGGTTCGTTATTTAAAACACAATATTATATAATTAGTATATAAGTTCTTTATTACACTTAAATCATATAAAGTTCACAAACATTCATTTAATCAACTCAACTCTAATTATCGCTAACACTGTATTTTCAATTATCGCAATCTAATTACACTCTTTCGCTTCTTTATTACTTTCGCTTGTTAACACTGCAACGTCTAAGACAAGACTCTTTTTCTGGCGATGACAACTGTTATATTTATACCCAAAAAACTCTCCGGATTATTCTGGAGTGTTCTATTCCAAAAGCTTCTTGACTATTCTATTTGTTCTCTTCCTGAAATTTCCTGTGGTTTCATAATCGATTCCCCGAACCTAAAGTTGTTTACTCTCCATTGCCAGTAGATGTCACCAGTTGTCTCTTTCTATTGCACGTAACACTGCCCCCTTCTTAAACTTGTTCGTCCCGAACAACAGGTGGTCCACGGTCTTGATGGTCGTAGTATTGACACAAGCGGTCCAAATGAACAATTTTGTGCTTGCCCCTTGTGCCACGCTGAATCCTGTATACCACGTCATTAATTCTATTTACTACTGAATATGGTCCTTCCCAGTGTTGTTGCAATTTTGGAGAACGTCCCTTACATCGTTTCGGGTTGTACAGCCAAACAAGATCACCTTCGTTAAATCCTGCGGAATTAGCGCGTAAGTCATAGCGAGTCTTCATCCGATCAGTATTTGTTGCTAATTTCGTCCTCGTGACCTCGTGTACATCAGCTAATTGTTGTTTGAGCTCCGATACGTAGTCTTCTGGTAACTTTTGTTCACCTCTGGGGGTACCGAATTTGAGGTCGCTAGGTAAACGCATCTCTCTTCCGAATATGACTTTAGCTGGGGTTTGTCCGGTAGTACTATGAACGGCTGATCTATAAGCCATTAGGAATACAGGAATATGTCGATCCCAATCGCGTTGATGATAGTCAACTACTTTCTTTAGATGCTCGATCAATGTTCTGTTGAAGCGCTCTACCATGCCATCAGATTATGGGTGTTGAGGAGTTGTTCTAGTTTTATTCCCAACATTTTACACATCTCCTGGAGAGTTCGCGATTCGAAGTTCCGTCCTTGGTCCGAATGAAGTTCGTGAGGCACTCCAAACCTACTGACCCAATTCGTTATTATTTGTTCCGCAACTGTGGTTACCTCTTGATTAGGGATTGCATAAGCTTCAGGCCATTTAATGAAATAGTCAATGGCAACTAATATATAACGATTACCGCCATCCGTTTCTGGAAAAGGTCCAGCGATGTCTATAGCTATCCTTTCAAAGGGGGCTCCGACATTATACTTATGCATTTCTCCTCTGCTTCTGTGTTGCGGCCCTTTGCAAGCAGCACAGACAGTGCATCTGCGGCACCACTCCTCCACATCTTCTCGCATATGTAACCAATAAAACTTTTCTCGTATTTTAGAAATGGTTTTGTTCACTCCCAAATGTCCTCCAGAGGTTCCACCGTGCATTTCTTCTAGAACATCTTTGACGTTTGATGCCGGCACGACTATCTGCATTCGGAAAGATTCGCCATTAGGTGCTTCCCACTTGCGTTTTAATATACCACATTCAACATGAAGAGAGTTCCATTGAGCCCAGTAACTTTTCAGCTTCTCACTCCGTTCCGAAATATCCTTCCAGTCTGTTCTTTCCATCTCTTCTTTCCAAGCAAGAATAGGTGAAATGTCCGGATCTTCTCGTTGTGCTGTTCGTAGGTCCTCGTTGTCCCAACCTGTAGACGGTTCCACGGTTACCAACTGTATAGTTGCTGTTGTTTCTTTTTCTTCTATTCGGGTGCAATGTTTGCACTCAAGTTTACATGGACGTCGTGAAAGGGCGTCTGCATTTCTATGGATACGACCTCTTCGGTGTTGTATTTCAAAATCATAAGCCTGGAGTCGCTCTATCCATCTCGCCACTTGTCCCTCAGGATTCTTAAACTGCAGAAGCCATTTAAGCGCTGCATGGTCGGTGCGAAGGATGAATTTCTGCCCGTGGAGATATTTATGAAAATGCTTTGTTGAGCTTACAATGGCAAGTAGCTCCTTTCTTGTAGCACAATAATTTTTCTCTGACTTTGAAAGTGCTTTGCTATAGTAAGCTACTGGAACTTCTTGACCATTCTCCTCCTGAGAAAGCACTGCACCAATAACTTCATTGCTGGCATCCGTGTCTAATATAAATGTTTTCCCAGCTTTGGATAGTGAAGTACTGGCGCTTCACAGAGCTGTTGCTTCAAATTTTCAAAACTTTCATTGCATTTATCCGACCATATGAACGGCTTTCCCTTTTCGGTAAGTTGATGTAGGCTTCGTGCTATATCTGCCTGTAGTAGGTAGCTAAACCAAGAAAACTCCGTAATTGATGTTTGTCCTTTGGTGCTGGCCAATTTTTGACGGCTTCTATCTTCTCTGGATCGGTTCTCACTCCTTGTGATGAAACTATGTGCCCTAAATATTTAACTTCATTTTTAAATAGAGCACATTTACTCGCACTGAGCTTCAATTTTGCATCTTTGAGTCTTTGAAGTACGTCCCGTAAGTTGTTTTTATGTTCCATGAATGTCCTTCCGATTACTATTATGTCATCCAAATAGACAAGACATGTTTTCCAGGTTAAACCTCGTAGAACACATTCCATTAGTCGTTCGAATGTGGCTGGAGCATTACATAACCCAAATGGCATTACTTTGAATTGCCATAAGCCACTGCCAACTGAGAAAGCAGTTTTCTCTCGGTCCTCGGGATGTATTTCCACTTGCCAGTAACCACTCTTCAAATCCAGCGTGGAAAACCATTGCGCTCCGGAAAGGGTATCCAATGTGTCATCAATCCTTAGTAATGGATAGCTATCTTTTCTCGTCACGTTATTTAGTTAGCGGTAGTCTACACAGAATCGGGTGCTGCCATCCTTCTTCCTAGCCAGAACAACCGGCGATGTCCAAGGGCTGTTAGATTCCTCTATGATGCCTTGTTTCTTCATGGAGTTCATCATGTCTGCAAACTTCTGTTTGTTTGGTTAATGGCAATCTTCGTGGTGTCTGTCGAATGGGTCTGAAATCTCCTGTATCGATTCGATGCTGGACAAGATTTGTTTTACCATAGTCATCATCATTCATTGCAAAGAATTCCGAAAATTCATCGATCACCTCTTTTGCATCGTTGTGTTGTTGTTCACTTAAGGCACTGGACGAAAGAAGTTTCTGAACCTGTTGGGTAGTAGCTGGTATAGTTTTTGTCTCCTTCCTCTCCATTATCTAAATTGACGATTTGGTAAACGGGTTCACAATTTCCAATTATAGCACCTTCTTTCAGTTGTACCTCATTTTCGGATGTGTTAAGCACTCTGACTGGTATTAATGTTGCACCTTCTGCCTTCACTAAAGTCTTGCCAACGATTATGTTCGATGTAACTTTTGTGGGGTTAGGCTCCACCAGATAGAATCGGCAGGTCCCCATGTCATCAGTAAGCTTTGTCCAAATTAGTGTCTCGGAGCTTGGCAAAAGAGTAATATTTTCGCAGACCATCGTCCTTACTTTCGCAGGATGATCTGCTTCTTCTCCTAGTTCCATAGGAATTTCTATGTTCCCATATTTGAGAATCCGCTCTCTGACATTCAGATTTATTTTGTATGTGGTCATGAAGTCTATTCCAAGAATGCATTCATCCATTATATCTGAAACCAGGATAGTGTGAGGAAATAGTAGTTCGCCTAGTTGAACATCTAAAGTTATTTCTCCAAACACCTGTGCTGCTGCTCCAGTTGCTGTTCTTAGTAGATATTTGGTGGTGTTGTGAAGCCATTTGTTCTTAACAAGATCTGCTCTAATAATTGATCTTGAAGCTCCAGTATCGATAGTAACTGCGCAGTCATTTTTTCCTACACTTCCATATATAACAAGACTGCTATTATTTCTCTGTAACTGACTTACTTGGATGATGACTTCGGGGCTGTCGATTCCACCAACCAACTTCTGCCCCACGAAGTTGGTTCTTACTAGTTTTCCGACTGCTCAAGAGGAGAGGCGATGCGACTAGTCGCTGCTGGATATCTAGTCTCTTTACGAAAAGCTTGTTCCCTGGCTCGACATCTTTGGCATTATTCTTTCCCCTCTTCTTCTGCTGATTCCACTCGTCGACGTTTTCTGCAGTCTCTTTGAAGGTGCCCTGGTCTATTACAATTCCAGCATCGAAGGACACCACGTGAAGGCGGGATCTGTGATGATTGCACTCTGTTACAAGTACATTCTTCCACTGAAATTTCTCTCACTCGTACTGCACTCCGTGAAGCTTGTCTGGCGGATTCATACGCTAATGCATAGGCTAGTGCTTCTGCTGTTGATTTGTTTCCTGCTAGCCTTAATGATTGTTGTAAATTTTGATCTGTAATAGCGTTCACAAATGCCTCCGTCGCCACTTCATTGAGAAAATCCGCATTCACGCTGGAGTATGACAGATGCGCTAATCTTTCTACATCTGCCTGCAGTTGTTCTAGTGATTCGCCATGTTTTTGAATCCTGTTGCGCAACTGTAGGCGATATACTTGCTGCATGTGTTCATCTCCGTAACGTAATTCTATCGCCTGTACTAATGAAGAGTAATTACGTTGATATTCAATCGGTACAGTTTGTAAAAGCTCTGACGCAGGACCTCGAAGCGCTAACACCAGAGCTATAGCTTTGTCTTCATCATTCCATCCATTTACCTGTGAAGCTGCCTCGAATTGTCTCTTGAAGATATGCCACGAATTTTGTCCATCAAATATGGGAGGTTTCATTCTACCTGCACCGGATATTTCAGTTGCTACGCTTAGAGGCTGACGATGCTTTATTCTTTCCAGATCTGCTTTAAAGTTATCAAGCTGTTCCGTGACATTTTGTTGTACTCCCGACACTTGTTGTCGAACTTCCAACACTTCCTGCTGTATTCCTTCAATTTTCACATTTTGTTCGTCTAATGAAACTTTCAGAAATTTCTTCTGTTCCTCCAAACAAGTTTCTATACAATTCTGCACAGAATTCTTTTGTTCCTCAAAAGCATTCTTTTGTTCCTCGAAAGCATTCTTTTGCTGGTCCAGACGGGTTTCCATAGATTTTTTTTTTGCTCATCTAAACGGGATTCCAGAGAATTCTTTTGTTCCTCGAGAGAATTCTTTTGTTCCTCGAGAGAATTCTTTTGTTCATCGAGAGAATTCTTTTGCTCATCAAAACGGGCTTCCATTTTACTCATTAAATACTCAAAAGCTGTTCCATTTTCTTCAGCTTCGATTTCTTCCAAGCTCTCTTCGAAAACAAATGTTTCAGGATTCTGTCCTTCCTCTATCAAAGATTGTCTAAGTCGCTCGACTAGAACTTTCTTTGCACCTGTCGTTTGTAATGACCGATTCCCTAACTCCACTTTCAAATCCTGCATTCGAAGCTCGTCCACTTTGCGCCCCATTACTTTAGTAATTCTCTTACAGATGAATATAACACAATTTCTCAAAATTAATCACACTTTGAATTTTTAAGTCAAATTGCCACCACTTTATTTCGCGAATTTATTTCACTTCTGCCACCAGTTGTTGCGAGCGTGGCCTTTGGTTCGTTATTTAAAACACAATATTAAATAATTAATATATAAGTTCTTTATTACACTTAAATCATATAAAGTTCACAAACATTCATTTAATCAACTCAACTCTAATTATCGCTAACACTGTACTTTCAATTATCGCAATCTAATTACACTCTTTCGCTTCTTTATTACTTTCGCTTGTTAACACTGCAACGTCTAAGACAAGACTCTTTTTCTGGCGATGACAACTGTTATATTTATACCCTAGAAACTCTCCGGATTATTCTGGAGTGTTCTATTCCAAAAGCTTCTTGACTATTCTATTTGTTCTATTCCTGAACTTTCCTGTGGTTTCATAATCGATTCCCCGAACCTAAAGTTGTTTACTCTCCATTGCCAGTAGATGTCACCAGTTGTCTCTTTCTATTGCAAGTAACAATATAGTTAAAAACGACATTTTATGATAACCCACGAAGGAGTGTCCCGATTTGTGACATTTTCGATTTTAATTTATTTTCTTTTTAAAAAGCCCGTGTGAAAAATTTCGGCACTCTAAGTGAATACGTTCTCTAGTTATCGTGCGAACTATTGACATGTATATAAATCGACTGCTCGTTTAACAAAAAATGCATTAAAGCAAATGGCACTACTTTCATCACGGTATACATACATACTAATATATATACTCTGTATATCGTGCACTTTCATGTTCCTGTCTCTTTCCGTGAGAGCATACTTTCCCACTGAACTAAAATTGGTAAATTCGGTAAATCCCACTGACATGCATATAAGTAAATTCCCAAATAATTTAAATATAGCGCCAGCGAGAGCATACTTTCTGAAATCAAACTTGGTGCCACATGAAACAGGAGATCAGTCAGTCCATTTATATACATGTCAGCAACAGTAACGGACAGAGAGATAGACGGACATGCAAAAATCAAAATAACTTTTAATATTATGCGTGGGTGGCCAATCCATTTTGTTCTACCAGCATTATTTCTATGTGTTACTAATAGAATGACAAACTTAGTACCTATACCATGGAACCATGAGTTTTTCTTTTTTTTACTCAAAAAGTCAACGGTAATTCACTTCAGCCAATTGTTTTTCTTTCGTACTGTACCTAGTTGTCGTAACAAAAATCTCTCTCAACTTGCATTTACAACAGATAACGCAAAAAAGCACACTTCAAAGGAAACACTTCAAATCACCGAAAAAAGTGTCCTTTTATATTAAAGCTGGACGAAGTGTATGGTGAATCTATTTAACATGCTGCGAATTGAGACGAAAACACTGAGATTAAAGTATGTAGACGGCGACACCATACCGGTGAGCGTATACTAACAAGTGATATCTTTTGAACAGCTGTTCAATAGAAAGAGATAATAAATAAAACAAAAAATGAATGCAAATTTTGAAAGAAAGAATTGAGCATGTGTGTGACAAAGAGAAATATACTTGTATTTTTCTGAAGGAAAAATGTTTACATTTTTCAATAACCAAGCCACGTTATTTTTTACGCACTGGTGAATAAGGGTGCAGTGATTCACTGTTGTTTTTTACACACTGGTGAATAAGGGCGTATTGAACAGTTGTTCAAGAGATTTCTCTTTTAGTATACCTACGTTCGCCGACAATATAGTCAAAGCTTATATTAAAGGAAGCTCAATGTATATAGAAAACAAGGTAAAAGTTACATAGGAAACATATGTAAGGTCTGATTACTCGAACATTTTCAAATAGACTCGAAAACTTTTGCACAGAATAGAAATTTGTTTTGTGTTATCTTCTAGGATCTTTTGAAGATGGTAGACTGTTCCGCACTAGCACAGTTCGTGATAAAAAAAGCTTCATGGAATTTTACTGTATGGCTAACAGTATTTTGAAGGGTGATAGGTTGTGCGCTGCTTGCCGTGCAAGTATTGCATGAAGGAATTAATCTACAATGGATGAGACTAGATATATCCTCAAAACAAGATTCTTTTTTGAACATAATCTAATGATGCGAAGGCTATGAGACCAGCCCTGGTCAAGATATGGGAAATATGTATATTCTTTCTAGTCCTGATATACCTATAAGACTTGTAGAGGAGCGCTAGATTTGACGCGCTGAAATATTTCTTACACCTTTAACAATTATATAATTGTTAATAAATGCTATAATTTTCACAAAAATATCTTAAATAAATTTACCTATATTGTTGATCAATGTGTGCCTTTTCTATTCGCTTGTCTTTTGCCCGGCGATTTTGGAACCAAATTTTTATTTGTGTTTCTGTTAACTGAAGTAATTCTGCGAGTTCAAATCGACGACTTCTGGATATGTATTCATTTCGATGAAACTCTACTTCTAAACGTAAAGTTTGTTCACTGCTAAATGTTGTCCTCTGCCTTCTAGGACGTCCCTCTTTTCTTCTTCTTCTGGCTACTGTAATAAAAAAGAAAACGCAAATAGTTATATATTTTAGTGATAGGCAAGTAGGAATATTAAAAAAAGTAGAAGTAATTTTAATTACGTTAGGAAATGAAGAAAAAAACTGTACAATTATGTAACAGTAGATATTTATAGTATACGTATCAAGGAAGACTACTTATCAGATATATGTATTAAGGTCTATCTAATGCCACTGGGTAAGAGTTCTTCAAATTACTGATATTTATGACGAACTGTACTAAGATGAGAAGCACGGCAGTTAAGTAAGTGTAAATGAGGATCTGGTATATCGGATTTTATCGCGGTAGCTCAGCCCTGGAGAAAAGTGTAAATGAGGATCTGGTATATCGGATTTTATCGCGGTAGCTCAGCCCTGGAGAAAAACTGTTAAACACGAAAGATGGCTGGAGTTTTTCTCGGTGGAAGGAAAGGGAGTGAGATTCTCCCAATTATCTGCTTTGAAGGGATTTCGGGGTAGACGAAAACGACCTTTATCTCTTTCTTGATAACGACAAACAATGAGGTAATGCTGTTTGCATAACGTTAGGCCCAGATTTTGCTTTGTACACTGAGTACTAATTTTGTTTACTTAAGATGAGTTAAGTACATTCATGACCTCGAACAAAGTTTTCCTACCGAGATTTGAACCCAGGACTTCGTGCCTGATAGACTTGATGGCTAACTATACAGATTTTTTATATAGGCAGTAAATTATTTAGATCCTTCATCATATTTACACAGTTATCCAAACTTATCCAAATGTTTATCAATATGATTAAATTTCATTTAATTACTTTGATAATTTTTGCTTAACTCTCAGGATATATAGCTATTGATTTAAATATAATGTGAGACATCTATCGGATTGCTTTCGCGATACCGTTCTCCATTGTTATACTAATTTGTTGCGTTAGCTAGAGCTTTTTAGATGGAGGTTGGTAACCCATAAACTCGTGTACTCAGTCGACCTGATAGTCGGGTATCCGATTCCAAATTAGGTTCAATAGAATGAGTTCCATAGTGAGAATCAAATCCGTCACCCAAATCAATTACCATTAGAGTCGTCAGTATTATTCCGGTTTCGTTCAGATAGAATGCAAGATTAAAGATGACATATTAATTGGATATTACTGCACATTTCCAAGAGAAAACGGTCTATGTGATGAATTCAATTTTCATGGTAGCAACGCTTCTTTTAATGAAACCAATCCTCTTTGGAACAGGCTATCTGTTACAAACCGGTTTCCTCTTTTGAACCAGCTATCAGGGTGAACCCATAATCGCGAATCCTTGATCTGCGAGTTTTAGCGTAAATTACGGCTAGATTTAGTAAGCTGTTTAAAATATATTGAAGAAACTTTAAATTTATATATTTATGCCGCTTAGTTCATTTTGCATTGACATTACATTTGAGAGTCTTTCCTTTATACCAGTTTCAGTGAGACAAGAGAGAATTTTACAATTAGCTCATTGAGACAGCGCTTTCTGATCCGAAATCACCCTGACATCATTTCTCCCGAAAATTATAAACCTAGTACTTTGGAAGCAGCATACTTACCGAAAAGTGACTGTACCACCATTGCAGTATGTTATATCAGTCACCCAAAACAACGAATCAAGCGTTCCATTATTTTGTCACCAAGATTGAAAAAGCAATATTGCAAAAAGATATAAGGCTCTGTGCGCTCCTCAACATTGAACAAGCCATCGACAACACAATATTTGCGCCAATAAAAGAGCATCATTGAGGATAGACGCGGAAAAATCGACAGCCGCAAATATAAGCGCCATGTTCAAATATTGGAAGATAGCGGCTACCTTAGAGAACGAACTTGACACCATTATAGTACACAAAGCCTGAAGTGGCTGTCTGATAGGGAGCATGGTGGATGTGCTAGTCTATAATTCGAGGTGTAAGTTACACAAGGTCCTGGGTTCCTTTCCCGCTCAATTATGTTTTTCAAGAAGAAATCCAAGCCACGTAAACGTGCACAAGAATCAACCTCCTACGTATCATCGGCACGAAATATGTATATATAAGAAACCGACAGCCAAACAACAATAAAAACATTAAATGTCTTCACTTTAAATCTGGTTTGGGACTGTAGTCTAGGTACCCACATGAACATAAGAGGTATGCAGATAATGACTCTATTGACTAACTATAGAACAAGGAAAAAATCTTCAGCGGCCTTATAAGGAGACATCTAACAGAAGAAGTTATTGTCAAAATACAGCGGAGAGCCTTCCTGAACTACAACACGTTAAGAAGTTCATCAACTACAAATACAAAGGCTTTAAAAAATCATTAACTGAGGTAAGCACAAGATCAGGCTATTCACTGGCCTAAAAAAAATTTCCACTTAAGTACATGTTTAAAAAAATAATAGAAACCATAGATGATAACTGCCAATTCTACACCGTAGATGTATAACCGGCAAAGCATGTGGTCTGTGCATACAAAGGACTGGATGTGGCGCACCAAAGTCTCAAATATCTGGGTAGGGGATTTATAACCTCATCAGACGTACCAGAAAATTGATCCTACGTAGACTGAATCTAACACGGTAGGGAATAGTACAAAAGATCTGTCAGGGCGCAGTGCTTGGATGTCAGGCATCCATCCTAACATATGTTACCAAGAGAATGAAAATCAAAAATAAATAAAGTGAAAACCATAACTTTGTATGGCAACATCAAGTAGGTGTTGCCCGATTTACTTCATTTTTGAAATTTTATTTACTATTTTTAAGGAAACGCTGTGTACAAAATTTTAGCTGGCTACGTCAAGCGTTCTCAGGCAGTATTCAAATATATAGTGGAAAACCAAAGTTTTGTATGGCAACACCAAGAAACGGTTGCCCGATTGATTTCATTTGTAAATTTCTATGAAAATCATGTGGACAAAATTTGAGATATCCACGTCGACGCGTTCTCAGTTAGTTTCCAAATATATATTATTATTATTATTGTTTATTTAATGGAAACTCTACACAATTAAGTCTTAGCCTCTAATTATATGTAGGTGGATGTGCACAGAAAGAAACAATTAATGAACGAAACAAGTAATCATTGTATTTAGTCTGCATCCATGGAATGATGGAAAATTCAGAAATTCAATCAATATATATATATGTGTACATATATATGTATACGTATTATATATATGCACTTATATCTACAGATTGATCTGAAATTTTAAAGTTAGTTTAGTTATAGCTATAAATTCGAAAAATTTCATCGGAAGCTGTGCCGACTGCCACAATTTAGTTCAAATGGTAGATCATCACAGCCTAATTGACTCGATAAAAAATTGCCGCCCACACGAGTCAACAGCAGTGCAAAGTTAGCGTTCGGTTAGAGCGAGCAAAGCTGATTTTTTTCATACAAACATAGATAGTGAAAAGCCAACGTTTTATATGGCAACACCAAGAAGGGTTGTTTAATCCTGTTTTCGAAATTTCATTTACTCCTGCTATAAAAACAATATTCATAAAATCTCAGCTCTCTACGTCGACGCGTTCTCAGGCAGTGTCCAAATATGTAGTGAAAACTGAAATTTTTGCATGGAAATCCTTCGAAGGAGTTGCCCGATCTGTCCCATTTTCGAGCTTAAATTTACTTTGTTTTTTTAAAAAAATGCCATATGCAAAATTTTAGCTTTCTAAGTGAATGCGTTTTCGAGTTATCGTGCGGACAGACAGACAGACAGACGGACGAAAAAACGGAATGACAAACTTAGTGTATACCCTATGATTTTATCTAGGGTATAATCAGGGCCAGACTTAAACTTGACAAGGCCCTAAGCTATTTGAGATATGACAGATTTTATATGTCAATGCCAAACATGATTTTCGGATACTTAGAGGGTTAAACTGAAATACAATTGAGAAGTATATAAATAGTGAAATAATAAATCTTTAACTTAAAATCATTTTTTTTTCATAAATAACTTCAAAATGCAAACTCTGGTAAAAAGAACCAAAAGTTCTTTTAAAGGCACAATTTACAAAGTCTTATTATCTAATCCTTTGAAACATGCCATAAGGATTAAGGAATTATATTAAACTAGTTATTACAAAATATTTTCTTTCTTGCCTTTGCCAGAGCAAAGTCACTGATTATATCATCAAATAATAAACTGCGTAGTTTGTCACTTTTTATGCACATGAGACTGAAGGAACATAATTTATCTTGAGTCACTGGGCACGTTCACTGCCACCGAAATAATGACTTTTTGTCGACTACGAGTCACTACCGAACCGAGCGTTCACTTCGCCAAATTTTGACAGTAAACCAAATAGTCGACTACATTCGACTACGCTCAGGAGGATAGTCGATCGTAGTCGGTTTGACAGAACTGCACTACGACAACGACTACGCTACCAAACTGGCAGTGAACGCGCCCATTGTTGTTCTAAATTCATTTTTTATCAAAATATTGTAAAAAAAAAAAAAACTAAATGCGGTAGAAAATATTTTTGCGTTAGTTAGGCTATGTGCGTACATGTGTAAAATGCACTTACCTGAAATGTAACTCCAGTAAGGATACAACAAAAAAACGCTTTCCAAAATAATGTCAACAATCAAATTATCAAAGAAACACACTGTAAATTATACTAAATAAATGGTCAGAAATATTGTATCGTCTGCCAGCTTACTTGAACTACAAAATATCAGCGCATGCTCGAGTGTAGCGTGGCAACACAGGGGAATCCCCGTGTTTATAGTAAAAGTTCTTCGAGAAGACCCGCGCTAAAACATTTGCGTAGAGTATGGGACGTTCTCTAGGTGCGACATTGGGACAAATAATGCTGTAGTAAGTATATTTAAGTATATATGACAATATTGCTCACTCGGACAATTTTTTTTTTTGGGCCCCCAAGAAAGTGGGGGCTCTAAGCAATAGCTTGTGTAGCTTAACGTAAATACTGCACTGGGTATAATAATAATGATAATCTTGCAGAAATTACCATCTCAAAATCCATTCAATAATTTTGCTGCAGCTTAAAATAAACTTACAAAATCATAAAACATTTTTGCCATAATAACTAATAACTATGAAATAGTATTCGTTTTCTTTGACAATATACTTTAAATAAGAACCTCATTAGTACAAACAGAGACAGGAGACAGGATTATCAGGCAGGCAGTCTTATTAATACTGTATACTCGCGGTTATATTAACACCGCATTCTATGAACGTCCGGATTATATGAGCAGCAAATACATTGAATACTCTGTCATATAAACAACCTCCTAGAAATACGCTCGTTAATATGAACAACTCGATATGTATTTCTTTCCTTGTGTTCTTTGCTTTATTTACTGATGTATAAATTCCGTAATTTTAATACCGTTAGATTCCATTGAATGACTGCCAGAGCTCATTCCACAGAATTTTGGAGATACATTTTGTGTAGTGTAGTTTAGTTTCCCTTAATGTTTCGTTATTTTCCATGCAGGGATGCCTCGTAAAGTGCGAAATTGTTTAAGTCTAAATGAGAAGATGCACATTATTGAGCAGTTAAAAAAAGGTACATGCGTTACAAGTTTAGCTAAAAAATACAATGTTGCAAAATCAACAATCCGCAATATAAGAGGAAATAGCTCCGGCATTTTAAAAGCTGTAAATTCCACTTTCGTTGGCCCGGGAAAAAGAAAGGTACTTAGACGGTCGGAACTACCCAGAATGGAAAAGGCGCTTTACCACTGGTTTTTAAATCAACGTGACAAAAACCTACTAGTGAATGGGCAACTCAAATGATTCTGGTTTTAACGCAAGTAACGGATGGCTCCAGCGATTTAAAAGCCGATTTGGAATTAGATTTATTAAAATTTGTGGAGAAAAACTCTCAGCTCAACCGGAACTCCTGGAGCCCTTCAAATTGAAATTACAGAAACTAGTCAAACAACTTGGTTTATCTACTGATCAAATATACAATTCCGATGAAAGCGGTCTTTTTTGGAAGTTGCTGCCGGAAAAAACTTACGTGTCAGCATCAGAAAAAGTGGCTCCTGGAAGAAAATCAGAGAAGCAAAGAGTGACATTTTTGGTTTGCACTAACGCAAGTGGTAGTCATAAAGTTAAAGTGCTCGTTATCGGAAAAGCGAAAAACCCACGAGCATTCAAAAATTTTGTCTGTCCTCTGGAATACAAAAGTTCTCCTAAAGCTTGGATGACCTCGAATATTTTTCTTGAATGTTTCCATAAGTCATTTGAAAAGCAGGTAAGAAACTATTATTGCTAGTGATTTTCAGAAATGATTTTCTTTATGTAGGTGCGCCAATTTTCACAATCAAGCAATATGGTGCCAAAGGCGCTTCTTCTTTTAGATATTGCGCCCTCACATCCTCCAGCACACATGCTAAAATCATCGGATGGGCTTATTTCAACGGTATTCATACCGCCAAATGTCACATGTCTTATTCAACCTATGGATCAAAACATAATAAGAATTACTAAACTGTACTACAGAACAAGCTTATTAACGTCTGTCATTGCAAAATCGTCGGATCCATCAAAAACTCTGAAAAATCTTACCAAAAAAGCTGCTGTTTCTAATTTACATTGTGCATGGAATCGACTGGAGAAAGCAACAATAGCCAAATGCTGGAAACCCATACTGTCTACAGCCGAAAACCTTTCAGAAGACGATATACCGCTCAGTATTCTTAGAGCTCAATGGAATCAGGAAATTACAGTGACTATTGTGACAGATTGATTTAACTACAGAAGATAGCGACAGGTGGAATAATGATATAGCTAATAGTGATCAACAAGAAGATGACCAAGAAGATGAAGGCAGTGCTATCGATGCTACAGAAGACAATGAACGACAGAAAATATCCGCAGTAGAAGGAATACAAGTATGAACAAAGCAATAGAATGGGCTGCAGATAATTCAGATAACTTTAATGACGTTCTTGTTCTACGAAAGCTGAGGGAAAAGGCAGTACTAAAAACATTGAGCGCAAATCAAATTCAGGCAAAAATTTCAAATTATTTCCAAAGACAATGCAATTAACATAAATTTGTATTAATGCCATATTCACTTACATAATAAATGCTCTTTTTGTGTTTATTATTAATTTGTTTTCAACAATTTTGTTAAATTCATATATATTATGAAATAATTGAATTTATATTAAGCCCGCTTATATGAAAACCTCGTTTATATGAACGCACAAAACATTTATTAGTCCATATAATCGCGAGTCTACGTATTTTGAATTCAATCAGCAAAATATTTTTTTTTTACAAATACACAATTACAGACTTTTTGTAGAAAGTGTTTCTTCACAATCATCAATTCCGTCGGATAATAGATCTTCACAGCGCAACACTTTTCAATAAATATTTACTCACATAGATTACCTATTATCCTTTTTACCTTTTTACTTCAACAACAAAGTATCAAATTTGAGGGGTGCGCGTGATTACTTATTATCTGTTTTTGGGGTGGATCACATTGACCACAATCATAATCATTCAACCATTTAACTTGAATGGGATGTTTTTGTATGAGTGGTGTAAATGATCTCCCATAATCTCAATGATTTAATTGAGGTATAACATCATACTTAAATGAATACAGGAAGAAGATGTTTTATCCCACAACTATTTTATTACATGCAAGTCTAAAAAAATCGGAAATTTTTTATTACAAACATATGGCGTTGCCAGACAATAAACAGATTAGGGGAAACAGACCCCTTAAAATCACGCACACCTTAAAGGCTTAAAGAACCCCATAAATTATCTTTACATTGGACATATATACATACATACATTTAGTATACTTGTATAGGTACATATATAGATTTCCTTACATCGAGTAAGGATTTTTGTAATGAACGTTTTCCTTCTACAGAAATCTGTCTAACCATGAAAGTAACAAAATCAACTTAAGTCTCATGGAAATATTTATTTTCATTACTTTGGTCGGAGGTTATCCGCATGCATACCGTATATTTTTACACACAGAGTGCCGTTTTTGTGGTAAATCCTTTTTACCAATGGCCACTTTTTCACCGTCATTCAATCCAGTCTGTTTAACTGGATGGCTTCCTCTTTATATCGCTTACATTTTCCTTAGCAAAAACTATCGACTTTTTGCAGGTAAGTATAGTATTTAGTTTGCTAACAGGTATGCAGCCACATGCTGCTACGTTGCTTGTTTTTGTCCCATCTACAGAATGCAAGGCGACATTTGTTTAATGATCGTTAATTTGAAATCACATCGAGTCGGATATTGTAATTTGATATACCTACTTACCAGTTATGATTTTTATTAAATTATTTCTGTCGGAACATGTGTGTAAGCTATTAACACTGGTTAATGGATGCGGTGACGTTATTGTATTTACTATACTTAAATGTAATATCTAAGATGTATGTTGATAAATAGGTAAACATATTTTACGCAATTTTTTTCGTCCACCATAACCTATTTTAATTTTATTTCTCACTATTCAGTTATCATACCTTAGATTAAATCATAGCGTAGGTAGGTTTGTCATTCCATTTGTAATAATGCGGTAGAGCAGAATGGGGGCCTAACGCATAATATTAAAAGTTATTTTGAATTTTGCATGTGCATCTGTCCGTCTGAGCATCCTGACAATAATTCGAAGAACACGTTCAGTTATTTAGAAGGCTGACATTTTTCTATGACCTATTTAAACAAAATGTAGATTTAAGTTCGAAAATGAGACACATTGATTAACTGTAACAGCTTAAAAAAGTGTTTTTTTTATGTAAGAAAAGGTAATAGAATTTAATCATATTCAAGGAAGTTACTAAGCATATATTTAAGTATCAAAAAAAAAAAAAACTTATCATCGACAAATATTAATAAATGGCGACACCAGAGCAGGCATCAGTAGGGCATCAGAAATTTGAGGTAGGGCGCAAATTTTCGGTGCATTTGGAATAGATTTATTCAGGTGAAAAACTAAGCTTCTAGAACCCACATTTTATTACATTTTTTTGTACGTGAACTAAAACAGGTATCTACAATAAAAAGAAATAAATGGACCAAACAAGAAACACAATGTGGTAAAAATATTCAATATAATTACAGTCCTTGATTTACCATATTGTAGAATTGTAGTAGTACTTCGTCAATATCATTTTTGTCTGCTCTTTTCTGTTCAAATGAAAGAAACACCAAATTTGCCATTATCTCGTGAACCATTGACACTGTTTGAGGCTTATTGATAAGCAATTAGTGTCGAAAATGTAGATTCTCACAAAGCACTACTATATTCGATTGTTGCGACTGATGCAAATAGTTCATACGTATCTCCTTTGTTTGTATAGAACTTCTAAAATGCCTTTTCTTTGGAGGGAATCTTAATACCTGAAAAATAATTGCAAATACGGATTTGTTTTTTTTTCTCATTAATTTCCTCACAATAATTATATATTTAAATGTTGAACAGACTTAAACTTTGTCGAACTCATCAAAACACAAAATTGAATCTAGTAGATGCTCATTGTCTTCAAATCTTCTTTTAATCTCAGCTGTTGTTATGTCTACAGTTTCGTAATATTCAGCTTTAAATGGCGGAGCTTAAATTATTCCTGCAGTGTTTTGATAAGAAGGTGATGGACCATACAGCATTTAATCCTCCAGGTGTCTGGCCTTTATTTGACTCTTCTGTTCTGCGAACTATTTTAAGATTTTTTTCTACACTATGGTATTTTCAGCTTCTTCCAAAATTGTCTCATATACATCTCTTCTGACCTCAATTTCTTTCTGGGCACATTTTATTATTGATATTACATCCTTCAATCCCGTGCTTCGACCCTGTAAGTCCTGTAAAGCCGCGTCAAACTATTATTTTTTTGCTACTATCTTTGCAAGTCGAGTGTTTAAAATAACGTCTGCGATGTCAATACTTTTTGCAATATTATCACCATTGAATTTTCCATTTTTTATTTTATCAGGAGTTTTCGAAATCAGAGAATAATTTTCATATACGACTCTTGTAACAGCCGGATGTCCTGACCAAAGCTGTTCAAGTAGTGTACCAATCGTGTTACCTTAATACCTGTCAGAAAGTGGTGGGAGGTAAGAAACGCAAATATGGCCGAGTAGTAGCTGACTGGTCAGTGTTTCCGATCATACAGACTCGTCGCGCTATCTTTAATGATGTCGCCACAGAATGCGGAATAAAGTCTTAAACACAATTGCGATGATAGAGCGACCGACGAATTCCTATGCAATATATGCTCCTTAAAACGTTCCTAGAGAAAATTGTTCTTATGACTGCAATAGTCGTCGCTCGTCGGCCTCTCTGGCCATCGTAATTCAATTAATTCAGTAAAATGGTTGACGACAACGAAAACTGCAAATTCCTATGTAATACACGCTCCATAAAACGTTCCTGGAGAAAATTGTTCCTATTACTGCAATAGTCGTCGGTCGTCGCAATTGTGTTTAAGCCTTAAGTTGGCAATTTTTTAAGGTAGGGCAGTGTCATTTTAAGGTCGGGCATTGTCCCTCTATGCCCTCCCCACGTATTTTTCTAATTTTAAATATATTGTTAAAAATTCAAATGAAAAGAATGAAAATATATTGGAGTTATGCTGCGCGCCGTTTTGAAAAATCTTGTTTCAAGAAACACACGTTTAAAGTTTTGGAATGACATGACTAATGCAAAAGTCGTCTGCTTAAAGCCTAAAATTTCAATGAAAAAAATGCCTTTTAGGTATAAAACATTTTGCCTATTTTTATCTTTCAAGCCAATAAAAAAAATCGATTTTCTGAAAAACTTACAGCGGTGTTACCCCCTCCTTCGTATGGTTACCATATAAAAATTACGTATTTTAAATTTGGACACTGCCTGAGAACGCGTCAACGTAAAAAGCTGAAATTTTGCACACGATCGCATTTCCACAAAAATAGAAAAACAAAGTAAAAAAGCTAGAATTGCTCCACGACACATCCCAAATACATATTCTATAAGTTTTCTGTCCGCTTTAGAACTGTTGTAATTGCTGTGAGTCTCCATTGGAGACTTTGAGTTGGAGGGATGATTGGGATATTACAGGCTACTTTCGCGATCCTCTATAGTAGTGGCATCTAACAAAATTGAAATTAATTAAATAAAGAAATATTAAATCTTTTTCGAACACTATCCAAAATTATTAATATCTATTCTAGTAAATCTACATAGAAAACTTTACTTGGAACTGCTACAGATATAGGCACACTATTTAATTTAGACAAAATGATTTTTGGCTGTAGTTTTTTAATTTCAAAATTGTTTTGAAAAAGTATATTTTTACTTTTACATTGTTATCATAAGTTTTTATATTTTTAGTATGCTTTATCTAGTTTGTGTACCGTTTGTTTAGTTCTTGTACGATAGTTTGAGCCTTTTGCGTCCTCTTTTATATTTACTTAGTTAGAGCATTTCTTTCCTTTTTACTCTACATATATGTATGTGTCTGTACATACATAGGGACGGTCCCTCATCTGTAGGCACGTATCGTGGGTATCAGATACGGCAAATATTCTTTAATATTTTATGTATAGGACCTTTCATATCTAATCTAATGTAACCGCACAGTTACGCGCAGACACGGGGGGTATCCGGATGGCATTCTACAAAACCCTCGAGAATACTTCCAAAGCCATGAAACAGAAATCTATAGGTCTGCGTTGGGAGTCCGTTCTCTAAAATGTTCTATATTGATACTTACGGAAAAGTGCCAAACATTGACTTTATATATGCTATGGAGCCTAAACTACTATCCATATAGGAAAATAGTCTTCTAGTAATTTATAGCTTGGTTTCTTACCTTCCCAAAGGCTACACTTATTATATACCTTATTTAACAAAATAATTAAATAGTTTTGATTACAAAGTAATCTTACCATTTTACGCTCAATACCTCTCAGCTGAGTGATGATTGCGTGTGTGTATGTGCAGCCGGAGTCTGAATCTGTAGGCACCTACATTCGATATCATCAGCCCACGGCATCCCATGACATTACAATGAATACTCAGCTGAGAATTTTTGTTTGAGGAATCGTAGTCATTTGGTTCAGATGAATTTTTTTAAATAATTTTGTTAGGAAAAATATAAAAATTTTGTTTCGGTTCGGAAGATAAAATATCAAGCTTAAAATTATCAGAACGCTATTTTTCTGTATGAAGTGTAGTTTACGGCGGAGGACCCATTCAATTCAAACTTTTGTCAGTTTTACATAAGAACACTGCAAATATTTTAGAAAGTTAGGACTCCGTTGGGGCTCTCATGCGGTAGTGAGGGAGTCTGTTTCATTGCTTGTGAAGTATTCTCGAGAGTTTTGCATTCTAGCATTGAATTTTTTTATGTACTGGTACATGCCTGTCCGTGTTTCGTCTTCATTGCAATTACAAACAGATCTTTAACGGATAGATTTCGAAAATTTTTTAAAAATAACAAATTTTGGAACGTCATACCTCGATTGTCTTACAATAACAAATTGAAAACCACCTTCTTAACGTAATTCTTAACACAATTATTGAAACGTATCTACATACTAACGGAATCTTTCTCACTGTTTGTCTGTCGATGTCGTGTCTGCCACATTACGTATCTTTTTGTGAATGCTTTCTAAAATTATGTCTCCATTTCACACCAGCACCAAATGAGATTATGCTGATATCAGCAAAATTAATGAATCGATTACATTGTGAAAGACTTGCGAAAGATAAGTAAAAATTGCAACTTCGCATAGCTCGATAACATCGGTGTTTGGGAAATCATGGTTTTAATAATTGTCTATATAATAATGTTAAATGCAATTTTGTCATAAAACTTGACATCCAGTCGAAGTTTAGAAATCGATGGAAAATCAACTGAGTTTTAAAAACAAATTCAAAATAAGTGTAAATAAGTGCAATACAATTAAAAAGAATGATAATAGCGTTGACGGGGAATCTTTAAATTATACATTTCCTTGAACGGAGTGCATGAAGAAATGGAGATTGATCCAGGTTCACCATCCACATTGATTTCAGAAATCACTTGGGATAGAATTCGTAAAGCAACACAACAACTAAAACACTACAGCTGAGAGCGTGGTTAAAAGAAAATTTAGGCATTTTGGGATATACGGAAATGGATGTTAATTTTAATAGGAAGTCAATTGTACTACCAGTGATCGTATTAAAGGGCAGCGGAAAAGGCTAGCTCGGTCAGAACTGGCATGATCCATTACTTATATCAGTGCAAGGGACTCACTTGATTGACACACAGGAATTTAACATTACAAATTACTATAGAAGAACGCAAGAAAGTTTTGAACGGTGGGAGCACTTTTACGGCCTTTTGTAAATACATATGTATAGTTACTCAACGGGTCATCGTCGATTTTTAGAAGAAATGGACAAGTACCGTTTGCTATGAGAGCACAAGTTGAGGAAGAAATTCAAACATTGGTTGAACAACAGGTACTGCAGCTTGTAGAATTTTCACGGTGGGCAACACCCAACTGATTTTGAAGCCGGAAGTATAAAAAGCCAAGCTGATAACTGGTATTTTGAAAATTTTAAACAAAAAAAGTGGAATCGCGGAATTTAGTGGAATAATATACCAACAGATGTCTCGTGAAACCCGTTTCGATTCCTGTAAAGCTTTTGAAAACTTAACTTTTTATTAAAAAAAGCTAAAAAAACCCAGCTTGAGAGGCTTTTTTATTTTATCTTACAAAAATAAAAACCCGGTTTGACTTTTTACTTTTTCGAGCTGGAAGTAACTGATTTTGAAGCCGGAAGTATAAAAAGCCAAGCTAGCTTCTTATTTTCAGGGACCGAATCAGTTATGAATTTTTACGAAAAAAGCTTAATTTACTTGTTATTCCTGCCGGCTTTATATTTTTGCCAGATAAAATAAAAAGCCTTTCCAGCTTGGTTTTTTTAGCTTCAAATTATTATCGGTCAGGAATAACAGGTAAAGTTGCCTTTTTTCGTAAAAGTCATAACTGATTCGATCCCTGGTATTGACAATCAACACATATAAAAGATTATATAATATTATTATTATACAAATTTCGAAGACTACTATTTAGTATTTCAGCAGCGCCAGGTATTTTTCAGCGAGCTATCGATAATATTTTGAAAGGTATTGCTGGAGTAATTGTGTACGGGGATGATATCCTTTATTATCAGACCATCGAAAGAAGAATATTGTGAACACTTGAAAAAAGCAGAGATAACTGTGAACAAAGCTAAATGCAAGTTTGGTGCAACGGAAATAGAATTTTTGGAATTCAATATCACCTATAAAGGAGTATGGTCAAGTAAAAACAAAGTCTAAATCATACACAGGGCGCCAGAACCACAAAATAGAGAGCAATTGCAATTATTTTTGGGTATGTTAAATTTTTACAATCATTTTCTCAAGGATAAACCTACAATTGCAGAAATTCTACATAGATTGTTAGATAAAAATACAAAATGGAAATGGACAAAAGAACACTCAAAAGTATTCAAGGATCTCAAAATATTAAAATCACCGTATAATGTTGGTGCGATATTGGCATACCGCAGGTATACGAACGTAGACGAGCTCGAATTCTCGAGCGCCCTGTTGTCCTGCTTGTAGCATTTACATCAAGAACGTTCAGTGTGAGTAAAAGAAAGTATGGTCAAATCGATATGGAGTCAGTCGACATGCAGCTCGGACTCGGAGTTAAACATTTTCACCCCATATCTCGCGATTTGCGGGTCGTGCATTCAATATCTAGTCATAGATTATAATAGTCCAGTCAGTATGTCGATATTTCCTATATTGATCTTGCAAATGCTTCGATATTGACTATCTTTAGAGTGCATCTGGGGGGACTATTGAAAATTTGGAAAGTGTACTGCCGAGTAGTCGGGAATTCGGTTGGTCGCCTTCGCCGCCATAATGGAAACCGTGAAATCGACTCATAAAAAAAAACTGCAGCCTCTTATCGTCAAAACCCATGCTTTATGAGCAAATGGAAACGGCGGCAAATTATTTCGATTTTCGCAACCCGCTGCTTTCTTGCGAGTGAAATGATTAGCGATGAAATTTGAGCCCTAGAAGGGAAAAATAAATTGAAATAGAAGAACTATTCAACATCGTCAAGAGAGGACTTTTCAAGCATATTATCAATGTTCCTGATCTTGATGGCATAAGAGCGCGGGGGGGGGGGGGGGGGGGGGGGGGTATGACCCCTACGATCCCGAAAATGCCGCAGCATTTGAATGAGTATATATTTAAAACAATAAAGGACAGATGTTGTATAGTGATCCTTTCTGTTATAAATAAAAATTATAAAAGGTCTGTCATTATAAATACAGATGTAGAGTAAAGTTTGTGTAACGCGTGCAAGTCTTTAATAAAAGTTGAAGACAATATCTTTAATTAGTTGTTTAATTATAGGAAGATACAACATTATCTCTAATTAAACAAAAGCCGCGCAATTATGGAAACAGTTAAATTAAAAATAGCCTTTTCAAAATTAATATCACTATTATGCATAAAAATCAATTGCCTGTTTATAAAGCCGAAACAAATTCGTTTGACGTTAAAGTAATTGCTATTAAAACTGTTCGGCCTTAGTTAAATCCGTTTGATCTTAATTAAAATCATTCCAAGGCTACTTAGACTCATATAAAATGCTATTTGCTCGTCACCTCATCCATTAACAAGTCCATTGTAAAAATTTGTTAATATGTAGATGGTTGCCACGAATCCCTAAAATTCAATGACCGAATCTCAAACTAGGAACCTTAGAGACGGTTGGGTCCAGATAAGATCGGCATAGAAATCAAAAGAATAATGTGACAGGCCCTAGACAGGAATCAGCATACAGGGAGATCTTGAGCCACTTGAACAAGAACTATTTTAACTGTGAGATCATGGAGTGAAGTGAAAGTTATCACCGAAATAACGGTTGAATAAGAGCTATCATTTATGCTCTCTGACTCTCAAGTAATTATAAAAACAGTAAGTAAAACGTGCCTATATGAATGAATCCTTTTCTCATAAAAGAAATATGGTAAATAATATGATTGACTATCGCTGGTAAATCAAAAATTATATCCTTGGTTAAACTGGTAAAATGGAAGCAATAACATAGTTATGTAACAATTCATGGAAACTGCAGACCATGAACCCGCAGTTTTGTGAGGAGTGTAGTCGTTACAAATTTTTCTCAAGTTTAGCACTGTGATATCATTGAAAGAACTTATTAACATTTAAGTAACTACACTTCTTCTGAAAAACGAAAAGTAAATTTGAACGGGAATGAGTGATGTTAGAGAGAGAGAGAGAGAGGGATTTAGAGCAAAAGTTTGGTCAGGACATTCCAAGAAATTCATTGGCATATTCCTTCCATCCTACTTATTTACCGAATACCGTGTATGTTTTTTTCTTATACCTTTCTTACGACAAAGACAACAGTAAAATATCTGTGAGGGATCCATTATAAGATTTAAATAAATAAGAGTCTTCTATAACTGTTATAACTGACGGTAAAGTATAAAAGTCCGATCAGATTGTTACCAAAAATTTGAAAAGATATACAAGGCTTATGGGATTTTTATAATAGCAACTACTCTGGTAATGACTGAAATTTATAAAAGTCTGCTAATTTCAGACTAAAAAATTAAAATTATAAGTCTTATGGGAATTTTATGAAGACACATTAATTAATAAAAGTCTGAGAAAACCATTAGTAGGTACTGAATTAAAAGTATAAAACTCTACCAAGCCGGTTATTATGAGACTTAGAAAATAAAAGTCTTTGGGGACTCTTATCATAAGATTTAAATAGATTAATAAAAGTCTTTAGTAACAGTTATAACTGTACAAAACAAATATATCTATTGATCTAAAATTTTAGAAGTCTTTATAACAGTTATGTAAATAGAACTATTTATGACCTATGAGTCTCACAATCATTGCTTGAAGATGCCTAAATAGGGTGAAACGAGTCGCGTAACTTTTTAATAATTAAAAATTAAATTTTGTGGAAAGAAAACCAGTGTAAATATTTTTATTTTGAAAATGTCTAATATTAAAAAGAACTCTAAACAAAAATAAGTTAAATTTTAACTATTTTTTCATGATTTTTTCTAAAAGTCCCATAACAATTACAGTCCCTGTATATATTAAGAATCGATATTAGTTGCACTTGAGTGGGTATACCTACCACTCTCAGATTAGGACCAACAGATTTCGAAGATTTTCATTTAGGTTTATAATTTTATTTTGCATCATTTTTTTCTTTTTTTTATGGTACGATTTTTAGTAGCTTCGTCATTTGAAGTAGATTTAACTTAGTTGGTTGCATGCAGCCTACCAATTTAGTTTGAGGGACTTGATTTAAAATTTGTTTGATCTCTTTAGAGCTTTGTGGCCAATAATATTAATTTTTTTTCTATTTTAAATTCATTCAATTTGATCTTTGCTAATCACTTAATCCCAAATTTCTAATTTTTAAGCCGAATCATATTACACCGAGTTGAATTCCTTCGTCAATTTTGCCAATCGATTTGAGGCAAGACGTTTTAAAATTCATTGGAATTTACATGATTCTATCTAAAGTCGCATTCAGGTCTTACTGTATCCATGATACACACATTCATACATATATACGACAAACTTTTTTTTTAATTTTTGATCTTAAAACAGAAATTTATACTTACAAAAAGCTGATAATCCGGCAGGGAAGGTATCCGATGATGGAAAGCCAAATGTTGTTCTATTATCGGAAACATACTGCAAATGTGTTGTAGTAGAGTTATTATTATTACTATTAATACTGAATCCATTATAGCACGGATGTAGAAGGTTTAGCATAGAATTGATATCCTGGCTCCTAAAATCCAGAGAATTTTTAGTTTTGAACATTTTAAAACTTATTGCATTTTGAAAACAACACCTTTCTTCCTGAAATACAGGAGAAATTCGCACTGTATTTTGTAGCGTGCAATCAGTAGAATTTTTGGCTTTACTAGCTGTACAGGAACCTTCCAAATTTCCATAAATTCTTTCGAAAAATTGTCGCGGTGATGATGGTCTATTGATGATACTTGTTGAACCGTTTGAATTTTTTATTGGTGATATATCATTTGCGGTCGTTTTTATATCAGATACGCAATTCTCCGAACTCTTTCGAACAGACAACATAATGTATAGTATTAATTAAATAAACGTAGATAAATATGTACATAAACTCGATTGCGCACTATGTCAATTTGTATAAAGTTGCAATAAAGTATAATAGGCGTAGCAATATAGATGTAAACAAAAATTCTCTAACACTCCATAAACAATTAAAACGTATCCACCGAACGATGAACAAGAACTGACCGGAATTTCCGAAATGTTGCGGCATTTTTCTCTTGTCTTTAACCGGTAATCATTACACCCATAAACATTTAAGCCCATTTGCAAGAGGGTGCAATGTCTACTTCCTTCCCTCTGATTTCCGGATGCAGTACTCAACGAGTTGAAAATGTATCGCATACTCGCATCCATCCTATCCCTCCAAGAAGTGAGGCAAGTCGTACGCAAGGTGGATTGAATTACAAATCCGTAAACTACACTACACCCGATCTTACACTCTCGCAGGCATGCTAATTGGGCTGCTCCGGGAATCGGGATTAGTTTTGTTTTGCAATATTTCCAGTTGAATGGCTAGTTCTTCAGGGAATGTCGTATTCAGCTTGGATTGGTGGAAAACAGTAATTACCTGATATCCTTGTTCAGTTGGGCGGGCTCTGTTATTAGAGGATGACAATCCTAGCTCCACCCATTTGTAAGGATGAGTTTATTTTCTCATTCACAATGGATAGTAGTACAGTATTGATATTTATGATGATTTCCTTCCTAGACGTTATGCAATATCAAATAAAATGAAGAATGGAAAAAAAAACATATTATGTTTCTGCTTTTCTATTATACATATATTTTTTTCATTCTTCTGTTGGTTGTAAGCGCCGTTTTGTCCACATGGAGGTGGAAGGAAGGAAGAATTTACCTGATTGCTAAATTTTTAAAAGTGCAAATTTCAAGTTTCTGGATGCCGTTATGAAGTTCATGATTTCTGTATAAAATGTTAAGTACCCATGCATGTACATATATCTCTTGAAAGAGCGCCAACCTGATGAGTTTAATTAATTGTGAAATTTAACATGCGCTGCCATCTATTGAAAATATAACCAAACAATTGGACTTATTAGTTGTATGTATGTATGTGTATATGCCTTTATTGGACTATGCGGATAAGTTTATTACTGCGGATAAACAAGGAAGTATTTTTCTAGTGCAAAAGCCATAGTTGGAGTGTGACTAAGAATTCTATATATATCTACCTACTTATAGTTGTTAAATGAATTTTGGCACTGATTTATCTGCCTTCTTCGTATTTGTATCTATAGGTGATGTAAATTATTTTTATACCCTATAGGTGATGAAATCATAGTGTAGGTAGGTATGCTAAGTTTTTCATTCCGTTTGCAAATCATATCTGAATATAGAGAAAATAGATTGAATACCCTCGCATAATATTAAAAGTTATTAAGTCTGTCTGTCGGTCTGTCTGTTTGTCTGCCTGTCTGTCTGTATGTTTGTCTGACTGCACGATAGTTCAAGATTGCGTTCACTTAGATGGCTGAAATTTGTAATAATACGGCCTTTGTGAGAAAATACAATATTTAAGTTCGAAAATGGGACAAATCGATTGCCATGCAAAAATTTTATTTCTTACTATATATTTATAGTTACAAGCTTAAATATGAGCTAAATCGGACAACCCCTTCTCGGTGTTCTACATATGCTGTGAAAGCGATCTGTCCTGGTAGTTCTTATTGTACTGAAAAGAATATAAAACCCTGTGAATTTTTATTGTCCGACGAACAGTTCTAAAAATAGATGCGAAAAAAAACTTTAAGATTCCTTCCCTCCCTGACGGGTCGGTACGAAATTAACTCGGTAAGCGAGCAGCATACCGAGGTCACCATTGTGTATTTTAATCAGTACTCACACGGGTCTGCAATGCGCTGTTGAGATGCAACATGCAATCCAGTGGAGTGTATGTGAGTTGCCACATGGTATTACATGAGCTCTAACTTTCAATGCAGTGCACTGCACTGGTATTGTGTTTCAGGCTTCAGTAGAGAAGCGGCATTTACCGAGTTGAGAAGTGGGTTTTGTCGTGAAATTACCAAAATGTCTGCTAATTTAGGCCCTTCCCTGAGGGGTCGGTACCGTATCGACAAAGTATCAGTACGACATTTATCCCGTCGATGTCGTACCGCATAGAGCTCCTTCACGGTCCTACATGCTATATACTAAATTAGCAGACATTTTGTTGATTTCACCACAAAATTCACTTCTCAACTCAGTAAATGCCGCTTCTCTACTGAGAAGGCATATCGCAACGCTGCATTCCGAAAACATGTTGCATCTCAACCGCGCAGTGCAGACCCGTGTGTGGGTACTGAGATCCCTCCCTGACGGGTCGGTAAAAACCCTCGAGAATACTTCCGTAACCCGCGGAATATAATACAAGCCATGAAGTCGCCGAAGGCACCGACACATTAAAGGGCCTTATCGTGCCGGGTACAGCATGCAGTAAGACCTCACTCTCACTGCTTTTTGTATACTCGTCATGGAGGAAAAACTAAAATTTCATCCTAAACAGGTCCTTAAGCCCAAAACTGTCGCTCCCACCGCAAAATGAAGTAAAAACAAATTGCAGCCAATATGTTTTCTTTCTAATAGTTTTAAAAAAAATAGCATTAGAACAAATTTTCGGAAATTATAGCGTTTGAACAAAATACAAGCAACTTTTATATGAAAACTCCTTCAGTAAGCAAGAGCACTGAGGATGTCGTCTGCTGACCGGCCCGCTGCTCTCTTTTTTCGACTTTGTTCATGGCTTGTATCTTGCGGGGGTTACGATACTTCCCAAGCCATGAAACAGAAATCTATATGTGTGCATGCTTAGTCCGTTTTCTAAAATGTTCTATATTGATACTTATGGAAAAGTGTTAAACATTGGCTTTATATATGCCATAGAGCCTAAACTACTATCCATACAGGAAAATAGTCTTCTAGTAATTTAAAGCTTGGTTCCTTACATTCCCAAAGACTACACTTCCTATATACCTTACTTAACAAAATAATAAAATAGTTTTGATTACAAAGTAACCTTACCATTTTACGCTCAATACCTCTCAGCTGAGTGATAATTGCATGTGTGTATGTGCAGCCGTAGTCCGAATCTGTAGGCAGCTACATTCGATATCATCAGCCCACGGCATGCCATGACGGCACAGCGACATTACAATGATTACTCAGCTGAGAATTTTTGTTTGAGGAATCGTAGTCATTTGGTTAAGCTAATTTTTTTTAGTTAATTTTGTTAGGAAAGGTATGAATATTTTATTACGGTTCGTAAGATAAGAAAGCAAGCTTAAGATTAACAGAACGCCATTTTTTTGTATGAATAGTAGTTTGGGCGGAGGAGCTATTCAAATCAAACTTTTGTCACTTTTACATAATAACACTGCAAATATTTTAGAATGTAAGGACTAGGTTAGGCCTCGCATGTGGTAGCGAGGGAGTCTGTTTCATGGCTTGTGAAGTATTCTCGAGGGTTTTGGGTCGGTACAACATCGGTACGACATTTACTCGGTAAGGCCCTTCCCTGACGGGTCGGTACGACATTGGTACGACATTGACTCGGTAAGCGTACAACATGCCGAGCCACTGTCGCCACCGTGTATTTAAATCAGTACCCACACACGGGTCTGCACTGCGCGGATGAGATGCTACATGTTTTCGATGTGCAGCATTGCGACATGCCTTGTCAGTAGAGAAGCGGTATTTACCGAGTTGACTAGTGAATTTTGTCGTGAAATTAACAAAATGTGCTGATTTAGTCCATAGCATGTATCACCGTGAGGGAGCTCTATGTGGTAAGACATCGGCGGGAAAAATGTCGTACCGATAATATGTCGCTACTGTACAGTATCGTACCGACCCGTCAGGGAAGGGCCTAAGCGTGCAGAATACCGAGCCACTGTCGCCTCAGTGTATTTGAATCAGTTCCCACACACGGGTCAGCACTGCGCGGTTGAGATGCAACATGTTTTCGGTATACAGCGTTGCGACATGCCTTTGTCAGTTGAGAAGCGGCACTTAGCGAGTTTACCAGTGAATTTTGTCATGAAATTAACAAAATGTTTGCTGGCTTAGTCCATAGGATGTATGACTGTGGGGGAGCTCTCTGCGGTACGGCATCGACGGGACAAATGTCGTACCGATCCTATGGCACTACCGTACCGACCCGTCAGGGAAGGGCCTGATTAAAATAAATGTCGTACCGATACTATGTCGCTCCCATACTGACCCGTTAAGAATTGGGTATTCATCTCTATAGGATATCGTAAAAATTGGGCTTGATTAATTCTACGTTTTTGCCCCAGATGATGAAAACTTTGGATATATTAAGTTTGACATTTGTAACGCATTGAACACCCATCTATAATATTAAAAGTTTTTTTGATTTTTGCATCCATCCATCCATCCATCTGTCCGTCTGTTCTTCTGTCCGTCCATTTATCCATTCATGTGTCCTCTAAATAGCTCGAAATCGCGTCAACATAGAAAGCTGAAATTGTGCATACGGGCTTTTCAAAACAAACATAGATTTTAGTTTGAAAATAAGAGAAATCAAGCAACTCCTTCCTAGGACTGCCATACAAAAACTTCGTTTTCCCAATACCAGGGTGTTTCCGCCATGGAGGCCCATAGGGCAAGAGGTGATTGTACTCAACTATACAAAAAAAAATTGTATGGAGGGAGGGCATCCCAACCATTTCGGAATTACAGGGCGATTAAGAAAATATGCTAATTTGTCATAAAACACCCCTAAAAAGTACAGGATAGTCACCCTTGGAACTGGTTGTATGAAGAACCTCATGGCCTTTTCAACGATTGCTCAACCAGCTCCGAACTCCTCTCTTCTCCGGAGTTATGGTAGTCTAAAATAAAAAGTTTCGGATTTGCTTACCTTTCTTTTTGTTTTACTTTGACGCCGTGTTTGTTTACAAAAGGCTGATTAATATACTTTTTTTATAATAACTCTAAACTGTAGACTCTCGTCTTTAATTTGACTTTGTACTAACTGTAACCGTTAAAGAGTTATTAGCTATTTTGACCTATTCAGCTCAAAGATAATTTATTGCCTTAATGACTGAAAGCACGTTATTTGAAAAAAAAAATCGTCTAATTGCGGTATGACCTGAACAGTTTATGAGCTAATAAATTTTTAATGACTGCAGTTAGGACATAGGTGCAGTGTGAATGCGAGGACATTGCATAATGTAGATTGCAGGCTTTTGGCTCATACTTCTTAAGGCCTACCCACTTCGAAGAAATCTCTTCCAAAAAACTACTGCTCTTCCTAGGAAGAGTAACTGTAATGTAAGCGGTGCACAATAAGTCAATGATGGGTGCAGTGCAAAGACCTCTCGCCCTGCTAAATCTAAATCTAGGACATAGGTGTAAATGTAAAATTAAAGAGAAGCGTCCACAGTTTACATTTTTTATAAAAAAAAGTCATATTAATCAGCCTTTTGTAAACAAAAACGGGTCAAAGTTAAAAATAAGGTAAGAACATCCGGAACTTTTACTTTAGACCACAATAACTTCGAGGAGTATAGGAATACTTAATACTTAATCACCCTATAACTAAAAAATATTTAAGATGCACTTCCCCCTGCCTTAAATTTTTTTTTCTAGGTGAGCACTATCATCTGTTGCCTCATAGACCTGCATGGCGGAAACACCCAGTATATGTGGGGAGTAACGCACCCAGGATTTGGCTTTGGGGGGATGGAGGGAGGGGGGACCACATGTGTCCCAAGTCCAAAGGAGTCGGAAAAATAGGACTCAAAAGTCGCGTCCTGCACCCATATGAGCACTTAAGTACTGCTAACTATTGTATATTTAAATGTTTTATTTTATTTTATGGGACTTTGTAATTACATTTTATATATAATTTGTAAATTATGTTCAAAAAACTGACTTTCTGGGAGAGGACCGGTCCCGTTTGTCCCCCTCCTCGATGCGCCTCTGTATGTGGGTACTGTACCTGAGAACGTTTCGGCATAGACAGCTAAAGTTGTGTACACGGTGTTTTTATAGCAAAAGTAAATACAATTTCAAAAATGAATATTAAATTGGGCAAACCGCTCCTTGGTGTTGCAATTAAAAACCTTGGTTTTTCGCTATATATTTGGACACTGCCTGAGAACGCGCCGCTGTAGAGAGTTGGAATTTTGTACATAAAAATTGTAAATACAAGTTCAATAATTCGGTCAAGGGCATGTCGGGGTCGCGCAATGAGGATTCCCTACCAGAAGTTTATCAACGAACAATCCAAATTTGCTTATGATAACTGAATAATATTCAAACAGACGGGCGCAAGAGTTATTTTATAAGAGTAGTCTTATAAGTTAAAAAAAACACAAAACATCGATTTCCGGCAACTGTGAGACTGACGAAAAAAGCTGCAGTTTTAATGATAATTATGATTCAATGGCTACTAACCCTGATAAAATCAAAATTTTAGCATTAAAACCTAGAAACCCATATCGCCATTCAAAATAAAAAAATATATTTCATAATCTTTAGCTCACAAGAACCTCATATCGTCATATCAAAACAAATTTCTGTCTGTGACAGACATACGGATGCGTGAGTGATCTTATAAGGGTTCCATTGAGGCTCCACCTTAGATTATATAGCTAGTGATTAGAATTCGCCACTGACATATATGTATATAAATGGACTAACTGATCTCCTGTTTCATGTGGCACCAATTTTGATTTCAGAAAGTATGCTCTCACTTTCAATGCTACTAACTCTCGTAAACTGGCGCTATATTTAAATTATTTGGGAATTTACTTATATGCATATCAGTGGGATTTACCGAATTTACCACAAAAGTATTTGGGACTATTGGTATTGTTAAATTTTAATTATGTGTCGAAGAAAGTGTTTTTTACAACTCTATTTTGGTTGGAAATACCGCTGAACCTCAAGCAATTTCTCTTTCCCAATCGTTACAGTTCAGTGGCAAAGTATGCTCTCACGGAAAGAGACAGGTATATGAAAGTTGTGCCATTTGCTTTCATGCATTTTTGGTTCAACAAGAAGTCCACTTATGTACATGTCAGTGGTATACGCTCGCCGGATTCAGTTTCGGTTACGGTGTAATAAATTCGCTTGCTGAGCTTTTGGAGCTCCTTCATTGAATCCCGAAGCTGTATATTCTCTCATGGAAAGAAAGTATAGAAATTTAAAAACGAAACTTTTGCGAAGAAAGGTGTACAAACAAAATGTACGAAAAAAGCACTATCTAATGGCTAAATGCTATGAATCTTCTCATTGATTTAAAATTCTGTAGCGGAAGGAGCTTCCGACTTAAAGCTTATACATACTACTAAAAAAGAACTTTTCGCTTTGAGCAAATGTTGTGCTTTGGGCAGGGCTTAGAAAAAATTCGGAATTTAATTGACATACAACAAACAGCAGTACATTGTACAATCTTAGCACCTTCTCTTCGTTCGAGGTATATAGGTACATGCCTACCTACATAACTCCAGCGTAATTGCAACTTCATTTCAGGAGAAGTTTTAAAGTAAAGATAAATGATACAATGAAAAATTTAATAATTTTTAATTATTCGTTAAACTAAAAAAACTAACTAACTAACTAAATTCTTTTTATCGTTATATTTTCATTTTCGAGTCTCATGGATTATCTACTTTTGTGTTTGCAGGTCCATCCATTGAGAAATTGCAGAAGACAAACTATGCCGCCTTCTTGACAAACAATAATGTCGATTTCCATTGATATTTTAAGAAAAGTGCACGTCAATCAATGAAAAACAAGTTCAATGGAACAACTTTTGACGCGATGAGAATGTATCGTAGCTCATATCCGTGTAATTTGTCAGCTTGAAATTTTTTGGGAACAATAATATCACGAATAACGTAAAAATTATGAAAATTGTAATTTAAAAGATTTTGGCGTGATTACAGATGAATTTGGTAGAGCAGTAGTTGAAGATTTATATGTGATGCTCAATGACATTCAGTTGTGACATTTTTCAGATAGGTGTGTGCGTATTCCGGTGTAACACCGCCGATTAATCGAGTGTAGCACCACAGGCATTTTGACGTACACCATTTCTAGCAGTGCAGGTCAATGGAACAATTTTGGTGTAACACTACAAGAAAAGTGTAACACTTCTGCTAGAAAACGTGATCAATGGAAATCGGTATAAGAAGAAGTGGCTCCCTTTCCATCGTCGTACACTACTTGCATGCTTTCCCCTATAATGCAAATGCAAGTTTTCATTGATGAGAGACACTCGGGAAGAGGAAAAATTTGAAAAAAATCCTCCCCCCCCCACCCCCCCCCCCCCCCCCCGAGTGTCTCTCATCAACGAAAACTTGCCTAAAGGCCAAAACACAGTGAGAGCGACACAACAATGTTGGCAACTTAGTTGGACGCGACTCGACAAATTTTTTTGACAGCAGTCACTGTTTTATTTATTGTAAAAGAAATGGAAACAAGGAAAGAACTAAGAAAAATCTTTAGTATAGCTTATGCGGCTTTCTTAAAATTGTAAAATCATAAAGAAAGAGCTAAAAAAAAGAAGATGAGATTGCCATACGTGCCATACGTGCCATACGATGACGTTTATCGTACAGCATAACTTTTTCCCCATTTTTCTCTATAAATTCCTCCTCAAAACTCATAATTTCTCAAGCTAATTAAACAAATTAATTTTATTAAAGTTTTTAATAACTGGGTTATTTACTACAATCTTTTAATTTGCTATTCTTTATAAAAATAACCAAATCCACATAACATGAATGTCAATTATTCACTGTCCACACAGAAATGTCAATTATGTTGGCGACTAATTTAGAGATTTTCCCAAACTTTTTGTTGGCAACTTGTCGAGTCGCTCTCATTGTGTTAAGTATATGGGACTTCCATATATTCGAATCTTTGACAGCAACCAATTTACGGCGACTTTGTTGTGTCGCTCTCACTGTGTTTTGGCCTGAGTGGCCTGAGTGGCCACCGTGAGTGGCCTGTACGACGGGGGTTTCATCGTAAAGTCGTAGCAGTAACACCACAAATAAGTATACTTGTATATTTCTATACAACTACCCAACTTCTGCGTGTCGGACAGTAACTTCTAATTGCGTACTTCCTAAGCCAGGGCAAGATTCGTCTTTATTCTGCTAATTTCGCTAATACTATCTAGGTAAGTTTATACTTCAAAATACCAATTAATTTTCTAACTGCGAGATTTGAACTTTTTTAGTTGAACACGAGCGTCGTAGAAGTGAAAATTCGAAGGTTTAGAATATTTTGGTGTGATATCAAATGTTCAGTTTTTATTTCACCTTTATTTTCCATATTGTAGCTACATATATTTGAAATTAAATTTAACAACTTATGAGGATTCAGATGATTCATTTATTTAAGTTTTTTTTTGATAAATCTAAAATTTCTTCTCGTTCGTTCAAAATAGCCAAATTCAAAATTAAACGAAATAATTTAACACTTCCGGTGCCATCTAGTGTTCGCTAGTAAAACAAGAATTACTTAATTGGAAAGAAGAAATATTTCTTAAAAACTATTTTTAATTCACTTTTAATTTTTAATATTTATAAAAATAATTTTCTTGCCAGAATATAACGCGAAATATCTCTTTTTAACTAATATTATAGAGTGTGTGTATAAAGCTGTCAGAGTTCTATCAGCAAGCAAAAGTCAAAATGTCAGAAATTTGACATGGTATGGTGATGGCCGTGAACACCTGATCCGGTAGTGATTTTGTGAGAATTTCTGTATTTTCCGCAACTAAGAGTGATTTAATTTTGTGTACTAAGTAAATATAATATTATAAAATCCGCTGACATCAAAATGGCAGGCTCGGATTGGAGGAAACGGCTCGGGATTACAATAAACTATAGTTCCGGGGAAGATGAAGACGATCTCAGGTGAGCGTGAGATTTTTTTTTGTTTCGCTGACAAATGATACGCATCGTAAACACGATAACGTTTCTGCGCTTACTTTGTAGAAATATGAGAAATTTTGTGAATAAAAAAACTTACTTTGTTGTAAATTTATTTTAAAGGTATTCATTGGAATGGAACGTAATTTTTGCTGGTTTTCCAACTATATAGTATAATGAAATATATAATTATGTAAAATTATTAATGACAGAGCGTTTAAAATTTTCATTTTCCTAAGCTAAGTCATTAAGTAATTATGTACGTTCTAGGTATGTATAATACCAATTGTCATTAAACCACTGTTGAATTCCAGAGTAGGTTACTAGTTATTACGTTCGGTTATCCGGAGCATGTAAATTGAATCGTAACATTTTGTTGTTACTTCCAATAACTTTATAACTAACTTTATAATCGTAATTAAATACAAATTGATTACTTAAAGAACTTAGAACTGTAGAATCTTCCGGTAAGTGCAATGTAACCCAAAGTGGCCAAAGTAGATATTTATGTAGATTTTCTGCTTGTGCCTGCAATGTTGTCTACAGAGTAGTTCGCATGTCGAATTGGGTAATTGTTAAAGTTAGGCTGCACTAGTTGATAATTTCCTCGGGTATTCAGACTTAATTGTTCGGTGCTGAAAATTTTTCATTCAAAATTAGATCTTGACGCGTCTGCTGATAGGTGTGATTCGGTCCTGAAGTTGTTAAGTACCTCTTCCCTAGATGTGAAGAGGTGTGCCGGGAGGCTAGGATGCATTCACACTGACTGACAAGTGATCAACCAACTAAAGGGCAATATTCACTTTCACATCATGATATTATACATATACCTATACCTGTATATATACATATACATATTTTATACAGAGGTATAGAAACAGAGATGTAATGACATTGATAAGCAGATATCAATATCTCCTTATATATGATACAATAACGAATCTAATCTGTATTAACTAATAGGTACTTTCATCTTTTCATCCTTTTATTTTATATTATACTGAACTGAATTTATAGATATAGATTTATGTACAGGTTGATATACCAACCTAACTATAGAATAGGACGAATGGCAATGACCCTAATCCTGGATTTTGAATTTTCAAGTTGGCAACTCCTAGCAGTGATCCTTCTTTCTTTCTTTTGAGTAATTGAAACTCCTTTTGTGATACTGCATAAGTATAGAGCCCCTATGGCTCGTGTTAAGGTTTGTTATGTAATTGTTAAGTTAGGTTTAGTGTCAGTAAGACAAAGTGAAAAAAATATACATCGGGAGCAAATGTACAAATACTCAAGTAATCATCAGAGCTGTAATTGTGACAAATAATGTGATAAATGTAGAGTTAATGTCCAGCAACAATAATCATAAATTGAAAATCGAATGTAAGCCAGGCAAATCTGTAAGCCAGGCAGCGATATATATGTATATATATATATTCTAATAGTTTCACGAAGTCATGTACCAAAACCTTTTATGTATCTCAGCCTCAATAAAATATACTTTGACTTGTCCTGAAGTTGTTGTCTCGATTCACATTAGATGAAGTTTGATTAATTAATGATAATAGCAAGCTATAAAACAGATAAAAGAATGCTTTGCATTCATTCGTATTAGAGGCATTATTTTTATCAACACGGCTCCATTCTAACCGAATCTGTATAAATGTAGGAAGTAGGAATAATTCATTTTAATGAAAAGTTTATACAGTTAAGCCTTAGATGCAATGAGCGCCAAGTGTTAATTTACGCGCCACAAAATCAATGAAATCAATGGTAGCTAGAGCCAATGTAAGCCACGCCACTTTGTGGCGCCACCACTGGCTTATAACAATGAACTGAGCGTATTGCCATAACTCTGAATTCTGAAGCTTTCATGTATAAAAGAATCTTTGTACTTCTTGAATTACGTTGGAACTAAGAGCATAAATAAATGTATAAAACTGTAAGGAACATATATAAAGTGAAAATTCAAAAAGCTAAAAAAAAATAGTATTGAAAACCGGATAAACAAGGCGACGACGCAAAAAGAAATGTGGCGAGTTTTGAAACAGTCTGTGTTAAAGAAGATAGAACCAGAAATAAGAGAAGTAATATTTGGTAACATTAATATCACAGATAATACGGAAATGGCAGACAGATTTAATAATTTCTTCATCGAAAGTATTAATGAAATACATGATACTATACCTAAAGAACAGTACGTGAATCAAATAAATGAATCCACTAATATTTTTCAATTCAGGGAAGTAAGTGAGGAAAAATTGAAATCCATTTGCAAAAAAATCAACCAAAAAAAGGATTTTAATAAGTTTAGTGCGAAGATGATCATAGATAATTGGTCGGCATTAGGAAACACCCTGACTTATCTCGTGAATAAATCGATGTATGAGGGCAGGTGCCCGGCGACTTGGAAAGAATCACTGATAGTCCCAGTGCAGAAAGCCATTAAACCAAAAAAATATGTGAGGAGTACCGTCCAATATTTGAAAAGATATTAGAGTGTGTGGTTCAGCAACAGCTGGAGGTATACCTGGAAAGCAACCAATTAATAATCAGTGAACAGTCCGGGTTCAGGAAAAATCATTCATGTGAAACTTCTTTGAATTTTATCATCGCACTTTGGAAAGAAGAAATGGATGCAGGGAAGAAGATAGCAACCATATTCTTAGACTTAAAAAGAGCGTTTGAAACGGTGGACAGAAATACTTTGTTACAAAAATTGTGGAAGTATGGAATAAGAGGGAAGGAGTGGAAATGGTTCGAAAGTTATCTGTAGTATAGAACGCAAAGAACGAAGGTGAATGGGATTTATTCGCAGGCGGTAGAGACGAAAGTGGGGGTTCCCCAAGGATCCGTACTGGGCACACTGTTTATTATATATGTGAATGATTTAAAGTTGAGTTTAGTGCACTCGAAGGTAAATTTATATGCGGACGATGCTTAAATATATTGCTCCGGGGACAGTGCTATAGAGATTAAATCAAAACTCGAATTTGATCTAGACAATTTGCATAAGTGGTTAAATAGAAACGAATTGAAAATTAACATTATGAAAACGAATGGTATGTGGTTAAACACAAATGATAATCTATCTATAGAAATAGGAAATGAAAATATTGAACAGCTACATGAAGTGAAGTACTTAGGAGTGATATTGGATTGCAAGTTAAATTTTAAAAGTCACGTTGACTATGTATGTAAGAAGTTAGGGAAGAAAATTGGGTATTTTAAAAGAATACGAAATCACTTTCATTGTTTTGTGCAATAAGGGTATACAATGTGATGATAAAACCGCATCTTGAATACTGCTCCACAATATTGTTTCTGTGCACAAAAGAGGGAATTGAACGCCTCCAGAAAATGCAGAATAAAGCGATGCGAAGTATACTGTTGTGTAGTTGATATTCATCTGTTAAGTGGATGTTGGATACGCTTAAGTGGATGAAGGAAGGTACAACAAAGAATTGAGCTAAATGTACTCTTATTCATTTTTAAAATAAGGAGTGGGATATTACCAAACTACCTTAAAGAAAAGATGACCTTCGTGGCGGATGTTCAACCCTACAATTTGAGGAATATGGATGTCAATGTGAGATTGCAGTCTTAGAACAAAGCGAGAACGCAGAATTCGTTAATATACAAGGGCTTCCAGTTGTACAACAAGTTACCTGAAGACATAAAAAGAGAGACGTCTGTTAATTGCTTTAAAAAGAAATGCATAGAATTTATAAAATGTTACCGTAGTTGAAAGTATATTCTAAATACTAATAAAGATTATTCTATTCTATTCTATTCTACTTGTAACAACCTTCCAGACGTTGATTTAATAGCTGAACCATACACAGTAAAAAATTTGCACAATAGTTGCCACAAAGCTTATATATTATTCCGTAAAATGTAGGGGATATTCCCTAAAATTTAGGGAATATTTCCCAGTGTAGTAAGCTAAACTTACGAGAACTTGGTTTCCCTAACCATATTGGAAAAAGCTTCTTGCATACACCTTCATTGACAAGATGCATCTTATCTAACACAAAATTATCGACCATATAATAGGAGAGTACAAATATCAATTTGTCTGCTTTATGATGATTCATTCTCATCCTTTGTACCCGAAAAATTAACCCTTTCTGTAAAGTCTGCATTAGTACGTATCTGGATAAACTATTTTGATTTTACCACTTTTGACAAATGCTCGTAAAACATTTTTGACAACAAAAATAACCTCCATGTGATTTAATTTGCTTGATCAAATCTATTGCTGGTGCGTCATATACAAAGGAATGGAGAATTAGAATTATTGTGTAATTCTTTGAATTAATAATCATTCCATTATTAAGTAAACCAATCATTTCATCCACAAATGCCTTCAAAAATGTATTGAAGTTGTTTGGTTTTCGGGATCCATAGAAAATCTCGACAGGAATTACTTTTAATTGCAAATTATTAATGCAGCTAAGAGTAACGCAAAAATTATTTCCTCCACTTGCTGATGTAGGTTTCCCTTCTACACAAGAAGACGTATCGAAATTATTAAATTTTTCAACTGTGTTTCTCTTGTATGAATCCAGTAACGACTTTAAGGACTTTTCAAATCCAAAATGATACTGACCATTTGACATTTCTTTGATGTATTTGGTTGGTGTTGACGAATTGGGTGTACACAATACTTTTCTAGCATCCACTATTACTCCAAAAACCTTCTTCCTTCAAATGTATGTGATTTATATTACATGAAGTAGCCCAAGTTTGAATTTTATGCAAAAACGAGTTTTCGCGCATATAATGTTCATCTTGCTGAATTTTTTCTTTGTTGTAAGTCTCTGCAATGGTGCTGGTTCCTCAATCACATCAAGACATTGATCTTGAATCACTTCCAGAAATTGTTCTTCATTTATATTAAACTAAACTAAAACTAAAGATACACTCATTATACACTTTATTCGATATTTGTTCTATCGTTTGAACTTTACTGTTCGGGGCATATTTAGGTTGAAATAGTATTTTTATTTTTTATTTTTTGGATAACTTTTTAATTAAAATCCTTTACAGCACAAAAACTTCTCCAGTAAAACTTCTGACAGATATAGGACATTTTGATCAATATTGCTTAAGTACTGAGATTAGACACTCTAAGCTCGTAATATATAAGACAATTTTCCTTACCATACTAAGCATACATGTAGCCGGATAGGTCAGAATTGTAATTGTGGGAACCCAGGCTCAAATCCAAGTGATATGCAGAAAGGTTTGTTAATGTTCTCAGAATTTTATAAATGTAATGCTGTGAAAAAGATGATATATGCAAATAAGGACGTATAATCAATAGATACAGGCATTGTAAACAATTTGCAAATTTATCTTTTTCTATGTAGCCTAGTACTAGATTTTTACTCATCTGCAGTATTGTTTCCGTAGTCCAATAAAGTGACGAATCTGTACTTATCTTCAGTAGCTAATATCAGTATCTAGCAACGATACTGAACAGTGCTAAAATCAGCTATGCCAGCGATATCTAATGACTGCAGAAATATGTCTCATTAGGAGCTTAGGCGCAGAAATGTGTTCCGATAGACTCCCGCTGGAATTCAAATTTGTTACACGGGATATCTAGTAAAAATCCAAAGTTTTGTATGGCAACACCAAGAAAGTGTTGCCCGATTTAGTCCATTTTTGAATTTATATTTGCAATTTTTATGAAAACGCCGCATACAAAATTTGAGCTGTTCATGTAGACATATTCTCAGGCAGTGCCCAAATATTGTCCAATCCAATAATTGCAAAAGAAGATGTCATTGGTACAAGGTCGTTACGTTTCTGAGTCGGTACATCTTTGTAATTTGTAAAAGTATTTCACCGTTGAAAATCGAATTTTGAGAACAGTTCATACATGAAGTTATAGTTGCTACAAAAATCGATTGTAGATAACATTGTAGCGGAAAAAGTATACCCGCGCGCCACTTTTCCTTACAAAAAAATTTACACGAAATCAAAAAATGGAAGTTCCGGGTTCGAATTTTCGTTTTGAAAACTTTATAAAATACAGAACAATTTAGTTTTCAAAACGACTTTTACTGCAATAAGTTCATAACTAAGTTCCCTTAAATTTAAAAAAAGAATCAAGAAGAAATATTGTCAAATTAAAAAGTGTTGATAGAAAATGTTGAAACAGTTTTCTTGAAAATCCAAAACAGCGAGAAAAACACTATCGATTTAAGCAACCTCTAAACATTAATGAATTTCACTGAAATTTTGCATAGAAGTTTAAAATTACATTAGCTAACAAATTCTGAATGAGCATTTAGACATTTTAACTTTTTTGCAAATCCATACATATTTGGGCCACCCTAGGTACAGCTATGAGAGAACAGAGGAACATTTGCTCAATCTCAAATCTTAGCTTCTTCCCGTCTGTAATCTCCCGACCGCTTCAACAATTAAGCGTACAGCTTGTGCATTTTTAGAGGCCAAATAGTGCTTCTTGTTAAGTTTTATAGTCTTTGGTAATAATAAGTAATTCGTTCTGAATTTCAGACTACACATTTACTGAAAAACTGTTGAAGAAATTTGAATATCATTACGTGTGAAAAATCAAATCTCTACTGACGCGGGTAACTTTTTAGTCGAACCTAGCCCAGTTATAATGTCTACACAAATATCACCCCCCTCTACTAATTTCATATTGTTTTGAAACTGAAAACATTACTATTTGTGACGAAACACAATACTTCTTCAATTTTAGAAAGGCTAACTTTTCGGAACTTTCCAGTAGACTTATGTCTATTGATTTCAACACATTACTATCCAGCAGCAGTGTTGACGAAGACGTTTCTAAATTTTACATAATTATTTTCGACTTATTTTCCTGTCACGTTCCTCGCCATGGTTCAATAAAGAACTTAAACATCTCAAAAATAAAAAGAATAAACTGTGGAAAAGTTACATGAGGGACAAAGACTATATAAGTCACAACAATTTCCTCACATCCTATAATGAGTTCAAAGAACTTTCCTCTAGACTTTATGATGAGTATATTCAAAGCATGCGCGCGAAATTATTTCGTGACCCACGTATCTTTTTTAAGTTTATTAATATGAAGAAAAAACAGACAACTACCCCAATACCATGAGGTACAAAGATTCTGCTAGTGATGATTCATCCGAAATCTGCAATATGTTTGCTTCATTTTTTGACAACGCATTCTCTTCGTCAAATTTCCTTCCTCGAAATGACAACTTAAGTCATATGAACGATTCTCATAATGTTTCATTCACTATCCCTACAATTGCGCAAGAGGATATACTCGATCATATTAACGGCCTTCCAAATGACTTCACAACGGGCCCTGATGGCATCCCTCCAGCTTTCTATAAGTCATGTTGCCATGCCCTTGCAGCTCCGCTGAGAATTATTTTCCAAAAATCACTTAATAGTGGTTGTTTTCCTCAGCTATGGAAAAATTCTTTTATCATACCTATCCACAAAAAAGGTAGTAAAAGTGAAATTTCTAACTATAGGCCTATCGCAAAATTGTCTTGTATGCCTAAATTATTCGAATCTATCATTTACTCTCAGCTATCAATTTCCTGCAAGAATTTGCTTTCTTCAAACCAGCATGGGTTTATTTCGGCAGGTCTACAACCACTAACCTGTTGGAATTTGTCTCGGATACCATTGGCGGGTTTGCAAAAGGTTATCAGACAGATTGTATTTATACTGACTTGAGTAAAGTGTTCGACAAGTTATCTCACTCCGTGATACTCTTTAAAATGGAAAAGTATGGGTTTCCTCCAACTTTTCTTAAATGGACGAAGTCTTACTTAAATAAAAGAACTTATCAAGTCTTATTTCGACATTCCATCTCTAGAGTCTTGAAGGCTTCATCCGGCGTACCTCAAGGAAGTCACCTGGGGCCGCTGTTTTTTATTCTGTCTATTGACGACATTGTATCTGTTATGAGACACTGCAAACTCTTGATTTATGCTGACGACATTAAACTTTTCGCTCAGATTAAATCTTTTAGTGATTGTGAACGGGTACAAGGTGACCTTCACAAATTTTCCGTTTGGTGCAAAAACAATGATTTGGCTCTCAATATCGACAAATGTGAGGTTATGACTTTCCACAGGAATCAGAAACCAATCACCTTTGATTATGTGTTCTCGGATTGTACGATTGGCCGCCGCGAGGGTGCTGTTTGTGACTTGGGTGTCAAATGTGACGATAGATTGAATTTTATCTCCCACATAAACTACATGGTATCTAAGAGTAGTTCTATGCTGGGTTTTATTAAACGTTGGTCTCGAGAGCTCTCGAATCCCACCATAACACTGCGTTTGTACACTTGCTTTGTGAGACCTCTCCTTGAATACGCTAGACAGGTCTGGTCTCCATTTTACGGTACACACATCGACCGCATCGAGTCTGTTCAGCGGAACTTCCTGCGCTTCGCTCTCAGGCACCTACCCTGGAACACTTCATTGATTTTTCCATCTTATGAGGATCGCTTGAAGCTTTTGAATATGCACTCCCTCGAAAAACGTCGCATGGTCGCTGATGTAACTTTTGTGCATCAATTCTTAAACGCGAATATTGATTCTCCCCTTCTACTTAGCAAAATCTCTTTCCGTGATAGTGCGCACAATTTGAGAAGGTTACCTCTGTTGCATGTTAACTCCGCAAGATCCAACTTTAGTATGTATGAACCCATCAATCGCATGTGCATTGTTGTTAATATTAAGGTTGAGCATTTTGTCGTTAACATTTCCAAGCATGTTTTAAAAAAACGTCTATATAATACTTAATTTTCTGTTTCCATGTCGCATTGCATGTCATCTCATTCGGTGTTTGGTCTATGTTTAGTTTAACATACTAATACTAACACCGACTAAGTGATGAATCGCATGTATTGTTGAGACGATTATTTATTAAACGTGTCCGTGCAGCGAGCTTGTTTTAAGTTTGTTCTGATAGTCTGTAAAAATCAATCTTGCGTAATTAAAATATTCATGGTAAAGTTTGGCTTTATCTAATGGTGATACAGCCACTCGTAAAGGTTTACTCGAAGATCCCTTGGTAACCGCACATGAAATGAGTAGACTAAGTCGTGCTTTAACATTCGCTAGACTGTGGATTGTGATATCCTAAGTTACGCTGCAATTGTACCGCTGCTTATGCCAGGCTGTTAATCGTCCTTGCTTCATCGAAATTCAAAATGTGCCTAGGTCCAACGGCTCCCTTCATCCTTCTTAGGTCTGGACCGCACATTGCCAGTTTTCCTACCACGTTGAACCACACTTAACCGATTTTCACGTTTGAGATATTATGCGCCATAACAAACAAATTGATAGAAATTCCAAACATGCCTTGTGTGTGTGAGTGCGCTTATTTATAGTTAGCTTACAGTCCTGACCTATTTTTATTATTATTAAGTACAAACAAATTGAAATTTATATTGTAATTTGATACCTTTTTTCAAATTTCATGGAATATTTCGGTAACTAAAACACTTTAATTACAATTTCTCATCAAGTCTGAAATCTCAAAGGCATACAGGTTTAAACAAATGTATCGACACTGTTGTGCCCTGATCAAAGTGGTACTTTAGAATTAAAATATCAACTGCAGGAAATTGAGATTGCATACTTTTTTGTTTTAATTTTCTATCAAATTTAATCATACTGAGGCTCTTGGTGCAAGACATTAAATTTCCGAATAGATTTATTTAATAGAAACAAATAGGACACAAAATTCCTGCAGGACTTCAATAAAACCAATTCCCGGATTCCGTTACAATTTTATGTTTTTATCTTTATAATTAGACTTACTCCTAAATTTTGAAAAAGTATTTGCATTTGATATGAGATTTTACTTTGAAATTCTAACGAAATATTACAGAATTAAAATATTGACTTACCTGCCCTTATATAATTAGAACTGAACTGTTTTAAAATATTGAATTATTGTGCCATAATGTTGGGGCCACCTCAAATTTATCACTGTTACCCTCCAGATTTTGGACGCTATACGCAATCTTGTGAGATGTTAAACCATCTTTTACTAAATTATTCAAGTGAAGTTCGCTCATGGCGCTTAGTCAATATATGTATAAAGGGGTAATCAGCATTTTTTTAATTGTATATCTATGTAATTCGTCACAGTACTAATAGCTTTAATGGGCCATTTGGCCTTTATCGCATCGTTATCAATCGAATATACACACGAAATTACATTAAATTTTATCTAGCATCATTTGCATTATGATTGATATAGATTATTTTTACTTAGATCAGTATTATTATGTATATTTGGTATCGAAAAAAACTAGTCTGTGATTATTATTCATGCAATAAGCTTATAAGAGCCATGTTTAACCGGTAAATTTGTGATGATAATAGTGAAATTTGTATAATTTTGAGTTTTTGTTTTCAGGGTGGAATACAGAATGAAAACGCCAGCAAAGTCAATAATTTCAGTTGATATCGATAATAGTGGAACTTGTGATGATGACATTCATCCAGATGAGCTTGTTGCTAAATTTGAGGAATATGGAAATACACCACCAAGAACTCGAATTAAAATCAAAAACAGAGACTGGGACCGAAAGCAGAAGTCGTAAGTTTTCTTTGTTTTTTGTTTTTAATAATTATTTAGTGCGCATAGCCTAAATGTGAAATATTTTTTGCGTCCCTAGAGAAACGTCTTCTAAAAAAGGTATGAGTCGCCTTTCACGGTCTCGAGTACAACGACGAAATACAATGGATTGCGCTATTTTAAATCAAATGTTTGTGGATGAGGAAACAAAACGAACAGATAAACGAGCTCAAGCCTTATTGCGTGAATCGGAAAGAGATTTAAAGCATTCTATGGCAGTTACATCGTCAGCTAATTGCAAACGGGTGTCAAATTATATTGCAAATCACGAGAATATCGAAAATAATTTAATTGTATCTAAAAGTTCACACACATCGGTGCCTACATTAGTCGAATCATGTAACAGATATATGAGTGTATCTTCAAGACCCGTAGGTTGCCGATCATCAGCTCCCCCATCTGCATTTTCTCATATTTATTCGAAATTTGATGTTTCGGACTCTCCGAAGTTGATTTCTCGCAAACAATTTCATGAAACTTTTGCAAATTTAATAAAACTTGGAAGTGTCGATAGACAGGATAAACAGGTTAATTAACGAATCATTCGATAATATTGTGCAACGTTAAATTGAGACATTTTTGTTTTGTTTTTGAAGATCTCCCATGAGGATTACACATGGCAGACTGAACTTAAAGATCTTATCTGGCTCGAATTGCAAGCATGGCAAGCAGATAGAACACTGGAGCAACAAGACAAGTACTTGTTCACTGCACGACAATCCGTTCCGGATTTACTTAATCAGATTTTAAGTTATAAGTTTGTGTTCTCATATTCTCATATTAACTAAAGCTTAGATTTTTATTAAATTAATTATTATTCCAGGTTTCAACCAAAGTATAAAAGGGAGTCTAGCAGCATAAGTGTTGATAGTGGCTTGGGACCAGAATCTTCTAACGAAAATTGCAAGTGCAGTACACGTAAGTTAAATTTATTTTTTGTTTTTATTTAGAAAGCCATTGTAAGTATGTATGCATAATATCAAAAATGTTTTATTTTAAAGCCAACCAAATGCACTGTACAGGATGTCTTTCAATGTATTGCAAAGATTGCAATGAACAACAATCACTTGCCCTCAGAGAGGTTGAGGAATTATTAACTCGCTTAGAAGCTGCTGAAAGTCTTTATCCGTCATCTCAAGCGATGGCAGCATTTCATCCTGTATACAAATGTGAAAAGTTTGTAGGACGTGTGAAGGCAATGTGCCTTTGGTATAATATAACAAGGCACCACAGACTAAAGCTCATCATACTTGGAAAATTGTTAGCAAGGTGGTTTGAAGCAATCATTTTAAGTTTAATTAAAAGAAGATTTTTTTTTTGTATACATTAAGATTGCAAGGAGAACGTTTTCAATGGCCTGTACAAACTTCAGTAAATGAAAGCTCCTCCTCTTCAACTCAGGATAACGATTCAGCTCATAACACTATGGAGTCATCAGGTTCATCTAAGAGAAGTGCGCCAAAAGTTCAATTTTTTCTGGATGGAGCTGTAGAATCGCAAAGTTCAAATGATAGCAATAGTAGCAATGAGTAAATAATCTATAAAGAAGTTGAGATAAGAATTTATAAACATATTTGTAGGTCTATTTCACCGGAAGTGTTATCAAGTGGACATTCTGCAGGTCCTAGCATTGGTGAATACACAAAATGTATAAATGATATAAACATCTTTAATGTGGAACCATTGGCCCATATTACTTACCACAATGTAAAGCGTTCAACAACATTATATAGGTATGTACATGTTGCTTTAAAATTATTGACAAACTTTATTATATTTATATACTTATGTACAGGAAATATATTGAAAATATGTTAAAGTCACGAGGATTAGGCAAATCTCTGTCATTTTTGCGCCAACTTCATCATGTGGTTTTGAGTAAAGCGCAAATATCTTTAGAAAAACCGGGCGCAGAAGAATCTGATTCTGAAACGGATCTTTTTGATGAAGACGAAGAATTTATTTTGGAACAAATAACTCATGAGCAAGTTGAAGAATTGAGAAAATATGGATTTTGGAGTCCTGAAGCCAAATCGCTAGCACTTCCCTCATATATACCGACATTTATTTTCCTATCTGTTATTCCACTGGAAGTTATACACGAATTTTTAAGAATGCGTCTAGAGACAAGACCTGCCAAACCAAATCCTTTAAGTCTCGAACAATTAATGAAGGAACTGCGTGAAGGTCTGACATTGGCTTTAACCCATCGAGAAAGATTTAGTCGACACATCAATACAGCACTGGCGGAAAAAGAGCGTGAATTGGAAAAATACTTGGCAATTATTGATCAATTTGAATCAACTGTGAAAAAAGTTCTTGAGGTAAGTGATAATATTTGGGCTCAGTGCCTTTCATAATAGGTTTGTTTATATTTTTGAAATTCCTAAGAGAGAGTACCCGTCGTGCCTTTTGTTTGATACAACAAAAAGGCAGTGTTGACAGGGATTCTTTGTTTTTAACTGCTCTCCGTAATGAATAGATTCAGCTCTGCACGGGTATACATTATTATCTAGGTCATTTTGATTCAGATAGTATGCATCTCAAACAATAATATTGTCCCCAATGTTTGTTGTTATAAGTTTCTGTAATCCAATGGTAAGGCAATAGGATCTCAATGTGATGTTTTCACTTCACTATGTTTCGGCCATCTGCAATTAAAGAGTTCCATGCTGCCTTCAGAGAGTACTGAATTTTTTCGCATGCTGACGGTATTTTTATGAGCTTGATTCAAGGCTTTATAGGCGTTGTTTTTCCTCAGAGTATGGTGAATCACTGCATTTTTCGAACATTGAATTAAACTTTCAACATTACCGATCCTAATGTTACCGAATATGTAAAATTTTTCTAAGGTACCAATTGACAACGCTCTGAAATGGGTCACTGCATTTCTGTTGACATTCCATGTTCAATCATAGAATAACAGCGACTTGATGTTACACTGAACAAATAATTCTTCGTGTTAATCCTGGAGTTGAACAGTTTGTTTTGCCTTTTGAAAGTAATTTTGCAAGCAGCTATAGTAGAAGCAGAAGCAGAAGCATATGGCTCTCTGTTTATCCTGACTTCAGTATCTTCTCAACATCGCTGTGAGTAATGAGACAGCGACCTGTTTAAGATATCTTGTACATAAGTCTTTTTGCTGCTCACTTCATGTATAAAAAAAGTCTTGTCAGGAAGGCATCAAAATAATATGCCACCAATAAATCTCATATCCCAAAATTTCTAGGACTTATTATTGCGAGTAGATCAACTTTGGTCGTGGTGGCCGCAAGGTCCAAGTGTCCTAATGCATACCATCAAAAATTATGTAACTATAAGTGATTGGATTGGACATGAAGTCCCAACTGCCAGCATGAGCTGACAGATCACTCGGTAGACAGCGTTGAAGTGCATGGTGGCACGCTAGCTCGCCTCGGTTATTGGCGGAGAGTGTGGGGGGGGGGGCGGTCCACGAAGACCTGCCGCTGTCACCTGCCATTTCCAAAAAAAGGATCTCGTGCCAAAAAGGAAAACGTCGCCGCAACACATCCGGAATAATAATGTGGTAAATTGACAGAAGGATAGTGTAAGTATGTTTTGAATGTTCAACAAACGCCCAGAAATAAAGATTAAGTCATACTGGTCAGATAATCAACATTAACTAAGAAGAATTTGAGGGAATGGCTGAAATATATATTTATAAAATGGTAACAAAGGTTGAGAAATATAATTCTTAAAGATGAAAACAGATTTTGGCGGAAGCTAACATATAGTCTTATTATTTTCTCAATTTGAGCAAAGATTCCCTTTTCTAAATTCAAATGCAAGCTTAAGCTGCAAGTAGGACGCACATTTCGGATTATCTTGCACACGCATTTTAAAAAGATGAAGGCGCAGCTCTGCATTGTCTCCTTCTGAGTACATATTTTTTCTTTATGCCATCGAGGAGAATTTTTGTGGTCTGTCAAACGCAAATTTCTGTCATCTTCCCTTTAAAATTCATTAAACCTTCGAAAATAAACAAACTAATAGTTTTATTTCCCTTTAAATTTTGTAGAACTCCTCAAAATACTTACATAATTGACGAGCACCCTTGCTTTTAATATACATACACTTAAATTTAAATATTTCTGCAAAAATAGCAGAATCAGCCTGCCTTCGTTTAGACTGCAGCTGGTGTTCACGGCAACACGCTAGCAACCCTTTGAATTTTTTAGAATAGTTTTTTTTGACCTGGAGATTTTAAATCGACATGTTTATGTACTTGTTCTTTAGCTCTACTTGGATTATGTGGATCAATGGGTCTTGGTAGCAGCTCCGGAAGCTCATCAAAAGTCGGCCTTAGAAAAAGAGTGGGTTTTTACAAAACTCGTGAGCCCAATGATACCAGGCATGCATGCTCTTGCAGCTAAGAAATTTTGGTAAGTACCTTTGTCATAACTTTTCTTTCTTTTTCATTTTTCTGATTGTAACGTTTTTTCTTATCAGCTTAATTATTCGTAATCTTCTGCATAGTATAAGTGACCGTTTAGTAACTAGAGCGCTTGAATTAGACGAACAAATTGAAGACACTTCTTTGCACGATGATGCAAAAAAATGGCAGCTTCTTACAATATGTCGTGAAACACAAGCTCTATTCACAATGGAACGGGAGCGTTCCGTTAAAGTTTTATTTTTTGCGAAAACTTTCTGTCGTGATGTTGAACAGCCAGATTTCCATCGAGAACATTATGAAGAGTACTTAAGTAAAACAGACTTTAATGATTTTGTGTGCCCTGCTGTAAAAGAGGCGTTTAAGTTACTACAAAAAGACGTTTTAGATGTTAGAAATAAATTAACTAAAATCATAGAGCGTGTTCAAGATAGATGTAATGTAAAGAATATGATTGAGATGGACGAACAAGACAAGCAAGCTGTGCTATCTAGATCACGGGAGATTTTACATCAAGGCTACAAGTTTGGTTTTGAATATAACAAGGATGTGATACGTCTCTTTGAACAGAAGATTATGGCATGCAAAGACCAAGATTGTGATTTATATTTAGCTTTAGGAATAATAGCTTTTGCGAAAATGTGGATGCAGTTTGTAACAGAACGTTGTGAACGAGGTAGAGGGGTTCGACCTCGTTGGGCTTCTCAAGGCTTAGAATTCTTAATTCTGGCTTGTGATCCACAAATAACTCGACACTTAGATGAAAAACAATTTGAGGACTTAAAAACCAAAATGGACTGCTGCATATCGCACGTAATAGGTATAATTTCTGAGCCAGAAAAAACAAAGAAAAAAGCTTCTCCGAGAACAAGAAAAACATCCTCTCCAGCAACAAGTCGATCGAGAACTCCGACTAGAAGTCCGATGTCTGCTGGCGTTATTGTTAACTCACAACAAAAGTTTTTACTTCCTCAGTTAAGTCTAAAGGAAGAACGTAGCGCAGCGAGTACAAATAGTTCTATAGATGAAACCGATTTCGATTCGAAGAGAGACATTTTGCACTCTGTAACTCTAATAGTTCCCAATATGAATCTAGTTGATAGTCCCGCCTTACGTCAAATTAGAGTGCGAGACGCTGTCAATCGCTTGGATATGGAAATTGAAAATAAACTCCGAGAACGTAATTTAATCGGACAAGTGAAGACTCTAAACTCAACAGATAAAGTGCAAATTAGCGCTAGAAGTGTTAACTTTAGATGGCATCGGGGCATAAAGGTAAGAAATACTTACGCATGCAGGTGATAAAGTTTAGAGTTGAAGAATGTGTGTTATAAATTGTAGATTGGTCAAGGTCGTTTTGGAAAGGTTTACACAGCAGTCAATAACTCTACAGGGGAATTAATGGCCATGAAAGAAATTCCTATACAGCCTGGAGAAACAAGAGCTATCAAGAAGGTTGCAGAGGAATTAAAAATTTTAGAGGGAATTAATCACCGGAATTTAGTTAAATATTATGGCATTGAGATTCACAGGGTGAGAATAAATTTCTTCATTCAAATTTGATAAATTTTAGAATATTTTATTGTAGGAAGAATTGCTTATTTTTATGGAGTTATGCTCTGAAGGTACATTGGAATCATTGGTTGAGCTGTCTGGTGGTTTACATGAAGGACTGACACGCCGTTATACAGCTCAACTATTATCGGGTGTAGCAGAATTACATAGACATGGAATTGTACATCGCGATATTAAGACTGCTAATATATTTTTAATTGATGGTGGTAATAGCTTGAAGCTTGGAGATTTTGGATCAGCTGTAAAAATACAGGCACACACAACTGTCCCAGGGGAATTACAAGGTTATGTTGGAACACAAGGTATTGTATAAAATCATTATTAGGTGTACTGAATTGTAAGAGCTAAGAGGAATTTCATGATTAAGTTTTTAAATCCTGAGCCAAAAACGATCTCTAGGGTGACATATCTTTTAGTTGTGTTAATTTGAAGTATTAGTTTTATCCAAACTTTTTTTTTATAACTTTGAGATATTCCCACGTTAAAATTTTTAGATACATTTATTTAACTTAGCACATGGCCCAGTTTTCATATGAATTGTAAAATATTGGATTTCATCATACGTTTCTTGCTATTACGAGAGGTAACAAGCATTGTGGATATGATATAATATCGCCAGCTTTAATAATATGCACACATCCACAGAACGAAGATTAACGATTTTAAGAACTTCTTTTATGGGGACTTGAAATAAGTGTTAGTGTAGGAAAATGTCTCTAGACTTGATATGGAAATTTCCCTAGATGATTTCAATACACAGGTTGAAAATGAACAGCACCTGCAAGTGTAAGTTGGCGATTACAGCTCTGATAACGACTGTTACGCACATGTGCGAAACTAGCGTATTAGGATCATAGGCAGTGGTAGCCCGTAGTATGAATAGCTCAGGTTGTTACCATTCAGGTAATAATTTTGATATAAATTCAATTACCAACTAATTACTGTCCACAAAATTTATTTACATTGTGGTTACACTTTACTTTTTTGGAGATATTTTGACTATACTAGTGGGATGTTTTTGGCGGTTTTTGATGCTGAAATGATGCTCAAATCCAGGGAAACATTTTATAGCTTGGTCCATCAGCTATTTGTATGGAGGAAAACGTATTTCAGTAGTAACGAACCGCAAGTTGAAATTTATCGTCGCATTAGCTCCACTTGGGTTTTATTGTAGAAATGTTAAATACTTCATCTGCGCCCAGAACTCTGTATCATTTATTGAATATGCTTCCGTCTGTTTATAATAGATGTGTCTTTTTCAGAGTTGTTAGCTTTGGTAGAGAATGACAAAAAGCTCCAGCGACTGGAATTTAAAATTGCTTATATCTGAAAAGGCATATTTCTTCAAAGTCAAGGCATCTACAAGAATAGTCAGCACATTTTAACATGATTTGGAACAGTTTTCCAACTATCAAGAAAGAAAATGTACACATACACTGTTAGTTAACCCGCAGCCAGACATTATCTATTCCACTTTTTACGAATTCATTGCCTTTGTAAAGAAACTAAGTAGTAACAATGGCTCCAATAGCGACAAAACTTCCCAGGGAGAGCAGGTAATCTAGAATATCTTTTACTGTACTGTTACGCACACGGAGAGGAAATAATACCAGATGATAGGAAAAAAATTGTAATAGATCCTATCCATACAAAGAAAGATGTGGATAGATGCAGCAATTATCGCAGAATTCCTTTTCTAAAAGATGCGTAGAAATTCCTTTCATACATCTTCGCTGGAGTATAACATTAAAGTTACCACATAATCGTGCATTTTAAGCAGACACAATATAACGCCGATAGGCTTTCATTGCAGTCTACTCTGGCAAACATGGGAGTTTTGTGAAAAATCGTGAATCATTGTTGAGTCAGCGTTAAGGAATTCATTGCAATGTTCGGCATACAGAAAAATTTATATTCACCAAAGGTCTGAGACAGGGGCGATACTTTTCCATTATTAGAACTCATATTGCAACAATGAAAGATATTTTCGTCATCCACTATGTAAAACAAATTCATAGAGATAGTAGAAAAGGTTGTTAACTCTGTATGACTTTCATAAAAGTCAAAGAGCTTTTAGCAAACAATTATCGAACCAATTGTGATCGAGACGTGAGTCTTAACGAAGGACGGCTTGACAGGGTTTTTCGAGAAGAGGGTACGCTCTGTATGGCGGAGTCCGAGATGAAAGTGGTGATGGCTTTCCAAAGGATGGACAATGAAATTTTCGAGTTTTCAATAGTATATAATAAGACTACACTAAATCTAGTAGGCGGCTTTAGCACCGACGAACGCTCTCAGGAAAAAGCTCCGTTTGTGATGGTTGAAGTCTCAGCCTGCTTCTATGTTACTTTTGTAATGTTGTTAATAAATATATATACTATACAAATTTGTTGAGCACGAAAGAATCATCCGATTAGGCAATCTAGTAGTTATGAAAATTTTAGCCATTTTACAATTTAGAGCTTAACAAGATTTTTGTGTAAATTTTGTACTAATTTATAGAATTATTTTAGCTTATATGGCTCCTGAGGTGTTCACAAAAACAAACAGTGATGGTCATGGGAGAGCCGCCGATATTTGGTCTGTTGGTTGTGTGGTTGTAGAAATGGCATCAGGAAAGGTGTGTACCGTATAATATTGTAAAAATAAAAATTAATATAATCTCTTATTCAATAACTTAGCGTCCATGGTCACAATTTGATTCCAACTTTCAAATAATGTTTAAAGTTGGAATGGGAGAAACTCCAGAAATACCTGATAGTCTTTCTCAGGAGGGTCACGAATTTTTGGATAAGTGTCTGCAGCATGATCCAAAATTGAGACTAACTGGATCAGAATTACTGCAGAATAATTTTTGCAAGGTAGGATCTCTCACGAATTATTTATATCGACTAGCCTAACTTATATTTTTATAATCAAAAGGTTCAATTGGAGGAGGATTTTAACGCTGTGAACAATGAAAGTCAAGGTCGCAGATCGTTTCGAAAGAAAAAAATCTAGAACGCTTCACATGATTAGATGTATATTTCATGTTAACCGCTTGTTACGTTCTATTTGAAAGTGAAATCATTATATTTGTGTGAATAAATTATTGTAGAGGTCTGCTTTTGATATAGGACGTATCATATAAAGATTGAAAAAAGAATTTAACATGCATACATAAATTTGCCTAGCATGATTCCATGCTTCTATTATGTAAAAGTACCTGATATTCAAACTTTTTAAAGTAAATGTTAATTAACTGTAGAAATTTTGAGTTTTTGCCAGTTCAGATTCATATTTGCCATTTTATTTATGATAATTAATATTGTTTTGATTTCTGTTTTTTTAATGTGTGTGTGTGATACCTCACAGTAAGAACATTTTGGTTGTGAAAAGTTTTACTTTCAGTGATCAACATCAGGTACTCTATACATGAATTATTGCATTTGCCAAGTGTGAACAATCCAGTTGATTATAAAAAACGTAGAATATTGTTGTTGTTTTAAACGTTAAAAATATAAGTCTGATATAAAAGAGACGCTTACTGTTTTCTGAAAACACAAATAAAAAATATTAAAAAGTATAAAAAAGAGTCAGAGATGTAATGAAATATTATAATACTTTTTACTATAGCATTCGTCTTTGGCCTGCAAATTCTGACATAACCTTTAAGTGTTCTAGAGCGCCCATTCGAAGCTTGAGGTCTCATAAAATTTATAACGTTCTCTGGGCACGTCGCAGTACGAAGTACGTGCATTTTGCTGCACGTTCCTAAACGTATCCATCGCGTAAGTGGTGTGATACCCGAAGGCTATGGATAGGTCATACTTAGACGAGCAAATTGTAAAGATATTTGGGTATGTTTTTATAAATCACCCTGAAATTTCTGAACATTACACCCTATGATGATGATAATCGTTGAACCTTTCCAATGGTCTATACATTTTTTCCGTCCTACTCTTCGTTTTGAAGTTACGACTCAACAGAGTGAAAATTTCAGAATTTTTACTCGTTTTTTTTTTAATTTAACTATTTTTATCAAAAAACACGTCATTAATATCAATTTTTCATATTGCCTTTTTTCTTAAGCATATCCAGCGAAAATGGTTGAAAAAGCTCAATAACTTCCAGAAAGTTGGCAAACCTTTTAGAAATGACCATTTTCAGTAATTTTTGCTGGATATGCTTAAGAAAAAGTGCAAAAAAACGATTACATTTTGGGTACAGATCTCTTCTTCGGTGAAGGTGCTTTAATGAATCTTTTGGCTTGTCTGGAGCCAATCATTAACGTCCATCTTTGGTTCATTTGTTTTGGATCCAGTAAGCTTCACGGTGTTGTAAGAGATATTGAAAAATTGCTCCGATCCTATGAGGGTCATTGATGCTCCTTTTTTGGCCAGCACGTTGCCGTTACAATTCCCATCGATTACTGAGTGCCCTGGCATCCATTAACTACGTGTAAGCCCTTGGTCGAAGAATAAATAATAAATATTATCCATACTTCGGTTACGAATTTTCATCATGCAAGTTCACTGAAAGCTGAGCTGCCTACATGGAAGTTTGGATTACATGTGCAAGTAGTCTGGCAGTGGAGTCTGCATGCAATGTCTACTTTCTCATGTAATCCGCTGGTTACAGGTAATGAATTTATAGCTCCGATGGCTCATGTTGTATATACATTTGACTCAATACTCCCCACTGAGATGTATACAGGCAGAGTTGTATGATATTCAAGTAAATCGTTACTCATTACATGTCCCAGTACCAGTACTTATACTGGCAATAAATTTAGCAGTAAAAGTGAGTATTTTTTACTGGTACTTAAAATGTTTTGAGTACCAGTAGGAAAACTGATACTGGTGTGTACCAGTACAACCCAGTACTTTCCAGTACTTACCAGTATTGGCCAGTACAACACTCCATTTATAGCACGAACTTATCAATTAATTATATATATTTTATTTAGCCGCACTTATTTTATCAACAAATGTGCAATGCAAGCAGAACTGTAAAAATTCGTTTTCTACATTCCTCAAGTTTTAAAAACGAGAAAACGAGTAGGTTGCAATTATAAGGTGTTAGTTTTGAAAAATAAGGTTTATTTTCGGCAAAAATGGCAGCGCTTAGAGTGGAATGTGGAAAGCTTTAAAGTTAAGAATGTGTTATGGTAATATGTTGAGTGATTGGCTTGGACGTGAAGTCCGAACTGCCAGCATGAGCTGACAGATCACTCGATGACAGCGATAGCACAGGGCGGCACGCTAGCACCTCGGCTAAGGGTGGCGGAGAGTGTGGGGGGAGTTCCCGAAATAACCTGCCGCTTGTCATCACCCATAATCAAAAAAAAGTTTCGTGCCTTCAACAAACAAGCCAGCACACACTCGGTCCTGAAGGGACCCTTACGTCACTTACCTGTAGTTTGGGTGGAAGGCGTAGGTATTATTACCTTCCTTTGCCAGCCCCATCCTCCCAATTGACCTTGGGTGGCACTATTTTCCAAAGTCCCTTGGCTGACCTGTTAAGAGAGACGAGAGCGGACCTAGACGACCCCTATGCTAGAGGAGAGGGCTCCAGGATGTGAAAGAGGAAAAAAAATCTTTTTATCTCTTCATTTCGTTATAATAATCCGTTTTAATTCCTAAGCCTCTCCGAGCTAGACCGTAAATACATGCACCCATCGGCAAGTAAGTATAAAAAAACTTATCAGTATAGGAAAACTTAAAAGTGAAGCCAAGCTATGCATTGATCTACATATATATGTGTTGAGAGAAACCTATCACGAAAGCATCTTAAAAGTTAATTCAATCTATGCCTTGATCTACATATATAGGTATTAAAAAAACTTATCACAAAAAATATACCTTTACGGTAATACTTCCGGAGAGCTTTTCAAAAAAAAATCAAGTAACTTTTGACTGGCATTTTTCGATGGAATCCCTGTCGCATATCATTCAATAATTCTAAATTCGATGCACTACTTGATGAACAAGCATCACTTAAATTTGTAGATTCTCGCGACATGTATTGGAAGGCAGCTAAACGAGAAGCCTGCGTTGAGGAATTAAAATTTGAATTCAATGGTGTCGCTTACTTCCAAATATCATACGAAAATCATTTAATTCAACGGATGTAGATTCTGAATTACTATGAAGCAGGCAGCAACTACCATTTACAAACATATTCTTCATCATCCCCGACTGTTGAATCGCCACTAAGGAAATTTAATGATGTTGTCGGTGGCCGTGTTTGACCTTCCAATTCGAAATTATTCCAACTACTATCCTCACTAGATTTGATGCCAAAGTTTTTTTTTTTTTTCTTTTTTTTCTTTTTTTTTTTTAACTGGTTCACTTTGTATACCACTATCCTAAATTACTTAAGCCTAAATCCGACTGATGATGATGATGGTGACCCCATGATGATTTTATAGGTACCTTTCCCCAAGACTGACCTTAGCCAAGCCTCACTTTTTCGCAAGCGATATCACTGATTCGCAACAATCTATGACCGTTTTCGTTAGGGAAGTCACTGCTATTTTATCTCCTTCTGATAATTAAAGCACATATTAATACGTGGACCGAACAAAATTTCTCTCTACAAACCTTATGTGTGTGACGTGAATTTTCCTTTCCAGTGGCAATTTGTGTTCAGCCTAAATCAAATGTATATCCCTGTTTCCCAAGCAACACGGTAATTACCGTGGATAGAAATTGTGAGGAGAGTTTATGGACGTACGATAGGCTGCGCCCGCGAGATGCCAATCTGTCGGGCTCAATATTGGTTTCCCCTTTTTCTTTCCTTTTCTTTGATTTTTTTGCCTGCTGGTAAGGGAAATAATCTTATCATATGAAAGTATAATTCTACTAGAGACAAAAAATCTCTTGGACTTACGTGCTGAATAGTTTATCCGTCCGATGTTTAAAGACTTAAAGACTTTTCTCGTTTCTCAATTTTATACACGTACCTATCGTGTGAAGTGGTTGACAGCGGAAAGAGACGAGTTCTTCTTCTTTTCAGTCATAATCTGTCGTCCCCGCATGTCACGCGAGCTTGATGAAGCATTGCTTCGTCGAGGTGCGCTCAGTACGTGGTTCTACTTGAGGGCCGGCGTACATGCTGCAGTATTTCCGTGTAGCATATTGCTATATGCAATACGCTACGACCATAACAAATGATAATAAGTTCCTTGAAATGGAGTTCATAACTTTTTCAAAATTATATAAATTGTCTAACGATATACATTATTGGTACAAATCTGGCAAAATTATTAATATAACACAGTTGTGTAAATTACTTGTGGGAGTCAACGACTTGATGCTTATTATGAGAATTTTTTTTCAACATAAAGCAAAGTTGGTATATTTATTGATAAAGAAGAATATGATATATGAGACGGATTTGAAAGACTGCTATGTGTTAAGTGAAGTGGAATTCATTGACTTGATAACAAATTTTAGTTTACACGTTTTATGCGTCTTAATAGTTATAGTAAACTAGAAAATACTTAAGGGTGAACATTTACTGGTATGTACTTGTAATTACTGGTTTTTATAAATGGGTACTAGCTTAGAATAATAAAATTACAAGAAGCGACAAGAAGAACACAAAATGTGTAACCATTTCTGTTCGCAACCTGTGCCACATCACCTCCAGTTGAAAAATATTAAAGCTGTAGGTCATCAAAGTTGAAAACCCGAAAGCTTGAAACGAACTTTTTATACCCTAGATGAAATCTATAGTGGTATACTAAGTTTGTCATTCCGTTTGTAATACCTCGAAATAATGATGGTAGAGCAAAATGGATTGGACACCCATTCATAATATTAAAAGTTATTTTGATTTTTGCATGTCCGTCCGTCCGTCCGTGCGCACGATAACTCGAGAACGCGTATACCTAGAGAGCTGAAATTTTGTACACGGACTTTAAAAAAAAAAGTAAAATTAAGTTCGAAAATGAGACAAATCGGGCAACTCCTTCGTGGGGTTGCCATATAAAAATTTCGTTTTCCGCTATATATTTGGACACTGCCTGAGGACGCGTCGACGTAGAGAGCTGAAATTTCGTACATGATGTTTTTACTACATTAGCAAATAAAATGTCAAAAATGGACTAAATCGGGCAACTACTTCTTGGTGTTGCCATATAAAAATTTAGGTTTTTTACGTATACTTTGAAAACGATCAGTCCAAAACAATTTTATTGTACTAAAAACTTGTGCAGAATACGAAATCCTATAAAATTGGTTATAATCATTTTTTCTGTGCGACAAACCGTTCTAGAAATATATGCGAAAAACAACTTCAAAATCAAACTTGAATAGATCGGTAACCATACGAAATTTAATACGGGCATTCATCTCTAGGGTATCATAAGAATTGGTCCTAGACCAATTCTAGCTTTTTTACTTGTTTATTCTGTCGTGATGATGTGTTTTGTGACTAGAAATTTGGAGAGGAGTAGAGACGTAAGGGTGTGGTAATGTTCTGCATTCATTTCATGTAGCGACAGCACTGTTTTCTGAGACATTATTCTTGGAAGCTGAATTGCTTGGTCTGCCTGCCTGGCAAAGGGAGAAGAGATATAATGCGAGAATTTTTTGTTTATTATGATTGCAGTTTTGCACATTTGCTCTGATTTTATGGTTTTTAGGTGAATGCGATTGCGTAAGCGTGGGAAAAAATAAGCAATTATGATTCTGCGCACCTCTTATTTTTTTTAATTGCTGTATATTTCATTAGTACAAAATAAGGGTAACGTATTTTAGAATAATTTTTATTGACAAAAACAATGAATGGATGAAGGGTCGGTTATAGGATAGATTGGATGGATTAAACGAATATGGATGGATCAATAGTATGGGGCTTAAATCTAGATGGATTGGATGGTTAAATGGAATGAATGGAGGAAAGGAAGGATAGGTGATAGGATGGACGCGGCACAAGAGCGAGAAAAGTTAAGGGTGGATTTTTGGTTGGAACGGGAAAGCTATGAAACAGCATTGAAATAGCGTTGCTAACAAAAATATTTACGACTACCTATGCTTACAAGCACAATTCTTGCAAGGAAAATTGACAGCTGTCATAGGGAAAGTTCATTTTTGTATTTTCTGAAAAGTTTTTAAAGCGCAATCAAAATGTCGAGTGAAGATAGGTTAACTATTCAATGCTCTCATGGGACTTTGCAAGACCGCAACAAGTTAAAAAAAAAAAATGTTCGCAAATGTTATTCCACACTTCTTCTTGTTTTTCACGAAGTTGCATGAAAAGCGTTCGTTTACTTTTCCATGCATTTTACATTCTTCCCCCACCACTCGGGTAAGTTTTTAACCAGAAAGTTTTTGCACGAGAAGTACGCGAACAGACCTTACCTGGGGATTACACGAGATAGTACAGCTTGCATGCAAGCCTCCCTTCCAACGCGATTTTTAGCTTGACAGAAGAAGGCAGTTCGGTTGATGTCTTATCATCTTGCATGCAAGTTCATTTAAAAAAATGGCATTGAGGCGTAAAGTCATGCGTATATTGGACAATTATAGCAATAAAGGGAGTAGCAGAATGATAAATAACAAAGAAAAAGTTAAGAGAAAGGTGTTGGTAAATGATGTAATGCAAATGATCCAAGAAAATCTAATTTTTCCAGAATAAATTTATCAAATTCTCTCAAGCATTTCTTTTCCGCCATCTTGAAAACTGCATAATGTCAAATTACTAATAACTTACAGTTGAGGAATAGTAACGTACAGTGCGTTTACGTGAATACTTGAAGTATACTTCAAGTAGAGATCAAGTAATCGAAATATAATGTAAACGTTTGTTGACTTCAAGTATTCTTGAGTCAAGTAAATCACAAAATTTTCTTCGATTTACTTGAAAAAATTCATGTAAACGCAACTTCAGTACTTAAAAATTTTTCATATGACAACCGCAAAGAGGAACAAGAAAAAGATTATTGTTGATAATTCAGGCTGTGATTTTTAGAACACTTTTCTCAAGATATTTATCTAAAATCCGCAATTATGTATTGAACTTAATGCAGAGATGTCAAAGGTAAAATGTCACTTCAAGTAAATTTCAAGTCAAGTAAATAGAAATAATTCAACCAAAAACCCTACTTGAGTTTCAAGTGGATTTCAACTCAAGTACTCAAGTATGCATGTAAACGTACTGATAATCATCTGCAGGCAGATACATGCAATTATTACTCAACTGAGAGTTTTTGCTTGGGGAATCTTAGTTATTTGGTTAAGATAAAACTTTTGTATGGACGCAGCATTGAATAAATAACTAATAAGGAAGCGGGGTTTCGTGCGAATACAGTGTACGTGAGTAGACAATTCAATCACAGTCAAACCCATGGAGCGGGGGGGGGGGAAATGACAATTCTGCTTGACAAGTCACTTAAATTATCATAGACAACGCGAAAGGCGTGCCGGGTACAGCAGCAGTAAGAGCTCACTCTCACTGCTTTATGTATACTAGTCATGGAGGAGAAACTAAAATTTCATCTTAAACAGGTCCTAAAGCCCAAAACTGTCGCTCCCACAGCAAAATGAAGTTAAAACAAATTGCAGCCAAATATGTTTTCTTTCTAATAATTAAAAAAAAAATATAGTATGTAGAACAAATTTACGGAAATTATAGCGTTTGAACAAAATACAAGCAACTTTTATATGAAAAACTCCTTCAGTAAGACAAGGCAAGAAGACTGTGGATGTCGCCTGCTGACCGGCCCGCTGCTTTCTTTTTTTGACTTTGTTCATGGCTTGTATCTTGCAGCGGTTACGTTTTCAACCGATATTCCGTTTCCTTATTAGTTATTTATTCAATGGGTCGCAGCTTTACATGTACACTCAGCTGTTAAGATTCATCTTACTGTACGACTGACATCTGGCTGACAGATTAGGAACGGTTCCGTCCGCGAGTCGGGAGAAGAAGAAACATCGGAGATGCCGGAAAGTAACAGCCGGTCGGGAAGAATTAATTAATGGTCATCGAGCGAGAAAGAATGAGAAGACCTGTGTGAATGCCGGAATCGCCTAGAATCGCTTCGAGTTTCTACACATTTTTATATTTCCGCATTTGTGGTAGAAACGGACAAAATGTATCGCGATAGCAATAATTTTAACAGTGGTACAAGGCCGCGAGTTGATAAATTCTTAGTTGAAATGCAGTTCTTTATAAATAATAGTCCTTGATTTGATAAATTTGTTGTTGGAAGTTTGACCGATTTTGTTTGCAAACCTTTGTTGGATTAGGTATACATACATGTATGTTTTGATTCAGTCTTTTGCCTCCAAGTAGTCAAATTCTTTAGTTCTTCACTCCTGTAGACGACGTGACACAGATTTAATAAAACAAAATACGTTTGTAACGTAACGATGCAGTAAGCTTTTCATTTTCTTCCACTCTCCTGGAGCCCTCTTGGAATGAAGGTCGCATTTTAGGTTCAATAGGGACCATTCGATACCCAAAATGTCACGTGGGTGGCTGGGAAATCGTCATCTGAGGACGGAACATAAGGTCCTCACTAGATCTACAAGGTAAGTGATGTGAAGCAGTCCCTTCAGGGCTGCAAGATGTGAGCGACGTTTGTTGTGGACAGGATTTTTTTTTGTATATAGCGCCTGAAAGCGATAGGTTTTGTGTGACCCACACTCTCTGCCAATAGCCGAGGGGCGAGGTGTGCTAGCGTGCCGCCCTGCATATACAACGCTTGTCACGGAGTGAGTATGAGCTTCGGCCGATAGTCTGGACTTCAGGTCCAAGTCATCATCGCTCGTATGCTACCATAACACTTCATAAATAATAATAATAAATATGCTATGTATAAAAATTTGATTACTGTTTGGAAGATAAAAAAACAAGCTTAAGATTATCAGAAGATTATCTATGCGATCGGTGAATTTAGAGGAGCTTAAACATGTGCTCAATAGAAAAAGGATGGTATAAATTTCGTCGAACCTATTTTACTTGACATTGTTAAATTTTCGTTGTCAACTGATAAATTTCTGGGGGCTTTGAGGGAGTCTCTTAATGCTCCTATATTTACAAAATTGAAAAAAATGTAATTTATGCCAGAACCTTAGGCCGGTATATGCTCCCTTTATCTGAAAAAATATTCGAAACAGATTAGATTAGATTAGATTAGATTCGTAGAGTGGTGTGTAGGCGTCAGCCTCGCAATCACCGCGACCTAAAAGATCTATTGTGAGTCCCCGTTGAATTTATTCCCTTTCTAGGTTCAGACTGTTAATAAAGTCTAGGGTCCTTCTGGGATTGAGGTTCCGTACGTAGTTAGATGTAGGAAAAGCATGTTCGAGATGGAGTAGTCTCCGCCTGGTCAATGCTTCGCAGTTGCAGAGCAGGTGCTCCGAGGTTTCATGAGCATCCTGGAAAAAGCGGCAGGATGAAGTCTCAGCCAAGCCCATCTTGTTAAGGTGATACCGAAAGGGGCAATGGCCTGAGAAGAGTTCTGTAATTATTTTGATCTCTGTTTTCTTGAGGAGTAATAGTTCTTTTGTTTTTCCTCCAGAGGTGTCGATAAACTTTTTTGCCTGACGAAGTCCTTGTAGCCTTTCCCAGTATAGGGATTTTTGTTTGTTCTCCCAGTTATTTACGGCAGCTTTGAGGTAACACTTTGAGGTGCCACAGAATGGCTCCGGTCCGACAAGGGAGTTTCCGCTCCTCTTTTGGCTAGGCCATCAGCAATTTCGTTGCCTTTATGGCCCCCATGTCCAGGTACCCACATGAGGATAACTTTGTTTCCTCTTGATAAATCTTTTAGGGTTTGTACACACTCCCAGACTATCCCTGACTTGATGGTGTAGGACTTTAAGGCCTTGAGGGCAGCTTGACTGTCCGAGAGAATATTAATAGTTGAGCCATTTATGGCTCTTTTAATGCAGGTATTGGCGCATTCTTCTCTGGCCAATACCTCGGCCTGGAATACGGTAGGGGTAGAGCCCAGGGCCTTTGATATATGGCATCTGGGGCCGTATACGCCCAGTCCGACTCCACTGTTCGTTTTTGAACCGTCTGTATACCACACCATCGATCCTTGTTGAAAGGACGGTTTAGTGGAACGCCATTGCTGTCGGTTTCCCAAAACCACATCGAATGGTCTTACAAAATCCACCTTGGGTGTGATTATATCAGATATTGTCGTCATTTGCTCAAAGCGTATCTGTTTTAAGATACTTAAATGACCAACCAGATTCCCTGGTTTTAACTGTTCGAAACAGATAGTTCAACTACAACTGATTAAATATATGGAATATAGCATTATTTTTGAATACCAGCTACGCTTTACAAAGCAGCATTCTTGTAAAACAGCTCTCAATAACTGGCTACTAACGGAACGGAAGCAAACTATTGATGAAGGAAAATTTATTATCGCTATTTTCCTAGATATGAAAAGGACTTTTGACAGTAAATATAAATATTCTCGTTGGCAAATTTGGTAAGTACGGAGTGAAAGGAAGAGAAGCTAATTGTTTTCGGTAATTTCTAATGAACAGATTACAGAGGACTATAGTTAACGAACTTATGACAGGAGGAATAAACTGTGCCCTGGGGCAGTGATGCAAGCGTCTCCTTACTTTTCATTAAATCTCATTACCTCCTTATTTAAACTCTAAATTTCCTTATTTTAGTACTATTACAAGTTTTATAATTTTTTTTTTAATTGTACAATTATTGGAATTCTAGGCTGAATTAATTCCAATTACTTAACTTGAAATTTTCTTGAAATTTACTTCAAGTGACATTTACCTTTGACAACTCTGCATTAGGTTCAATACATAGGTACAAATTTTCAGATAAATATTTTGAGAAAAGTGCTAAAAATCACAACCGAAATTATCAACAATAATCTTCTGCTTGTTCTTCTTTGCCGTTTGCATAACTAGCAACGAAAAATGTTCAAGTACTGAAGTAGCGTTGACATGAATTTTTTCAAGTAAATCGAACAAAATTTTGTGATTTACTTGACTCAAGTATACTTGAATTCAATGCGTGTTTACATGATATTTTTATTACTTGATATCTACTTGAAGTAGACTTCCCCAAGTAACAATTTAAATGCTATTTAGTTGTAATAAAATTATTTAGCATTTAAGTCCATTTGTACTAATAGAAGTTTTATGGCTGTTATCAATTCAACTAGGATAAAACCATTAAGCACCAAAATAGGAATTAAATACTACTTGATTTTATTAAGGTTTTTTAGCATGCGCCAAGACTATTGTATTATGCTTTGATAAAACTTAAAAATAAGACTCATGAAGGTTATATTAGGAAGCACGGACGGCTACTTTAAGTCAAATTTAAGGGACAATTTGGTGTAGAGAGCTACTGGGCTATGTAGGAATCTATCATAAAATTATTATACACAGAGGTTTTAAGAATGCATTTCAAAATTCTTTCACAAATTTATTTTAAGATTAAGAGACATAGTCAAATGCCGTATAAACCTAGTACGTCTTTCCAAGTGTCTTCGTCATGTGACATGCAAGAATATTGTATTCCATTCTAGGTCTGATATAAGATTTGTAGCGCTAGATTTGACGGGTCGAAATATTTCTTACACCTTTTAAGAAATCCAAGATATGTCTATGCTTCTTTGGCAACAGAAAAGATATTGGGCCCTATTCTGTCGGTAAAATTTTATAATTTTATGTTATGTTATGCCTTAAAATAAAATATTTCCCTAAAATCCTATTCTCTACCAGAAATTTTATTTTATTTTATGCATCATAACATAAAATATTTCCTGTTATTGAGCATAACATAAAAGATCCTAAGCAGGACATTTTAAAGGTATTTTGACACATTTTATGAAAATGACATGCGTCAATTAAAATTTGTTGTGTGAAAATTGTTTTAATTAAAAACTAAAATGTCCACCGCCATAATAAAAAGTACAATTATGTCAGAAATTGTAGAAATTTGCACTGGTGCGGTATGATAAAATATAAAAAGTTAATTATATTTGCCTAGGTTTTAATTTTATGCAGAATAGATCATAGGATACGATATCTTCGCGATTCCTACGATTCATGTGAGATGCCCATCTTCAAAAGTTCTTCCGGCTGGATAATTAATAAACTTCTTCTATTGTGATTTGTAAACTTATGAATAATTCTAATTTATACCCAAAATGTTTCGTTTTAAGCAAACAAATTCAAATATTTATAGAGTAACTATAGCCTCATACCGGAAAGACATCTATTCCGTTCACTTGAGTTAGGAATCTAAAATTGTATGGAATGGATATCTTTCTGCTGCTTTGCATTTCGCTGGTTTTGCTGGTTTGCTGGTTCGTATCAAACTCCAGTCAGGAGTTGTCATATTTTAGCACTTTTACATTCAAAGTATCTCAAGAGCTATTAAGAAAGCAGCTGCTTTCTTAAACGATTATTTAGTGGGTGATTTGATAGAGTATCACGCAAATGTCAATTGACCAGCTGTTCAAAAAGTAATAGAAAACATAGCGGAATGTAGGTACTAAATATTTTATGTTACGTGTTCATAAAAGAATTCATAAAATAATTTTATGGAACCACGACAGAATACGAATTTTTAAAATATTTTATTTTTATTTTATGAAGAAGGGATTTTTTCGCCATAAAATAACATAAAATATTATTTTATGAAAAATTACAGAATAGGGCCCATTATCTATCCAGCTTATCTTACTGGAAATAATAATCCCAAAAATGCTTAGTGACGGTGAATTAGAAATTAATGCTCCATTAAAAAAAAACGGAAATGGTTAAGTGATGATCTTGCTTTAAAGAGATAAGATAGCTTTGCGATGATAGATTATAATTGGTTAGACGTCAAGAAGAAATCCACAAGTCGAAATAAGTTTCATCGTGGATACATATAAAACTAAATAGATTTATGCAAGAGTAAGTAACATTATTTGAGTCTCAATAGGCCTAGAATGGTTTTAACTGAGATCAAATAGATTTGAAAAAGATCGAACAGTTTTATTAGCAACTAAATTAAAGTCAAACAAATTTATTTTGCCTATGTAAATTAGAAATTTAAAAATTCTCCAAAATGTATGAATTCAAAATAGTATAAAAAATGCTTCGTACGAATAATGCATACAGGTACTATAAGCCTTGTAATATGTAAAAAGCATGGTAAAGATCAGAAGCAAGATTTATGTTCGATTACAAATATATATACAAAAATACAAGTGTCATAAGTACGCTAAATTTTATAATGCGTTTATACAAAACTAAATCTTTTTTTTTAATAGCAAATGGCATTATATCAGTGTAGGAGCACTCAGAAAGGTTTTACTTAAAACCAAATGGATTTACAATAGAATGAATTGTTTTAATCGTAGCCATCCTAAGATTAAACGGTTTTATTACGGCTGTACAAGTACCAAATAGGCTTTAATGTGAAATAGCCATTTTATGCTTAGAATGCATTAAATTTAAATTAATTATTTTCAGGAATTTAAGTAGTTTCAGAACTAGGGGACATCTTTTTCAAATTAAATATAGTGTAAATAAAAAAAAATTATTTTACATTTACTTCTAAACTTTTCCTAATTTTAATTATTTCTGAGGCGTGTTATTATTTTTCGAGCTATCCTATGTGATATAATCATTAAATTTTCAATCGCCGTAAGATTTGCTACATTAAACATTTCAACATATTAAATTATTAAAAAGTAGAACATATAAACCTATTTGGCTCTATTATTCTTATTATGGATTTAAAGATCACTTTTATTTTGCAGTTTCAAGGTTGATGAGTTCAAATTACGCTTTTAGTTTTATGAAAGGTTTTATAGAGGACTTCAAATCATCGCAAAGAGTAATCCAGATAAGACCAATAAGGTTTTATATAGTTTTAAAAATATACCCTCACAGCTTATTGTAGCGTGGGGCCTTTTAGTTTTATAAGAGGGTTTTTACGGTCATATTATTGTTGACTGGACTATATAGCTTTATTACAAGTTATATGAAATAGTATAGACACCGTTATGTGGGCTATATTAAAACTAAAACTGTTACTTGGGTTCAAGTATTCATGTAAACACACTGACTGTAAGTAAGTAAGTAAGTAATTGTAAGTAATGGTTATTCATTTCCAAATTATAGTTAACATACGAGTAATTGCTTCTATTCCCTTCAATTCAATTAAATATAGTTCATAGAGAAAATAAAACTATAAAGGATAAAAATAACAATATGTATATACATTATGCTTAAGAGAAATTTAAAAATGAATATAAAAATAAAAAAATAAAAAAATAAAAAAATTAAGCTAGAAGTAAATAATAGAATATACAGAAATGTAAATAATAAATAAATAAACTGCGACAATGGCAATCAAGGCCGTCTGTCGGGATTAGCAACCTAACTAAGTATAATTTTATTATTAATAACTTTTTACTCATTATCTGTTAAAAAAAAAGTATTAATTGGTTAACCATTAAATTCTTTCACCAAAAAGAAACGATATCTCCAAGCTGTTGTTGCATATAAAAACAAACCATTAAAGTTGTCATTTCCATTTAAAATGTCTATATAATTTCAGCTTCAGCAAGTTTGTTTTTCCCAAAGGCTCTAATGCGGAATTCTGAAAGAACAGGACAAACTCCGAGAAAATGTAACAAGTTCTCGTCCTCTTCTAAGTTACAAAGCGAGCAAAGTGTTCCACCGGAATTTTTAAAGGGACTGGCCCTCCCCTATACCTGGTAATCAAATTAATTTTTTTCGCTGAGAATTCGTCACGAAGGTAGCTGCTCATATTACAATATTGCAGTTTATCATAAAGCTCATGCCTTACTGAACTCCTAGGTTTGTCAGTAGTTCTTTGAATAAGTAGTGCTTCCATGCTGCAGACGAGATTATTTAGAATTGATTTTAAATGGTTATAGGACCGACCTGATATATTCACATCCTATGGCAGCTGGCTAATTCCTGCCACTCACTATACCAGACTACGTTCCTACTAATCACTTTTAAGGCTAGCTGATGAGGGATCCTATTGGGAGAAAGACCAAACACAATTTTCAACATGTAGTCAAAATGGCACTTCAATGTGTAAATGTATATATGTATTAGAGAGACCAGACTCTAAATTTATCATATATTTAGGGGTAGTTGTCGGCAAACGAAGCATTCTTTTAACGAAGTATTGTTGTAGCCTTTCAACAGAGTCATATTGCTGAAAACCCCACACCTGTGCTCCGTAACAAAGAACTGACCTTGAGACAGCGTTGTACAGAACAAATTTGTCTGAATGCTTAATTCCTTCTTTTCCCAGAAAACTTTTCCAAGTTACATTAATATCCGTTTTTGCAGACTGTAGACGGTTTTTAAGGTGGGTGTTATGATAGCTTCGGTGTTAAGGTAACGTACCTACTGACTGTTTCGATTATGACGAAATAAAGATTAGGTATAGGTATACTAGAAATAAACTACTTCACACGATAATTAGTGTTTCAGAATATTTATGCTTAAATTCGTATCATTTAAATTTAATTGTTTTGAATGCACCATATTTTGATAATGTGACCGCAAGAGCTCCCCTGCTCCCCCTCTGGATTCGCCTGTTCATAGGAAATTTCTATCTTAAACAATCGATTCCCTCCTTGAATCTCACTTGCCTGTTTCCTATTAAAAAAAATTGCGAAATATTTCTCTTGGTTTCCCCTATAATTCTTAAAAAAATGGCATCAGTTAAACCGGACATCCTGTATAAGTATATTAAGTATTATACATATGAGTACCTACATAGATACTTTTCCAAATTAATTTTATTTTGAATAAAAACATCGAAAATTGTGCGATACAATTTATTCCTTTTTCATGATAACATAATTATTAACATTTAACACCTAACACATTTAAAAGTTTCTTATAATTCTTTAATTTTGCTAACACTATATCTTTTACAGCTCCAGGAGCTTGAATAAACACAATAAACACTTGTAACGGGCAAATTTAATTTTCTAATTTCTCAGGAAGGGTTAAAATATTTAGATAGAATTATAGTTAAAACAACTAACTATATTCTTAACACCTGGCTAAATAGAACTAACTCATCTCAATTAAGTTTTTTTTCGTATTTATTGAGCTAAGTCTTTCACTGGCATAACAACAAATAATATTATCTTGGTAACGACACGTAACAAGTGGGTAATTTACTGAGCTTCATGAAATAAAATATAAAATCGTGTTGTAGATGTGTTGCTTTAGGGGCGTACTATACATATTTAAAAAATCAAGCTAAACAAATGAATTGTACAGTTTGTCCAAAATAACATAAGAAAGACTAGTCTGCCAGAACTTTTCGACATTTTATGAAAATAATTACAGACAATTTTTATCCTGCAAATAATGAAAGAGAAAAAAAAACAAAACGGGATTTTAGACTGCAGGAACTGCTGGAAACCATTCTTCCTTACTTTTGGAGAAGCTATACACCATGTTAGTTTTGTGTTGATCTTAATTTTATAAAATTTGTGTTGTCACAAACTGTTATAAAGGGACGAACTCTACGGTTCCTAAAACCCTAAGCCATCGTGTTTATTTTCAATTAAGTAGGTGCCATCACAGATTTTATAAATGTTAGATAAGGGTGAAAGCTAATTTGTTCTCCTTTTTTTATAGTTCGTTATCGTTTTTTTTTTTTTAAAGCTGATAAACATGATTTTTTTAATGGAAACTGTAAGCTGTGGACTCTCCTCTTTAATTTCACTTGTTACACGTCCGAACTCTCTCGAAAACCTTTCTGTCCTATTAATGAAGCGCATCACATCAGGTCTAGATGAGGTAAGTTTTTCAGCTCATCCAGAGATAGGAGGGCAGACACAAGCGTATCCAGCGCCAGCCTGCTTTGAAAAAAAGGCCAGACAAGCGCATAGAAAGTGTTCAGTTGTTTCAGGTTCTCCTTCCAGGAAGGCCAGACACTCAGGGCGGCTGCCAACATCTTGCATCCTTGTTAAATGAGCGTGAAGCGAGCTGTGGCCGGTGATGATGCCAAACATAGCTCTGCATTGTTTTCTACCGAGCCTCAAGAGAAAGTCAGAGAAACTCCTATTAGGTCCATCAAAAAAAAGTTTTGCACGCCTGCAAGTACTTAGGCGCACCCATCGCCGCTGATGTTTCATGCGAACATTCGCTTTGATGAGAGATCTAAAGCGGGACCTGGCCTGGTCAGCGATCGCATTCCCCATCATCTCCATGTGCTCGGGAACCCACTTAATGGACACCTTGTTCCATTTACAGTTACTAAAGGAACAAATTATTTGTGACCTGAATAGGTTAAGAGCTAGTAATTCTTTAATGGCTACAGTTAAGACATAGATTAACTAGGTCAAATTACGGAAGATTTTCCATCCACAGTTTATAGTTTTTAAAAAAGAAAGTGTTATGTTAATAGAGGGGTTTTTGTTGGTTGTTAAAAAGGAGGCGAAAGTTAAAAAATCCCAAATTGATATTTTAGACCACCATAACATCGGAAAGGAGAGGATGATACGGTTACGGCTGGTTGAGTTTGTAGTTTTTATGATACAGGATATTTTATGAAATACTGGCATTTTTTCTTAATCATCCTGTAACTCCGAAACAGTTGAGATGGCCGTTCCCTGCTATACAACTTCTTGCTTGCCTAGGTGAGTATACTATTACCGCCTGCCCTCTTCGTGATAAACACACCCTGTATAGAATTAAAACAAAATAACAAGTCGTGTGAATGTTTGATTTGGTTAAGGGTTGATTTCGTTTAGCGACTATCAAACTCAGTTCGAGTGGTTCGCGCTTGATTTGGGATACATATTTAAAATGGAAATATAAAGTATTTTCTTGGGCATATATTATAATTTATGATAAAAAAACATATGGCTATATCTTGTATATGTATAAATACCTATTTGTATATGTGTAATCTTTCATTTTCTATTTAATGAACTGAAGGCCGATTCTTTAGATGAGTTGAGCCTGTATGTAGGCCAAGTAGAAGGAAGTTATATTATATACGACTATCATTTTCTATATATTAGGTATTTTTACTAACGGCTAATAGACTATAATCTATTACAGGAACATATATAACTGTCAGGAATTTAAAACTCCTTAAATTTAAACACATAATATCTAACAAAATATATTCGAATACATAAACTTTTAATTTATCAACATTTTTAAGATTAACTAATTAACGAATACATAATAAACGTGAAGGTAATATAATATAAATATATTTAAATTAACAATAATAATTAGGCAAGCCTCAATAACTTTAATTAGAGTGTTTTTGTGCTTAATCAATTTGTGTTGCTCTAGTCTAGAGTTTTGCGTTTTTAAAGAAAAACTATTTCTGCCTCAGGTGCTCTTGGGCAGGTTTGAATCTGGGTTGTAGCGATGATATAAATTCTTTGAAATGCGCCATGATGTATTTCAACAATATAGAAGCGGAACAGTAAGTTTTTCATTAAAGTGGCTTATATAAGAGGAATGGAGGGAGCCGGCCGAAGGTGAACGGCATGCGATTTTTAATAGTATCTTGCGTGAAGTTGGTTTTGGGTAAATGTTGTTTAAAGCGGTACAGTTGCAAAGAGTGCATCAATAGATGCTTTGAAAAATGTCAAGAAACCAGCTAGTGCACAATAAGTCAATCTCAATCTCCGAGTGAAATAACATGGATTGCAGCATCTTTCGTCGTACTTGGCGCAACGTTTGAGGAACATTTCTGAAAAAGAATTTTTTTGGACAGTATCTACAGTGGTCATAATTTATTGAATGATAAATAGACGATCTTTCCGGTTTTCGAAATTTCACAAGAATCTAATAATTCTATTAATTTTATTGTAGCAGCAACTATATTTATCTTGTCCTATTTCTCATTCATGATTCAGAATTTATTATTAAAAAAATCTAAAATGAACTTTCACTATCCACAACTGTTGAAAACTGACTGGAAGTACTGTATAAACTTTAACAAAAATCTAATGTTTTCCATTTCAATTGGTTTAAATTGAAACTTTTTTAAGAATTCAGAATTAAAAAAATTGCATCCACACCCAACCAACATTCCACCAATACTTGACAAATGTTCTACAAATGTTTGTCAAATATTTGGGGAATTCTTATTATGTGTGGACGCGCCTTTAGTCCTCGTCTAATTTAATCTAATTCACAAGCTAGGCATGCTACCACTGTTTTCTTTGAGTATGTTTAAACCAGAAATTTACAAAAGAGGACATTTGTTTTAATTATTTGAGCACGTGAACACTTTTTTGGTATCTGCGTTTGCAGAGAATTAAGTCGGAGTTCTTCTAGAAAGGCGGTTTCAGTTTCGTTTTGGGCTTCCTTTATGACCTCAATTATAAGGTGCAGGTAAGAGTGTTACAATTTTCGCTACAGCTTCTTACCGTTTTAACGATTTTAAAATGTCTTTCAAAGAAGTAATTATGAATGTTGTTTTATAGAAAAAAAAAAAATTGTTTGACATTGTTTTTTTTATAGATATTAAGCTCTGAACATAACAAATTTTTATGTAAAACAAAAAGGTGTTTTTTTTCAATTCCTTTGAAAGGGATTGAATAGGATTAGTCCCTGCGGTGCGACATGACAATAAAAACATTACGAAAGGAAAAAGGCTTTTAATTATAGCACGGAATAAGAATAGTACATATTACTAATATACGTTTTCCTCTATACTATCTGATTGACTAAAAATTTGAATGGCTCATTTTGACCGAAAAGTCCGCTCTTAACATGTGGAGCCATCATGCCATCATTTTGGGAAACTGTATTAATTCTGATTTTGTCTTCATTGGTGTGGGTTCGCTAATTGTTTCGTTTCTAAGACTATACTATGCATGTGCAAGGCCAAAAAACGAAGAGTCAGGATTGTGACTAATTCGTTGTTGGTTCAGTTAGGTTCTTGTCTTTAGAAATTAGTAGAGACACATATTGATTAAATACAAAAAGTACTGCTAATTATGATAATAACATTAAATCAGAGTAGGTATACATATCGGTCGAATAAAGTACCACTATAATTAACAATTTATAAATTTTTACCTTATTTTTTTGTAACTAATTTCATTACCTAGCAAAAATCGTTTCATTCAATAAGAACAAAGTGTACACAAATGTACATAATGTATATTAACAAAGTTCGGTATATAATATATTTTGGTGCGTTTGCATTGTTCACTATTTCAATAACATTATTACATTTTTATGAGTATAATTGACTCAGGCGTAATTTTACTAAACATACAACTATTTTTATAACAGAAAGTTATAGTTTTAACCACTGACATTGATATGTATTTATATATGTATGTAAGTATGTAAGTATAATTATTAATGAACTGAGCGTGCAGTCTCTTCTTCCTAGAAAGTAAAGCGGGAAAGACAATGCGTAAAAGATCATCAGATTTTAGCAGCATGCACTGAGAAATATGAATTAATTAATAGAAATACCCAGAAAGAAATTGCCTTGGATAAAATGTATGCTATTATATGTATTGCTATTGTAATAACCATAAGGTTAGGTTAGGTTACGTTAGATTGCCAGCCATCAAAACAGCCTTCAGTTAGCCATATTTAGATCTCTGAATGTTCCGTTGTTATACTATCTTGTTGCAGCCTATGTGAAAGTAGCTGAGTGTGCAGGAAGACTAGCATCAGCTACAAGATTTGATGAACCTTATAAGTATCCTTTGTCTGATATTTCTGTGTTTATCAAGAATTCAAAAAACAGATATTGAATGCTTCCCCCCGCTCTCCTTTTCGTACGTTAACATCTTCTATAGATATCATTGAATGGATCCTGTGCGCGTTCCACATATTTGTCAAAGAAGTACTGATTGCTGTAATATTACGCCTGGTTGTATATGACACATCTTCATCAGAACAGCTGTTTTCTTGAGACATTTTTAGGCTATAGTTGTTTTCAGGAGTGCATTCCAAAACATAGCCACAGTTGACTATAGCTGACTTCATAGCGCACAATAGTCAACTCACGAAACGATGCAATTATCTCCAACGCTTCCCCAGTATATTATAGTAGAGAATTCTCAGGATAGATCAGTATCCTCTCTAACTTTTTTCCCCTCCTAACTAAAAGTGGCTAGGAACTTTCAACAAACAATTATGATTAAGTTATTAGCATATATGCTGCTTTGAATACATTTATATTAATAATTATTAATTACCAAGGTGAGAGTACTGTTTTTACCTAATTCGGTGTTCATTAGATAGTAAGGAATGAACCTCTGGTGTATTCTTTTTTTATGACTGATTTTTTAATAGTCCTTACTACGTAATGCAATACAGTTTTAACCGATTTTCCTTTTGTATATTTATGCTGTGCTCTAGAAATTTTGCCTCCGTTGAGTAAAACACCATGAGGGGTCTTCAAAAGTCTTTTCAAGCACCTTAAAAAGAAACGATGTAAGACTGATAAGTCTGAAATCTTTACCAGCTACTATTTGTTCCAGGAATAGTGATCACTTTGATTTGTTTTCAAGCAAGAGTGGTGAAAGTTAGCTTTTATAAACTACAAGTATCTCCAGAATTACAGTCGCTCGTATCTTCCTAAACATGATAGGCATGATCCAATCAATATTTGGCGATTTATATTGTACAAAAGGATGACTAGCCTATTTCAGTTTATTCTCTGTTACAATCTTCCGTATGGAGTCCAAACTCAGAGTATCAATATTCTTGATATTATTACTGTTACCGAATTGCTATTTCGGTACGTGCAAGTATTCTAAATTTATCATTAAATCTTCGCCAAATTCTTAGGAAGATCTAAGGAAGGAATAAACCAGCTTGATCACCTTCCAAATAAGACTAAAGGTTTCTGATCATTCTGCCGGCATCGGTAAAACAGATGGACGAAGAATTATTATTCTGCAATAAACACACTAAATAGTGAATATGCTACATTTCTGAGCAAGATGACATATAAAGTTAGTAATCAAATTAATTTTTTTTTCAATTAACTGACAATAGCATTTATGTCCGGTTTCACAGTTCAGGCATAAGCCAGAGCTCAGGTAAACCATGGGTGTGGCTTAAGCTCCGAGCTTAAGCCTACTCCGTTTTATAGTACTCTGTAAGCTGAGGTTTAGTTAAGCCGCAGATGAAATTTTTTAAGTTGCCAGCATTGCGATAATTGTAAATTTTTTAAAGGAAAATTGCCATTGTGGATTAAAAACTAACCGAAAAGAAAAAGAACTTTTTATTTACCAGTTTGTTGTGGTTTTTATCTGAGAGGATATCAAATGCAAAATCATTGCTGCAGAATATTTCGACAACGTAATCCATCATAGCCGAATGCTTCGACAGTAGGAACTGAGAATAAAACTCTAAGTCATCTCATTTCTTAAAATATTGCGGGCGCCTTATAATTTTTTCACCGGCCACACTTTGCGATATTATATTATGCATTTCTTCATTGCTTATTCATTTTTGTCTCAAACTGTTTGCTTTTTTCTTAAAAACGTCAAATGGAATGCTGACGCTAACTATCTGACAGCACTGATAATTGGTAACTAAAGAGTTATTTTTCGGTAAGTTGTAATATTTAGGCAAAATGTATATTCACCAATAATCTGCATGTGTGTTTCACAGCAACATCTGAGGTTTAAGCCTTCGAGATGTCGGGCTTAAGCTAAGCTTGGTTTAAGCCCGTGATGTCACTTAAGCCTTGATTTGTTCAAGAAGGAATATTTTTAGATTCTCCGGTATATAGCAAAAGCCAAAAAATGTTTTTAATTTGTTATTCTATCACACAACCCATTAAGTTTTTGGTGGCAAGTTTCAAGTCTTGGTGTGACTCATCAACAGGTCCCAAATAAAATTGAGTGACTTGAAAAACAAATGAAAAAATAGAATAAAGAAAAGAAATGAAAAAATGAAAAGATTGAGAAAATAATAAAAAAAAAAATATTTATTAAAAAAAATTTAAAAAAATTTAAAAAACCAGATTCATTCGAAACGAATCGAACCTGTATACGCCCGCAGTGGGCTGAAAAAAAAAGAAAAGGAAGAAGAAGAAGAAGCGTTTCGTGTTAGCAGAAAACCTTACACTCATCGGTATAGCTTGGTCTTCTGCCCGCTGTAGAGGCTTGAAAACAGATCAAATTGATCTCCTCTCATATAAACTCAGAGTAAATTCTGGGTGTGAATTATATGAGGCGTCTATAGCAGGCAGAAAATCAAGCTGTACCGATGAGTGTAAGGTTTTCTGCTAACACGGAACGCTTCTTCTTCCTTTTTCTTTTTTCAGCCCACTGCGGGTTCGATTCGTTTCGAATGATTCTGGATTTTAAAATTTTTTTTTAATAAATTTTTTATTTTCTATTTTGTTCTCAATCTTTTTCATTTTTTCATTTCTTTTTTTTATTCTATTTTTTCATTTGTTTTTCAAGTCACGCAATTTCGCTATTTGGGCTTGAAACTTGCCACCAAAAATGTAATGGGTTGTGTGATGAAATAACAAATTAAAAATATTTTTTAGCTTTTGCTATATATCGAAAAATCTAAAAAAATTCCTTCTTGAACAAATATAAGTTTACACCGGTAAAACAGTCCTAAAGAGTAATCTCTACTTTTATTCTTAAGCCTTGACTGTGAAACTGGAATATTTGTTAAGCCTTGGCTTAAGCCATCGCTGTGGCTTAAGCCTGGACTGTGAAACCGGCCATTAATGTCAAATATTTTTCCTCTTACGTAGTTTGCATGAGAGCGATACTAATGTCGATTTTGACTAAGTCATAACTGACAAAGATTGCGAATTTAGGTAAGGAAATGGGGGAAGTTTAAAGACTGAATAATTTGGGAGAAGCATACTAATATTCCAAACCTCCAAGATTGCATGACGTATATGGAAAGCGATTTGTAGAAAAGAAATGAAAGCTTATTTTGGGTTCCTTTTATCAGTAGATATATTAAATTCTAGGATGAAAAATATCGTGAACTAGTGCAGAGATAGGAATGCTTGAACATCAATTAAGTACTTCAAAAATTTGTGATTTATTTAACATAAATTTTAGATACTTATGCTTTGACGAACGGAATTATGAGATTACAACGTCAAACCCACGGACACTTGGGAAATTGTAAACATCAATTTGGGAAAGCTTTGCATACCATGTGCTTGTCTAACTATCGACAAGTAATTACGGTCTTTTAATATGTAAGAAAGGTTTTTATTCGACCGTATATTCCATCATCAAAACACGCAAAACACGCCAATAACATTTTGGGGATATACAATTCTGGATATGCGTATCTATTGAAATGGGAAGTGTAGCTCAGCAATTAATGTGGCAATATCTTCAGCCTGTAATCAATCACAAAACACCACTAATAGTGGGCAACGTTAGAAAAAATAAATAGGAATAGGAGATCTCTACAGAAGTGTTTCTTAGCAAACAGAGAGCATTTAATTCCGCCTTGTTTGGTTCAGAAATAATATGACATTGCCGACATTGGAAAGCAAATTTGCTGCTCAAAACATCATACATAAAAGAGCTGAAGATTTAAGACACAATATGAATAGGAACCATGCAAAATCAGATGTTTAGCTTGAGTTCAGCATTTTGTTATCAGATGGGGAAGTTCAAGCTGACCGTTGCGAATACCGAAAATTATGGAGTATTTATGACAAATGAAGAGAATTACAGTTTGTACAGAATGCTAATAGTTACTAACTAATAGTAATAGTGGTTTGCTAGAAGACGACTAATCATCATCAGTGGGTCAATTGGGATATCTGATGCTGTATTCCGAGGCAATTGTAGCTTGAATATAATTGGAAGAAACTAATGGAGCTTCTTAAGGGGAGCAGAACTGACACCAAGAAATTACATAGTAGAGGTAATAATAGGGTAACCGTGCCAGGAGATTGGATCTAGACTTTAGAGTCTAGAAATTTTTGTTATAGTTGTAAAATTCCTGAAGATATCGAATTAGTTCGGCATGTGACAAGTGAATGTCCTCCTCTGGTGACCAAAGAGGATGGATAGTTGGTAATCACTTCTTTTCGGAGCTTGCAAGTAGATCCAGAGCCTTAGATTTATTCTGGGATTCTTTAGGATGGGTGGATCTAGGGTTCACTTTAGAAGGATAGATTCGCATGAATTTATGGGGCATAATAGATTCGTCAGTGGTCTAAGTGAAGGAGGTTAGGATTCGTTTTAGCGGCATTCCTGCAACTTAACCTAACTTAACTTAACTAATAGTAAATAGTAAATTCTATTAAGTAAATTTTTGTAAATTTATGTTTGTTCAACTATATATATAAAATATGTTTTGAAACAATATTTCTTTTAAATTACAGGCCAGTTTAGTTGAACCCAAAGTGTTCCTGAGTGATCCAATGAAGGTTAAGAAATATCTATTTAATTATCAGAAATACTTTCATGACCACAAATATAAAAGTAACGCTGTTTGGAACAATATTTGACTTATAGGATAACTATAAAGGAAGCTCTGATGACCGTTCATTGTTTTGACTCTATTTGACATATTTCTTACATTTATGATGGCCGCATTGAATTATGTTCCCCGCTTTAACAATGGACCAAATCTGGTAGATATATTTTTCAGCTAATGGCAGAATCAGAGAAGGCAACTTTGCACAAATTAAAAGGTGCACAATTACCATATAAGCATATGTGGTTTTGTATTTTGTTATTGGCTGTAAATATGAAATCAGGTTTTGTAATGTATTTAATGCTCGCTTTGTTTTCCTTATTGAAAATAATTTTATCAAAATGTAATTCAGGATAGGGCCTTTTTAATAAACAATAAGTAAAATTTGATTTTGGTATTCATAACAGTTTTGATATAAAATAATTAAGTTGAAAGAGCTTGTCTTGTCTGTGAAACCACATAAATTTCAGCCAAACTTTGGAGATTGCTCAGTCCATTTGTTTATTATCTATTTATGTCAATGGTTTCGATATGTATAATAATAGTTGTTTATTACTTAATACTGTTTATGATATGTACGTATTTTTTGCGTTATATATATATATATATATATATATATATCTCAGGAGATGTCTACACATATAAGTATATTATGTATGTACTATGAAGTTCGATCAAGGCATTTAATTGATATGTATTGTTTCAATAATTAAGTTATATACCACTAGAATGATCGTGTGAGTTTTTTTCTTTGTTTTGCTGTTTTTTTTATGATTGCAGTAAATCTTTCATTATATTTAACGAATCTTGAAGTGACTTGGCGTATCGTGATGTGCTTGTATCTTCACAAGAATAAAATGCCGAAATGCAGAATACTATTTCGTTTGGATGAGGATTATATGAGCATCCATAGCCACGTGGTGTTACTGGTCCGTATCCCATGAAACTATCAGTACTGCATGCGACCTGAATAATTGAAAAAGGCAGTATTATTAATTTTTTATTTGATAATGTTATTTATATGAAGCTGTGATTGGTTTGGTTGAACATTTTGTTAATTTTCAAAATAGAGTGATGATGATAGTGTACATACATACATTCATGGTGATAAGATAGTGCAAAAGTGCAAAAGTGTTAAGAATAATAAACAATGAAATTTTTAAGCATACCCCACAGAAAGTGGGAAAGGAGTGGTTCGAAGACAAATTTCAAATAGGCGACATATGAACTTTGTAACTTGTATCACAAAATTTTGTATTTGATTAGCAGAACTTTACTAAAATCACTTTATTTATTTATGCGTTATGTTAAAGGGATAATCCATTAGAACTGGTTTTGTATGGCCATAAGAACTAAGGGGAGGTATTTTTGATATTTACATAAATTATAGGGGAACTTCGAAATTATCCTAAAAATGACAGACTAGGAGAAAATGACATAGTGACCTTATTTCGAATCTTGAATTAAGTGTAATATTTTGAAACACGCCACTGAGTACATATCTAACAAACAGTAAAGGCACTTTCACATCAAAAACAAGAACAGAAAAATGTAAACCGAAAAACTCAATTTATTCCACTTTAAAACAAGATTTTTGTTCCAATGATTAATAAAATCCAGAGAAATATGATAAACTAAGAATTTTACTGAGAAAATTGTTTATATTTATTTCAGATTTTGAAGAAAAACACAACTTTTATGTTTCATTGGCCGAAAAACTTTTTCGGCGGAAAATTTCGTCCGATAAATCATAAAAGTTGTGTTTTCTTAAAAATTCTAAGATAAATATACTATTTTATTAGTAAAATTATTAGTTTATCCTATCTCCCATGATTTTATTAATTATTGGAACAAAAATCTTGTTTTAAAGTGGAATAAATTGAGTTTTTCGGTTTATATTATTTCGATTCTTGTGTTTGATGTGAAAGTGCCTTAAAGCTGAAAAGTTGCTATGGTCATACTGTACTGCATGCAGAGCATGCTACGTTTACGCCGCTCTGACAGATGTAGCAGCCTCACTTTCACATCAAAATCGAAAACCGAAAAACACAATTTATTCCACTTTAAAACAAGATTTTTGGTCCACTTATTAATAAAATCATGGGAAATAGGATAAACTAATAATTTTACGAATAAAAAAGTATATTTATCTCAGATTTTTAAGAAAAACACAGCTTTTATCTTTTTTCTGCCGAAAAACGAAATTTCGGTTGCATCTGTCAATTTGTTTTCTGTGTCCACATGTGGAACGTTTCGGGACGAAAAATTTTTTCGGTCGTAGTAAACCTCACTTTTGTGTTTACATTGAAAAATATATTATTGTATTTTATTATTTATTATATTATTATAATATGGATAGGAATTTCGAAGTAAAATTAAAATACGCTTTTTCGTATAAGCTCTCATCACAGCTTTTATGATAGATAATTAACTGTTATTTCTATTTAACCGAAAAAAGTTTTCGGTTTTTGATGTGAAAGCAAAAGCGAATTTTCGGTGTAGAACTTATCGGTTTTCGGTTTCGATGTGAAAGTGCCTTAACCCTGGCTAGCATAAAGGCAGAAAAATTTTTAAGAAGAGAAGAAGAAGGTTTCAAGCAAAATTTAGAAGCGGTGAATAAGAAGTTTTTCTCAATCCCTGAATTTAAAGAGTAAAAGTATTGTAAAAAATAAAAAAAAAACGAAAGAAAATAACGTAATCAAGAAGTAACACGCGAGGGGGAAAGAAGAAAGTGGAAAGAAGGGAAGATTGCGTGAATAATTACGTAATAACAGAGACATATGTAAGTGGAAAACCCTAGAGGGAGATAATTTTACTGCATCGAGCGTTGCCGCAATATACAAAAGAAAGAAGCAATATAAAATTAGAAAATCCAAATAGGTACTGTAACATTTATTAAAATTCAAATGCTAAGCATCAACGTAGTTCACCAGGCAGACGACTGTAAGTTCATGTAGGGGCGTCAAAATTTATAGAATAAAAGCTAGTGTGATATCTGTACGACGTTTTCGGTAAGACGAGGATTGCAAGGATCCTGAATGCCCAGGTGCCCTACGGGGCGTGATGATGCTATCCCATCGCATTAGAGCTTTAAAAAAAATTATGTCAGGCAAATGTACTACGTATGTCAACCGCATGTTAATTAGGCTGCCCAAAATATGCAATAATTATGCTAGTAAGAAAATAAAGGAAGAAAAAAGATCCGAACAAGCAGAGTAAACCAAAATTCGAGTCTATCGTAATAACAGCGATGCTACTAGCGGTTCAAGTATACCCAATAAAGCTATCAAGTCTGCGGGTAAAGAAATTTTAGAAATGGCACTAATCGGATTACTCTTAATCAAAAAACAGGTATACAACCCAACAAAGCCATGTATTTGCCATCTACATGGAACACATTGCACAAATACAATACAAAAGTATAGCCGAATGGAGCAGATCAAATTAAAATTATTATCATCATTACAAGTACCATCGAACGGGAATTTCTTCTCTACGTGATAGAGAGAACATTTTTTGCAAATATAATTCAATTTAACATAGCAGTACTGTAAAATAATAATAATAATGTAATATAATATAAAATAATAATGTAAAATCACAGATATGGAATGCCAATTCTTGGTATCATGCGCCTCTGCACCTCTATCATTGGTGTCGTGTGCAAGCAAGATCTATATAAACCACAAGCTGACTTGTTTTTGCACTTGGTATTGCTTGGGGTAAGTTGGCTTTTGGCTTGTTAGGGACTAACATTTTATCGGGTATCGACCGATATACCAACTACCAACAAATATATATTGGGTATCGACTAATATATTAAGATTTTATTTCTGGTCTCGACGGAAATAAAAAATCTTACTTTGGGTTTCGACTGAAGTTAAGATCACACTTTAAGCCAGGTCTCAGCTGACTTAAAGAATATTATCTCGGGTCTCCACAGAGATAATATTACTAACATTAACATTTTATTTCTGGTTCCGACGGAAATAAAGAATTGTTCTATCCAATGATTAGAACAAAGAGTATTAACATTAGCTTAAAGCCAGTTTCTCAAATGCAAAGTATTAGATCGGTGAGTACCAGTCAATTGTAACATTTTATTATTTATCTATATATCTATTTTATTATATGTTTACTTATATTTATTATTATTATTATATGTATATTTATATTATACATTTCGTGTGCATATTTATCAAATATCATAACTTAACTGTATTCTATATTTATATTACGTTCTTGACGATCTTATATTGCAACTTTCTGCCAATAAGTGTGTTTTTCAGTGTGATACAAAAATCTCTGACCCAAAACATATGTATTGAATTTTATCCCAATACAACTATTCTTGAAAATCGTACACTATAAATCTGTGTCAATAAGTGTGTTTTCTAGTGTGTGTGGATCTCTGACCTAATAACTTATATACATAATCTGATCTTAATGTTAAGAATTTCTAAAAAATAAGTGTGACAGTTTCTTGAAAGTTAAAAGGAAGTGAATTGTCTTTATTTTGATAAGAGAGTCGACCACTGATCTTGATCCAAATTTACCAGTGCATTCAATTCAGTTTCACTAAATTCAAATTTGCGTGTACGTTCTAACAACGGATAGTACAAAGCTTTGTATATGGCTGCAGTTAGCTAAGGCAACATTCGCTGGAGATCACATTATGCTCTATGCTCACATTTTGCTAGATTCACGTTAGAGAGGAATTATCTTATACAATATGACTAAAAATTTTTTTTTGCTTATTTAACCTTTGGAAGGAATCAAAATACTATACAGTTAAAAGTAATTTTTATACATCTATACTGGCTCATATAGATAATAAATGATGCCAGAGTAATAGGGATAATAGTATAGTTCTGGTCAAGAAAAATAAACTGTGGTACAGTATTGTAACGGGTTGTAAAGGAAATCCTTGGCAGTTTTTTGTGGTTGCTTGTTTCCTTCTTTCAATTATTTCATTTGCAGGAACACCGTTGCTCCTTCATGGAGGGACAGTTTGTATCAAGGTAATTATAGGCAACTTTGTCTGAGGTTTGCCTCCCGGATTTTCTGACGGTTAAGATTCTTTGTATTCATTTTAATAGATTCTTTATGCTCAATGATGAGGTATTAGACTTTTTGTTTCTTCCTTCACTCTCCTGGAGCCCGCTCCCACATTCATGGTTGACTAGGTTCACTCCTCAGTTGCTTTCAGGTCATCTTAGGGACACTGGAACGAATTACTCCCCACAGTGTCATTAGGTGTTTGGGGCACGGTACTAACGACATACCATCTGCGCCTTCACGTAAGCAAGGGTAAGTGGTGTAAGGATCCCTTCTGGACTGGATGTGGTGTTTTGTGTTTTGCAGGCACGAAGTTTTTTTTTGTATGTGGCAGGTGACAATGTCCGGTATTTGGGTTACCCACCCCACTAACTCTCCCGCATTAACCGATGTGCTAGCGTACCGCCCTGCATTAGCAACGTTGTCATCGAATGAGCTGTCAGCTCTTGCTGACAGGATAAACTTCACGTCCAAGCATACTCACTCATCTGCTTCCGTAGCAAAGTTCCAATCAGTTTGGGCGATTTCTGTGAAAGCAAGCACTTCAAAGAGTGTATTATTGAAAATCGGATATATTAAAGTGAATGTGCAACAGTTTAGTTAAAAAAAAAAACCAAAAGTGTTTGTTATATCGTGCTACTGTAGTAAAAATATAATAAAGTGACGCTATGTGTATGCGTATTAGTTTTAGTTTTTGCTCTTTGTTAATTTTGCTTTATTATAAAAAGTATCCAATTAGACTTAAGGGTAATATGCCATTTGTTCGTGCAAAGGTAAACCTAAGATTTAGGGCTGATGACCCTAATGAAGACTTGGACCCAACCGATGAGGATTCAGATGAACACCTACCTTTACGTTTACTGCTAATTAAGCTGCAAGAATTCCATCATTAGGTTCACCACTTAACTCCTGCGCCGCTTCATTAATTCTACAGTCTCTGTAGCACATTAGAAATTTCTCCAATCTATTTATTTAGGATTACCGTATTGAGCTACCTCGATATGGATATTACTTTTAGCTGATAACAAAGGTCGGTTTGATCTACTGATTTAAAAGGATCAGTTAGTACATTGATCAGTATTGAATTTGAAGAGATCAAGTATTGCTGTAGTTTTACATTAATATGGTTAGATCCGAAAGATTATGGACGAAAGCAATATAGCTTCTAATAACATTTAATATATACATAATCTTCGGTAGATTTTCAAGCAAAAGGAAAATCATTTCTTTTCTCTTATATTTTAAAAATAACTTTTTGTTGTTGAATTATTTTTGTATTACATTTACCTACAGTTTGAGCGGTTAAAATACGTTCGAAAATTTAAGACTTTTGCAAAAATCCTTTAATGATTTTTAAAAGCAATATCAAAGAGAGAAGTGCTAAATATTTGCTGTGAGACAAAGATATTAAAAAATTAATGAAACTTACAAATTGTGCGATTGTGCATATTCTAGCCTTGTGCTTGTTGGGTGCAATGTGCAAATTAATTGATCGATTTAGTACAAGAGAACTACCTGACTGGTCGATAAAAGGAAACAATTTGCTATTTTGTAAGAATCATCGGCAAAGAGCTCGTGAACAGAGCCTGTTTGCTCACGACTAGCCTCCCTTAGTCCCAGTAGGTGGATATCGATTCCATTTCCGAGAATATTTTGTACCATAACCTCTGTTTGTCGGGCCACGGCACACCGGAATAATTCGCGTAGGTGATCTTTCTGCAAATATATATGAATATCGATTTCCATGTTTATTTTTTTTTACAATTAAAATTATATTTACATAATTAAAATTAAAATTTATACTTACGCTGTATATACTGAATTTGACTTTTTTGGAATTTTCATTTTTATCACCTTCATCTTCACGATCACTTTCCAAAGTAACATTAGCTCCTTCACCTTGGCACATCGCCTTTGCCCATTCTAAAGCTTCCATACTTGCTGATCTTATGCAATCGACACGGCCCTGAAATATATATGTATGAAAAATATGGAATATGAAATATATACAGGGTGTTTCATAATTGGTTCGCATAACTCAAGGGTAAGGGTTTGATAGCTGAGGTAGAGACAAGCAAAAACTTATATGGTGAAGGAGGGGGTAAGACGGGTGGTTTTTCTACTTTACACCCTGTAACTTTCTCGATATACACCCTATCAAGGAGGTTGTAGGACGTCAAAGTAAAAAAAATTGGGAAAAAATACCTAATTTTCTCAAATTTTAACTATTTTCCCGCTAAAATGCATGATAACTATATAATTTTTTTAAAACATTTAAAATCCCCGAAATATTACCTTTAATTTGACTACGCTCATGTACCTACCTAAATGTAACCGTTTTTTAGATAAATTTGTTTTTATGATACATAATTTTCATCATTTTGGTAATTTTTCGTGGAATTGCATAAAATTAGGGGTAATTTATATCACCAGTAGCCAAATTAATGAAATTATGCATCATAAAAGCAAGTTTATCACAGAAACGGTTGCATTTAAGTAGATAAATGTGCATAGTCAAATTAAAGGTAACATTCCGGGGTCTCTAAATCCTGCAAGAAAACTGTCTAGTTATTATGCATTTTGGCAGGAAAATCGTTAAAATTTTAAAAAAAATAGGATTTTTTTCCAATTTATTTTACTTTGACGTTCCACAATTTCAAAGGTTAGACGGTTTGCTATCATCTGAGGTGAATCTCATGCAGATAGGGTGTATATCAAGAAAGCTACAGAGTGTAGAGTGGAAAAAGTACTAAAAATTTTAACCCCATCCCCCCCGTCGAAACGACGCGTCTTACCACATCCCTCACAATATAATATTTTGCTTGTCTCCACCTTAGCTATCAAAGCTTTGAGTTCTGCGGATCGATAGTGAAACACCCTGTATGTATGTATACGTGCACACCCTGTAAGTGCATTCATATGGTATAAAATTTTTAAGAGTCGCTGCAGACATTAATCCATGCAGAAAGGGATTTAATTGTAGATTAATTAATTAGTTAGAGTGAGATCTCGGGCCAGATGTCAATCTAATCCTAGCTGATAGAATTTCATAAGAGAAATAAGATGCTTTGCACCTTCCTAGCAATAATGGGGTGCTGATGAACTTTTTCCACATACTGTTCAGGCTCGAGCATCTGCACAGATCATCTTCATTTGATACTCGACCTGTCCAGTAAATCTTCAATATTCGATGTAAATGCTTATTTAAAAAGGCTTGTAAACAGCGAATAATGGATTCGGTGACCTTCCGCGTTTTGTAAACATATAGTAAAACTGCTTTTACATAAGAGTAGTTCTAGTTTTGCTTTGATTGAGATTTCTCTAAGGTTTCACATCTCTTCTAACTGGAAAATTTGTTTATACGGGAACAGACATCCCCTTTTGAATAAGATAAGAATTCCACCGAGGTAACAGACATTTTTAACAACCTACTTCCATCGGGAGGTGCTGGTCGTGTTAATCTGTATTTCCTTGGTTTTTATCGGATTAAATCCAGGTCCAGCTGGGCTACCTAATTTCTCTTGCAAGATTTCGAATCATATTACGAAGCATAATTTAAATCTTTCGGACTGTACACAGAAAATAAAGATCCATACTCCGCTATTCACGTTAATGCTGTCAGATAATGTACTGTTATGTCAGACTCTATAACTACATTTAGAGTTGCTATATACATCCATTTTTAATTTTATTATTTTTATGGGAATACTGCGTCTTTCTGTCAATCGAATCGATAGTCTTCTCGTAAACCACAAAAGCTAGGTAGAGGATGGTGGTATTGTGCCGAATGGTTCAAAATTATACTCTTGGATGCAGGAGCGATCTTTCCTAAACTCGACTTTCTGCGTTCTCATTACGCGATCAACTATTCCCTTAATTCTTCCGTTGATAAAAAGCATATGCCTTCCCAGTTATTACAGTCTATTACGTCCTCTTTTTTAGAAGATTTCTATCAAGTCCACCAAGAATGTACAGGTGATCTTTTCAGAATTAATTGGAGTATATTTCCTATTGTGTGCAGATCTATTTTTAATAGTGCTGGCGGATGTTGTCTGTTCCCAAGGTATATAGAATACAAGGTATTCCCATTACGAAACACGTTCCGCCATTAGTGACAAATTATTGTGAAAATGTATAGGAAAGCACGGTACAGAGAACACAATACTCTCTCTCCTCTCTCTGTCTTTCCTATAAAAATGTATATACATTAGTCACAAAATTACGTCACATGCTATCAGCTGCAATGTGTCAACATTTTAATGGGAATACCTTGTCTTTATATACCTTGGTCTGCTCGAGCAATTTTACCGATGACGCGTAACGATCGAAATGCTTAACAACAGCTTTCCTTGGAGCTATCCCGTAGCGTTTTCTGCTTCTTATTCTAGATATTTTATTCGCTCTCCTGTTCCCTGTACAATTGAGACTACTAATATTATAGCTGTCGCAGCAGATATGTATCGTTGGTGGAGTTAAAGTTATTTTGAAGTACCCTACTGAGTTGGAGGTTTATCCAAGTTACATATATCTGGCATCCAACCTGACGAGTTCTTTAACATATTTGGGGCTTTCTTTCATTGCTCTTATGAGGACGTCTGGAAAAGTTATCGGTGAAACTTTTTTGTGAATACCAATTTTTTTGTAACTATTTCACGATTTTTCTAAATTAAACTTTTGGGGTGCAGTGCCAGACTGTGGTGATCCTTAGCGTGATGTTAGTTATGACAAGATGTTTGTAGCTTCCTACACTAGTTCATCTAAAACCTCAAACTTCAAGCATGTGATAAGTTGGCTAGAGCTAGAAAAGGCAATACAGTCGTCACCGTTACTATCTCTGATTGGGTTCATATCTTCCAGGTTGATTATGTGATCCATGCTGGTGTTGTTGGTACTGATAGTGAGACCACAACCTGAACTAAAACTCATCGGTGCCTTGAACAGTCTTACTGGTTTACGATATCTTTCAAGTTAATCGACGAAGTCCACACAAATCTCTCTTGGATTTCTTGAAAAGCTATTTATAAGTTGCCTTGTTGGAAATTTCACAATCCCCCTTCATATCAATCGTCATGTCCTCATTGAATAAATAACATGCTAAAAGCGCGCGAAATTTGTTGAGGTTATGGTTCCGGTAAAGGACCTGTCATTATTCAAATTTCTATGGATAGAAATGGGACAGACATTTTGAAACGCACTGACCTCTTATCTCTTAGATGATTTTAATATGCACGTCTCAAACAGAAGTCTGTATGTTAACTCCATGTTAATCTACCTACATAAGTGTGTCAGCCTGTGGTACCTGCATGGGTCACCGAGAGTGACCATCTTGTGATACTCTCCAGCCACTGGAAAGTATCAAGGAAGTGTTGAGTTGCGACCTTTTCCATTTTGTTGATTGTTTCGTTCTTCTCATTAAAATGAATATGAGAGAATTTGAATAATGGGGGATTTTCCATCTGGTGCTTGGCTAGTGCTACAAGGTACTCATTAGTGGAAAGAATTTTGGTAGCCTCGTAAAATATTTCGATGGGCTGGGCTAGCACTTGTTCTCTGTCTCTGCTCTCTTACAAAGGCCAGTAAAATTACGAAGTATTTTCCTTTCCAAATTTCCAAGATTTTTCATGTAGGTTGGCGGAATTGAATGCCAGATTGGAAAGTAGTATGTGATGTTTAGCCGAGTCAATTGTTTGTAAAATGGGAGCTTAGTTGGAACTGAAGTCTAACGCTGGTCATCTTTATGATTCATATCCAAGATTCTCCAGACCATACGATAGTCATTTGCATTACATTTAACACAAATATACCAGGCCTGCTTTTGACCACTATAGAAAGGAAAGGCAATAGGCAAGCCAAGATATGAAAAGTTGTTTAATCGTTGCAATTTGGTTGAAAGTTATTTTATCCGTTGCAGGCTTCATGTCGTTTAGATAGTGTTATGACAATATTTTTAATTACAACCTAGGAATAGTTTATGATAGTGCCACATAAGATTTGAATGACTATTTCAGGTTTAAGGGGCCTATATGAGAAAGAATACAATTAATTGTGTTTGGAGCTTTGCATACGATTATATTGCGTATTTTGGAAAAATTAAACTCCACGCAATTTGTCTTGCCCAACTGTTCATTTTATGCTCTTTAGTTCACAATGAATCGCTACAAATCCGATTAATCGCCGTAATCAAAGCAGCAGACTTTTTTAAGGATGTAGTGGCCTGTAAAGTGTATATGTATGTATATAGGATTGAAAGTGGGTATTATAGCCAGTTTGTTATTAATGAATATTAAAACTAGTCGACAGGAAAAAAGCAAACGGCGCATTTACATTCATGTTATGTGGCCAGATATGTCATAGAGTTCCACGAAAACAGCATAGATTGACAAAGACAGCAAATGAGTCAACGGGGCAATGTACTTTCAGTTTGGTAAAAAATTCAGGATACCAGATCATATCGAGGAGTCAATCAGAGGAACTATCTCTGCTTGTGATAGTATATGTAGAGAGAATAGTTGAAGCGTGTAGAATGGTTAAATATTAAACGTCCAGAACGATATTGAAGGCTATTAAGATATTTGTAAGAAAAATGTAAAAGCAGCATATCCCACATTTTGGATCAAGAACTAGTACACGTTGTGATTTTGTTATATACCATGACATGACATGTAATATACCTTGCGGTGACTATGTTGGAACCCCAGGTGTTATATTATAGAGAATTCTTTGATACATACCATCAGAAATCTTCTCGTTGAAGCGCTTTCATATGTAGTCACCAAATGTCCATAAAGTCTGATTGGAAATAAATGAAATTGATAAGAACAGATTTCCACGAGTATTCGTAAATAAAAATTTTTATACTTACTTGTAATAAGCTAATTGGAGCGCCAGCTGAATGTATACATCCGGACTGACTTGGCATGATTTTATGAAAGATTTACCATAACATTTATAGCGGTAGACGTAGAAATCTAAGTCATCAATCATTCTGAAATAATATGTCACAGATAAAATCACAACTATAAAACAGACATACTTATCAACAGTTCTGGTAGCCTCTCCAATTCTTTTAGTAATTTCTGGAGGTATACTCCACTCTAAACGTTCCGGTGGGGGTAAATGATGTTGAGGGACACCCTCTTCATCATGACTCATTGATGTTATGCTTGCATAAATTTTCTCCAATAGTTGAACTACAGCTATTCCTTCAGATGGTGAATGTTCGTAACATAAGCCCCAAGCTCCATCAGTGCAAACTATAACTTGCATTGTTTTGTCGAACCATCGATTCGCAGTGTTAAAAGTACTTCCACCACCGTGAATCATTTGGTGGGCCATATTTGTTTCATCACGGCTTCCTAACAAATGGCCATCATTTTTGGCACCATTAAATCCTCTTGCATTGAACTGATTAGTCATTGGCTCATCTAGGCATAATACAATAAGAGCTTGTTCCAGGAGTTCAATATTTCTTTGATTAGTTTCTTCGTGTAAAAGAGTTTCTCGATCTTGTGCCCATTTGCTTCGAGGCTCTGCCGTTAAAATGCCCACCGGTGTAGGTTTTGCCGGAAGGCATGGAGCATCGCTAAGAATAAATAATATTTGGGAAGCAACTTCATCTTCTGATAATTTTCCGCGATCTCTAGCTTTTAACGGAACACAATACATTTGATTTCGACAAACAACTACAATATGTTGATCTTCCCGTTTTTCTGGAAGATATTGAGAGTCACGTTGAATTCCTGGACGTCGACAAGATCCTAACAGGCGATAATATTGTGCCATACATAACGGTTGGCCTTTTTCGCGTGATGTTGCACGTTCCAGTTGTAGATTTCCGCTAAATGGACAATGTTTTGATTATTTCTTATTATTATTTTTAATATTATAATTAATGCATTTTACCTGTCGAGCATTTCTTTATGCTGCATAATACCATCAATTATTCGAGCTGAGAAACGTGCAACGTCGTGAACTGTTGTGAACCTCATTGGTGGCATAACCATGCCAGGATTAGAATTAATTGGAAGTGCTAGTCTTATGTCAAGGTACATATCATTGAGCCAAAAGTTGTAGGCCTAAAAACGAAATATGCAAAAATTTTAGTTATACCTTTAAATACATTTGTGGAAATTGAGTTAGAAAATTAGAAGCCTAAATGCTTCTCTTATTGTATTCAAAACTGAAAGTCGAATGCATCGAAATCATTTCAGCCCTGAGTTGATATGTAGCTCGAGGTAATAAGCAAAGCTTTATGAACTCCATTAGACAAGAGGTCCTGGACCTAATATGATCAAAAGTGTAAAAATAAGCAGGTGGCATGTATCGAACGAGATTTCCATGTCCGATCACAGACATATCAGATTCGATATAGACCCCACATTTAACACATGTCAAGAGTACCGAATCCCTAAACTAACTAACTGGGAACTCTATCGACAACACCTTGACTTTCCCAGCAGTAGCATTAGAAAAACGGAAGAGCTTGACTCAGCCACTACGCAGCTCCAAATTGCTGTACTGTCTTCATTCGTACACAGTTGCCCTCTGAAGTAAAAGACCTGCAATCGGCAGGAACCTATTCAACAGAGCTAAAATCTCTGGCATATGGGGGAAATATAAAAAGGCTCTAATAAAATGCAATACGGAATTAAGGAAATCCAAAAGAAGAACCTGGCGGACCTTCTGCGATGGCATAGATGAATTGCCAGCAGCTAGCAAGGATCACACGAATGGTTTAGGCTCACTTCAAAAAGAAGATGGGAACGACACCGCGAGCTGCGTGGAAACAGTCAGGCTCTTATTGGAAACTCACTTTCCCGACTCTGTAACTCTCGATCAAGGAATAGTTGCTGCAGACCCAATTGAGGTGGACAAGTACAGGGTCTCTAACAGGAGGAAGAGCCTTGCGGGTAGAATCTTCTCTCCTAACAAGGTTAGATGAGCCATTGGCACATTTAAGCCTTTTAAATCTACTGAACGGGACAGCATCTTCCCCGACCTACTATAGCAAGGTGTTTAAGAAATGCTCCTTCCAACACAAAAATTTTTCGAGCCAGTTACTCTCTAGGGTGTACGCTTCCCAATGTTGGAGAGACGTCAGGGTGGTATTTATACCCAAAGCAGGAAAAAGAGCTAGTTGTCTAGCCAAATCGTTCCGACCCATCAGTCTCTCCTCATTCTTACTCCATGGAAAAAATCCTCGACTTACACATTCGAAGTAAATCACCACTTCATTCTAAGCAGTTCGCTTATCAAGCTGGCAAGTCTACCGAGACTGCCATTCACACATTAGTCAAAGACCTCGAAAAAGCTCTCCAAATAAAAGAGGTGGCCTTATGTGCATGTGCGGCATTGAAGGAGCCTTCGATAACACCTCCTTCGATGCAATTAAATCAGCTGCCGAGGTTAAAGGCTTCGTTTGAGCCCTCCATGGTAAACTGGATAGACTCCATGCTTAGAAGCAGGAGTATAACCACAAGTCTAGGGAAGTGTTGAGTCACGATCACCACAGCAAAAGGCTGCCCACAAGGAGGAGTTTTTTCTCCACTCCTGTGGTCGATCATGATTGATGATATGCTAGAGAAACTGATCAGTTCGGGTTTTAATGTACAAGGCTACGCGGATGACCTAGTAGTCACAATACGGGGCAAGCATGATCAAGTCATATCCGACTTCATACAAAATGCCTTCTCCAAAGTACGCACGTGGTACTTAAACAAGGCCTTAGCATAAACGCTTATGAGATCGTTATCGTTCTGTTTACAAGAAAATCGATGCTTTCACTAACGGCTCCTCTTCTTGATAGCACATTCGCATCTGTCCAGAGTGACGGATAGAGCGGTGCGATCTGTCTACCCATGTCGTCGCTTCATTGGCAGAACATGGAGTGTGTAGCCAAAAATAATGGTGTCCATCCACCACGGTTGTTAGACCCATGGTCACCTATGCGGCCCTCGCATGGTGGCCAAAAACTAACTAAAAAACCGGCTGAGGCGCTGCTTCAAAATATCCAGTTGCTTGCCTGTGTAGGAATAACTGGTGCCATGAGAACCTGTCGTGCAGCAGCCATGGCAGCCTTATTAAACCTTCCACCCCTACATTTGCAGGTGAAAAAGGAAGCGATCTCCAGTGCTATTAGAGTGCAAAAGGAGAAGCAGTAAAAGCCAGGGGATCTGATTGGTCATTTAAGTATCTTAAAACAGATATGATTCGAGCAAATGAAGACAATATCTGATATAATCACACCCAGGGTGGACCATTCCAAGTAATTCTGGGAGACCGAGAGCAATGGCGTTGCACTAAACCGTCCTTGTAACAAGGATCGATGGTGCGGTATGTCTGTATAAGAAAAAACGAACAATGGAGTCTGACTGGGCGTATATGGCCCCAAATGCCCTATATCAAAGCCTCTGTGCTCTACCCCATAAATGGCTAAACCATTAATATCTTCTCGGACAGTCCCTCAAGGTCTTAAAGTCCTACATTGTCAAGTCAGGGATAGTCTGGGAATGACTACAAACTCTCAAAAACTTATCATGGAAAAACAAAGTTATCCTCATGTGGGTACCTGAACACAAAGGCAATGAAATTGCTGATGGCCTAGCCAAAAGAGGAGCTGAAACTCAGTTTGTCGGACCAGAGCCATTTTGTGGGACTTCAAAGTGTTACCTCAGAGCTGCTCTAAACGACTGGGAGAATAAACAAATATCCCTGTAAGGACCTCGGATGAAGGTAGTACTGATTTTTGCTCTAGCACCGGGACTAACCACATTTATATACTTAGCAATTCAATGATTGCTCAACACCATTTATCTCCCTTTCACTCGTGCATTAGATGCACTCGACCAACAGATCAGTTTCCATACCAATTTATTGGTGAGCTTATAGATGAGTTGACGAAGAAACTCATCGAGGACGTCAGTAAAAAGTTACTTGTCGTACAACTATAGTTGGCAATCATTGAATTGGTCAACATATGAATGCGAAGTATATAAATGAGTTTAGTCCCGGTTCTAGAACAAAATTCAGAATTACATCCATCCAACCAATCATCATGAGCTCATTAGTGCACTTATGATGATTGGGCTACCAGGGTACGTAATGTATACTGACATTGTCGTACTTGACTAAAAAGTTGTGTTAGTTAATATTAAGAGCCCCCGCCCGCACCGCTACTAAAATTTTGTAAAGTGATGAGAGTTGGCTACCAGGGATGGGTCTACAAAATGTTTGCTATATTTTCTACCCAATTCTACCCTATTGTACAGAGAATATATTTGACTTTGTGGATGTTTTTTTCTTCTTGTGATATTTGCAGTTAAAAACAGATGAAAGCCGTACTTATTACAGGATTATTCGAAACAGACTTAATACCAAAATTCGGTATGCAAAAAAGGGTTTCAATGCTGTTAAATTCGCTTCTAACCTACTTTCGAAAAAATTTTGTGGTAGAGATACGCCTCACAGTGATGTCTCATGTTTTATCAATAAATTCTGCTACTGTACTTCAAACAATTTTACGATGTCCATTTATATTTCATGTGATAATTAGTCCTTTAGTTTGAAATGCATTGAAGGATTCGAAGTCAATCAATCAATCATTTTATTCACCTAATTTGTACACAAGATTAGAAATCTTATACTAGTACAATGCAAAGTACGGCTAGGTTAGCTAATAAACTACAAAATAAAATTAAAATAAAAAGAGAGAGAAAAATCAAACGTAATACTTACAATATATTAGAAAAATAGTTAAAAATAGAAAGGGAAAGAAAAGAAAAAGAAAAGAAAAACAAAGTGGAAAGATAAGAAGAAAAGAGTTCGACACAATCAGCTATAGTAATTAGTGAAATACAATTACACTATAAGTTGCTTAAATTCACTGATAGAAGTAACACTCTGTGCATGGGGGGGGGGGGGGGGGTAGGGCATTCCAAAGAGCGTGCAACCTGGACAAAGTAAGATCCCTCAAGGATGGATGAACTGAATCGTGGAATTAGGACTTTACGCCCTCTCAGGGACTGCAGAAAATTGACGTTACAAAAAAGATACTCTGGCTCACCTTTGCGTATAAGATTATGCAGGAAAATCAGTGCTTTACCCTTTAGGTACGTATCTAGAGTACAACCCAATATCAATGATCTATAAGGAGAGATTTGAGCAGAATGACGCAAACCGAAAGCAAACCGTATACAGTCGTTGAAAGCAACCTCAAGCTTTCGATTGCAAACTGAGTCTAGTCTCAAGTATATTAAACTACCCTAAACAAAAAGAGGCACCAAAAGTGTCCTAACTAGTCTCAAACTCAAATCGACGGGAAGTATATTTGCAGGCAGCCAAAGTCTCCTAAGCCCACGATAAATTTTGCTTACCATAGATTTGAAATGATTACAGCACCTCAAACGATTATTAATTTTCACTCCCAGATTGTTTATACAGTTTACATAAGGTAGTTCCACTTTATTAAGCATAATTGTGGGAAGATCCTCAATATTAAGATCATAATTAGAGAGGGCTATCTATACATTGCGATTTATTGGGGTTAAGAAGCAGTTGATCATCAATTGCCCAGCTAAAATTTCTGAGAGATCATCGTTTACTCTGCAGATACAGTCCTCAATCAGTCCACGAGGTCTACATAAATACAACGGTACATCATCTGCATACAGGTACAATTGAACATCATGCACGACATCACATATATCATTAATGTAGAGACTAAAGAGAAGAGGTCCTAAGACTGAACCTTGAGGAGCTCCACATGCATTCGGAAAGACGGAACTCCTTTTATGATCACCTGTTGCGACCTATTTGAGATTAAATTGGATATCAATTTAACAGCAGAAGAGGAGAAATAAGAGTTTGCATATTACTTACGCAGCAGCTTTTTTCCCCCATCTAAAGCCGATCGCAAGTCCGCAGTAACTGAGAATGCTTATTGGACGGTAGTGTGCCAGCTAGTGGTAGACATTTTTTTAGCAATAGGAATAACATTAGTTATTTTCCATACTTCTGGGTATTGAGATGTAGTTAGACAAGTGTTCATGATGTGCTGAACGTACGTAAAAATGTAAGGCAATAAGATCTTGAGAAATCGAGGATTTATTTCATCAAAACGAGTAGCATGGGACTTGATAGAGTATATCGATTTAAACAGTTCATTATTCTCCACACACCGGAAAGAGAAGCAATTAACACTTTGTTCACGTAAAGTAAGAAAGGACATGCTAGGTTGTTGTAGAGTTAGTAAATTTGATACTGAGCCTGAAGTAAAGTGCCGGTTAAGTTCCTCAGAATCAAAAGGACACTCAGGATTGTCATCAGAATAAATGGAAGCTCGCTTCAAGTTTCCCCATAAGGAAGTGTAAAAAATCAGGAAATCAGGGCAACTGGAACCTCCCTTCAAGCAAGCCGAAACAAAAACATAACGAAAATGTAAACATGCTGGCATGGAAGTGTACGCAAAAGAAACGCTTTGGTGTTGTGAATGCGAAGCAGAAACGAATCATCAGGCCAAAGAGAAGTGTAACTGCGAAACGTACACTGTCAGTGTGGTAGTTGTAGTTGACATTATATTTCACAAACTGTACTCTAAATTGTTTCGTTTTCGGAAGAAAATTACGTATAGTTTACAAATCGTCTTGCTTGTGGATTCAATGGCTTTTGAAAAAACAACAGATTTTTCTATTTTAATTTATTTGATAGCATCACAAACCGTAAGAATAAAACAAAAAAGTGTTTATTAAGGAACCTTAGCTTACACTACGTTACAACAGCCGAGAGATTCTTTGAGTAAGATGTAGATAATTGGAATTATCGATGTAGTACAAAAGTGCTTAGTAAACTAACAAAAGTGCAATCATAATAATATAAGTATACCTAATCAATTTTTTTTACACTTCAATATTTTACTAAATAAATTTTGACGCGGCACATGCACAAAACAGCTGTTTGCTGTCAGGTTCTATGGCACACAGGTCTATAAATCCATGTTCAGAAGAAAGTTCTCAATACGTTTTCGTTTCACTTTAGGTGCACACTCCCAAATGCTTAGAGGGAGGTACGTTCATGTACTTACTATAGGAGCTTGGGTGTTTAGTGAAAAAGAAATTCGTAAAGTTTACGTTTTCGTTTCACTTTAGGTGTATACTTTCAAATGTTTAGAGGGCTATGGTTCATTAAGGCTTTTACGTTTTCACAATTTTCGTCAGAGTGAAAGTTTACATTGGAGCGGTTTTGTCTATGTCAAAAATGAATAAGGCGAAAGTCTTGCTGACTATAGGTCAATTAGGTTGTTATGTTTCTGATGGAATGTATGTATACTATGCTAAACTAATGCCCCGGCAATTATAATTTTACTTATACAAACGTAGTCTTCTGTGAACCTTCCAATCCAGCTTCCGGAGATATCATAGTTTTTAGATTATTTACGTTACTTCATATTCGGAAATCCCTCGATGGGAAACATTTATGTATGTAACTCTACTTGACTTTTCAAAAGCGTTTGACATAGATAATCATTCCCATCTGCTGTCCATGTTGAAATTATAATTTAATTTGTTATCTCCTTCTATACAGCACATATCGATAGCTTCTTATCAAATCGATATCAGTATATCGAAGCAATGCTAAATCTGGCGTGTTGCAACTTGACTGTGGTGTGCCTCAGGAATCTCCGGTTTATTGTTCTTTAGTTTATAAGTATATCAACGATATGCATGAAGCTGTTGACAATTGTACGCTACACTTATATTCTGATGTGGCACAGCTCTTTTTTAGTCGATCTATTTCTCACAATGAAGCCACTGGAGGTCTAAGTGAAGCAATCTAGTCATTTCTAGTGGTACGCCTCTTACCTAGTCAATCTATTGGCCTGTCGGAAGACTGTATTAATCGTATTAACTTATTTCGGTATGGCCTGAATGGTTTCTGAACTAATAACTCTTTAACGTCTACAGATAGCACATAGTGTGTAAAAGTTATATTAAGGATGAGAGTACACAGTTTTTATAAAAAAAAATTATGTTAACTAACTTTTTGTAAAAAGAAAGATGTCAAAGTCAAAAAAATGGTACGAAATCCGAAATTATTACTTTAGTCCACCAGAACTCCTGAGAGGAGAAGAGTACGGTGCTGGTTGAACAGGCGGCATAACCTGTACTTTTTAAAGATATAGGGTGTTTTGTGAAAGATTAGCATAATTTCTCAATCACCCTGTATCTCCTAAACAGTCCCAGGTTTTGTCGTGTAAATTATTAAATAAAGAGACAAAAGAAGTTTACGCAATGTATGTCCATATTGAGCAAATAGGTTGGCATAAGGGGAAATATCATCGTATTTTCTAAGTCCTATGTTTTTGGGCTTAGTGCAATGTAGGTAGGTACATTTTGGCGGGAAAATCGTAAAAAAAAAATTTGTCAATTTTTTTTACTTTGTCGTCTTATAAATAGCGACATGGGAGTGGCGTGATGGGTTTACATCTGTTGGAAAGTTTAGATGGTTTACTATCATTCGAGCTAAAAATCACCTTCATAAGTTGTATAACAAGGAAGTTACGAAGTGTTTTGTGAAAAGCATGCATATTTTCTTAATCCCCCTGTAATTTCGTAATGGTTGAAATGGCCTCTCTGCTATACAATATTTTATTTTTCTAGGTGAGTATTATCACCTCCTTCCCTATGGCCCTCTGTGAAGGAAACATTCTGTATAATACTAAATGTGAACTATCATATTGAGAATATTACCACAATATTGCCCAAATCGAATTGGAACCAAATGCGTCGAAATACGCTGTTTACTCAGCATTTTGGAAGTAGATACTAAATACGCTCTAGGTAAGCTGGTAAGCTCTGAATATATCTATAGGTCGATTTTTTGCTTATGTAAATGGGCTTTGTTACTTAGTGACCTTGGCGGAACTCAACAGTATTTGGAATGCCAAATGAGGGCTCAAAATCACTGTTTGAAAGTAAGTTTTTTAAATATTTCGAAAAAATTCACTGAAAATAAAATAAAATTTTGAATTAAGTTGGTTAGATTAAGTATTATGGCTGCTGTTAGAGATAATTAGCCTACTTCAATTAGACCTCCAGTGGGTTCATTGTGCCGTTGATATGATGAAACCGCACCCAGATCAATCCTGCTTCCCCATGAAATCTCAGGTTACATCTGAGCTCTTTCCTGTGCAGCTCCCCCAGATTTGAAAAGAAGTAGCTAACTTATTAGGAGACTATGGGCTCATCTTCTATTCATCAGAGCGGGGTACTAGCAAAGTACGTGTTGGACGCATTCGATTATCTCCGAATTCTTACAGCTCCTGCAGAAATCGTTCGTCGCTATTCCCGATATACTACAATATTGCCCAATGATCCGTAATCACCCTTTTAGATTCCTAATATCAGTTCTACACCATTAAGGAGCTTTTTTTGTCCTCTCACTGTCATATGCAGGAAATAATTGCCTCGCAATATGGCAGGTTTCGCTGTTGAAACACCGGAGTCTTCCCTTTTGATAAGGCGCCCCTGATGATCTCCCATTTTAAAGCTCCGATCGGGATCCTTTTATATGCTGATGCTACGGAGCTATCCATTTCAGAGTTCTTTTTGGCTAACTCATCAACCATCTCCTTGCTTTGCGTATCACTATGGCCAGCTAGTTAGTATAGGATCACACCGTGCCGTGTATGCTGGTCTTGCATAACTGCACATCATCCAGCGCCCTAATTGCTACCTGGCTATCAGTATATGTATGTATATCCATCCATATGTGTAAAATGTGTAGTAAATCACTGCAAGCTTTGTCTGAAAGACACTGCATTTTCCGGCAGTCTATAAGATTCGAGCCACTGCCAGTCTCTGGAGTACACTCCACCCCTATGCCTGCACTCGTTTTGGAGCCATCAGTAAAAATAGAAATCGAATTAAGTAAATAGCGTGAACTTTGAACTTTCATTAGTATTTACGGCTTCTCTGGTCCTTTTGGAATAATACAAAAATTATAAACAAAAGAAAATTTGAATTCGACTTTTCTAAAGTGACTGTTTTTACTTCTACTACTTTAGCAAGTTGCAGTGGTAGTCGCGAAGTGTTAGCATTTAACACAGTTCCCATATCACGATCGACATCCGACTTCTATTGCAGTCAAATCAATTTGGAGCATCTACTCTAAAGGATACAGTAACATTTGTAATTTTTAATTTTAATACTTCAAATGTTTTAATTCTTCAAATGTCAACAGTAGACTGTCGCGTACCGTGACATAAAATCTAACTGTGATCTCTTATTTCACCTTAAGGCTTCCAAAAATTTGTTTGAACAAATATTAGTTTGCGTTCTTCACGAAATGGAAATTTAATTATTTTGCACTCCTGTAGAACCTTCTATGAAAGATCGTATCTTGATCACTCGTTTATGGAGTAGACTTATAGTTAATATTCAAGGTGCTAGCTCTCTCGATGCTCTTGTTGTTATGTGAAATTCAGTTTCAGCTATTGTGGGAAAGATGAGTTATCAAATCTCTTGGTATTTGATAGTCCGAGATGCGGTATGTAATGAATTCGCCCTCTTGTCCATTTTTCACGTACTTTTACCAAAAAATTTTGGATTGACCGTACGAGTTATGACGATCTTTCAGCGGAATTGGGACAATATGACCCACATGCAGGACGAATTAGGCAACCCTTTCCTTATCAATGCTTTTGGTTGGTTTATCATCGACTGAAAAGATCCTGCTGTGGTGTCTTTTGCATTTAGGGCCAGGGCATTACATTAAAATTTTGTCACCTGTTATACTGCCACATATTACATTCCTTTTATTCGGCCTTGGTTGAATTTCTTGGGATTTTTTTTGCTCCAGTAAAGTTTTCTTTGGCACCACCATTAAAATGTGCGGTATTCACCGTGCAGTCAAATGTTCATGCAGGATTACTTTTTAGGTAATGGATATTCCGGAGATGATTCGATATCATTGTAATTCCACCATAGAAAGTTATGACTTGGAAATCTTTGTGTGTTCATTCTATTTTTTAAACAAAAAATAATATTTTTTCCGCGCTGATAAAACCAAAGATACATTTTGTTTTGATCTGTCTAAGGTGTCAAAACATAAAAGTGACATTTTGCAAGAAATAGTATGAACGCAAAACTTTAGTTTCAACCCTTGTAGTTATTAATTTTATATTAGTACTTAAGTTGGGTGCCATAGTTTTTGTACTTTTATTTTATTATACATATTTTACTTTATTTATAATTATATTTATATTGTAAGATTTTCCGTATCCATGTTATTTAAATAAACTCTAATTTCTTATATTTATAAATATTTTTGATTAGTTATTCAATATTTTATATGGAACTTCAGCAATGCTGATTCTTCATTTGATCTTTTGATAGATGAAAATCAGTGGACTCACTCAACATTAATGTTAAAAATGTCAAAGTTAATGTGTTAGTATAACGCAGACCGTAATTAATATGGCATGTAGGAAATTTGGAAGAAGTGTAAGGAGTAAATAAATTATTATTTGTCTTTAATTTAAATTGCAAAAAATCGCCTTACAATTGAATTTAAATTTTATTTATAAAAATTCTGTCTATGTCAACCACTAAATAAAATTGAAGAGGATTTTATCTTCATAAAAAAGATATTGTTAAATTTCTTGGGATTCTACCTTGCCGAATAAAAAGCTTCACTGCTTATTCCTGATGCTTCCTTTCTCGCTTCACAAAATTTTACAAACAAGTGAATTTGTTCAGCTGAGTCGACTTCACCCTGACATTTGGTTTTAAAGGTTTGTTCTTAAAATTTCCTTATTGAAGGTTCTCAAAATAGAATATTGTATTGAAGTGTATCTTGACTTTATAATTACAAAATAAAAAAAATGTGTAGATCTCATGGTGACGACTCGTTGAGAATAAATGATAAATGTTATGTTATGATATATGCGTAGGTATGTATACATTTAACTCATATGTTGGTACGTTCTGTAGATATCTGGCTTAGGTGAGGTGTCCCAGAAATATCCAAGACGAGTATTCATTAATTTTGGTTATTTGGCTAGCAAGGGTATAAGTTTATCTGGTGTCGAAAGAACATGATCATCACAAAAAAGGTCACGAAAGAGCTAATCTTATCAAGTTTTGTTTGCTTTCTCAATGCGGTCAATATGTAATATATTTGTATAAATAGAGGACCAAGGATTTAATTAACCTTGTTGATAATAGAATCAATGTTAGCATCATCTTTTGTCACAAAAGATCTTATGTAGGTCGCGGTGACTAGATGAGAGGTTTGTATCCCCTCCCCCTCCGAATAATAGCAATAATAATCATCAAGGGAAAACCAGTCATACATAATTAGAAAAATATTCAAGTCTTTGATTTTTTTGCAAATCTATATAGTAAGAATTCCGTTAACACTAAGGTTGAAGTGCAGAGGATTTATTTAACGTGAAAAAGACATACAATACACTTGTCAATATCCAAAGGAAGATAATAAAACATCATTCATAAAGCACTACATATTTACGAACAACCGGGTAGAATTTAAAAGACCACAATAATAAATACAACGTCAGAATAACAAAGAATTCTTCAGCTAATTAGCTTTATAAATGCATTATTGATGTAGATGATGAAAAGCACCGGACCAATATGGCCACTTTGAGGTACTCGTAAAGTATTTTTAAATTTGTCAGAAAGAGTTCCATTATAAAATACGCATCTATTTAATATAAAAGTAAATAGAGTGACAAAAACTTTTAAGAAAAGAAAATTGTTTTTAAAAGAGAATTTTTTTCAGAAAAGAAGTCGTTTCGTATCAGCAAGAACCAGACGGCTTGTTTCCTGCCGGAAATTTGTTATTATTATAAGAATTATCTTTACATATCAAGGAAAGCTTGAAGGTGCTCCAGAAAGATTGATTCCAAATCGTTGTAATATTATTATTAATAATCATTCTTAAGATTGCTTTGATTTTTATCAGTATCTTTCAATTTTATTTTTAGCCATTGCATTGATTAGATTATTCTCATTGGAACCTTTCGTTTCTACTTCAAATTTCTAGTAAACGCAAATATTTAATTATTGGAATTTTGAAAACCATCTTAAATGAATTTCTTTTAAAATTCTAACAATAGTTGCTCGCATTGTATGCAATAAGTGGCTATTTCCTATAGATAAAATGTTCAGATATGTAATTGTGATAATAATTGCAAGTATACAGATGTAGTAAAAAGATTGCATATCGTACTCGCCGTTATCAGTAAAAATCGAATAAATACTCGGGCATATAAATAGACCTGATTAAATCGTTGCAATTTTCAATCGAATAATAATATCAGCAACAATGAAAGGTGAGAAACTTGAATCTAGAATATACTTTTAAATAATATTGCTATAATTTTAGCTCTACTATTTGCTCTGTTTGCCATATTCGCTACGAGTTATGCTAAGCCAACATTGGGGCCTAGCTGTATTGATGATGATCTAAATAATTTGTGGCCTGATTATTTTGATAATAAAGGATTTTATAAGTGCGTCAGCTATGGAGTACCAATGTATGAAAAATGTGAAAGTGGAAAATGGTTTAGTTTTGACCATCAATCATGTGTTCATCCTTCAGAATGGGTGGGACCACCAGCACCTGTACCCCGAACTCCATCACAAATTGCCCCGCTTTCGATGAGTTCTGATAATTTTGAAAAGCTTTCACTTTTATTTTTGACTAAAGGTTCTGGATATCCGTCAGAACCACCATATCCTCCAGCTACATCGAAATATCCAACTCCTCCAACACCAGTACCTAATTTACCTCCTACTCCGAAACCAACAGTTCCTCCTCTTGCTAGTTCAACGTTTCCACCTAAACCACCTACACCGAGGCCTACGTCACCCAAAATTAATCAGTGATAATTTATACTTTCATTATTATGTGAATATGGAAAATAATATGAGCCTGAATATGAAAAATAATATTTTGGATGACGAGTAAATAGTGAAAAGTACGTAAATAAATAAAAATTTTATATTGTGAAAGTGATTTTGACTTTGAAAATATTCAAAACCTGCTGGTGATGTTTCCATTTTGACTGGATGGCTGGAGCAAATCGAAGATTTGTATTAATAATATCCTAGCGATTTAGTACGTATTTGATACATATCGTTAAAAAAATAATACCTATTTATAAAAAAAGATAATTCAGAAAAAATTGGTTAGCCTCAAAATGGTCAGGATGGTTGGATCATATTTATATTACACAGTCCCTTGTCCAGTATTTCCGTTTTGTGGTTATAAGAATTTAGTACCTATTTGGTACCTACATATATATTTTGATTTTAGATGTTTATCCAGTCCGAGCAAATATCCACCATTTTAAGCTGTGCACTACAAAATCATCGAGTTAACCAAACTTCTGCTGTTAAGATTGATGAACCTGATATCGGTAGGATATTGATTCGGTAAGGCCCTTCTCTGACGGGTCGGTACGACATTGATTCGGTAAGGCCCTTCCCTGAAGGGTCCGTTCGACATCGGTATGACATTGACTAGTTCAGCGTGCAGCATGCCGAGCCACTGTCGCCAACGTGTATTTTAATCAGTACCCACACACGGTTCTGCACTGTGCGGTTGAGATGCAACATGCTTTTGGTATGCAACGTTCCGACATGCCTTGTCAGTAGAGAAGCGGCATTTACCGAGTTGAGAAGTGATTTTATCGTGAAATCAACTTCAGCTGTGTTCTTTTGTGTACCTTGTTCTAGAACTCCCATACATTTGAGAGAACAAATTTGTTCTGTCGATTGAAGCGAACTAATTGTTCGCTTCATTTAAATCTTGTATGAAAATGTAGGGGCACTGTTCTCCAATTTTTTAGTTGTAGAAGTTGGTCAAACTCAGCTTACCGCTGAAACTATCATAAAAAAATGTGAAACATTTCTTGACATTTGTAATTTGTGAACTGTCACCATTGAATAAAAGACCTAATAGTATTATATATATATTATATTAATAATATATATATATAATAATATTTATTCAATGTCTGTCAAGCAAGTTTTAAATGCTGTTATTTGTTTGAATCGTGTTGAAAGTTATGATCCAAAAGAAAATAGGTTGCCCCAATGACAACGGTGGGAACATAGATCGACAATAATAGTTACTTAATTATTATAAGAATAACATTAGGAATATATCAAAAGAAGATGAATAGTACATAATTTATGATGTGATTACGAAGATGGTAAGTGGTAAAAACAAGCCAGGTTTTCAAAATAAAAATAAAAGTAGCATTTCCAGGAGAGGAAAAAACCACAAAATTGCAAAAAATTCGATAAAAAAAAACGAATTAAACTAACACTTAGATATAACAAAATTAATTAATAATATTGACCTATATTAATTTAAAAATACACAAACAAAAGTTGTTGAGTCTGTGACCTGACCAAGACTTAATTATTTCCAAGAAGAATCTTCGGTAAAATCAGAAATAGTTATTATTTATTAAGAAATTTAATTAAAAATAACCGAAAATATAAAATAGTCGCTTCACACTGTCAAATTTTTCATAAATACACTTAAAAGTAGTGCCAACTGCTGGATATAAAAATTTGTGTGCTCTTGAAGCGTTCTTTTGTGTTTCTTTTGTTCTGCTTTGTTCTGCGGACACAAAAGAACACAGCTGCTGATTTATTCCATAGGATGTAGGACCGTGAGGGAGCTCTATGCGGTACGACATAGACGGAATAAATGTCGTACCGATACTATGCGCTACCGTTTCGACCCGTCAGGGAAGGGCCTTACCGTGTCAATGTCGTACCAACCCATCAGTTAGGGGTACTACAAAAAAGAATTACATACTAACTAAGATTACAATGATTAAGAAAAGTAACTTTAATCAAGCTGAATCTCTGGTGAGATTTAGATTGCTGCGTCTGATTTAGAGAAATAAGCTTACATCGATCAAGTCACGGACGCAGTCCGAGAGGATCAATTCAGGGGAGATCATGAAGGGCAAATCATACAAATCTACGCTGGACAGCCTCGATGCGGTTAATATGAACCGAAAAAAAGAGAGGAGATGACACAGGACTGGTGTACTCTAGAGAATAGGTCGAACAAATCTACAATATAAAAGCTTCGTTATGTATATGAGTCATTAAACTCATCCGATCATCACTTAATGAAACCCAAAGACGAGTTAGATTTATTTGTAACTACATCAATATGATTATCGAATGAAAATTTAGAAATTAGATTAAGCCCCCACCCTCTGAACTTTTGAGAGTATACTAATATACTTATATTATTATTATTGAACTTTTGTCAGTTTACTAAACTATTTTGTAGTCTATCGATAATTCCAATTATCTAGACCCTACTCGATGTACCTAAAACATTGTAACGTAGTGTAAGCTAAGGTTCCTTAATAAATGTTTTTTTGTTCTATTTTTGTGATGCTATTTTTATAAAATAAATTAAAATAGAAAAATCTGTTGTTTTCTTCAAAAGCCATTGAGTCCTCATGCAAAACGTTTCGTTAACTGAACGTAATTTTCATTCCGAAAACGTAACACTTTAGAGTACAGTTTGCGAACTACCACTACACTGACAGTCTACGCTTTTCAGTTTCACTTCTCTTTGGCCTGATGATTCGTTTCTGTTACGCATTCACAACACCAAAGCCTTTCTTTTGCGTACACTTCTATGCAAGCATGTTTACATTTTCGTTACGTTTTTGTTTCGCCTTGCTTGAAGGGCAAGTCTTTGGTTCTGTCAAGAGGAATTAATGAGCTACTGTCAATAGTGAAATTGAAGTGCTGGGATTCCTTTGGCGAGAAAACGACATATACTAATATTTAAAGGAAGGAAATTTATTGAGCTCCCTTTATGGCGTCTAATGCTTAATCTGCAATGCATGGTAAAGCGACGTCGTTAAACGATATCGTTTGCTGAAGAATGCATATAAATACACGAAATATGTTAGTAGTTGTAAGCTGCTAAATTAAATAGCTGTTGACCTGTCAATTATCATAAATGTAAATGCTTTCTCGGTTTCATTGCAGAATTACATCAGAGGAAGAATTTGGTCTCAATAATTTATACTATAGTATAGTAAATTAAGAAATTGTTTGGGATGAGCCGAATAATATAAAATATTACTTTCAAGACTGAAAATACAAGTTCCAGATTACAGCTGTTTTGTTCTAAATTCCCCGACATGGTTCTAAATTATGCTGAATACAGCTCAGGTATTACTATATCGCTTTTGCTGATTCTACTACACATACATAAGCTTGTGCTCATGTCGGAAGTTAAGAATGCAATACGAATATGATTATCATCCACGAGACATTTTATCGTCCAGGTAATAAGAAAGTGAATCTTCTGCGTTTCGCCATGTTTGCTGGGTTATATCTACAACTTGGTTGCGGAGATATTTTATAGTAGTTGTGAAAACTTCCTTCATGCAGTTATTTGTTAAAACTTATATGTATTTGTGTAATATGGTTCTATTGTTGTCTTATTCTTTCTTTATGAAAAATGTATTACAAATTTCCTTCAGAAATGTGTGAGCAGGAACAATAATTTATGAATTCAGACTTTGTCATCCAATCTAATTTTATTTGGAATACTTCGATTTATATTGGAATAAAATTTCATGCAACTTTAATTTTATTGTAAAAGTTATACTTTTAGCTCGAAAAAATACAACGCGCCTAGTAAATTTAAAAAATAAATGAACTTAAATAAATATTTAGTAATAAATATATTTTTAATATTAAGTTCCAAAAGTTAAAAAAATTAAATATTTAAATTTTATAAAATGACCGAATGTTTTCACCTCACTTTACAGCTCTTTTAAAACATTTTAGATTCTTGTAAAATCTTCAGGATCGGAAATGACAAATCTAATACTTAGTTTTACACAGGTTAATTGGTATTTGTGACGAATGGTTTTTGTTAAAGTATTTAATACCAATGTAAATATCTTCTATTTTTTATAAAGTTGTCATAAAAACTAAAATACAGCTTTCGAGTTTTATAAAAGGGAAATCCCTTGCTCAATTCAAGTCACAACCAAATGGTTTTATAAGTGTTCTAATTTAATTTTTTAATATCTTTACAGAACTCTCGACAACTAAATTTCTCCGGAAGCTAAATTGTTTTAAAAGCCCTTTCAAATATTTGTATCAAACTATTATAAACTACTTATAGAATAAATTAGTTTCCGGACCAAAACTGTTTTATAAGAGGTTCGGAAAGAGTTCTCAGTGCTACATTATAAAACAATTTAGCACCGGAACTCAATAGGAAAAAGCGGTACCTGTATAAAATATTTAAGTTTTCGTATAGATGTTATACAACTCTTATAAAATAAAAATCTAATTCCTGCATCTAAGTAGCTGCAAAAATATTCATTGGGAATTTAACTTTCAAATTTTGTGTAGGTACTACTAATGTAACATTTATGAGAAATAACTTAATATTGATATTGCATCGATTTTATTTTGGTTGTTTGAATTTTTTAAATATAATAAAAAATTAAAAATTGCTAGCTACTTACCCAATTATTATCTAGCTCTCTTTTATCGAGAAGATATTGCTGTAATCTGGGTGCTAAGCCATTTGGTGATGTAAATTGTTTTATTATATTTTTAGTTCTTTCTAGTTGCATTTTTGTGACAATGGGACCAAGAACTCGAACGTATTCAGTCATAGTCTGATCAAGTGGTGGGACTGGTACCTTCGGCAATGACTGCAAAGAATAAGAAAAAATAAGAAAATTATTAAATCCACATTTTTATAGAGTTTTTTATATACTTAGCTTACTAAAATTTTTAAACTGCATAATAAACAGAGTGTCCTGTAAATATCAAATGATACTGAAGGCCATGATAGCTTGAGGCATGACATTCCAGAATATCAAAACTGAGCCCCTTTTGAACAAAAATAGCAATGGAGAAAAGTCAAAAGTGTGGAAATCTCCATTCAATGGACAAGTGCAACCTAGGTAGCACACCCATATGTGTGTGTTTTTCACAACTGAGTTTTCAAATTTTGATAGAACAAATTCTATTGATGATTAAATGTGTGCTTTGGATGAGCAAACGATTCAAGAGTATTGGACAAAAAAAAAAAAACAAATATGTATTTATATAAACGCAGATAATTTGTAAATATGGTAGGACAAAAAATACATGGTAAGTGTTAATCTGAAATTTAAAATAATTAAAAATTACTGAAAAGCGACGATGTTTTTACTAAGGTAAAGTTTTCTCGCATGTTATGCCTCAATCGCTTTTAATATGATTCACTATTTACGGGACACCCTTTATATGGGTATATGACCGGAATATATTTCTCAAAAAGACACTTTGCCTAATACCACTTAACAAAAAAGACTTTTTGCAAAAATCTAATTAGCAAAACGAGCGATTCGAAAAATAAAATTTCGCAAGAAGGACATTTGGCAAACAGATACTTAACAAAAATACATTTAGCGAAAGAAGATTTATTTTTGCAAATTGCGCGCGCAATTCGAAAAATAACTTTAAATGCTAATTATGCTTTTCTAATAATAAGAAATTACTACATAGCTAATAATGTAGCTTCGGATAATAAGCAAAAAAAGTAAATCCAAACAATTTATTTCAAATTTAAATTTTGTACTATCGCAAATAGCAGTTCTATTTTTCTAGATATGTGGCTATAAAATAACGCGATTATTGCTGCAAAACATTTTATTTTTTTCACAGCTTCAATTGACTTAAATCTTGTTATTTTAAATGCAAATTTGATCTTGGGAAACAGATAAAAGTAGCAACGTGCAAGGTGAGGCAAATAAGGCGGATGGTATAACACTGGGATGTTGTGCTTGGCTAGTAACTTCTTGACAGACAATGCAGAATGAATCGCCACGCTGCCTTGATGGAGCACCCATATGACTTGTTCTTCCATAATTCGGGTCATTTTTTTTCTTATCCTTTTGTATAGTTTCAGCAATCGCACGAAGCGATGGTCAGATCGAATCAGACTACCGACTCTTTCAATATTTTCATCCGTGTTTCACGTGGAAGGGTGACCCGAGCAGAGTTGCTACACTGCAACAAATGGATTCTCGTACCAACTATACAAAAATCTCGTACGTCATGAAAAATTCTCGTACACTAGGCTTATCGCGAAATTAATAAGAAATGGCAGCTTAATTAAAACTGAGGATTATTTAGTAACATTAAATTTTTTTTATAACAAAAATAATGGGTGTTTTTAAAAAAGTTTTATTTGATAAATTTTTTAAACCGATTTTTGTATTAAAATTGTGTATAATCTTGTTCTTAAAATAAAAGATATCTAGATTAGGCTAGGATTATCTGGGTCCGAGTTAATAGTTTGGTCGAAATTTTCATCATCAGGTTGCACTGCAGTAGCAGGTTAATTCTATTATATGACGCCGACGTTGTGCGACTTATTATTTGGGTGGTAGGTTTCTTTCGACTGTGTTTCAACATATTGATCTGAAAGGATGGACCCCATCACGGTCTTTGATGTGAGCTTGTTAATTGTCTTAATTTTATTTTATTTTTTGTTCTTGCTAAAAATCCTCTCGGTATCGCCATTGGAATGTGCGAGATTTAAATTGGATAGCGTAAATTGAGGTAGAACTATATATTTGTGGTCTTCATCAGCATTGCGGATTCGGGAAAGCTTGTACCAAAATATGTCAACTTCCTTTTCTTTGGTGATGTGTGGATGAATTTGGTCCAAGGAAAGAAGTCGACACTCGTCCATCAAGGATCCATTTTGCAACATTTCGCTTCGTTTTCAAATGGACAAAATTTTACTCCATTTAGTGAAATTGCAGTAAAAGTGCCACCTACCGTCATTGAAATGAGCTTAATTTATTGGGAAGTGAAAAGGTTTACCAATAAAGATAGCAGTGGTAGCAGCTTACTTCTCCTTTTGATTTCTTTGAACAACAAAAATTGTCTTCTACTCAAAATGCTTTGCAACTACAGTAAATACTCGCAAATTTTCTTGATAGCATTTAATTAAATTATTCTGCCATGATCTTTACTCGCAATAATTTTCGTCCATAGTCTGTCACCTCTTCATTTCCGTGAAATGACTGATTTTCAAGTTTAGTCATTATGGGTGCAGTCTGTCTAAGGTATTAGGTTCTGGCGGCTTTTCCATAGGACGCAGGCTATATAAAACCATGAATAATGGAGTATCATTTCGGTATCTTGAGATCAGGCCTTGAGCCTAAAACTATCGCTCCCACAGAAAAATAATGTTATAATAAATTACAGCCCAATATGTTTCTTTCTAATGGTGTTTAGAAAAAGTTACATGTAGGGCAAATTTATGGAAATTATGGTGTTTGAACCAAATCCAAGCTATTTTTATATGAAAAACTCCTGCAATAACACAAGGCAAAAAGTGTGTAATGTCGGCCGCTATGCTCTTTTCAAGTCTCTTTAAAAAAAAATTAAGCAGAACCGTAACCACCGGAATATACAAGCCATTCTATATACCACGGGTTACGGTTCTGCTTACTTTTCTTAAATAATCTTTTACTCGACCTTTCTTAGTAGTATTTTCACAGTGTGAAAATTCTGGTTGGAAAATATTTGATGCCCAAATTCTCGTACTTTCGCATACGACAATACATTCTGCCTCGTACATCGTACCAGAGTAGAAATACGCGTACATGTACGAGAATTATCGTGCGTGAATCACCTTCAACGTCTTCTCGGCAATCTTGGAAATCTAAAAAAAAACTCGCGCACTTGATAAGCATTCATTGCCATATACTTCTTTTATTAAATGTGAAATTTCACGACGATTCGTTGCTCTATTATGACACTTATCATTTTTCCGGCAAAACAAAAAACAGCTCCTTTACAAAAGAAGGCTATGGCCAGATTAATTTGTTTAAAACATATGAGGCACCTCATTCGAAAGAGAAGGCTACAAGCTATACAGGTGTCGGTCGTTCGCATTTATCGCATACCTACTTCTTCTGTGGAAGCACCAGACTCGTTATTTATTGCCACACCCCGTATACTTAGGCAGTTTTTGTTTAATTCTTCGAATTTTAACAAAACAAATTTCTTTTCACAGTTCTTCCAGTAGCCTATAAAAGTCAACGTGCTCAGCATCAATAATTTTGTGTATTCCATGGTGCCATAATTCTGCATAATTTTGATTCCGAGGAATATTTCTTTGATCTAGTCCGAAACAGCTTCAAAAACTTGGACGAAATAAACCAGATCTATTAGATTTTTCGTAAATAAACCACGTTGTAACTTTTTCCAGTTTACGACTAGTTTTTCGAAAACAACTTTCAGAATATTTAGGAATATCATCGGGTAGCAAAAAAGTTAGGGCCAAAACTGCTCTCTTTGAAAAGAAAATTCTTCATCCTGACCATATTTCGATTCTAGCCCTAAACTTTTTATTTTTCTATATATTATTGGATAGGGAGACACAGGGTGATTAAGAAATTATACTAGTCTTTCACAAAACACCCTGTATCTTAAAAAATACAGGGTGTACGGTTATGAGCTAATAACTCTTTAAAGGCTACAGATAGCACATAGCTTTCAGCGAACTTGAATGATGAAAAATCATGGCAGCTGAGGTGATAGTAATTTGACATTATACAGTTATCAAGATGGCGGAAAAGAAATGCTTGAGAGAAATTGATCAATTTATTCTGAAAAAATGAGAGTCTCTGGGATCATAGGCACTACATTATCAATACGTTCCACTTATTTTTTTCTAGGGTTTTTATCATTCTTCTAATTCATTTATTACTATAATTTTCCAATATGTGCAAGGCTTCTCGTCTCAATGGCATTTTTATACCCTAGGTAAATCTATAGGGTTTCTATAGAGTGTCATTCCGTTTGTAACGCACAGAAATAATGATGATAGAGCAAAATGGATTGGACACCCATACGCATACACGGGAGCTGAAATTTTATACGGACAAAAAAAAAAGAAAAATTAAGTTCGAAAATGAGACAAATCGGGCAACTCCCTCGTGGGGTTGCCATTCAAAAATTTCGTTTTCCACTATATATTTGGACATAACCAGGGAACGTGTCGACATAGAGACCTGAAATTTGGTACGTAGTGTTTTCATAGTAATAGCAAATAAAATTTCAAAAATGGAATAAGTCGGGAAAGCCCTTTTTGGTGTTGCCATATAATAATATAGGCTTTTTTCATATACTGTGAAAACAATCGGTCCTACACATTTTTATTGTACTAAAAATTCTTCAGAAAACGAAATCCTATAAAATTGGTTATAATGATTTTTGTGAATATGTGAAAAGCCATTTCATTCATTCGTCTAGGGCATCATAAGAATTGGTCTTCGGTTTTTTACTTATTTAAATGAACTTGCATGCAAGATGATAAGATATCAACCGAACTGCCTTCTGCTGTCAAGCTCAAAATCGTGCATGCAAGATGTACTATCTCGTGTAAACCCCGGGTACGGAGCTAACTAAGTAGTCGTTGGAAAGACCATGAAGTGCTGCATACAATGAGATCTTGATACCGGCCGTACACTCTATTTCAGTAAATGGTCGGAAGCTTATGCAATCCCTGATGAGGACGCAACCAAACTTGCGGGACAAATAATAACGAATTGGCTCAGTAGGTTTGGTGTGGATCACGAACTTCATTTGCACGAAGGACGAGACTTCGAATCACGGACTTTCCAGGAAATGTGTAAAATGCTGAGAATAAGAAAACCGGAACAACTCCTCTACACCCACAATCTGATGGCATGGGCGAGCATCGAAAGAAAGTAGTTGTCTACCATCAACGCGAATGGATCGATGTATTCCTATATTCCTAATGGCTTATAGATCAGCTGTACACAACACTACTGGACGGACAAACCCCAGCTAAGGTCATATTTGGAAGGGAGATGCGTATGCCTAGCGACCCCAAATTTGGTAAACCTAGAGGTGAACAAAAGTTACCAGAAGACTACGTATCGGAGCTCAAACAACGATTAGCCGATGTGCACGAGGCTACGAGAGCGAAATTAGGAGCAAATACTGATGGTATACGTAGGAAGAAACGGTATGACTTACGTGCTAATTCCGTAGGATTTAACGAAGGTGATCTTGTTTGGATGTACAACCCGAAACGACACAGGGAACGTTCTCCAAAATTACAACAACACTGGTAGGAACCGTATTCGGTAGTAACTAGAATAAATGACGTAGTATACAGGATTGAACGTAGTACAAGAGGCAAACGAGAAATCGTTCATCTGGAACGCTTTTGTCAATACTTCGAGCATCAAGACCGTGAGCCACCAGTTGTTCGGGATGAACAACTTTAAGAAGGGGCTGTTTTACATGCAACAAAAAGGGACAAGTGATGGCATCTACTGGAAATGGGGAGTAAATAACTTCAGGTTCGGAGAATCGCTGATGGAACCTTTGGGAAAGTTCTGGAATGGAATCCTCGACAAGATTCCGGAGAATTTGTAGAGTATAAATATAGCACTTGTCACCACCAAGGGAATAGTCTTGTGTTGTATTAGTGGCTGTAGACGTAGACGGTCCGAACAAATTGTGTCTGTCATCTTGCGGGATGAGTTGGTTTTGAGGGGCGGTGGGTGGATGGGTGGAGGTAAACATTAATGCAAGATTTACTTTTAATAGTTGGATATGCATACAAAATTACACAAGTAAAGTAAGTGACATTTATTGGCATGGGTACAAATCGTAGATTTAAGGAAATAACGCCTAAGCAACTATCACTAATCAACACAACCAAATTAGATTTTGCATTTTTTGATTTCCGTATTTAATAAAATTGCAAATTTTAACAAAAAATGGTTTGGAAAGATATTGTTTCCCACATCAGAAAAGTTTTAAATACGATAAAGTATCAGTATTGGGTGAAAATTTAATTGAAAATGTAATTTCAAAAATTGCAAGTAGGGAAATTGTATGGCATACCAGTAGAAAGATTAGTAGGAAGTTAATGAAAATTGACGATAAAATGTTAGTGCACAGTGAAATTTCAAATTACTCCAATAAATTCAATTCGTGGAATGCAAAGAACGACACGGCGTAACCCTCAGTCGTGAAATATGAAAATAAATATCGGGATTCAAACTAAGAGCAAAAAGTTTTTGTATTGCATATAGTGTAATTATTGAAAACATTAATGTATTTACCCCGACTCCCTTTACCGGCAACCAATCCTGCAAGACGACAGAGAGAATTTGTTCGGACCGTCTACAGCCACCAATAATGCAGATGAATTCTGAAGAAATATGGTCGACTTAAATTCTAAGGTAGAAATTAATTTTTGCCTATATCGAAAAATTTTTTGGTTCGTATCCATTCAATATCGCATTCAATAACGTAAAATTCCCGCTGCAAGCGTACCTAGGACGTCTTACGGATCTCCTAGTTTGTTGGCAGGACGTACTGGGGAATATCTGAGGATATTGTTTAAGATTTTCTGGGATTGTAGAATTTATTTTGGATGGGCAAGTAATTTTACAAAAAAAAAAAAAAAATAATGGCTGGAAAGTATATGCCAGAGCTGCATACACTTGCGCAAAACATAAACCCAATATTTTTAACACAGGAAAATTGAATTCCTATGACAAAATTACTAAAAAATCACGTTCCAAAGTGTACAGCTAACAAACTTTGCCAAAACAAGAAGTAATTGCAGAAGTGAATAGAACTCTAATATAGCTTCACGCATGTAGCTGGCTTAAACAACGCAGTTCTCATATGGCTTCTGTCAACACATATTTTGTTGTTCTGTTTTTGTTCTCCAAAAACGACACTCGGAAGCACACCAAGCAACAAACTGGTGCTTTCACCAGAGAACCACGCGAATCACGAGAATCATATAACATACCGAAATAATTTCTAGAACGAATTTTCCCATGTTTGTCCCAAAATTGTCCTGCACATCCCGTATGTATTTGTCTGTAAAATTCTGATTCCCACATAGAGAAGTTGTGAGATATCCCAGGGAATAACTTATGGGAAATTTCTAATAACTCCTAGAAATAAGGTCTTAAGTACATACTGAATACTTCTTGTTTATCCTGGGATAGCTATGGGATCGTTGGGACAATAATGGGATGTCGTTAGGTAATTTCGTGCTATATGGGGATATATTTAGCCCAGATCAGTGAGTTATTGAGGTTTTCTATGAGCTCATCCATACATCACTTTCTTAGTACTACCGTCGATATCTGTATATTTCTTATGTGTTCTTTTACTGTACCAAAATAAGAAGCAAACAGGTATAACTATATCCTACAAAAACGAAATTAAACAGTAGCTATAATTAATTTTAAATTCAACATTAAATCAAAAAAAGAAAAAATACGTAAATCTAATTTAGAAAAATTAAATGGCTAGAATACATGATGAAAAGGCAAACATAGTGAAAGGAGAAAAAAAAATTTGTTTTAAAAAGAAAATGAAATTGCATACTCGTACATAGGTAGAATGCTGGAAACTAGACCCGAGAGATCACAAAGTCAAGTAAATGTTGAAATAAGAGCCTCTTCAAAACTCTCGTACGTAAAGCTTGAAAAAAGTATGAGTTTTCATAGATAGAATATCTATGACGCGAAATAAAGATGTCAGATGTCAGTTCGTCTCAAAGAAAATTTCTTTGCAAAAAATAGATAATTGGTTATTCCAATGTGTAAAGGGCAAATTAGGAAATGCTTTTGGTATTATCCTTGGGACAAATACAAAGCAAATCTTAATATAATAATAAGATTTGCATAAATTCTATATATAAAAGTGAAATTCCTTACTTTTATTTACATTTTTTCTGATTAACAATTGCGTCATGTATGCGCCTTTTTTTATAATGGAAAAATGTATGCAAGCAATTTAACAATTTTTATGGAACATTCTGGCAATCCTAGAAATCCTCTGGAAAGTCTAGTGTGATCCATGTGACTTCATGCAAATTTTGTCATTGCCTGCTTAAATCTCAGGATGCGAGAAAAAAAATCATTACAGGATTAATTATTGGGCATTGAACACTTGGCTATCATCTTAAGAAGATTGGTAAACTTGATATAGCAAGAGCTGTACTTGCTGCAGAGAGGATGACGAAACTGCTGAAAATGTCCGCTGTGCGAAGCTTTTCGCAGCAAAAAATTATCGCGATTATTTTAACAAGACGCAAGACGCCACTTTATTTGAAACTTAACGAAACAACAAAAATGGAGATGTCAGCCTATAAAATTGTTATGTTTGCCTCCTTTAAATCAGAAAGTGCTATGCACGTACTTACTTGAATAAGAATTGAAGGAAGTAGGTACTTCAAGCAAAGTGAATTTTACAGGAGAGTTTCCAATTTCATTTTACTAAACTTGAGTATATAAAACTTAAAATTTAAGTTTAGAAGGATGCCATTTTCAGCTTCATTACCTTTCAGTTCTCCTTCTTACTTTGTGATTTATTCGCAGATTATTTATATAACAACATTATTGCGATAACCTTGAAATGCTGAACTCTCAAAGTAATTCCTGTGGGATTTCAGACAAATTTCAATTTGTTTTTGAAATCTGTCGGCTCTGAACGTAATTTCCAAAGAAAGTGGAGGACAAGTTTGTACTTTATGAAGTATAAGTGCGTGAAAGTATCGATTAAATAATTCCAAATATCCATCCTATATCAACTGGAAGATAATGATGTTCAACAATAATCTATGCTACTCCTTAACTTGGAAGTTGTATAAAAAAAAGTAACAGCTGGAAGTGACTGTAATTTAATGAGAAGGGAAAAAAAAGGGTTTTGTGAGTAAGGGTTTCAGTTAGATGTTGACGTTGATGTTAACAGCAAAAGCTGGCATATATTTTTAACATGGTACTTTCTCATCAACATTTAATAGTACGTTTGTAGTTATGAAAGATATATAGTATATAGAGATAGTCCTTCCATCAAGTGTTCCTATCCGAGACACGTTATATGTTGATAATTATTTCTTTTCTCTTCCATCTTTGTTTGACAGATCCTATTTTCCGTCTGCAATAACTGTCAAGAGGGAACGTAAGTTAAGATGCGCCGTGATAACAAAACCTGGGTGGTAGAACTATGAAACCTTAAGTAGTCGCCCACTATTGGGCCGTAGTATGACAACAAGGTGCAGTACAAGTTTAGTGTTCTGATGATAGCTGACGTGCTGAAACCGGTCTGCACTCAATTAAAAAGTAAGTGTGATTGGTAATCTCGTTCTATATTAATACCCCTGCTCTAGACGATGAAATGTTTTTCATTCCGTGTGTAATGCACAGAAATAATGCCAGTAGAGCAAAATGAATTAGACACGCACGCATAATATTAAAAGTTATTTTGATTTTTGCATATCCGTCCGTCTGTTCGTCCGTCCGTCTATCCGTCCTGAGGATAACTCGAGAGCGCATTCACGTAGAGATCTGAAATTTTGTATGCGAAATGTAAAAACCAATTTAATATTAACTTCGAAAATAGAACCAATCGGACAACTCTTTCATAGGGTTGCCATACAAAAATTTCGTTTCTTATATATCTGGGCACTGCACGTCGACTTAGAGAGCTCAAATTTGGTAAATGGTGTTTTCATAGTAACTAAAATTTCAAAAGCGAACTAAATCGGGCGACCCCTTCTGGTGTTGCCATACAAAACTTCAGATTTTCACTATATATTTGGACACTATATATTCAGAACACGTCGGCGTGGAGAGCTCACGTCGGTTTCATAAAAATTGCAAATATAATATACATCCTCAAAAATGGACTAAATCGTGCAATCCTTTTTGATGTTGCCGTTCAGAACTTCAGGTTTTCACTATATTTCGAGACTGTCTGAGAACGCGTCGACGCACGTAGAGAAAACGTTGTACACTGCGCTTTCATTAAAATTGCAAATACAACTTCAAAAATGGACCAAATCAGGGAATCCTTTCTGGGTGTTGCCATACAAAATTTGCTGTATAGCGTTTTGATAAAAATAGTAAATAAAAGCCAAAAATGAATTAAATCGGGCATCTCCTTGGTGTTGCCATAAAAAGCTTTTTGTTTTCACTTTATTTAACTTATATTTTCACCTATGGTATAATTGGTAATACAAATTAAAATCTCTTGTTATATCTTAGATGATTAAACCATACCCGTACTAAGTTCATTTCGTTTCTAACGCGGAGAAATAATGATGATAGAGGAGAATGGATTGAACACACACACATAATATTAAAAGTTTTTTTCATTTCTGCATGTCCGTCTGTCCGTCCGTTTGTCTGTCCGTCTGCACGATAACTCGAGAACGAGTTTACTTAGAGTGCGTAAATTTTCGCAGATAGGCTTAAAAAAAATCAATTTAATTTCGAAAATGCGAACAATCGGGTAACTCCTTCATAGGGTTGCCATAAAATTTTGTGTCTCACTATATATTTGGGTGCTGCCTGAGATCGCGTTAAGGTAGAGAGCTGTAATTTGGTACATGGTGTTTTCTTGGCAACGGTAAATAAAATCTCAAAAATGGGCTTAATCGGGAAACCCCTTCTTAGTGTTGCCATACAAAACTTAATGTTCTCACTTTATTTAACTTCTACATATGTATGTTCGTCTAGGGTATAATATTACCAATTATAACTTTTTCCTTTGTTTTTATATGAATTTATTTGATCGAAAAATGAAAATAACTATTTATTAATTTTCAATCGATAGTGCATTTTTAAAAACATGACATAAAATATAAAGGTAATTTATGGTTGGTGTATTAAAATTAACACTACTTTACGGATATTATTGCATCCATATATGCAGCATGTCAGTTGGTAGCAGTAGTTATCGAGTGAATCATGCGTGACTTTTAAACAGTGTTGGGCAAAATGTAATCTGATTAACGATTAACAATCACAATTAACCATGTAATCTGAAATCAGATTACTAATGTAATTCATTTCTATAATTGCATAATGTAATCGATTAACGTGTAGTGTGATTACAAGTTAATCTGATTACACATTAATAGATTACATGTTAATCCCACTACATGTTAATCTAATAAGTGTGATTACATTTAAGATATTTAAGATATTTCAATTCTAATTCTTCATAAAACTCCCTAAAACTAATTTCGTACGAGAAAAATACTGTTTTCTTTAAATTTTTTTCATTATATTATTAATTAGTTTTAAGTAATAGTACAAAGTAATCTGTTACAATGTATTATTACAAAATAATCGAATTATATTGTAACAGATTACACATTTGATAGATTACATATTCTCCCATAAGTAATCTGATTGAAATATAATCAAATACAATTTAATTAGATTACTTGGTAATTTGACTAAACTGTAATGGAATTATTAATTAAATTACACTGGGATCAGATTACGCCCAACACTGCTTTTAAATCACCATATTTAAAATCTTCGCACCTCAAAATTCGATAGCATTTATGCATTTCTGTTATCGTCGCATTTTTGATGTCAATCAACTGTTCTGTTCACCTTCATTACACAGAAACACGCTTTTAACTGGTTGTCCTCACGAAAATAATACTAAAATGTTCAGTTTTACAGAAGATTTACTTCGATTTGACGTAACTCAGTTCCTGTAAGAGAAAAAGTCTAAGACCAATTCGTATGATACCCTGATGAATGCCCGTATGTAATTTCGTATGGTCACACACCCATCTTGCAAGTTTGATTTTTGAAGTATGTTTTCATTTATATTTCGTCGAACAGTAAAAATGATTATAACCAATTTAGTAGGATCTCATTTTCTAAAGAACTTTTCAGTATAATAAAAACGTCTGAGACTGATCGTTTTCACAGTATACGTAATAAACCTAAATTTTGATATGGCAACACCAAGAAGGCGGTGCCCGATTTAGCGCATTTTATAAATTCTATTTACAATTTCTATGTAAACGCCGTGTACACAATTTCAGCTCTCTACGCTGACGCGTTCTTAGGCAGTGTTAAAATATATTGTATGGAAAACGAAATTTTTGTATGGCAACCCCACGCAGGAGTTACCCGATTTGTCCAATTTTCGAGGTTAAATTTAAAATATAATTTTTATAATTTTGTAAGCTCACATCCAAGATCTTAGCTCTCTAAGTAAACGCGTTCTCGAGTTATCGTGAGGATGGACAGACATTTTTATGAGTTAAAAACAGAATAACAAACTTAGTATACTTTATGATTTTATCTCGGTTATAAAAACAAAAGATCATCGCTCTGAAAAATATTTGTAACAAGGGTTTTCTGGAGGAAGTTACTTACCACTTTCTTTTGGACCTGGCAACATTCCGCCATCAATGGATTATACCGGAATTAATTTTACACACGACTTATCAACTGTCCTTCTGGATTGTAACGGATACTTCCATACATATTCTAAAAGTTTCATCAAAACAGAACTGGTCGAATTCAAAATTTGCCTTTTGTAAATTGTTAAAATATTCCATTTCTCACATCCATCAATATTTAGTAATCTTTCATCACTTGTAATAAACCGTGTTTTCTTGAAATATTCTTTTGTGTTTTGATTCTATTGTTTAGTCCAGTGGACACAAAAGAACACAGCTTATAATTTAAATATTAAAAAAAGCAAAAGACATATAACTAAGACGTTTTACGTAACGAAGGTTGACGTAGTAATGAACGAAAATGGTGCAATAAAGCTCATAAGCCTACAATGCTTTTGTATGTATATACCTAAAGTTAAAATTGTCTTTGGTTATATATATAAACTTCATGCCGTTCATGTCCGTGACCATCTAAATATTGCCGACATCCTAAATGAAATTTGGATTGTACCAAGTTAATATGTAATAATATCCAGTTCTCATTCAAATTAACTGGGGGATGAGTTCATAAAGCAAGCACCAATGTACAAAGCTTTTAACTGCTTATTCACAGCTGAGATTTTCTTTGCTTAAATGATATCAAAGGGCATAAATATGAAAGTATACGCAAAAGTAAGTATAAAGGCTCTTCCTTTCGGATGAATTATATTGGGAGGTGAACGAACATTCATGCACTTTAATCCTTCGAGATTTGCATAATTTTCCATAGAAATCTCTCACTTTCCGTGAAATCTGAAAAGCATTTGCATGTTTAATGTCTAACGGGGAAAATTCGTGAGTAACTCTTTTGGGTGGAGAAAATAATTTAATTTGATTTATTATTTTTTTACTTTAGGACTTTAAAATGAATATATGTACAATTATAGGTATATATTTGTATCTTATAACATTGTATTGCCCAGTGGAAATTCACAGTCAAAATGTTTGGTGTGGCTGAAGAGTTTCCGCATATGTATGTAAGTACATATTTTATGTGGTTTTTACTCAATTTACATAGCGTCTACCGTGTTTAGAATATTAAGAGATTTCAATAGTATCATTTTGTGTACACCAAAGTATGGGTAATTATATTTCCGTATTCTGTGAAAGAAAAAGAATTTTCTGTGTTAGAAAATTATACCTCTGTGCGTAAATTCTTTATTTAAGGATGAATTTAATTGTCTTCCTTGGAATTTTGTAAAATTCAATTTTTGGAATTTAAATTTTCGTCAAGTATAGTATCTCGACTTGATTTTCTCAAAAGAGAAAAGTATTCCTACCTGGCAATTAAAAACTGCTATGACCTATTTCTGTTTGCACCATTACTTTTAATAAGAAGATTTATTAAGCGATTGGCCCTATTCTCATTTACAGCGTATCACCGCACACTTAATTATCAAATTAAAAATTTGCAGTATATTTTTAACTATAATTTAGTTTATAATTAGCTTTGAAATCATTTTATAACGTATACAAGAAATTACTTACATAGGCTGCAGAATATCGAAAATAGGATTTCTGATAAGAAAGTGCTTATCATTTTTCTCGAAATCTACCGAATTCTTACAATTTCAGATTAATTAATATTACTACATTTTCTATAATTCACAACACAATTATCCACAGGTACACAATTATTTCCAAATTTAGCGATAAAATGATTGATTCAAATTTGTAACGCCTTCTGCAATGAAAATCAATACAAATCGCATCATGGCAAGAAAAATTACACACAAGTCAAAATTAGACTCGAAATTAAGAAATAACTGGGTATTGTTTTTGAAATTGTATGAAGGCCATTTAAGTTATCAAATTTTTATTGTTGTCATTGTTTTGTTGTTTGAGAGTGAATTGTTAACAAAACAGATAAATTTTGATTTTTGAGTTGTATCACTTTTCTTGCCAAGGTGCAAAATGTAAGTAAATTTCGATCCTGTCATAAATTCATCCAAAATCCACAGTGTTCAGAATGAATTACTACACCATTATTCGCCAGTGTGTAGAAAACTACGTCAAAACCATCGAGAAACACTTTCCAAGGTATGAAATAGATTCTTTCACTAATACATGAGAGCTCTAACTTAGTCCTAACATTCTGAAATATTTTCAGTGTTCTTATGTAAAATAAAATAATTTAAAAAATGTTTCTTAACGGAATGATTACGAAACCCCAAACAAAAACTCTCAGCTGAGTATAGTAATTGTATATGAAAATGTACCATGGTTTGATGAATTCGAATGGATCTGGTGCAGATTTGAAATACGGCTGCACATATCCACATGCAATTATTACTCAGATGAGACTTATTGACCGTAAAATTATTATTACAATTATAATTATTATTTTGTTAATTACATAATATAGTAAGTGTAGCCTTTGGTAAGATAAGGAGCCAAGCATAAGATTACTGGAACACGATTTTCCAGTAGGGATAGTACTTTAGGTTCTATAAGATATATAAAATCAATGTCTAGTCACTTTTCCATAACAATCAATATAAAACATTTCAGAGAATCGGACTAGCATGCACCACACACGTAGGGCTTTCTGTTTTATGGCTTGGAAAGTATTTCTCCGCTTAAAAAAAAAGCAGGTATATATCACTCCGTAATACACATGCTCAATTTCTTTATTACAAAATTTGAATTTATTTTTTCAAATGACATCCTACTCTAGTGGGTAATCTTTTTATATTGAATAGTTGTCCAAGAGATCAGCTTTTCTTTTTTTGCATGCAGTATAACAACTGGATGTCGAGTTATATAGCATTCGCAGATTTATTGAAACCAAGAGCAAATAAGTTTAACCTAAGAGCAAACAACTTTAAGCGACGCACAAATAAGTTTAACCAAAGCACAAATAAGTTTAAGCCAAGAGCAAATAAGTTTATACCAAGTATAAATAAGTTTAACCCAAGAGCAAATAATTTTAACCGACGAGAAAATAAGTTTAACCTAAGAGCAAATAAGTTTAACCCAAGAGAAAATAACTTTAAGCGACGCAAAAAATAACTTTAACCCAAGAGCAAAGAAGTTTAACCTAAGAGCAAATAAGTTTAACCCAAGAGCAAATAACTTTATGCGACACACAAATAAGTTAAACCAATACACAAATAAGTTTAACCCAAGAGCAAATAAGTTTAACCCAAGAGAAAATTAGTTTAACCCAAGAGCAAACAAATTTATCCTAAACTCTCAATTAGACATTTTAATACAAAAGCTTTCAATTTCAATTCAAATCAACATTTTATAAATTTATTTTGTCATTAAAAACAATACTAGGCTTCAAATATTGGCAAACATTTTGGAGCAAAATTTGTCGAAGATAAAGCGTCGCGAACTAAAACTTGTCTGATAAATAACAGTAAAATCTTATCTCTAAGAAATGTAGTGATGCATTTTTCAATTAGTTTGTGCAGATTCCGTCACTCATCACAGTACTCAGTTTGCTTGAAGGAACAGTGTCGATTTAAAGTGGTTTTCTATAAAATTTTCTTTAATTCATTTACATGAGCAGTGACAGAGATTTCAGCGCAGGCAGTTCTGATGAACGTCAACCCAAGCTGCCCAAGATATGGAGTCGCCAAGCCAAGGTAAGAAATAGATGTATTTCGTAATCAATCAAAATTCAAAGAAAACTAAGAAGAAAGTTAAAATTACTCTAAGATCGAATGCAGCAGGTTCGCGATGCTTTATCATTGACGAATTTTGCTCTAAGATTCTTACTTCCTCCTTAGGTGATGTAAGTAGAGAGCATAACATTTTTAAAATTATTGAAGGTAGGTTGCAACAAGTTATACCGACTGACAGCGCCAATTACGTAATGGATATGGTTTTAATCATCCCTAAGGCCATAGAAGAACAGCTATTGCAATGACCATTTGTTCAGAAATTTTATCTATCTCATATTTTATAATATCTTTCATACTAATGTCAATGTTTGTAGAAGTTGTTTTTAATGACAAAATGAAATAATAAAATATTGATGTGAATTGAAATTGAAAGCTTTTGTATTGTTGAGGATTTAGGATAAGTTTATTTGCTCTTGGGTTTAACTTATTTGCTCTTGGGTTAAACACCTTATTTGTTCTTGGGTTAAACTTATTCGTGTTTGGGTTAAAATTAATTGCTCTTTGGTTATACTTATTTGTGCTTGGGTTAAAGTTATTTGCTCTTGGGTTAAACTTATTTCCTATTGGGTTAAACTTATTTGTGTTTGGGTTAAACTTATTTGCTGTTGGGTTAAACTTATTTGCGCTTGGGTGAAACTTATTTGTGCTCGGGTTAAAGTTACTTTGTGCTTGGGTTAAGGTTGTTTGCTCTTGGGTTAAACTTATTTATTTTTGAGTTAAACTTAATTGCTCTTTGGTTATACTTATTTGTGCTTGGGTTAAAATTATTTGCTCTTGGGTTAAAATTATTTGTGCTTGAGTTAAACTTATTTGCTATTGGGTTAAACTTATTTGCGCTTGGGTTAAACTTGTTTGTGCTTGGGTTAAGGTTGTTTGCTCTTGGGTTAAACTTATTTGCTCTTGGTTTAAATAAATCTTCGAATGCTATATATTAGAACAGTTATTTTTGTTTTCCAGTACATTATTTATCATGAATACTCGTAATAAAGGATACAGGGATTTGAAGAAAATCACAGAGCTTTCAACAAAATAACTGTATTTAAAATTGGATCCTGACCTTTATGAGTGTTTTTGGCTGTATTTCAACATTCGTCAAGTGTAAAGTGTTTCAAAGTAATGTCAAATCTCATATTGTAAATTCCCGTAGGCTTGTATTTAAAATTTTGTTAAGATGGGTATGTGTGAGACCTCGTTAAATTCCTTCGTTCAGCTTCGTTGCAAATACTTATGATATCAATAGGCATACCATGATTGTACTAGGTCTAGGTCTGTTAAGTGTATAAAAGTTTTGTGGTATAATGGCCATGTTAAGTGAAAAACGTAGAGAAGAGATAAGAATCAACTCTTTCCGAAGACGGATCCTGGAAGAATCGAGATGAGTTTTGAAAGCAAAACCAACATACCATCAAATTGTTCAGCAAATCACATCGGGTCGGTGGGTGGGAGCTATCGTAGAAATGTTTCAGCATTTAGAAGAAAATTATGGTGTAGAGAATACTACTTAATTACTTCGGGAATGGCAATTCCAAAACTTATTCTACGATTGTGAACACTCCTATTTATAGTGACACTCCTGTTATTAAAAATGGATGTATTAGTGACGCCCAGAAGTGCATGGGCAAAACCCTCGAGAATCCTTCCCAAGCCATGAAACAGAAATCTATATGTGCGTGTGTCAGTTTCTTTTATAAAATGCTCTATATTTATACTTATGGAAAAATAACAACATTGATTTTATATAAGCAATAGTAGTTTACTATCCATACAAAAAAATAGACTGCTAGTAATTTAAAGCTTGTTTCCTTATCTTCCAAAAGGCTACACTTACCATATACCTTGCTTAAAAAAATAATAAAATAGTTTGATTACAAAATAACCTAACCATTTTACGCTCACTAAACGTTCGGTTTGCCTCAGATTCCGTTACCGTTCAGCATCGTCTTTATACAACCAAAATATTTATTTTAATAGTAGAATGAGTTTTGAAAGTGGAGTTTTTTTACTGCACGAGGAAGACATATGTACATAGATAAAGAAGATCTGTTATTGTTAAATTTAGTCAAAAGAAATTCCGTAAATGAAATGTTTCAGAAAAGAAGAAGAGGTTTTGAAATTTTAACTAAAAACATTTAATGGATAACAATATTTTACTAAATCAATGATCTATCTTTGTAGAATTCACTGTGTTTGCCATGACTGCGTGATGTGAAATGCAAACGTGGACTGAAAACGCTGACGTTATTGCGTTCGAATCAAATAATTTTGATTACGATACATTGGCGTCCGCAGATGCAAGCGCAAGTTCGTCGGGCGTTTTCTTGGAAACCATTCAGAGAATTTCCTTCGTGTTTGATTGCAGCGCACTTGCGCTGGCGCATTAGCATCCGCGCATTCATGCTGCCAAATTCTCTTGGAAACCGAAGCTTAACTCTCAGCTGAGTAATAATTGCATGTGGATATGTGCAGCCGGAGTCCGAATCTGTAGGCAGCTATATTCGATTTCTTCAACCCACGGCATTCCATGATGGCACAGCGGCATACAATGATTACTCAACTGAGTGTTTTTGTTTAAGGAATCGTAATCACTTGGTTCAGATAGGTTTCTTTAAATGATTTTGTTAGGAAAAGTATACACATTTTATTTCGGTTCGGAAGATAAGAAAGCAAGCTTAATATTATCAGAACACCATTTTTCTGTATGAATAGTAGTTTAGGGCGGAGGAGCTTTTCAAATCAAACTTTTGTCCATTTTACATATAAACACTGAGAATATTTTAGAATGTTAGGACTCCGTTGGGGGCCCTGATGTAGTAGTGAGCGAGTCTGTTTCATGGCTTGTGAAGTACTCTAGAGGTTTTTGTCATGGAGCTGCGTGAGTATGTATACGAAGAAAATCAAAGGTCTCGACTGCAAATAATAGTTGACTGCCAAAATTCTCGATAATTTAACAGCGTATTATGTATAGCCCAAATGATACATATTCATATCATTCATAGCATAGTTTCTGTGGCAGTATTCATCTCGGAACGGTAATCTTTCTTCCTTTTAACACGACTATAAGCCATTACTGAGTTAAACTTTTGTGAGCTGTTATAAATCTGAATTTTTCTTTTATTTATTGTTTTCTTTTGCACTTTTCTATTTGCCTTATTTTATTTGCACTATTTCTTATTTTTATTATAATCACTTAGCGAATATATTAATGAAATGATCGTATGTGTCACGAGCTTATTCCTTATAAAACAGCACTGCACATATACAGTCAACACTGATTTATTATTTAAACATTTAATATAATAATTAACAAGATAAAAATCTCTTTTGGTTTTCAAAAGGACGTTTTGTATGCATGACCTTATGTTTTTTGAGAACACGCGAATAAGAACGAGCGCGATTAGGATAACTGTCTACCGAAAACTCAATCGATGAACTCGCGATATTCATCAGAGTAAATAGCGTAAACAGAATCTTAAAATTTTTTTTATTTTATTTTATGTCTTACTTATAAGTAAGATATCTACAGTTACTCTTAGTAAAAAAATGCAATCCTAGCATTATTTTTTGACTCTGACAAAAAGCTTTACCACGAAACAAGAATTAGAGCGTCGGGGTTTTTTCGCGGTGTTAGAACATTAAATACGAAATTATCCGTGGGAAAGCTTTTTGTACGGAGTACTGATATAGTGCAATAAATTGATTGACTTTGTACTGAGTAGTGATATAGTGCAACCAATTGATTGATATTCAATCAATTGGTTACACAACATTTCTTTCACCATGTGAATAGAAAAGTGTGGATTGTGGATTCCGGGTCTTTCGTTACTATTATGGGTTGGGGTGGTGAAAAGTCTTCTTTATGCGATCGATTGATATTGGTATATTAATAATACCCGTTCGATAATGACTGATATGGGCTTTTTGTAAGCTAACACGTTCTCAGTTGTAGCCTTAACTATTCTATTGTTTTCATTTACGAATATGAAAGAACAATTATGCATACTTATAAAATTATGTTTCTAGATTATTGTTGTTGGGCCATTCCATAAAATATCGCACGGTTTATAGTGTAGACTAAGAGCTAGCGACCAAAATACTTAAGTCATTTCGTAAACAAAATTTTCCATCTATCATACTCTCTTGAAATCCTTGATAATTCATTCGCCCGTCTGCTTGACTTCCAGTCATGGAGAACGCTAAAGAACGGCCGTGAAGGCTTAAAAAAAATCAGTTTGAAGAACGTGATATCATAAAAGCAGCTTTTTCATGTGGCAGCAGAGAATTATATATCATATCCAATGGCCAAGAAAGGCTGTCGCGAAGGTGGTAGCAAATGTCGATAAAGACGCGAGAAAATGTGTATAACTTATGTCATACCACGATAATTCGAGAACGCGTTCACTTAGAGTGTTGAAATTTTGCACACCGGCTTTAAAAGAAAAAGGTAATTTAAGCTTGAAAATGGGGGACTAATCGGGCAACTTCTTCGTAGGGTTACCATACAACAATTTTTATTCTTTACTATATATTTGGGCACTGCTTGAGAACGCGTTGACTTAGAGAGCTGAAATTTGGTTCACTGCGTTTTCATAAAAATTGTAAAAACGAATTCAAAGATTGACCAAATCGGGCAACCTTTTCTTGGTGTTGTATGGCAACAATTAACCGGTCTTCTCATATTAGTAACTATATACTCAGAAACTCCAAACTCTGACACAATGTTTTGTTTTGACCAGCTCTTCGGCAAATGACTTATAATAATAATTATATTTTGAACGGTAGTAGCTTTCCTTATCTTTTATTTAAGATGTGATTTTAGTGTGTCTAATTCTAATGATGATTACTTTCCAAGCAAACTAACAATAAAAAAAAAAATCGATGACAACATTATTATAGTGAAATATAAGAAGAATATAACCACCAAGGGCCGGTTTCAAGGGGGGGGGGGCAAGGGTGGATCCAGACATTTGCTCTAGGGGGGGGGGCGATCGCCCCCTATCGCCCCTTATAACCGCACTTGCCATCATATGTGGACCACTCTGTATAGCTTTCTCTTTTCGTTTCAGCATGACAATTTCATTAGCATTCAGATATCGCCGGAGTTCTTTTATTTATATAATTTATGTTTTTGATCCCGTAAGCATAGTAAAATTTAGTCTCACATAAAATAGATATTATACACTTTTTGCTTGTCTTACTGCTGGTGTTTTTCAAATAAAGGTCGCTTGTATTTCGTTCAAACACCGTAATTTCCTGGGCAGGACAGCATTTTGTTGCAAATTATATAATTAATGAAATTTTCGGGGAATGCTAATTAGGTATGGTTAATATATGTATAAAATGAAATTAAATATTTGCAGGAAAACTGAATCAGAAATTAATTACTCCGGCTATGGTAATTTTCCCAACCTACTACTTTTCTTCAAAATACCCGGCTTTTGTAAGCTTTCGATCACAAAAAAGTACAAAAATTTTGGTTGTTCTGAAAATTCCTTAGTGGTATAATTTTAACTTTTTTGAGAATAGTTTATGATTAAAAAAGAAAAAAATAATAAATATAACAAATTACTTTTTAAAGAACTATCTAGAGTTTTCCATTTAATTAAATATTAAAATTATATTACAATTGTGTATAAACCGAGTTACCCGATTTGTTCCATTTTGGAACTTAAATTTACTTTTTTTTAAAAAAGTAAGTCCGTGTGCATATTTCAGCTCCCTAAATGAACGCGCTCTAGAATTATCGTGAGAACGGACGGACGGACGGACATGCAAAAATCAAAATAACTTTTAATATTGTGCATGGGTGTTCAATCCATTTTGCTCTACCATCATTATTTCTAGGTGTTACAAACGGGATATACCCTTTAGATTTCATCTAGGTTATAAAAAATATATAGGAAAAATAATTAATTTAAGTGTTTCCATAGGTACTGCAAACAGAACCCAATTAAATACAAATTTCTTGATTTTAGAAGGAATATAGAATATTTAAATTAATTTCAAGTTTCTAAATGGCAAATCAAAGAATAAATTAAAAAACTTTAAGCAATTTTTTGTTTTTTAAAGCGCGCTGTTATTTTTCGAAAATTTGTTTCTATATTTATCAATACAGTTTTTGCAGCTTCAAAATGGAGAATTCAGAAGCAGAGAGAATTAGTTTTGAATAGGCCCATAATTTCTATATATATACATATTTTTAAAGCAATACTTTGCATTATACAGTTGTGCCTTGTTCATAATACTTACATTACCCACACATAAATCTTATAAAATGAAATTTCTTGTTTAGTAACACACACGTTAACAATGAGTTAAACTAGGTAGAAAATAGGTCGAGATTAAGGAAAATTTACGTAAACTTTACATGAAATTTACGTTCAATTTACCAATTCAAGGAAATGTTTCCTCTATTGGGAAATATTCCCAATTTGTCTAATATTTACGTCAATAAGACATCTTTTCATTCTTCACTTACCTAAATGCGACGTAATTATTAGGTAATCTCAACTTATCCATAATTAGTCGCTTCCCTAACGTAAATTCTATATCTGAAAAAGAAGGGAAATGGTGCTTGGAATTATATTTATGGAAATGTGAAGCATTTTCTATATGATAAGATCAAATTTCCTATTTGTAATAATTCATACAAAGTAATTCAATTCATCAGAGGTTTTTGAAATTACTCAAACTAAATAATATTCCATCCCCAAGTGTCTCCTGCTGAGGTATCTGTTTTAATGAAATATACTCAATTTACAGGCAGCCCTTTAACTATTACTTTCCACTCGAGATACATCTATGACAAAATTCCCTTTTACAGGTGACATAAAGGTGTGTTCAGTCTGCGCATTCGTGCCCTGCGGGATTCATTTTAAAAATCGATCGTTTTTGGGTATATTTATACAAGAATATGCAGGAGAATGGATGCTCTAGAGATATTATTTTCGTTTTATGGAAACGTTTCTATTTCTATTGCACCGATTAAACGTGAACAATACAGAGGTTACATGCAATGCTATTTGTTCTAATTAGCTGTACAAACAGCGTGGCTCAACCGTTCAGGAGTTAAAACACAAAAACCATTGTTCCCGACTGTTTATTAAGAAGGAAAGATGTGGGATGTATAGGAAAAGGAATTATCTCATAAAAGTAACCCTCTCTTGTTGTATATCTACCAGCCAGACATAAAAGCGACCGACCCCCCAATGAAAGAAAGCCTAGAAAAATACTCCAGTCAAGTGCGCATAGGAAGGTGCCCCCTAGGGACATCCCATGAGATTTTCAAGGGATTGCCAGCTTTTGTTATTGTGTTAGTGTCAAACATTTGCATTTGCAGAAACATTTTGGATAACCCAGGGGAATCCCTTGTATATTGAGTGCTACAGACATATATATTGTATAGGTATGCATCTACTATAAAATTCATACTATATAGGAACGATTTTTGAATTTTAATGCCATAAAAGAAAGCAGGGAATTTTCCTGTATTTTAAAGATCTAATTTATATGTGAATTGACGGAGGGTTTCCTATCAGATTCTAAAAAAAAAAAAAATCTGTTTTACTATAAAAGCATTAAAGACATTCAGGAAAATACTAACAATAAGACTTATTCCTTGCGACGTATTTGCAGCTTTGCGTACTAACTTTACTTACTACTTACCTCGGGAAAGCCATATTCATCTGTACTCTCTGTAGTAGAAAGCCACTTTTTGGGGAGCGACAGAATTGAATCTTTCCATCCTGTAAGAATACAAAAGAAAAAAAAATTAGTTCTTACATTTGTATGTATTTATGTATGTATGTAGTCAACTTTACTCCTGCAATAAGAATACAAAGAAATGAAAGTTTTCTATCAAACACAAAGTGTTAATCATTTCGCTCATTCATTGTTTGCCACCCTAACAAATGCTTTGAATCTTATCGGCATGGTATCAAACTGGTAACATAAATGTGGGGTGAGTAATATGGAGGCTGAGGTATTTTTGTTATATTAAGGATAACAGGGGATTTGCTAATGTATGTATAGACAAGTTCAGATTTGGAATTATTTATGACCGCTAATTTACTAGAAGAAATATATAAATTGTTATTACATTATTAATTATTTTAATAACTCGTTTTTGACAGATGTAGGTCACAAAAATTGGATTGAGTGACAGATTGGAGACCCGAGGGTTTCCTGAAAAGTAGGCCAGAGCAAGGCCTGTTCACCCTCTAATAATTTATAAGCAATATTATCGCAATACAATACCACCACCTTTCTTTTACATGTTCACAAATATCATATGAATTTTAAAATTTACAATATTGCACTATTTTTAATATTTAATAATATATTGCATACAACCTTTTTTAAAACACTTAAAATTTTGGTCACTTTTTAATTCAGTTGGAAGTTCATTAAATTACTTGAATCTCTTATATATACTAGTCCTCTTAGATTATATGGTTGAGCCTCTGCCACCTACATGATCATATTTAGAAGATATTCCTAGACCAACCCATTTTTCATTTTGAATATAAAAAGCAATACATTTAGCTCAATTCTTTATTTAATATCAAGCCTTAATAAAGAATTGAACATACTGCTAATAGGAGTAAAACTATTACAACCTAGAATTACACGTATTGTCTTATTTTGTAATTTTTGTAACCTGTTCAAACCACCTTGATTACATATAAACAATATTGTAGAGCAGTATTCAAATTGTGGGGTTTTGATAAATATTTATCGCGGTAGCAATCGTAACTTTCTTTCTAAGTCTCGTCAAAAATCCAATCTGTTTACAATTTTTTTTTTAGAAATATAGTTTATATGTAATTTAAAGTTTAGCTTTTTATCAAAAACCATTCCTAAGTATTTATATTCATTCACACATTCTATTAGTTCACCATTCATTTCAACACACACATCCGTATTACTATTTATCGTCATAACTTTGGTTTTACCTATATTCAGTTTCAATTTATTCATCTGTAACCAGTCACACAATAATTATAAATCTCGTTCTATTTTTATTTTCAATTCATTGGTGTTTTTCCTTGCTATATACAACAATGTATCGTTAGCAAAAAGTGCTATCTTCATGTCATTCACATGAAATAAAATAGTTCCAAGTACTGATCCTTGTGGAACGCCCATCGATACTTTAATTTTACCGGAAATTGTATTATTTATGGATTCTTTTATGATCTGTATACGCTTTGAATAAAATATTTATTTAGTCTATCCGCAATTTCATCAGGTTGCTGGCATTTAAAGTCACAAAATTGAATTTCCTTTATTTCAGATTTCGCTTCATTCAAGATAGATCTTTTTACGATACGCCACATTTCCTTTCTGATTATTGGCTTCATTAACTTTATTTATTTTTTCATCCTTTTTGGTTCTATTTATTCTATACTTATATATATTTCTCACGTCTTTTTATTTCATCCAATCATTTACCTCATTTGTTAATCTTGCACGGTAATATCCTGTTATTTTCCGCTCTTTTAACACAATTAATTCCTTACTATACCACGAATTTGTTTTCCTTTTTGTATATATATTTTTTTCCACTAAAAATTGTTTCATAACCTGCAGGATACCATTGCTAAAATTATCAACACAGTCATGTAAACTCTCCATAAGTATCACCCTTTCCAATTCTATCTTTTTCAATTCATTTTCGAACTCGTTATTTTTATACTTAAAAATCTCAAAACTGTCATCTTGTATTATGTCCGAGTAATTATTTATTAATACGCTTATTTTAGGCTGCTATTTACTGTTACATCTATATTATTCAAAGCTGTTATGATAAAATCTATTAAGGTTCTTTATATATCAGTTATCCTTATAAAATCACGCACCTTTTGTGTATATCCGTTATCACAAATAATTTCATTAATTTCTTTCGTATATATACTTTCACTGCACCAATTTATAGTGAAATTACTAACTATTATTATTTCTTCATTAATAGCTTCTATAACCTTCATACAAAATTGCAGAATTGCCTCTCTAATGATCTTTTTGAACTATACGCGATGGCTGCTACAAATTTAACCTTGTCTCTAGAGCATTTTATTACCAAATGTCTAATTCAATTGCAATGCTACGCAAAACTTCATATTGCCATTCGTTTTTAATATAAAATTATACTCCACCTGTTCTTTTATAATTAGAGTCACATCTTATAATTTTATAACCTTTTAAGTATAATTCCCCATCACTAATATCTTCTACAATTTGTGGTTCTGTTACCATTATCAGCTCATGTTCACCACATTTAAAATTTATTTGGACATTCATCAGATCTGTGATTAAATCCTTGACACTTAAAACATCTTTTCACACTCACGCCATCAAACACAGACACATATCCCGTCCCATATTATTATTTTTTTAATGGTTTATCTCACGCGAGTATTCCTGATGCAGTATGCAAACAGGTTTTCTGGGGAAGAGATGAGAAGAAGCAAAGAGATATTTCTCTAAAGTGTAGAGATATCTCTTTACTTCTTCTCACCTCTTCTCCAGAAAACCGGTATGCATACTGCATCAACAATACTCGTGTGGGATGGCCCATTCTCAATCACAGCACTAAATATTATCTCATTACGTACTTTTTTTCAACCTATTTCAAACACTTGAATTCACTTTTATTCAAATGCTCATTCTGTGATCTTGTCAAGAATATCGCCACAAATAAGTCTGTATTTCATCCCTGTCACCCATAGTCCCGTGACACACGATGATACACACTCGGGACTAGACACGACGTAAAACCGGTTTTTGTATCGAGTGGGTATCAGCCCATGGTACACGTAGTTTATACACAGTTGATACACGCTCTTGAGGCAGCAAAGACAATTCATCATTTCCATATGATCTATACGCACACAAACCGAGTACACGCATACATATGTAATAAAATACTCGTGTATCATCCGAGTCTAACCCTCTGCTCTAAATTGAGGTATATACGGAAATGTTCTAAAATAGTGCTAAGAAAACCAATTTTTAGTACGATGTATCGTGTATGTATCATCGTGTGTCACCGGACATTAGATTAGATTCGTAGAGGGGTGTGTAGGCATCAGCCTCGCAATCACCGCGACCTAAAAGATCTATTGTGAGTCCCCGTTGAATTTATTCCCTTTCTAGGTTCAGACTGTTAATAAAGTCTAGGATCCTTCTGGGATTGAGGTTCCGTACGTAGTTAGGTGTAGGAAAAGCATGTTCGAGATGGAGTAGTCTCCGCCTGGTCAATGCTTCGCAGTGTCAGAGCAGGTGCTCCGAGGTTTCATGAGCATCCTGGCAAAAGCGGCAGGATGAAGTCTCAGCCAAGCCCATCTTGTTAAGGTGATATCTCAAGGGGCAATGGCCTGAGAAGAGTTCTGTAATTATTTTGAGCTCTGTTTTCTTGAGGAGTAATAGTTCTTTTGTTTTTCCTCCAGAGGTGTCGATAAACTTTTGTGCCTGACGAAGTCCTTGTAGCCTTTCCCAGTATAGGGATTTTTGTTTGTTCTCCCAGTTATTTAGGGCAGCTTTGAGGTAGCACTTTGAGGTGCCACAGAATGGCTCCGGTCCGACAAAGGGAGTTTCCGCTCCTCTTTTGGCTAGGCCATCAGCAATTTCGTTGCCTTTATGGCCCTCATGTCCAGGTACCCACATGAGGATAACTTTGTTTCCTCTTGATAAATCTTTTAGGGTTTGTAGACACTCCCAGACTATCCCTGACTTGATGGTGTAGGACTTTAAGGCCTTGAGGGGTCACCGGACATAGTTTTGGTTTTCTTAAATCTGTCTCCATTATTACATATTCTTTCCCTAAATATTGTTCAACTGCTGATTTTATCTTCTGTCTTTCACGCTTGTTAACACTTTCAATTGTAACCGCGCCATTGCCTTTAGATCTCACCTGAATAAACTTCAAATTTATAGGATTGACCTTTCTATTTAAATCTTCCTTTGTTTTCTTTACATCTTGTGTTTGTTCTTTTCACATGAACTGAACCGTAACTCGTTCGGTTCCTAAACAAAAAGTGTTTTCTTCACCACACTGACACAGAACTGGTTCCGAACGTATGAACTTTTCACAGCGGTTCTATGTTCGGTTTCTGCACCGGTTTTGAACTTTCTTGTTCCATGCAAATTTGTGGTTGCGGTTCGGAGCTAAACGTCAAATCGTCAAACGTTTCGCTTCAAGTTAAATTGAGCGTGGTCACCGGGTAACTGCCTGAATTGTTAACCCTAAGCAGTTCACAACAAAAACCTAAAGTTTAGCTTAGGTATGTGGATGACACCTTCTGTACTTTAAAAAAGATCTGACATAAAGAGTTTCTTGTAACATCTAAATTCTCAACACTTCAAGACCAAGCTTATATTTGAGCAAGACCAGAACGGATAGCTTGCGTTCTTGTACGTTAAAGTTATACGGAAGAATGATGACCTACCTACATGCTACCTCATACTACAACCCGGCAAATTTAAGGTTCGTCTTTTCCACACTAGTTCACCGTGCCCACAGAATCTGTGATGATAACCATTTGGCGGCAGAGCTCAAGTATGTGGATGATGTGTTGAAATTCAATGGCTAGACAAGAAAATAACGGGGCTGTGAAGCCTATTTTGTCAAGGGAAAGGGACAGAAACCAGGAGCAGTTAAACCAGAAGGAAGCCTTCCTGCCCTATATTAGAGGCATTAGGGATACAGTGGGAAAATTTTTGAAGCCATACGGTGTGAAATCCTTCTTTTTACCACCGGCAATCACCAAAAAATTGTTTTCCACTCCAAAACCAGGCGTATACGCAGTCCCTTGTATTTGTGGGTCATATTATATTGGGCAAAGACAAAGAAGTATTGCGGCCCGCCTGAAAGAACACATAAATGCTGTAAGCAAGAATCAGTGGGAAAAATCAGCAATTTGCGAGAACATTATTGAATTCATTTGAAAAGGTAGAAGTCCTGGCTTACGAGCCTTATTATACTCCTCGTCTTGTTTGTGAGGCGATTGAAATAAAACGTCGACTGAATTTCAATCGCGATAACAGTTTGCAGTTTTCACGAACATGGGATCCCCATCCTTAACATATCTTCAGGGTTGATCCGAAATAAGCTTTCCTTAAAAAGTGACATAATGAGTTATGTTTGTTCGCATAATTCTGCACAACTGCAACAACAAATACAACAACCACAGCAACAGCATACGCACCGGTACAATCGCGTAGCTCAAATCGTATGTAACAATTCAAGCAGTTACCCGGTGACCACGCTCAATGTAACTTGAAGCGAAACGTTTGGGGTGAGTATACTTGATTTAGCACTCATCAAATAATTTATTTATAACGCGGTTAATCCGGAAAACGTAGATAAAAATGACTATTTTCCTGAATGGATAATAATTTAGGCTCCATAGCAATATATAAAGTCAACGCCTGACAGTTTTCCATTAGTATCAATATAGAACATTTTAGAAAACGGACTAGCATGCACACATATAGATTTCTGTTTAATGGCTTGGGAAGTGTATTTCTCGAGGGTTTTGGATTAAGTCGATCTTTTTTCTGTATTTATCGAAGCAGCCAATGCTTGGTAGATGCAAGTGTCCTGATTGCAAACAAAGAACTTTCATAATGACTGAAAAATGTAAAGCTTTCCTTTATATAAAGCGTGGAATCAACTATTTCTATAAATATCATACACATTAATCTAATTATTAATTATTTTTTCATTCATTTATAACCGAAAATACTTTATTTAATTGATAATAATAATAGCAATCTTCTTGCAATATGTACCATTATTTGTTTCTATTTATTGAGTTTTTATATAAATTTTAAATATAAGGAGCACAAATTTTTAGACCCGTTGACTACCTGTACAAGGACAATTTGTTCTTATATGTATGTGCTTCTTTTACATCATTCATCTTGAAACCTTGTTTTATTTCTAGGATTGACTTAGGCCGGTCAAGCTGCTTACCGTAGACCGCTTTGGTTATCATTTAGTTTCGGTTTAAAACTTCAATCTGGACTAAACCTTTCACATCCCACAAAATCACAGAATTCTTTTACCTGGGTGAAGACCTTCATTAACATGCGGTGCCGGTATTTTTCCTTTTTCTACTTACTGTCTTCGTCACTTGAATTTTTTGTAGAGACCCTATTTTTCATCATCAGTCACTATTTGGTCTAAAGCGGGTTCATTCTAGATATGTGACAGTAAAGGTACTTTCACATCAAAACCGAAAACCGAAAAATTAATTTATTCCACTTTAAAACAAGATTTTTGCGCCAATGATTAATAAAATCATGGGAAATAGGATAAACTAATAATTTTACGAACAAAAAAGTATATTTATCTCAAATTTTTAAGAAAAACACAGCTTTTATCTTTTTTCGGCCGAAAAACGAAATTTCGGTTGCATCTGTCAATTTCTTTTCGGTTTCCACATGTGGAACGTTTTGGGACGAACATTTTTTTCGGTCGAACTAAACCACACGTGTTTACATTGAAAATTATATTATTTTATTATTTTATTTATTATATTATTATAACATGCATAGGGATTTCGAAGTAAAATTTTTCGTATGAGCTCTCATCATACAACTTTTATGATAATTGAATGTTACTTCTATTTAACCGAATAAAGTTTTCGGTTTCGATGTGAAAGTGCCTTAAAGAAGAGCATATATTCACTATCTGGGATTCGGATAGTTTGTGTGGAACCCATTGGGCCAATTTGCTGAGTTTGAAGATGGCATGCAGCTTAGGCGCGTATACAGGGGGAGGACACGCGGGTCTTGACCCCATCCCAAGCGCCACCCAACCTTCGCAGTTAATTGAATGAGCAAGCTGTAAAAGTTTAACAGGATGATTGTAGTATGGTACGGTTTGGTTTGTTTGTCTTTTTTTTGAATAGTAATAGTGGATTGGGTATAATAGTCATACGCTTGTAGCTTTTCGTCTTTTAAACGCGTACACATTTTTTAGAACTTTCTTGCGTTTTTATACAGGGTGTTTCCCACTAGGAGGTCAATAGAGCAGGAGGATATAGTACTCATGCAATTGTATGGCAGGGGGGCGGGGCATATCAACCGTTTAGGAGTTACAGGGTGACTATGAAAAGAAACTAGTTTTTCACAAATCACTCTGCTGATATATATGAAAAAGACCACAATTTCGAGTTTAAAAAGTGTTATTGTTTCTAAGAAATTGGTCAACGATTATATTATGTCGAAACAGGTAGTCAAAAAATTGGGAGTACAATTGCAACAGTGCACAATTGCAATAGTGAAAGAAAAAGATACTGAGATTTAATTTGTTTTTAGTTTTGAGCGTTTTGAAACAGATTTTTATCGAGAATATTTTATATTATTTTGAAATAATTGCAATGGACCAAAGTGGGGAAAGGAAAAATTTAAAATACAAAAATTAACAAAATTAAAATCAAACTATGTAAATGCCAAAATATCACAATTTTACCATTTGTATTTAAGCGCCACGAAATATCCATCCAAATCATGTCTTTTTTTATCCACTCGTCTATACTCGTTGTCTTGTATATCATAAATTATTTTTTGATTTCGCACTTCCTCAATCAATTTTTCATGCAGTAGGTACTGCAGCGACGACGACAGCAAAATTAGAAATTGATCAATCCAGATGGCAACTTCGTCGACCGCTGACCGCCATTCGCATAAGACGCTGTGCTTTTAGAAGTTTGACAGCGGCATTTTTTCGTCGTTTGCCGTTGCTTGTCGCAATTGTATTTAAGCCTTGACTTAACAAATTTTGTTTTACTTTTCTTCCATATTCCAGTAGAGCCCTAGTTCCATGCAATCAACGTCTAGCCACCCGCTGATTTTTCATATCGACACTAATTCAAGCCTGAATTGTTCAAAGTTTTTACGTTCGTAAGGAAGCACTAAATTTTTCTTAGAAATACTCTTGCAAATTTTTCTTAAGAATTTGAATGATTAACTATTCACTGACAACGGTCTAAACAAATTGGTCCATTGATTCAGGTGGTTCACTCTTTCGGACAAGGGCACAAGCATTCAATTTTCTTAGAAAGATCTGAACATTTTTCTTTAGATTTTTCATGTTATATTGATTCAGGTGCCTTGACTGATCTGAAATTACTTGAACATTTTTCTTCCGAATTTTTTTACACTATTGGTTGCTGAAAACGATCAGTTGGATTGATGCCACTAAAATTGATTCTACAAATTTTCTTCACAATTTTTACGGCACTATAAAAATAAAAACCATTCGCTTTCCTCTGCCTGCAGTAGTTGCTGTTGCTTTGCTTGTACTTTCGTATTAATTCAAGTAGTGTTATTTAATTTATCTTCACGTTTACTTTTAATTTATAGGAGAAGAGTAAACTATCTAGGTAGCGATTGTAGCGAAAGTGGAAAGCAGAAGACTGATAAGACCATTGATAACTTTTTTCAGAAGAAAGCAAGATCAGTTAAGTATCCATAAAAAGAAAGAGTCAAACTACTACTACTACTTCTATTCCTTTGAATGTGAATAAAGGTGCATGGTCTTACTCTCAGTCATTTACTTCACCCGTTACAGAATCGGTTGCATCACATCTATTTCTACAATCTTTGCACGAGAAAAAATATTTGGATATGAGTCCTTAATGTCTGTCCACTCTGAGATCGACATTGATGTGGATAATATTATCGACAGGTTTTCCAAATCAAACCGAAAATCGGGTTTTGTGATATCTAACTTAAATTTGATAAAAAAAAAAAAAAAAATTAAAAGCGTCTACTACCGACTTTTTCCTCCCCACTCGAAGATTTTAGTTGTGAGCCCCCCGGGGTGCAGGTGTCGATGAATGGTTAAATGAACAAATCTAACCTTTTCGGCTAGTTCTTCAAGGGTTACGATGGGTTTTTATTCTACCAAAGTTTGAACGACATCCACGTCGAGGTCGACAGATCTTCCAGAATGAGGTTTATCGTCTAGGCTGTTCTCGCCTCGGAATTTCTGAAACTGGTTGATACTGTATTCTTACGTTTATTCTCCAATCGCCATATATTACCTACTGCATGAATATTTCTCGCACTTTCCGTTGCCTTGCTTCCTTTATGTGCCAAATATGTTCTTTTTCCATTTCCATTTTAACTTTGCAGAAATATAATTGTAAAATTCGAACTACACTCTTCAAGATCAAGTAAAGTTCAAGATTCTTGCACATTTAAAGTTATTTTGTCTTTAATGTTCATCAAATCTTACAATTCTTATCAATAATATTATAATAATAAATAATAACCTAAAAAGCCTGAATATGTCTCTTTATTTTGGCCTTGAGTTCACTTTGTGGTGTATCTTTCCATTCTTAAAATATGACTCGAATTTTTAAACTACCACGTTTGGTCACGCTTGACGAAAACCCTCGAAAAATACTTCTTAAGCCATGAAATAGAAATCCATATGTGTGTGTGCTAGTCCGACTCTCTAAATATTGATTTTTATAGAAAATTGCAGTTATTTTAAGCTTGGCTACTTACCTTACCAAAGACTGCATTTACTATATACCTTAGTTTACAAAATAATTAAATAGTTTTGATTAAATGTAATTTTACGCTCAATAACTCAATAATTGCGTGTAGATATGTGCAGCCGTAGTTCGATTCTTCATTCAAATTCATCAGACCGCCGCACATTTATATATGCAATTACTACTAAGCTGACAGTTTTTGTTTGGGGAATCGTAAGCATTCAGAAAAGATCCATTTTTTTTTTAAATAATTTTGTTAAGAAAGGTATAAAAATATGATTATGGTTGGGAAGATAAGAAATCAAGCTTGAGATTATCAGAGTATCATTTTACTGTATGAGTAGTTTAGGGCGCAGGAGCTATTCCAATCAAACTTTTGTCAGTTTTACATAAGAATATTGCAAATATTTTAGAATGTTAGGACTAAGTTAGGGCTCCCATGTTGTCGTGAAGGAGTCTGTTTCTTGGTTTGGGAAGTAATTCTCGAGGTTATTAGCTCATTGGGTGTGGAAGGAAAACGGGATGAGTTGGTTCGGGCAGTTTGGGTAGTTCTGGAGTTTGGAAAAGATTTCCTGATGGTGGTCTTACTACACGGGGTCTATTCTTATATGACATGTCCACCGATTTTGTTGATGGCTGTTGTTTCGAAGATTCGGTGATGTGTCTTTTTGCTGCAAAAGCAGGTAAACCTTTCACCAGTAAGGTAAATGTTCTTACTTTCGAGATCAGCAAGTTGAAGAGGTGAGATATATTTATCTAAATTTTGCAGGAGGAGTGTGTGTAGGCATGTTGAATATGAAGAGGTTTGAATGGTGTCGATTGTTTTTCTATCTGGTGAGCTTAAGTTGGACATAAAGTACTCGTTAATGTGAAGAATTTTGGCAGCCTTGTGAAGTGTTTCATTGGAGTGATACCTGTTGTCTGCTCTCTTAAGAAGGCTAAGTACTACATGTACGAAACATTTTCCTTTACACATTTCCGAGGTTTTTCATGTAGGTTGGCAAGGTTGAATGCCAGATTGCGAAGCAGTAAGTAATGAATGGTCGAATATAATCTTTGTAATATAGGAGTTTAATCGGAGCTAAGATCCCAGTGTTGAGAAGTGAACTCTGTTGAGTAGTGGACTTTAGAGAGTTGGACGTGTTTTTAGAAGGCTAGTGAAGGATATGCCGAGGTATGTGATATCACTGGAAGGTCCAAAAATCGTTTGATCTTAAAACTGCGATTAATAATTTTCACTCTATTTTAAGTGTATTTGGTTATAATTAAAATCTTTCCCAGTGTTCTTAGACTGATATAATGATGTTTAATTTATTTTTACTTTTTTTAGTTATTATTAAGCCAAGCTCAGGGGATACCCTACAAAGTAAAGCCCAGCTTAGCAGGAAGGAGGTAGGGAAAAGATTAGAGGACATAAAGAAACTGGTGGAGGTGCTGATGTATTTCGCTCTTAAATCTTTGCAGATACCTGTGAAAAGCAGATGATGGTAGACTGTTCCATATTCGCACAGGTCGGCATGAAAGAGCAGCCTTTGTAAAATTTGATGTATCCAAATACAATCGTAAGTCAAATGCAGCCACTACTATCATACCCGATTTATCTTCACTTTTTCCTTATCATCTCTTTTTGTTTAATATAGTGAATTCTTTTTTCCGACTCGGTGTTAACAGTGCCACCGAATCTGCCATTGTCGTACTCTTTTCTTCTCTACTGGTCTTGTGGGAAGAAAATAGTCGGGAAATGACAGATTCGGTGCCGGTGGTTACACCAAGTCGCAGAAAAGAGTCCACTATTAATGAAAGGAGGTTTTGATTCTGTGTTCACTTATTCTCTTATTATTGTTTTTCCTTTTCAGCGATTCAGACCTTAATTTTCAAGTACAACGAGACGCAATAGGATTCTTAAACTTCAAATTTAAGGATATAAAAACATTACGTAATACATTGGAATTAAGAGGCTTAGCCAGTAGGATCAGATCTTGAGCTATACAATTTTAATTTTTCGATTTAAAATGTGTTATGATACCTGGAAATTCATGTTTCGTTCCAAACCCGAAATCAATTTATAAAATCTTTCGTAAATGTTTGATACGTTCTGTTTGCTACAACTTAGGTCCGAATTTATTTTAATGCAGGTTGGAGATTGTTTCATCTTTTTAATGATATCATCTAATAAAACTTTTGTCTAGGCGAACACTCTTGTGGTAAGAAACAGTTTTTTCAGATGCTTTCTTCTACTCCATCTAGTTGATAAAGTACTGAGATTTATCTATTTTTAACGGATGTACTGTATTAGTCCTTTCTTTAAGTTTAAGGTTATTAAATTGGTTAAATAACGTTTCGGTGTACCTCTATTAGGTAAGTTTCTGTGATCATAAAATACTTTGACGAAGTTATTATTTGTTGTATTTTCCTCACATTTTGCGCGAAAAATTATAGATAAAAATTAAGGTTTTCTAGCTGGAATATATTGATCTTTTGTTATAACATTCTCTAATTTTTTATCCAGAACTATTCCTGATCAATTCTTTTCCGTTCTTCCCTGATGATTTATGGTAATAGAACATTATCAATTGATACGTTATGCAATTTTGAACCTACAGGAGTAACATTTTGCTATCAGAATCATATTGATCCACTGATTCAGTAAGTAGTGGTTGTATAAAACACTCGATTCGAAACTAAAATCCTCAAAAATATCGTTTGCGACGTTATTATAAGCGGTACCGATGTATACCTAGAACCATAATATCGTTTTCAGCTCTCATCATACCCTTGACTTAATTTGCATTTTCTAATAAATTCATATTACATTATTCATCTGTACAGAACAACGTTTTTAATTCACTACTAATGTGAACTGGTTCCGTTCTAATTACATATAAAACAACAACAACAACGCGAGAACCACTTCTAGCTCTCCCTTAACAGAACCGGATTTTAATTTCATGTCTCACGTAATAGATGCACATAGATTACAGTTTAAACTTCCGAATCGCTGAGGTGAACTACTTAGACTTAATAATTTAGGTATTCTTGCTTTAATAATTACCTGAATAACAAACTCTTATCGTTTAAACACTTACCTAACTAAAAAAAAAAAGCTTAAAGATTATAAAAGACTTCCAAATTTTCCGGAGAAGAGAAAAAAAAATAGAGAATGTGATATTTAATAGCTGAGGTAAAATGACTCTGTCAGAAAAAAAACCCGAAGATATAAGATTAAATAAGCGAAAATGTTCCTAGAATAATATTTTTTCATTTTTCACTTTTCCCTTAGCTTTACAAAAATTAAAGGGGAATCACCAAAAGTGCCACGTCAAATACAGACGACCACCTACTATGGCATACGTGAAAGAGGAAATATCTTCAAAATATTTTCAGCCCCCCCATGAATTGTTTCCAGAGACCTGCTACAGATTAGTTCTCCTGCTGAGCTATATAACTGGATCCCTTCAAGGTAAAGTCCTTGCGATTAATGACTATTTCAACTTCCTGTTGAGCTTATGAATTTCTGCTTATTAAAATGTGTGCACTGTGCAGACAAAGGAAAGGATTACTTTTGGTGAACTCGTAAAATTGGTGCAACTATTAATTATTTTAGTTGGTGCCAAAATCTATGTTTTCCGAAAATTTTTCATTGCAAATTTTTTCTTTGTACAAGAAATGATAGAAATCACAAATTATATGACATATGAAACTGATCGGGCCAGATAAAGCGAGTTAGGTCCTGGGAGTGGAACGATTATTGAGAATAAAAACCAGCTTCAAGAGTTTCCTCGTCGAGTTTGATTTAAGATTTCCCTCATAGTAATTTTTATACAGGGTGCCTCGCAAGTGGTGTGAAACCCGAAGGCTAGATATGGATGGTTTCCAACATTTCGGACTTAAAGGATATTTGGGTATGTTTTCACAAATTGCCCTGTAACTTACACCATATGATAATGATTTAAACTTTGTTAGATATACAATCGTTGGTTCTTTCCCTCCGGAATTAAATTGTTTTTTTAAACTACTATTTTTATCAAAAAACACGTCATTAAGACCAATTTTCATATTGGATTTAATAATCCGAAAAGCGTTCCTTTAAAATGACAAATTACACTTTGTATCCAAAAAATGACCCTTTTCGCGTTTATTGCACTTTTTCTTAAAAAAAATCAAGCGAAAAACCTCAATAAGTGCCAGAAGGTAGGCAATTATTTTTTTGCGGACGAGCTTTGAAGTCATTTTCATTATGTTCAAGAAAAAGTGCAAAAACGAGTAAATGGTCACTTTTTGGATACAGACTGTAATAGGTTATTTTAAAGCTACGCTTTTGGGATTCTTAAATCCAATATAAAAAATTGGTCTTATTGACGTATTTTTTGATAAAAATAGTAGTTAAATAAATAAAAACGAGTTAAAATTCCGAAATTTTAAATTTGTTGAGCCATAACTTCAAAACGGAGGGGAAGAGTTGAAAAATGTATAGACCATTGGTCCAACGAGTGTGTATCTACCAAAGTTTAAATAATTCTCATAGAGTGTAACGGGAGAAGTCACAGGGTGATCTGTGAAAACATATGCAAATATTCTCAAGTCCCGTTATCTTGGAAACTGTTAGGATCCCTCCCCCATAGCGTCCATACAACATTCTGCTCGTCTAAGTATGACCTATCCTTAGCGTTTAGATTTCACACCACTTGCGAGACACCCTGTATTCTGATAAAGTTGGCTAAGATGCCACAATATTTGTGGTAAAATGTTTCATATTTCAATACTAATTTAAAGTTGCGTGGGGTTTTTCAAGGCATTGAAAGTAGCTTAGTAGCTAGTGTGAATCCCTCCTTCCCGGATGTGCCACTTACGTTGATTTTACATATTTACTATATGGTCATTCCAAGGAAAATTAGCAAATGATCTGAGCCGGATATCCTGAATTTGAATGAAATTTTGATTGAAAGTTGAGAATACCATTGAAAAGAAACATTTTGTATTTTTGCAAAACAGGAGCTACTTTTAGATTTGTGGCCCCTGCAGTTTTTTGACAACTTTTCGTATTGTCACCTTTGAATTAAATTTTAACTGCAAAAGGAGAAAAAGTTCAAGCCAGGTGATTTAAATATCTTAAAACCGATATGTTTTGCGCAAATAATGAGAATATCTTATATATAACCACACCCAAGGTAGACTTTGTAAGAATATTCGACATGGTCCTGGGAGACCAACAACAACGGCGTTCCACTAAACCGTCCTTCCAACAAGGGTCGAGGATGTGGTATAATACAGGCAGCTCAAAAACGAACTGTGGAGTCGTACTGAGCGTATACGGCCCCAGATGACATATTCCAAAGGCCCTATGCTCTACCCCTACCGTATTCCAAGCTGAGGTATTAGCCATAGATGAATGATCCAATACCTGTATTAAAAGAGGCATAAATGGTTCAACCATCAACATCCTGTCGCTCTCAAGGCCTCAAAGTCCTTCGCTATTAAGTAAAGGATAGTCTGGAAGTGTCTACAAACCCATAAAAATTCATCGAGGAGAAACAAAGTTATCCTCATGGAGGTACCACGAGCTACCCTAAATAGCTGGACGAACAAACACAAGTTCTTTTATTGGGAAAAGTTACAAGGACTTCGTTAGGCAAAAAACTTTATCGACCCCTCTGGCGGAAAAACAAAAGAACTCCAACACCTCCTCCTTAGGAGAACAGAGCTTAAAACGATTACAAAGCACTGCTCAGGCCACTGCTCCTTGCAGTATCACATAAACAAAACTCGCTTGGCTGAGACTTCATACTGCCGCTTCTGTTAGGATGCTCATGAAACCTGCTCTGGAATTACGAAGCATTGAACAGGCAGAGGTTAGTCCACCTCGAACATGCTTTCCTCCATCAAATTGTTTTGGACTTTGTTAACTGTCCAAATCTAGAAAGGGAGTAAATAGAACCAGGCCTCACAATAGATCTTTCCGATCGCAGTGAATGCGAGGCCAACCCCTGTATACCCCTCCGCAAATATCATCTAATCTAGTCCTTGATCATTGGTTTTTCTTTTCCATTGCATAGTTTTTGATATATATATATACATGTAAAAAACTATACAGATGTTAGTCAAGAATCGATACCACAACTATGAACAGCCGCCATTTTGTCTAAAATTAATTTGTCGGGATATCAAACGATCAAGGACTAGATAATTTAATATAATGACTAAATTTAATTTAATTTTGAATTCAGATAAACGAACTCCGGTTAACATGTTTCACCGCAAGATGCATAAAAAATGGATCTTTAGATGCTGCATTGGAATTTACATATATTTTTATTAAAACAAAAAAAGTTGAAATAGCAACTTCAAAATATACTCTTCCAAATGCATAAAAGTTTTGTTTAAAAAGTCTTCACGTTTGTTAAAAATAATTAAAAAAAATATGCAGTACTTTGGCCTAGCAGGTATAGGCATTATCTCTAAATATGAACGATACTCGAATACATAAGGTTACGTGAGTATCGCCAAATAAAGAAAGAAGAAGAAGAAGAATATAAATATATTAGGATTGACCAAAAAGTAGAATGTCGGATTTGTGCAGGAGATGGAGTTCTTGATTTTCCAATATTGTTTGTTTTAAACCTAAGCTACATATATAGATTGAAAATAGATTGAGACCCTTGTGGGTCTGTGGAACGTAGGCCACAACAAGGCCCATTGTTCACTATCCAGAGTTGTGAACAATTGCTCATAGGTCAGTATTGTCCCCCAGCTCTCCTTGCTGAAGCCGGCAGTTCGTTCAGGAGGTATGAGCCAAGGAATTTGTAACGTTTTCCTGTGAAAGCCGGACAGTGACAATGAAGTTGAGGAACCGATTCGGATTCCTCTCCGTAAACGCTGTAACAGGATCATCAACTGGTCTCATCCTGTACAGGTGGTGACCCCTAAGAAAAGAGTGCCCAGTGAGAATTGACACTAAGGTTCTCAGGGTTGGCTTGTTTCGTTCCAAGAGCGTATTCGTTAGATTTGAGCTGAGTTTACCCCACAGTTCTTTTGTATTTTTAGCCGAAGGGTGCTCAAACCAAAGACGAGCAAGTTCGTTCCAGCTGCTGTGCTTAACACCCAAAAAATTAGTACCTTATAATTCAGGGTAGTTTTACACTTCAGCTAAGCTACAACTTTTCGTTCTGTTTTTCTCGATTGATGTCACATTTAGTTTTTTTTTAGACAAACATAAGTTCTAGCTGCTGAGTATAGCTCATCTGTTTTCTGTTATAAAATGTTTGGAACACATAATAACAACAGCAATAATTTCGAGGCTTGAAAAATTTACATAGCTGATTTGTAACAATGAAAACTGTGCCTTTGAATCAATTTAATGTGACGTATTTCTTTTCTACAGTTTACACACACATTCATACATATATAGTCAACTACGTCGATTTTTATTTCAGGTTTCCATCCAATTTTGTTATCAAAGCTCACATATCTAATCTAGCATGACACATTGATTAGAGCACTTCCTTCCGTGGTATTAATTATATCCGATAGTTTCATCTTACAACTGTCCCAATTGAAATTGGAAATGCTTTATTCCCTGCTATTCAGGAAAACCTTAAAGCTATGAAGGTACATATATATGTAGCTTTAGTTGAAAGAAAATTTGGACATCTTATGGTGGAAAGGAGGGAAGTCTCTTTGTATTCTTGGGATAATCCTCTTTGCCCAAATGTCTACAATTCGTTTTCAAAAGGAAAAGAAAATCGATATCTTCCGGCAATTCTTAAGACTTTTTTTTTAAGGTGTTTTGTTATACAAAAGAGTCTACATCTATATATGTACATACTAAAGATCCTTTCTTCTTCAATGAAAGCTAAAAATAGGTATCACACTTTTCGGAGAAAATAAAACTTTTGCTCATTTAACCAGGACACTTTTAAGAAGAAAACCACAAAAAACCCTGGATGGTTTAAAACGCTTGAAATTCTATTTATCTGACTTTCAAAGTAAATAAGGACTGGTGTTGAGAAACATGAGGAAATGTTAAATAAAATGAAAATCACCAAGCAACAAAATCCACCCTCAATTTTTTAACGACTAGCGAGTAACGAGCGAAACTTACCTTAAAGCCTCGAGCATAATGTTTCTTCAATCAATACACAAGTATACACGTGTGCTTCCCTGACCCCAGCGTATAAACATATGTATGTATTAGAGTACACATATATATATACGTGAGATGAATACACATTCGTTGGTGTACTACCTACCTTCTTTCCATCTATTTTTATCAGGAACTCGGTGTAGATCTCACAACCCCAAAATTCTCATTCGCTGTGGTGCTGTGGTTTTTTCTCGTCCCCTTTATAACGGGGCCAATATTGACCCGAATCATTCGTAAGCCCCAGCTTACAACACTTTTGTTGCTGCTGCATTTATTACTGTGAGTAGTCCAACCAACCTAACCCCAAACCCCAAACCTAATTCTTCCATTCCCTTCATTTAGCATCTACAATCTACACGCTTCTAGGATATATTTTGCGTCTGTTGATATTTGTAGCAGGAATCCTTTTGTTTGCACCATGTTCGGCAGGAATTTGCTGGCTTCTTGTTCAGGGGGATAATTCGCTGGGGGAAATTTATAGGAAAACTTTTTAATTGGGATATGGAAAAGTTTATTTTGTGTGGCGGGCGTGAGGAAAATTTCTTAAGTAAATTACTTATCCTTGCGGATTTCGATAGAATCTGTTTGATAAAGGACAAGGGAACTCGTAGCTTCTAGGCAGCGTATAAGTAACCATATGAGCTTTAAAAAGTAATATTCAATTTTGGAAGACTTCTATGTATTCACATTTAATATAAAGTAAATTCGAGTAGAGGGCCCAGATACTTAAAGAATGGTAGAGATATGTTCATACCTATAGGACTTCAGACTCGTCAAAAAATTGAGGTAGTTAACCAGCTAGATAAGGAAAAAAAAGACGAGAACCCAGAAAATAACAAGGTTAATTTAAAATTACTTTCATGCCAAGAAAATAATTTAGGACTCCGGTTGATGGCGTTTTAGAACTTCTTGTAAAAGCAAGGATATTGTTATGGAAACAGTAGGATGCTGGTTATAGCGGGTTTGTCAAAGACTTCATTAGCTAAGATACTTTCAATGCTTATAATTAAGAACTTTGCCAGGATGACTCCGATTTCGATGGGTAGCTATCGTGAACTGACTGGAGAATATCTGTTAATGGTCCTCCCTTTGAGAATATCACTAGATACAACCCGTACAACAGACAACTACCTCAACAGTTCTTTAAAGGTACTGATTTTGAACGCCAGTACTGAAATATGCAGGGTATTTTCGGACATCTACAGATATTTACGAATCCTGTATAAATCCCTCGTAGCTCTAAAAATCCGCAGTCGTAACCTGAAAAAATCGTCTTTGATATGTCGATCTTAATTCCTATGCTGGAACCGCCCTGGAGCAGTATCTCTAGAATGCAGATTTTCTGATTTAAGTAATTTAAAAATATCTAGAACAGTACTAATACAGTTATTATATTGGACACCTGTTCAGTACTGGCTCTAAACATTTAGAAAATCTAAAAGAAAACTGAAATCCTGTTGCATTTTTCGACTGAGTTGTGGTATCTCATATAGTAAAATTTATTGCTCCCACGATTAAATTTAGTTAGACTTTTTAATGCGAAACAGAAATTTTATAAATGCATGGAAGTTTACTTGGGAATCGAATCTAATCTGATCTGCGTGAAAGCCATCCATCTCAGCCTCTCAGCTATCATAATGTTGCTTATGTGTACTTTATTACATTATTATAAAGTGCTGTATTTAATAAAGAATATCAGAACTGATGTCGTAACGCGTTTTAATGCGAAATTTCCACATTATTAGTTACAGACTTTTCTAAGCTAGGTAATGAACATTTTAATCGATCAAGGTCATCAAAATTTGCTCCAGGATGCGAGCATTTTATTGTTCATGCCAATGCTGACAGAACATAAAAGCAATGGATATGGCCAATATATTCACTTCCAAGTTAAGGTAATAAACCTGCGACTTATTATTATTGTTGATACCGCATTAAGAAGCGATGCTACTTTTAAAAGTAGAACAACTGTTGCTGGAGAGCATGACACTGATCATCAAAAGAGCGACCGGTCAATACTCGAACGCCTACAAAAAAATTGAAATCTGAGCAGGTGTAGGTGCAGAAAGTCGGCACCGATTAAGCACAGTTAAGGTATGGAGGTGAGGTTGGTATTCAAGATTCGATTTTGGTACAAAATGTTGGAATGAATACTTCATTTTAGTATTGTCTCAGTAATGCACCAATTCGGAAATCCTATATGCATAAAGAAAACAGAAAAACACTTGGCATAAAATTATTCGATAGCTACGAGGATCTGTTTCAGAATTGCATATCTAAATTGAGTTCCTTTTTGCATAGTTCAGGAGACCTAAGCCGATTCGGAACTGATCCATTACTCAGAAACGAAATGGCAGTTCTCAGTTCCTGACAAGTTCCAAAAAAACTGGAATTGGCCGTGGAGTACTGAAATTTGCTGTACGGGGAGACGTAGCGACGGTTGAATAATTCACCAATTCCTTCACTTCTTGGATGATATGTCGTGGTCTGTAGATCGCATTATGATTGATTCCCTTTAGATTAAGAATTTTGCCTATGTCAAGTCTTTGCCCTTCTTGCTGTAAAGAGAAAACTAATTGCAGTTGTCTGTTTTGTTGCTGAATCTAACACATTTTCGTCTTCGAAATTCGAATATATGAAGTTGCACAAACCAAAAGCTATTGTCAGATTCGGTCTATTTTGGAATACCGTTCCTTGAAAAGATTGATTTCGCATGAGTGATGATAGTACATAATGCAAATGTCTCACTAAGAATGCGATTTCTAAAAAGCTGAATAAACTGGAAAAATATGGAAAAAACTCTTTTAGAAACGAAAAATCTTTAAAAATTGAATTTCTTTGCAAAAGCAGGCGTTTCGTATCAGCAGGAAGCATATACTCATCGGTACGGCTTGGTTCCTGCTAAAGTAACAGCCAACTTGACCTTATATATGCACTTAAAATAATTTTTAAATGTCAATTATATTTGAGGTGAAATACTAAGTATTTACTTGAATGCCTAGAAAGATTAACCCTATGCGCAACTAGGATTTCATTCTCTTCTCGAGCTGCGATTTGGCAGCAAACTAGATCAATTTCATATCGACTAAATTCGCTATGAATTTTTTCATAGCAAAATTCCCAAAAATTTGAAAAAGTCGTTCAAGGGAGGTGGCAATTTTTATGAGCATATACTCGTAGATGAGCAAATAGCATTCATTTCTTCTTAGAAATTTACAGACAATCTTTCGGGAGAATTTTTAATCATTTACTATGTTTCCATGAGTCAGAATTGAGTTGGGATTGAGTTAGCGTTAAGTTTTGCGGGCTTAGTTAATTCGATGCTGTTTCCATGAACGACTTGAGTTTGGTTGACAGATGATATTTCATACAAAGTATAGTCGGATTTGTGTTGGATAATACACCCATCCGCACTATTCTAACTAATACTTATACAAAACCCAACTCAACCCGACTGGTTTCGTGGAGTTAATATGGATTGAACGAAACTCAACTCAATTCTCGTTTCCATGAGCATTAATTCGGATTCAATCCGGATTAAACTCTGCGTGGAAACATAGTAATTATTACTTATCTGTGGTACCCTTGTGTATAGAACTATATAGCGATTGCCAATGCAAACATTGCGGTTCAAAATCGACTCGAATTCGAAGTAAATCAATTCGACTAGGTGAAGTTAAACTTCGAAATCGAATTTGCTTGCGACGTACCTGCTAATTGCAGGAGAAAAAAACGGAACACGATATCGAATCGTATTGGCGACCCGAGAGTGGTTCACTAGCTCGACTTTCTTTCGAAGTTCTTGTATATGTTCGATTTGGATTCGATGTTTTTTAGCAGTGCGATCAGGTATCGACCTCTCTTGCAAGGCGTTTTGAAAATTCTAAGTAAATACGATATCTAATAAATAAATAATGAATATTCACTGTAGTAAAACTTCACCTTGCCCTTCACTCAATAAAATCTCAATTTAGAATGCCTGCGAAGAACAATTTCATGAATAGAAAATATTTGCTTTAACGACTTCCTCGGAAATTTACATGAGCCGTCTCGTAACTTCTATATATAGCAAACGAATCGAAGAAATTTCGAGCTTTAAGCGATGTATCTATTTCTAATTCTCGGGAATTTCGGCATGGTTGGAAACGTCGTTTATGGTAAAAAAATTCGAAGAGATTTCGAGCCACAATCGGTTCATATATTTCGAATTCTCGGAAATTAGGGAATGATGCTAAAACTTCGTTCAAGTTAAAAAAAATCGATTAGATTTCGAACGTTTCCTCTATTTCGAATTCATTTCTCTACGGCGGAATTTCGACCAATGGTTTGCAGGGGCGAAACACAATTTGACTGTACCTTGTTGTGTTGTAGAGGCGCAACTAGTGTTGAGCAGACGTAACCAAAGGGTAAACCAGCAATGCCTCGCTCCAATATGAAATCAGCGATGTCTGGATCTGATGTGGGAAAAGCCGTAATTTATTCTTAGAAATTTACTGGACATTTGTTCTTCATAACGCAACAACACAGTTGCACAGCTTTACTTTTAGAGAAGCTTGAGCAAAACAGCTCAAAATGGTACAAGTGGAGCCATCTGACATTATAACAAGGAAGCATTTTCGCAAGTGGAATCTGGGAAACATGTAGCAGCCGATATATTTACAATTTACCAAAAAAAACCCCAAAATTTTCCACGGAAAACTTTATTGGTGCTTCTTTTTCGATTTAAAGATTCTATCCGGGCTCATTTTAACCGTTGAAATGTCTACTTTAAAATGGTCTATATATGTTGATGGTTTACTTTTGAAGAAACCGCTTAAAATTGAGAAAAACCATAAACATGGCTTTCGGATTTCAAATTTTTCAATTTTTTTTATGATTTTCAAGTTTTTTTTTATTATTTATTATTTCAATGAGAGAATTTACTTTAAATATATTTAAAGTTGAACCACCCCCTCATTTCGCAATTTCACTTTATCTCGTGTTTAATTTTTGTTTTTTCTCTTAATTATAACCTTAACTAAATTTTCCGGTTGGTGTTTGCTGTTAATAATTTTTCCCGTTTCAGCCTTCATAATCTGTCTTGGCACCAGCCTATAAATCGACTCGGTAAGTATGGTTGCTGAATAGCTTTAATTGAATTTTTTTTTTTTTTTGCGAATATGGCCCTAAATGAATTGCTGAATAACAGCCCTATATGTTCCTTCACCTGATGAGATTGAATTTTCATGTTTGAAAACTTAAGGAACATAAGTCCTTTTATACATAGGCAAAAATGAACAGTGTGAATGCAATGCAAGGGTGTTTTCACCTAGGTGGTCAATAGAGCAGGAGGTGATAGTACTTTACTATACAAAAAAAAAAAAAAATTGTATGGTAGGGGGAGGGGGCATGTCAACAGCTTCGGAGCTACAGGTTGATTTAGAAAATAGGTATCTTAATAAGTACGTGGTTTACAGTCACTATCAACAGCTCATTGTACGAGTATGCAGAATTTTATGGTTGAGTAGTCGTTGGAAAGACCATGAAGTACTCCATACAATGAGGTAGGTATTGATGGTTACCGTATACCTAGTACTTTTTTAGATACAGGATGTTTTGTGTAAGACTAGCATATTTTCTTAATCACCCTGTAACTCTTAACGGTTGATATGCCCCTCCCCTTCCTGACAAACAATTTTTTGTTTGCTTATATGAGTCCTATCACCTCCTACTCTATGGACCACATTGGTGGAAACAGCCTTTATACATATGTATGTATAAAATGTGGTCAATATTTGCTATAAAGAAATACAATTCCTCTCTTTATATAAATTTGCTTTTAACCATTTTTAAATTTTTTTTCTGATTCTTTGTAATGTTTCTGTCATCCTTGAAAAGAGCGCTGTAACTGAAGGTCTTTTAACTTGATCTGTCGTCGGATAGGGTTCTGCGGGTTCTGATAAATTAAATATAATGGGAGATAATGGACCGTATTCTGTCGGTACAATTTCAGAATTTTATGTTATTTTAAGCCTTAAAATGAAATAATTCCCTAAAATTCTATTCTGTCCGAGAAATTTTATTTTATATTATGTCTCGTAACATAAAATATTTCCTATTACGGAGCATAACATAAAAGATCTTAAGCAGCACATTTTAAAGGAATTTTGACACATTTTATGAAAATGACCTCCTCCATATGTACGTCCATGGAGATTTGTGGTGTGTAAATAGTTTAAATTAAAAATTAGAACGTCCAACGTCCTGGGGCAAGGCATGTGTAGAAGTGCTAATTGAGTGACATGGCAGTGGCGTCATGACCATGCGGCAAGTGGAATATTGTTTTAACCCGTGGAGTTATTTTAACGTATGGAAACAAATGGGAGAGTGATATCCGAAGTGGAGTGCCGGTGGCATGAAATCTCGGGAGTTGTGTGGGATCAGTGTGTCGCCACTAATATCCGAAATGTTGAAATCTTGAGTGACAAGTGTCGCTTTACTGCCAACCCTATCAGATCAGTGGTCTGCGTCATATTTGAGCTCAATGGTACATATCTTTGCTGTTATTTTAAAAATTTTGTATGCTGCATTAAAAATGTAACTCATTTTGCTTAATCAGGTCATATTCTTATTTTATTTAAATTTCAAAAATAAGTAATAATTTGAAAATAGTAAAATCTAAAAAAATATAATATAATATGACGTACTCAATGTTAAACTGAACCAAGTCAATAAAATGAAAAAATGAGTTAAAAGCGAAAGATGAATTCTTTTAAAGGAAAAATAATCCCATTTTGAATATTAAAGACTAATAAGAGAGAGAATTCCAAATGCTTGACAAAGTCTTGTTCATCTTTTCACAACAACAATGGACCAACTCTAATCAATATTATCAGTTACAAAAGTGGTCTTGATAAAATTTAGCAATCAACCCGCCATATACAATAGTAGTAAAAAGATCGAACAATTTGAGTACTTCAGTTCAAAGAGTTTTTTAAAAATCCATAATTCTAAAATACCTACTGTAAAGTGAGGAAAAAGCCAGCGCTGATTGCTAATAAATGTTACATGATATATCAAAATTTCCCTCGCTTGTATTATCTACCATCATTTGATGAAAAAACTATTATCGAAAACTTAATAACCATTAATCACCTCATTTGTATACTCCAAAAATGAATTGCCTTGTTATAAAAATCAATAAAGTTATATCTACCTACCTAAATACATTGTCAATACAGAATTTGAAGCGGTCCTTGCTCACTTCCTAAAAACGATATTCGTATAAACGCATAAGGAGCGGTCTCATTTAAGGCAATAAAGCAATTTTGACAACAATCCCATTTAATGCAATTTATTATTATTATTTTTTTTTTGAAGAAGTAAAGGGATAATTTAACAATGAGTCACGTGTCCGCAATTTTCTATACCCTTTATGTCAGGCAACAATGAGGCCAACAATCTAATTTTGACGTCAAGTCAAATTAAGTAATTAAGATGAAATCGCTATCTAGTTTCCAGCAAGAAAATGCTTTAAAGCTGCGATGCTCATCATAACTTTAACTCTAGGTACACAGAGACAGTTTTTACGTGCAAATGAATGAATGAAGATGTGTACATATACCCGCCAGATGAACGATGCCAACATCATTGCTTGAAGTCTCCCCCTAAAATGTTTTCTGTGCGGAAAATTTCTCATTCGGTCCTGTATCCTGGTGAAAATAAACAGTCCCCTTTTTTGTATATGTTAGTCAGGACAGGAACAGAGCCCAGCGCCCCTTAACCCCTAAACAATTTCCTCATTATTTGTGTTTTGTATCAGGAGACGTGTTTACTTTTTGTTACCGAAATGAACAAACGTTCGTTACCTAAATTAAATTATATGTGTAAAGTTATAGGACGTTTTTTTTATATGATTTCCATGTAACTGCGATAGGGTGCGAGCTGTTGAAAGCTTTATTAAATATTTGAAAAAATATTTCATAAAAAAATAGAATGTTCAAAAACTGACAGCATTTGCATATGGAAGCATTTTGTTATAAAAATGTATCAAGTTGCTATAGAATCCTAGGTGATAAAATCAAAGAGTGTACTAATTAGCCATCCGTATTCCGTTTGGTCTGTCTATCCATGCGAAAATTGTTTGTTGACATAGCAAGCTAAAATTTTCTGCACAGTTGTTTTTTGAAAAATGTATAGTCAATGCCGAGTCGTATGTAGGGCTCTGGACGATGTTGATTCCCTCCTAGTGATGGGAAAATCGTTACTTTTCGGTACCTGTAATGATTCGTTACATAGGAAGCATTTAATCGTTACTTTGAAATCGGTACTCGGTACTTTCGTTACTTTCGGTACTGGTCGCAGAATTTTTATAATAATTTCTGTTCTAAAGCGTCTTAACTTGTTTTATGTATTTTTTACGCTGGCAGGTTTTATGAAATAGATAGTACCATAGATGGCATAAGAACTAGATGTCGCATAGCATACCGTAGAAAAGTATACAGTTTTTAAATGGCTGGTCCAATCCGGAATAGACCGAAACATGTTTCTGAGGCACCGAGAACAAATGTTGCTTTGACAGCAGTTTTGTATACATTTGGTCGACTGCCTTAACATGGTAGATGCGGGAAAATATGAATCACTCGACGTAACTCTCATCATTTTTCTTTTCATGTTGCTGTACTGATTAAAGTAAAGGGATGATGCACAGCACAACATATTCGGTGCGGTGGGAGGGACGTAAACGTTATTTCGTTCTTGTCTTGTTTTTGGAAATACTTTTTATTTTGCTCTAATTATTAGGATTTGATTTGATTTAAAAGAAACAACTTTATTAAACTCATTTGCCCCTAAGAGTAATTTTTTGTAATGGTATTGCAGGACGGCTTTGCACCAACTATATTCTCCTATCGAAATTAACAATTTTTCTAGAAATTTATAATTTGCTCTGTCTTTGACAAACTAATAATACAAAGTCTAGACACGTTGAACAAACATATGCAACGCTTTTCTAGAATATAAAATTAAGGATGCCTCGACTTGGCACTTGATGACGTGCCTAAAGGGTAAGTCGGCAATGCCTCGCTCCATACAAAATAACCATTACCACGACCCGATGAAGGGAAGGCCACCATTTTTTTTATAAATTTACTAGAAATTTCTTCCTTCGAATTTTCATTCATTTGCCGAGGCCGAGAGCCCTAATCAATGATGCCTCCATCAAGGAAGACCGCAATTTTTTCTTAGAAATTTAATGGAAAACTTTTCCCTAGAATTTATACGCACTTTTGGAGGGCGATAATTGCTGTGAGCGTAGAGGCTAGCCAAGCACTAAGCAAAAAATGTTCTAGTAAATTTCTAAGAAAAAATTGCGGCCTTCCCTACGTCAGGTCCCAGGCATTGTTAATTTTATATTGGAGCGAGGCACTCGTCTGTATGGTATGTCCTTTCCCGACGCCTTGGATACATTTGCACACAATTAAAATGTTTCATTCACGCACGTACACAAACTTTGCGGTTCACTTCCTTTACTTCTCTCTTCGTAGATTATCCACGGCTCCAGTCGCTGTGAGCAGGGTTGCCAGAAAATATAATTTTATATCGGCAGTTGAGGGTTAAAAAAATCGTCAAACGGGAGTAAAAATCGTCATACATATTAAATGCAATGCATCCTTTGCCTTATTCACTTTATTAAGAGAACGAAAACAAATAAGAATAACAACAAAATATATAATGAAAAACTAAACTTAACAGTTGCTTCACTAATATTTTTAGGAATAAAATTGGCAAAACATAATATCACCAAATATAATACCACTGAATTTTTTTATGAAAATTTATATTTGTTAAGTAAATCGTTATCTAAATTTAAATTCATATAATCTCGCGTAAATAAAGTTCCCTGTAAAGAATCTGTATAAAGTTGATTGCGAGTTTTACTTGTATTAATTTATTAATTATTAAAATATACGCTCGACATTTGCTGACGAATTTGGAAGAGTTAAAAGTGGAGACACGCATTTTTCAAGTTTTGGAAATGTCTTTCAGCCGTCATTCCGTTTTAAATTGAAAATGGATTTCCAAACATGTTCGACTGATATGTGAACACTTTCATCAAAAGTAAATATAGTCTTATAGTCCAGATACCTTAGAATTATCTGTATCCTTCATGAAAAATAAGACTTGAGAGCTCACGAATTAAGGGCAATAAAGAATCTGTTTGTCAATTGATAATTTTTACCGGATCGATTAACGAAATAAGAATGGATTTGTAAAATCAAATGGTTTGCAAATTTTGTTCGCATAATTCAATATAAAACATTACGAAGTTGTCAACAAAAGTATTATAATGTCTTGATAATACATATATATATTGAGTAATGCCTAAATAAACTTCTTCACGATTGCGCAAGTTATGTGGAAATTTGAAATCTACCAAGCTAATTAATATGTTTAATTTTTAAACATTCTGGTTTTACGAAGCAAATTTCGTTTGAGATAGGTGTAATAATTTCTTAGGATTGTAATCTAATAGGATGAGTATATGCTTGACTTCTTTTTGGCTTGTTGAAACATAATTATAAATATCACGTACCATTGCTTCAACTGCAGAAAGCAATTTAAAGCACCCATAGGGTTGAGCACAAAGCTATGGAGTGGTAGATGCAGTTTAGTATTATTTATGAGTACGTGGACTTATATCAAAATCATCCAAATCATTTGCAGAATTCGTCGACGTAACATTCTTATTTTAAAAACATATTTCGAGAAAATCAAAAGTTGTAGAAATTATGAATTTACCTATTATTTTGAAATATTTTTGCATTCCCTTCAACATGGTACTGGTACTGCTGTTTCTCACTAAATGGTAAATTAAATCACATCATAAATAAATATAAATATAGTTAGGTCGATTTTTTATTTATTTCGAAATATATTTCCAGGTCAAAAACTTTACATTTTGGCATGTACGTACGGTACCCTCAGGTCAAACATTTTCTGTTTCGGTATATAATTCAAAATCAAAAATTTGTTCTGTACAAAAATGACCAATGTTTACAATTGTCATAAAATCGTCATTTTTAAAAGCAAAATCTGCATTAAAATTCTCGATACAGAAATCGTCATAATGACGATAAAATCGTCAATCTGGCAACGTTGGCTGTGAGTACGTTTACGCCCCACCCACCTCACCGAATATGTTGTGCTGTGCATCATTCCTTTAGTTTGATCAGTACAGCAACATGAAAAGAGAAATGATGTTAGATACGTCGAGTGATTCATATTTTCCCGCATCTATCACATTAAGGGAGTTGACCAAATGTGTACAAAACTGCTGTTAAAGGAACATTTGTCCTCAGCACTTCTGAAAAATGTTGTGGTCTATTCCGGAATGGACCAGCGATTTAATATCTGTATACTTTTTCTGGTACTCTATGCGACATCTAGTTCTTATGCCATCTATGGTAGTACTTATCTATAGATTAGGTACTTACGTTTCTAATTCTCTTGTGATTCCTTTATCTCGCGTTTCGAATTTTGATTTTTCATGAATGATATTTTAATAATTTGTTTTTTGAATACAAAAAAAAAAAAAAATGAGGGGTATTCCGAGAAATACATACAAAAGTAAAAAATAATTGTTAATAAGAATTAAAGAAAAAATATAATATAGTATATATATGTATATATGTATGTATGTATTTATATATATACTGAGGAGGATTTAATTAGTAAAATAAGAGTGCAGAACGACAATTTAAAAAAATGTTATATGAAATGTATAAAAATAATAAGCAAGTCACAAGGTAATTATGTACATTACAATGCTCTAGTTGAAATTGATCATGAAGGATTTAAAGATGCAATGAATTATGGTAAACTGAACATAGGGTGGGATAGAGGTATAGCGGTAGATGGAGCAAATGTTAAAAGATGCTTCAGATGCCAAGCCTATAATCATAAATCGAGTGAATGTAAAAATAAAGAAGTGTGTGCGAGGTGTTCAGAGGAGCATGACACTCGTATTTAGTTGTAAAAAATATGTTATACAAAAATGTGCTAATTGTATACAGGCTAAAGACAAATTAAAACTTAATATTGATGTGAATCACGAAATTCTGAGTAGGCAGTGTCCAGTGTACTTAAAAATGTTAAGAATTGAAAAGAGAAAATTGGTTTATTAGCAATTAAAGAAGGTTAATGGTGCTTATTTAAATGTTCAAGGCCTAATAAACAATTGGAATGAAATGGAAGTTGTCTTTAATCAAGGTAGTTATGAATTTATAATGGTGTCAGAAACTCATGTCACTGATGGTATTGAGGACAGCGAAATTAACTTGGATGGTTACAACCTAATAAGATGTGCTTCGGAATCAAGCAATATTATATATAAGAAATGAGTGGCAGTATGAAGTAGTACAAGATTTCAAGTCTGGATTGGATATTTGGTGGTTAGCTGTTAAATGTTGCAGAGAGAATAAAAGCATGATTATTGTAGTCGTGTAGTAGTCACCTAGTTCGTCAGAGCGCTAGTGATATTAATATAGACTCGGGTACTGATAATATATAAAACGAGAAGGGCAACGAATATTAAACGATAACGGCTGTAAACAAAAAGTTAATGAATATACAAGAGTTACGGCAATAACTAAAACTATTATTGATTAGGTAATTACTGATATGAATAATTTAAGCGTGAAAGTGAATAATACTTTAAAAATTAGTGATCACGAGTTATTAGAGATTAGTATTGAATATAGTGATGTCAATGAATCTAGAGTAGAGAAATGGTTAGAAATTATGCGCTTTGATAAAAGGAAATTTAATTGAGCGATTAATGAAGTTAATATAGAAATGTTAGTTGAAATTGAGGATATGGACATACGTATGAAAGCATTTGATGCCAAGAAGAAAGAGGTAATATCAAAGCTAATGGAAAAGAAGTGTGTAAGTAGGATAAATACATAGGTGATATAATAGAGAATTAGCAATACTAAGGGAACATAAGATTAATGCTTATCAAAGACATGAGAGGGAATGGACAAGTTACAAAACGATACGGAATAAATATAAAAACAAATTAGGTGTGCTAAAAGGATCGATGGAGTCAAAGATCAAAAGGAGTTGTGGAGTGTCATAAAAGAATCTGTATTAAAGAAATCAAAAGCAGATATATCTGAAGTCTATATTGTAGAGAAAATTAATAGTGACATACCAACAGATCTTTTAAATCATACGGATAAACAATTTCGTTTTAAAATATTAAATGGTGAAAAAAAATAAATTTGTAGTGTAATAAACCAAAAGGGAGACTATAACAATTTAAGTGCTAAAATGGTAATAGAGCATTGGTCGGAACTGGGTGCAACCTTAACTCGTATCTTTAATGAGTCATTAATAACTAGAGAATTTCCCGACGCTTGGAAGGAATCAGTAGTATCTAATACCAATTCATAATGTAAAAAATACGAAGAAATGTGACGAGTTCATACCAGTTAATATGGTACCACTAAGGTAGAAGATTTTGGAAAAAGGAGTACAAATCGAACTAGAAAAATACCTTGAGGAAAATGGTCTTATAAACTAAGAAACAATCAGGATTTAGAAAGCAACACAACTGCGAGATAGCATTAAATTGAGCAGTGACAGAATGGAAAGAAGAAATGGAGGAAGGTAACGCTATTCTAGTAGTATTCTTAGATTTTCTTCTATCAAATCTTCAAAAATATGGTATACAGGGCAACCAGTACAGTTGGTTTCGGAGCTATTTAGAGGGAAGAAGACAGAGAACAAGAGTTAATGACCAGTTGAAATAAAATTAGGAGTACCACAAGTATCAGTGCTGGGTACATTATTGTTCTTGGTATATATAATCGACATTAAGAGTGTGTTGAGGCATTCAGAAATTAGACTTTTTGTTGATGATGCGTTGGTGTTTGTAACTGGTAAAGATGTAGATAGAATCAGTAGCGATTTAGTAATGGATTAAGTGAATGGATAAGAAAGAATAAACTGAAATTAAATGTTATAAAAACTAAATTTATGGCCATAAATAGTACGTATAATGACGACTTAGAAATTGATGGTGAAAAAATTGTTTGCGTGAGTAAAATTAAGTATCTGAGGATTATTATTTACAACAAATTAAGCTTTAATGGACACATTGATTATAATTGTAAAAAAATTGGAAAAAAGTCGTCTATTTTAGAAGAATTCGAAGAAATTTATCGACATTGAGTGCAATTAAGATATATAATGTTTTAATAAAACCTCATTTTGAGTATTGCTCTTCAATACTATTTCTGTGCACAAAGACAAAGTTAGAGCGAATTCAAAAGCTTCAAAATAGAGCTATGTGCATAATACTAAGGTGTAATAGATTCACGTCAATAAGAATGATGCTAGAAACCTTAGAATGGATCAGTTGCAGCCAAAGAATACATCTTAATGTAACTTCTTTTCATTTTTAAAATTAGAAAGGGATGTCTACCAATATATCTACAGGAGAGAATTAGGATGGTATCAGATGTTCAGCCGTACAACTTGAGAGGAGCAGATGTAAATATTCGATTAGGCTTATTTAATAGAAATAGGACTCAAAATTCACTAATATAAAGGATTTAAGAAATTTAACGATTTACCATTAGAAATAAGAAGAGAAAGTAATTTGAAGATTTTTAAGAGAAAATGTGTGTAATTTGTAAAGGATAGAGCTGTTTAAGGAATTGGTATGTAACTTACGAACTATGTTTATAAAAGTATTATTTGTACTAATAAATAATTATCTTATCTTATCTTATAAAAAAACACAAAAATATATATAAAAAATAAAATATAACAAATTCAACGGTAAAAAAAAACGAGATACATAAATTTAAAAGAAATAAAAGGAGAGTAATTAAACAAAGCCTTATTGGCATAAAGGAAAACTATCATTTTGACATTTTTCAGTTTTCAGCTTCTTCTTTCTGATATTATGAGCCCAGTTTTTGAGAATATACGCTCACTAGGGACTAAAGTTGCCACAATCCCAAGATTTTTCCTTTCTAATTTAGTTAATCTAGGAAAGGTGAGCGCTAGTGTTTTCCACCACAATAATGGATCATTTCTGCGGTCCATATTTGGCTCTTCAGAAAACTAACGAACCTCAATATGTGCGGCGGATGACGGTGTACTAGCACTTTTAGCAAAGGATGCTCTATTGTCAAAGTCCATCCAAATGTCCTCCTCCATCTTCTCAATAGAGTTTCTTGTGGTATTCGAGGTGCTCGTTGAAGATTTCTCTGGTATTTCACTTAATGAGCTGTCAAGAGGTCCAATCCGAATTCGCAGCGCATCTTGAATAATGCCTTCCTTAACTTTATTTAAGGCAGTAGTGTCATTCATCATAATGAATCCAATTTTTTTGAAACGGGGATCCAAGAACGAATGTAGCTTAACATTATGAAAACGAGTCGAAATTGACTTCAGCAAGTCATTTATTAATTCCAATGAAATTTCGTAAGTTACTGAATGTTGCATTTTACTTAATGTGCTACCAAGCCCTCGTGCAAGTAAAATAACTTTCGATATAGTAACATCTTTTTCAGCATTTATCTCATTTGAAACTTGTTCAAATGGCTTTAAAATTTTAATCAGCTCCCTTAATTTTTTCCCTTCCAATTAAGAAAATGTTTGCACTGGAGTATGGAGAACACTTATAGCTAGCTGCTACTATTGCATCTCTTGGATTTCATTTATTCGCTGAAACATATGTAATATGTTGAATTCCATCGGATTACAACATAATTTTTTAATTTTAAGGGCTGATCATCAGGGTTCATTTGGAATTGCAATGGCCTTAGTTTTGCGGAAGCTACAGTGCTTCGGTGAGTATATTCCATAATTGACTTCACTTTTTGTTGTATAATTTTTAGAGGTCAGATTAGAGCTTTGTACCACCAAATTGAGGGTATGTGCGGAACAAGGGAGGTGTGTGCAGTCGGTCAAACGTACTGAAGCTGTAATATTTGCAGCGTTGTCAGATATAACGCAATGCACTTTATGTCTTACTCCCCAGTTGTCAGCGACTCGAAATAATTCATTTTTAAAATTTTCAGCTGTGTGCCGTTCGCTATAAGGAAAGCATTCCAATAAAGGAGACTTCAACTCCCATTCTTCCGAAATGAAATGACCAGTTACAGCAATATAACTTTCTGCAGTTGATGAGGTCCAACTATCTGTGGCAAGAGTTGTTTACTTAATGGTGATCTATTAGGCAACTTATATGAGAGATCAAGTCCATTAGATCACGAAAACCTGCATCACTGACAATAGACAAACAACTGATATTGGGCGAGTTATAAATGCTTTGAGAGTGGATTGGACCTGTTGAAATCGATGAGATTGGTTTATTTTCACTTCTACTCTCCCTTGAAAAATGAGATATGGATCCTATTAAGAAAAGATAAATATCAATAAAAAATTGATAGAAAATGGCGAAAATCAAGCTTTAAAACTGTTTTCTTAAGAATCACATGAAGAAAATATGTTAATAACAATAGAAAAAGTTAGAATATTTTAGCCTATAGGAAAATAAAAGCTTAATAAAGTGACAACCAAAAGTTTTGTATGGCAACACCAAAAAAGAGTTTCTCGATTTATTTCATTCTTGAAATTTCATTTAATATTTCTATAAAAACACCGTTCACAAAATTTTAGCTCTCAAAGTAGACGCATTCTCGGGTTATCGAGAGAACAGACGGGCAGACAGAGAGACTTCCAATCAAAGTAAACTTTTAATATTATGCTTGGGTGGGGTGTCAATCCATTTTGCTCTACCATTATTATGTCTATGTCTTACAAACGGAAAACTTAGTATACTCTACGATTTCATCATCTAGGACAAATATAAATCTATTTAAAAATTTAGCAGCAATGATTGCCTTTGATTGCCCGCTCATATTGGAAATTGTCTTAAATACTGATTAAAAAAACTTATAATTGTAAAACAGGTTACAGATTCGCAGAACATCTGATTGCATGTGCATGCATACAAAAAAGGAAAAACTATCTATTATAGTAGATGGCGAAAACAAAAAATAAACTACTTTGCACTAGGAATTCGACAAGAAAGAAACACTTACAAAGTATTTTTCGTCTTAACATTATCGGTCAAAAATTCCTGCTTTTGTTTTTTTTTTTGCTATTTAGAACGTTGTCTTAACTTTGGCCAAATTGGTCAATATCCTTCATATTTCATTCTACCTTCCTTTCGGTATTTGCTGTTGTTTTACTCAAAAGGAGAAAACTGTAAGGAAGTCGTTATTCGGTGAAATTAAAAAAGAGAATCACATCATGAAAACAAAGTAACGAAATAAGAATGTACCGGTTTCTTTGATGTTGTACTGAGGTATTTGTCTAATACTCGTTAGTCAAGTAACGAATCAGTACTTTTTGCCAATCTCCTCCAATCCAAATGACCGAATAAAATAAAAGAATTATAATATAATGAAATTAGCGGATCGCATAGCAAATAGTTGCCGCGTAGGTAATTACGAAGTTTAATCCTTTCATTTTAAGTAGAACACTTTTGAAAGAATCGATTTAAATTTTCTCTTTCATTAATATTCTGTTCGCGTACTTCAAAAACACTGCAAAAACTTTCGGTTTAAAAACATACTCGCGTGATAGGGGAATTATGTAAAAAGTATTATGCAAATGGTTTTCCTGCAACTTTGTTAAAAACAAGAAGAAGAAGAAGAAGTATTTGAGAATTAATATTGAATTTTTTCTGCGGTTCGGTATTAACACTGCCACCAAATCTGTCATTCTCGTGCTCTTTTCTTCCTTACTAGTATGGTGGGAAGAAAAGAGTCGGGAAATGACAGATTCGGTGGCGGTGGTTACACCGAGTCGAAGAAAATGAATTCATTATGAGTTTAGTTTATATATAGTTTTGGTGAAATAGGAAATTTGGCGCGTAATTTGATTTAGATTTTGATGAAGAGCCTATAAAAACGGATATAAGCCAAGAAAACAATTTAGCGTATGCTGAATTCACTCAAAATCCTACAACAAAGGTCTTATGTAATTTAGTGCATATTTATAAATGTGTCAGCGCCAAGAGGACATTCCAAATCAAAATTCATATAATTTTTGAAAATTATGATTATATGTATACCAAAGCTAGCAGTAATAAATTTAGTTTTCAAAACTTGTGTCTATTTTTCATTAATTTAATATTCTTTTGTAAAAACTTTTAAGTAAATTACAAAAGTATGGCCAAATTTTATTATGACAGCTGTCAGTTTGCTTGTAACAATGGTGTAGTGGCTAAGTGCTATGCGTTTCTTTTCTCGTTTACGATGAATCTGGTTAAAACCATGTTGTTCTTTTTCTCTTGTTGAACGATTTAGTTTCAACCTGTCGTCGCTTTTTTCCAACTTCGAATTGTTTTGAATACACATTAGTTTTTCCCGGATTCAAGTAGAATGATTTTGGTGGTAATAGTTAAGGTTAAGTCATCTGTTGGAAATGAGTTTGTTTTTGACACACAAAAACTTATGTCACTTGAAATGGTTCTGTTTCGTTCTTTTTCTATGTGCATAGATCTAAATAATGACATCGCTTCCAGAGATTCATTTAGAACGAGAAAAGGAACGTGGAAAAAACTTCGGGTTTATTCATGTGACGTATGCAAAATTTATGTAATTTTTTTTTCACGAAAAAGTTCGCACAAATGCATCATAACGCATTGTCCTAAAAATTAGTACGCGAATACACTCTGAGAGGACGTTCCTTCGTAAAGATAGCTTACGAAGAAATGGAAGTACACCGTACACAGTGTAACTTGCAAAATGGGTCCAATAACATTAGCTTGCTAGCCATTAGCTTTTTTCCACATTGTCATTCCCACCAAATCTGAGCCTTGGCCAATGTTCGCAGTTATTATTTCTCTCCGAAAATGAGATTAAAAATTTCTCCGATTCCAATTGCATATATGTATGTTAACTTTACACACCCGATGATGACTTTGTTTTTATATAATGTGTCGAAAAATAAATTTACTGTTGTTTTTTAATAGTATTGATAAGCCTACAAAATTACAAAACTTGTGACATGGGTAATAATTCTCATTGCAGAGGACAGCTGTTCACAAATATAACCTTTCTTAAAATACTCACATGTTTCTTCATGTTCGAAAGGAAAATATCAAAATGTGGACATTGCAAACCAATCAGTTCCATTTGCATGCGAGTAGGTGCCTTATCAACCTCCGATGATGAATAGGTTAGGTTACAGTGGCGACCATAGGAATAACATGCGATCAGTCACACGATCGATTATGATGCCACTTTACATGGAACCTATTTGTAAAATATTCCTTAAGTTTAGGGAGTGGGTTGAAACCAGCCACAGAAGTTAATGTAGCTCAACAGGTTCCCCAACTCCAAATTCCCCCAATTCATAGAAAAAGCAGCTAAAAAAGTACATTCCTTCTATGCTTAGCAAGGTTAGGGTATTCACACAGCAGGTGCTGAACGATGCTAAGCTCTTCCTCTTCCATACACCTTTTACAGAAGTCATTGTTTCTATCTTCTTAGGCCATAGCTCTCTTGAAATCGTGGAGTAGTAATTTTTCTCCATCTGCTATTAGCCAGCTTACAGGCATACAAATCTAAAATCATTTTCACTTATTCTCTGGGCCTGCCAATAGCTTCTTCAGCTAGGCATATATTCATAGCGGAACCCTTTCTGGTCGGAGCATCAATTGCTTTGTATTCAGGTATGTCACTGTGTCCAGGCACCCAGCAGAGAATAACTCTGTGGTTAACACCAAGTCTCCCGAGCTCACTGCGACTCTGTTGAACTAGGCGCGATCTAATGGTGCTGGAATCCAGAGCTTTAATTGCAGCTTGGCTGTCAATATAAATCCTGATAACTCGATCATTAGCAACATTATAAGTTTCTTCCAGTAGCCTGCAGCTTTACTGATAGCTAAAACCTTCGCTTGGAACACACTATAGTAGTTCGGAAGGTGGTACGATTCTGCTATTTGAAGCAATTCTGAGTATACTCAGCCTCCCACTCCTTCATCCATTCTATCCATTCTCGGACCATCTGCAAAGGTACGAGTACATATACAAACAGAGTAATTTGTTACGCGATTATCTACCCATTCCTCTCTACTGCTAGCTAAGAAGGCTTTCTCAACGTCTAACCTAGCGAGAGTGTAATCCGTAGCTCCCCGCCTCAAGACAGAGTTTTAGTATTAAAAAAAGCTCAGACTGTATACTTATGAAGTTTGAAATTAAAGAGAATAACCATATTCAGGTACAAACATGTAATTCGTAGGTGATACTCTAGTTTTTTAAGGGGTTTAAAGGTGAAACTAAAAGTTTTCACCCTAAATTTCCCCACATATTTTTTTAACATTTTGCGAGTAACTCTTCGTAAATGAATCATCCAGCTCTAAATGCTTTATAGGCAATATCGACATGGGTGTAGCGTTCTATCATTGCACACAATCTCAATGAGGGAGGAAAATTAAAACAGATTGCCCTTTTTGAAAGCTTTTCGCTTATATTTAGCTTTGACATTTTAATAAAAATCTAGGCATGTGCTTAATACCATTTCTATTGAGTTGCAGTGTCAATTAGCAGAGATTATACAGGTTATAGAACTCAATAAACTAAAGTGAGTAACAAAATAAAGAATATATAAAAATTATTTTATTGCTCTTCGATTATGCATTAGATTCAAAGAGATTCAAAGTTCATTTAGGAAATTTTCTATCAGATAGAAAGTGTTAATTTAAAATTTTTCTAGAGTCAGTTTATCACCGGGAGATGACCAATTCAATGTTAAATCGATGTAGTCGAATAAGTGGTTCGGAACCCTCAAAATTACTTTATAAATGATTTTCCTCCTATTCAATACTTTCTTAAAGTAGGTGTTTTAGAGGTGGAAAATAATACAGTATAATTGTCTAAGGTGTAATATATCGATAGATTTTATAATTGGTGTGCCTATCATAATCTTTTTCAAATGAAACTTTCATAAAAACATTTAAATATATTGATTTTTGCTCCCACCCTTATTCTCTCTTTTTTCTTCATGTTTATTTTTCCTTTTCCTAATATTGTTTTATTAAACGAAAAAATTTCCACTTAATTTAATATACTTCAGATCCGCAAGTAACTTAATGCAAGCCGTTCTGCTTACTGGAGGCAATTTGTTTCTCGGCAGGATCGAAACTGTTCGGTTATCTTCGATGACATCAACTTTTTGGATTTTCAGCGAGATTAACAAGGGAGGATTAGCCAGTCCAAAGTGTAGCGAGCTTGAGAACTGGAATTAGCCGTTGTTTGTAATAAGAAATAGAAATATTTATTTAGGAATACTGTACACAAGAATTAATAATATTTTTTCGTACATTAGATTTAAAGGTGCTAGAGATCGAGTTTTCAAGGGTAACAGAAGAAAGAAATATACAGAAACAATTTTTCTAAATTATAAAACAAGTTAAAAAAAAAAATTAAATATAATAAGGGCTCCTATAAGAACTTAGTTTCCTTTCAGAGCTAAATTTAAAAATTTACCGTAAATTCTGCTGTGGAGATCATGAGTATAATTCATAATAGCAAAGGAGTAATAAATATTATACTACAAGTATTTCCATGTGCCGCCTAAATACTCCGACAGTGCCTGCAGTTTGGACATTCAAGGGAAGGTTATTCCATAGACGGGCAATTTGGACAAGATAAGAACCCTCCATATAAGATTTATAGAAACGTGGAAGCAATATATTCCTATTACGTCGTGATAGTATGTACTGGAAAAATTCTCGTAAGTATCTAGGTCGATCACAATTAATTAGATTATATAAGAAAACTAGAGCACGTCGACGCAAGTAGGGAAACAGTGGACAGCCAAGAACTCGAGATGCCATAAGTGAAGTGAGGTACAATTAAAGTTTTAATTAATCTGAGGCGATTTTCAGTAGATAGGATACTCGCTGAGAGCCAGAGACTACGCAGCCCTGCATAAACTTTTCTGATAATGCTGTTAACGTAGTCGCAACACTTCATTTCGCTATTTAAAATAATACCAAGAGTAGTGACTTTTTTATTCAGCATAGACAGCGAAACGTTGTTTAAAACTACAGGTGGTATATCAGAAGAATTCAATTTTAGATTGTAGAAATAAATATATTGAGACTTGATAGGATTTAAAACTAACTGATTATTCCTCGACCAGACATTGATTCTGTTGAGATCACAGTTCATTCGATCAATGCAGTCTTCTAAGAGCCCAATAGGTCTATTGAGATATAGCTGGACATCGTCCGCATATAAATGGATATTCACATCCTGGACAATGTCAGGCAAGTCATTTATAAACAGACTGAAGAGCAAAGGACCCAATATAGAACCTTGAGGGACCCCACTTATTAGTGGTAGTGCAGTAGACAATACTTCGTTGGCTTTGACTCGCTGTTTACGATCGGTCAGAAAGTTGTTAATTAAAGCAACGGCTGAGTTGCTAAAATTGAATGAGCTAGCTAGTTTATCGAGGAGGATACGGTGATTCATGATTCATTCGTGATTCATGGTCTCGGTCTAGAGTGCTTCTTATGTCAGAAGTTACTTTGAACACAGCTGGAAAAATCGCCGGAATCCCGATTGCCAACGCGTCAGAAAATCACACCGGTCGAGATATTGAAATATCTGTTTATACATAAGCTTTTCAAATACTTTGGATATAAAGCACAAAATACTGATTGGGCGTAAATCAGCTGCAGATTCCGGAGGGGATCTTTTCGGAATGGGCGTGACGGTTGCAAGCTTCCAAACACTGGGAAAAGACGATGACGTCAAACACGAATTCATTATATGTAGCATATACTTTCCGATAAATGGTAACAAAAGCTCAATGAACCATTGTGGTAAGTTATCAGGTCCAGTAGCTTCAGACTTGATTGAGGATATAGCAGCGAGAAGTTCACTATAATCGACTCCTCTAAAAGAAAAGGTATTGCCATTATTATTGGACACAGACAAAGATCTTGTTGAATTACCTATGCTGGGAGTGGAATTACTTAGCTCAGTGGGCGCAGTATTGAATGATGTAAAGAATATGTTTAGTTCTTCAGGGTCGAGATCAATTTTAGAATTATAATTACTGCCTTTGACGGCCCCAGCTTGTCTTAAATTTCGCCACAGCGTCTTTGAACTAAGATTTAGGTTAAAATTTGGAGCTGAAATATTGGCGCTTTGCTCGTCGAGCTTCCGCGGTCGCCGTATTTCGAGCAGCTGTGTATAGAGATCGCGCTTCATCAGTCCGCAGCCGCCTATAGCGATGATACAAATATTCACGTTCGGCCATGAGAGATCGAACTCTTGGCGAGAACCAGGGACAACCATCAATGGGTATATATTTTTTTTATTGGGACAAATTTTTCAAAGAGCTAGTTAATAAGGGATGAGAAAATTTCTACTTGACCGTCGACTGATTCGCAGCAAAAGATTTCATTCCACGGCAGATGCAAGCATTCATCAAACAAACGATGTTCATCAATATTTTTGTAGTTACGATATGTATACCTAATAATAGAGGGTGCGTGAACTACAGGAAAGTCATAACTTAAGAAGAGAATATCGTGATCCAGGGTGCTGGGGGGGGGGGGGGGGTTAATTTGGTTGTGTGAAATTACTTTATTCGAATCTGTAACCATGAGTAGGTCAAGTAATGAAGGATTCGCTGCATTAAAGTATGTAGGAAAAGAATTAATCACATTTAGATTAAGGCATTGAACGAAATGTAAAAACCGATCTGATAAATTGTCTTGACGGCATAGGTTGACATTTAGATCTTCTCCTACAATAACATTAGCATAGATTTGGGACATCCGTAACATGGAGTACTCGAACTCCCGAGCATTAACATCATCGAAAACCATTGGGGGCAGTAAACTGCGCACACTAAGCATTTTTCGTTCCCAGATCCAACCTCTACACTGATAAATTCAATGGGCAAGTCCATCGACAAAGAAACAGCCGTTGCTTTAAGACAATCCTTAATGTATATTGCCACACCGCCACCCAAGCGATTCTTCCGATCATTTCTAAACAGGGTATATCCTGGGATAGCAAAGAAGGATGAAGGCAAATCGATGTTTAACCACGTCTCGCCGATTAAAATCGCATGAACACTGGAGCCAGAATCTCGTCTATCTTATTCCGGATAGTTCTTGCATTTAATGTACAGACATTAATTCATCGAGAACGATCACACATAATCTTAATCAAAGCTCTTACCTTGTCCAAATCCGTATAACTATCCATATTCATTGGAGTGATGGCAATGGTAACTGTCGGGAAGGTATTTAAAGGCACATTGATTCGGACATTTTTTCGTAAAAATAAACATGATCTCGATCGCAGACTAGTATTACATAAAAATAAAAATTATAAAATTATGAAAAAAAGCAAAAGAACAAAAAAAAAACAAAAAAAAAACAAAATTGAGATTTAAAGGAAATAGAGAAAGGAAAAAAAACAAAAAAAACAAAATCTACAGAATACAAAAAAGAAAAAAGCAAAACTAAAATTCAAGCATATAGAATTGAAACCCGAAACAAGACAAGAATTTGAAATCAAATTTCCATTGCACAGCATCAGCTCCAGCGTTGCGGCATATATATCTAGTTAGATGATGAGTTCGTTACAACAATGCTCCGTAATTGCTCGTGGCTAACAATGTTTAGGTCTGGATCATCTTTGCCCCTCCTCACATATAGAAGGCCCCTTCTTGTTTTGGCTGCAAATAATTTCCCCACCTTGCGCAGAAGAGAATTAACAGTGGCGTCAGGCTTTCGTTGATATACACAGTGCTATCTGAAGAGAAGCCCTCCAGCTGTGATAGTTTGATGCCCCCTTTCGCATGGAAGGCAGACAAGAAAGATCCTTGCTCTGCATGGCAGAAGAAAGGCACGATGATCGGACTTGGCGTGTGCTGGTGTGAGTTACCTTTAACACGAAATCCATCAACATACGGAGAGACAGGATGACCAAGAGTCGCAGCCATACTCTTCACTATATCAACCACAATCTCTTTGGACTGTTTAGGAATTCCGCAAATGATAACATCACTGAGACGCTGTATACGATGATGTAGATTGAATTCCAGAATTTTCGCATGCAGATAGCCTGTTATCTAAGGAACGTATAGCATCATCGATTTTGGGAAAAATTTGCTTCTCTTCTCAATGCTGGCTATTTTCTTCATTAACCGAGACTCCAACAGCTCCAGTTGATATTCCAGTATATGAGGAGAAGTATCCGTTGGAAGAGATGTAGATGGAGTTTTCTCTTTTCTTTGCCCTCTGGTTGCCATTCGGATTATAACACTATTATTTCTCAAAAAAATTATTCGACACAGTTATTCAGCGGATTTTAAAGTTAAAAAAAATGGACAAAAACACACTTTTCTTATTTATGAAATATGACAAATCAGTGAAATATTCTTGTCGAGAAAATACGCACTCGGATAATTAATAAAGAACGGAGTCAGAACTACTTATTATAAATATACACGGGAGCCTAGCGAAATCACGTCTAGTCTCTAGCGCACATGACACAGTAGGTTGAATTACCCATTCCCATATAGTCGTTTCTCTTTACGGCCAGGAATACTTAACTATGCTGAGTTTAACAATCTCTTTCATTCATTTCAATGTGGCTTCCCATTAAGAGACTCTTGCACTATTAACCACATGGTTCTATGTAATAAGATGGTTATAAAGTTCAACTTTTCTCCTTTATGCAGTTAGGTTTTTGCATAGTTATTTTATAGATCGTTTACAAATAGTATAACTTACGAGGGGGTACTCCTCCTACCTCAGTATCAATCGTGAAATTCCACAAAGCTCTTGGTCCATTACTTTTCTGTATGTACATAAATAATATCTTCGAGTCTATCTTCCACACATCTTAATCGATGGGCAATTCAAAATGGGCTTTTTCTTAACCTTCCATCAAGGGGTATGACATTTCTGTCCTTTCGGATAGTCAGGCAGCCTTGATGGCTCTGAGTGGCCCTGGCATAACCACTAAGTTACTGGGGGATTGCAGGTCGTCTGTGGATAAGTTGTGTATCCACAACAAGGTGTCCCTTCTGTGGGTTCCTGGTCACATGGGAATCATGGGGAATGAAAGTGCTGACCTTTTAGCTAGGGCTGGCTCTGATTCTCCGTTCCTCGGTCCGGAACCCATCGTAGGCGTTGCCACCTCGAGTATCGGATCTCTCATCAAAGCGGATGTTCATAGCAGAGATGGGCGAACCTGAGCACTTGCAGGTGTAGAACTCTGATTGGCATTTCCACCTGCCACAGCTCTGTCCAGCCTGGAGGGAGAGCCTGAGACAGCCGAACACTTATTGTGTGCTTGTCCGGTTTTTGCCTGGAGCAGACTGGATACTCTAGGGTCTGCCCTTCTATATGTGGATAAGCTGAAAAGCCTTCCTCACCAAGACCTGATGCGCTTCATTAAGATGACAGGAAGGTTTTGGTGAATGGGCTTCTATTAGGATAGCACAATGTGCCGCTATGGCCTCCGTGCTTGGAATGGGTTTGGCCTCCCCAGGCCTAAAAAACCCAAAAAAAACCTCAAAAAACTAATGGCAAAATTTGTCCTGTAACAAATCTTCACAAAACTAGTTTGCCCTAATTAATCCTTAGTAACCATATTCAATGGGTTGAGTCTCTTCGTAATGTAGGTGTTATAGCTATTCAATAACACACTTACTTGGGATGATCATATCAATAGTATTGTATCAGATATATTTAAGGCTTTACTCATTGTGAGCTCCAGGCAGTTAACTCCTGTAAGATAACGTCGACTCTTGGCTCGTTTGTTCCTCTTGTCAATATTCACATATGGTTGTGAGATTTATGATAAGCTAGACCATCGGAACTCAACTCTATAATTCGATACATATCTTCTTAGATTCGATCACATTTCATCTTAGGTAAACACTCTGTTTGGGTGTAAGCTTTTCTGTTATTTTGATTTCCACTCATTGCTAATGTTGATAAAAATCATTGAACTTTACTGCCCGGATTATCTTTTTACTGACTTCCAGTTCTCAATGTCTAGAAAAATTACCAAAATAGCTAACAAGAATTTTTTTAAAACGACCGAATGAGTAACTTAGATGTTTTTTAAACACATAATTGATTGAAAACGATCAACTTCCTCGTCTGGGCTGTCCCTAAGACAGCTTGGCAATTAGAATTACTGGAAGATTGCTATCGCCTGATTGGCTTTGGTGGAACACGCAGTATTGTGATGAGTCAGTCGCCTAGTCCTGACTGTACGTTCCTATGATAGAGTCTAGGCTGTCCTTATGACAATTTTAATGGACTCTGCGGAAACGCAGAAGCACCGGCACACTGATGTTCACTTATTCTCTCTGATTTTTAGTCCACTTACTGAAGATCTAAATTGATGTAGTTTCTGAAAGAAAATGGCTATTTGTTAGGCATAAAAGTCAGTAAATCCTTCTCTCATTTCTCACTCAATAGGTAATATATTTTTTACTTGTCTTCTAATCAAGCGCTGACATCAATCAGACTGTTTACTTTGTTTTTTTTTGAGCCTACGCTAGCTAAGTCTTTCTACGTTCAGCAAAGCATTACTAAATTAGAATTTCGAAATTAATTTTTCTAAGTTTATAAAAAGAATGACCAAGACCTCGTAAATGTGCGACCCAGCAGAATAGACGTGTCCCCATAGTTGCTGAAATAATTCCTAATATTCTCATGTAGACCAACGAATGGTTTTATTGTGTGCGATAGATTTGTGGAAAGCATCCTTCTGAAGGATTCTTATTCTTATGCCCATCGTAATGTTAGTTTAAAAATTCTCAAAATGCTACCGAGTTCTGCTCTCCTTCCCCAGTTCATCTAGCCCGAAAAAGAAATAGTTCCCTAGTAACATATTCCTTTTGATCGCCTCACAAAGAGCACATGGTAAATTGATTTGATTTCTTTGAGATCCATATAGCTCCAATATTAGTCATATATGTTTTTGTACTAGTTCCGTAGAATGGGCACCAGATCGAAAAAATAACTACCGAAAATTTAAAAACTAGTTAATAACTTTTATTACTAATAAAACAAACATATCAGTGAATAATGATTATAGAGTAAGGGATAAGTTACAGTCTTCAAAAACTAATTTAAATTACAATTCTTTCGTTTATAAGCTATACTCTGGTACATCTATTTCGATTGATTATTAATATGTCAAGACCATTGGTGATACAACTCAATAACGTCCTCTCGAAGAAGAGCTGTTGACAGCAATGGGAAGAATGAATTCAGTAGATTGGAGACAAATAGATGTCAATGGAAGCCTTAAGATGTACCCAATAATAATGAACAACAAGATGGAAGAAATCAAGTATTATATTAAGAAGAGCCAGTACTCCGCAATTGTTTCAATTTTGATACCAGCGAGCCTGTATGCAATAAAATTTACTATACGGCGGTTTGTGTCCTGAAAGTGAGAGAAAATTCATATAAAATTAGCCTAGACCTAGACCACAGACTAGATTAGAGACATCTAGCGTAAAAGACAGAAACCATACATGAAAGAAAACCATACAATTTAGACGAAAAATGAATATTTGCAGTTCAAATAAATTGAAAATATTTAACGAGAATTACCTCTCCTAATTTTTTTTCCACATAGTTGTTAAATATACTATTTTACTTTATATTTCAAGAACATTCAATGAAATATTTCAATTTATTCTCGGTGAAATATCTCGAGGAAAAACAAGTTATACAATTAGAGTAAAATACTAGATCCAGGCTTTATCTTTCTAAAATAGTCACAATCTAAAGAAATCAGAATACCTACTAACAGGAAATTGATCAAAAAACTTCAATTTTTACCATTTTTTACAAGTTTCCGAGTTAATATCCCCATTCCATTACATTTATTTTTTATTTTTGCCGACGTTATTTACTAGACTTCTTCGTTACCTTTTATTTAAGATGTACTAAATCATTTATTCTGGTGCAAATAGATTGCCAGAAATTTGCATTGAAAAATGTACGAAACTTGCAAATCTTGGTACTGACTCCTCTTAAGAGAACTGTAATAAATCTCATACCATCATTCGTTTTTGTATATCCAAAGAAGAATTTTTGCTAAATATAAGCTGGTAACCTTCAGAAATAAAACTTTTACCACATAATAATAATAATAATAAGGTAATTTTTTCGTATATGCATAAATCATAACAGTTTGATCTATTTAAGCTAACAAACCCAAAAACGTGCCGGTGAAATTAATCAGGCGAAAAAGAAATCCTTCAAACGACCGAGAAAATGAGGTTGTCTTCTGCTGTCAAAGAGAAAAGACTCATGTAGAGTTAAAACCCCCAAGCCCAATGAACGAGAAGAATTTAAATGGCAATAAATCCAAGTCATTTAATACCACCGAGTCATTGTTCTTGGGGTTTCCGTTCCACAGGGGGTGAGCTAACGACAACGTTCTCTCCCTCATCTAACTATATTTGGAATTTTTTTCTCTTGTGATTGAGATAAAACCGTATAACACGTATTCATATAGAACGTGCATGGAATGGTAACAGATTTGCAGTTAAAAAAAAACATTTATTCGGAATGCATAGAAATGAAATATTTTTATAAGAATTTTATGTCTACAGAATTCAGAAGTAGTTGCATTGATATTAGAACAAGAATTAGGTTACTAATGGAATATCGAAAAAAAAATTTATATACAAAGAAATATTCGTAATCTCAGTAGGTAGAGTACCATGAAATGAAATATGACATAAATTCATGCAAGAATGCGAACAGATGAAAGTTCTAGTGATAAGGATTCTGTGGTTGAAGATGGTTATGAAAAAACCTTTTTGAAAACAATGAAAATGAATTTGGTTTTTCTTCTGCGGATATTTCATTCGTAAGTAGCTTTCTATCGGGTAGGACACAGCATGTAAATGTGAATAGTGTCCTCTTTGACTTAATATACATAATTTGTGGTATTACTCAGGGTTCTATTCTGGGGCCGATACTAATGACCTTCCGACAGTAACTCATAATGCTAGTTTTCATATGCATATATAAATATTTTATTAGCAGCTCTGTTGAACTATCTGAGGATTAGATCTATTGGAAAAATAATTATTTAGAGCATATTCGTATCAATCTCAAATGTTATTGATGTGAATGTTGGAAAATCTAAGTTTCTATCTACTTCCTGCCATGCTGTCCCTTATATCATTGGGTATCCCTTAGCTTGACCTAACAATATAAAAAAATTAAAAAAAAATTATGATAATTCATTTATAGGAGAAGTTTTGATCCCATTCATTTCTCTGACATTGTGTTAGGCTCTGTTCACTTACCCTATTAGCGATATGTGTGAAATCTTAGAATTGTATTCAATACACAAATGACTTTCTGCGACGACGTAAATAATATTATAGGTAAGATGTACAGAGACTTTTGTATACTTTGGATTTCTGTGTATCCTTGGCAATGAATAGTAAACTGATGATATTTAGAATAGAATATTAATTATAACTTCCTTCACGTATGGGAACATTACACAGGATGTTTCCTGGTGAGAGGTCCAAAGGGAAGGAGGTGGTAGTACTCACCTAGACAAACAATAAATTGTATGGCAGAGAAGGGGCGTCTAAAATATTTCTTAGTTACAAGGTGATTAAGACTATATGCTAGTTTTTCACGAAACACCTTGTATCTTGAAATGTACCTACTATATATAGCATGGGGTCACCGTTATTACAAGTAGAACCTCATGGCCGTTCCATCGACTACTCAACCAGCCACGGACCTTTCTCCTCTCTGGATTTATAGCGCTCTAAAACATTTTTTTGATTTTTTTCCCTTTTTAGGGTTCCGTACCCAAAGGGTAACAACGGGAACCCTATTACTAAGACTTCGCTGTCCGTCCGTCCGCCCGTCACCGCAGGCTGTATCTCATGAACCGTAATAGGTAGACAGTTGAAATTTTCACAGACTGTGTATTTCTATTGGCGATATCACAACAAATAATAAAAATAAAATTAAATTAAAAATTAAAGGGGGCCCCCATACAAGATACGTGGTATTTTATTTGAAACTTAAGTCTGTAAGCTATCGCTGTAAAGTCATAAATCAATAAATAAATAAACACTTTTCCATACCCCTTATGCGTTTCCTACTAAGGCTATGCTTTGGCAACACTATAAAACAAATGTATCCATGTATCCAACGTTGTACCGAAGCTTTTTATGCCGGTTAATTTAATTTAATTAGAAACATATGCGAGATGATACTTACCGTGAATTTAATTTGAATAGTGTTTATTTTTTAGCGGGTATCTCGGGAACAAGGTGGGGTTTACAACATCAGGGGAGAACCTTGTCATGCAAGTCTCTTGCTATGCAATTCTTCTCTCGATAAAACCCGCAATCCCAGGTGTAAACAATCATGCCTATGGAATGGATGGCACTGCGTGAGTGTGTCTTATAACGATGAATTCTGGATACCAGGCGACCTCCAGTTTCAATTTAGCCTTCCCACGGTATACGAATCTCTGCCGTGGGTGACTACTTTCTTCGTAACTCGTGGGAATCACATGGAAAACCAAGTTACTAAAGAGGGTGGTGCCCCTCCCAATGTACCAAAACCAAAGGCAGCTACTATGCCTCAAATAGTAGACGGACAAGACGACCTGCTCATGGAACAGGACTTCGAAGGTCTCGAAGGTCTAGCGGAGATTATGCGAGAAGACTGTTCTCTCTCAGATGAGGACGTCGAGCTGATCTTACAGCCGGACCGTGAAAGTAAGAAAAACCATGAGGAGTTGGTCGTAATTCAACCCCCTATATCTGGTGAGGTGAAACCAGATAATCCTACAGGAATCCAGAGCTCCGCTAAGGACTCAAAAGGATCCACTGGGGGCTCTAAAGTATCTGATAAGGATCCAACAGACCCCAAGGGCCCGTGAGGTAGCTATGAAGCCGACGACAGTGAAGGAGACCGATAAAGGATCCAAACGGAATCGCTCCGAGGACTCTACTCCTAAACCTACACAGGTCAAAGGGATGAGGACTCAACAGGGTGATGAAGCCGAAAGAAAGCAGGAGCACTCCAGATCAGGCTTTGGGAGGACAGAACTAAGAAGGAATACTGGGAAAATACCCCGGGGCTGAGACAAGCGAAGAAGTTTATAAAGTACTCGCAACAGAGGACCAAAGAATTCCTCACACTCAGCAGGAAGGAACTAAGGCTCATAACGGGCCTACTTACTGGGCATTGCCTACTTAGATACCACCTTAAGAAGATGGGTAAGGTCAATGATGAGACCTGTCGATTCTGTATGGAAGACGATGAATCCGCTGAACATGTCCTATGCGACTGTGAAGCTCTGTGCCGCCCTAGGGCATCAAGGGGTAATGTCACAATAGATCTTATAGGTCGCAGTGACAAGATGAGAGGCAGAAATCCTGTCTGCATCCCCCACAATTAATAATAATAATAATAGCGGGTATCTCCTTGATTTTACATTTCTAGTGAAATATCCTTAGAAAATTGGCTAGCAGTTTTTATCTTACATTTTCAGCATATCTCGGAACTTTCTTTTATACTTTTGAAAAAAGTAGTTCATTAGAAGAGTTTATACTTACAAAAATGGAATTTTCAGTTCTTTTTATTTTCGAGCTTTTGCGGGCAAAATATTTAGTATTTTTAGCGAAAGAGTCTACTTTTCTCGCCTATCAATTGCATTCATCTCCAGAACTGAAACAAGTTTACAAGACTGCACGGAACACCTGTAAGTTCATTATCCAGAACAATTTCATCTTGCGCAGAATGTTAGACAAAGAATCTTGGCAAGCCAGAAAAGTAGCAAAGGTTTCTAGTCCCTGGTCAAAATCATCAGGAACAACTTCACCAGTTCCTGTATACCTTCACTGCTTAAATAATGGTGAAGTGATTGTTGACTTCCTGGATAAAGTTAATATTTTGACATTAAAAGTTGTACCTCATCCTTGGCTATCATCTCTATGTAAGCTATTCTACTTGTCTTATTCGACAGAAAAATTTTCAACAGCTTGGAAACTAGTTCTAGTTCAGCCTATTCCCAAGAAAGGAGAGGGTAGCGACCCTCAAATTATCGACCAATTGCAATCACTTCGATTCTTTTAAAGGCAAAGAAGCATCGAAATGTCTTGGATTTCTGAAAAGGTGTACGATATATTTCAGCTCGTCAAATTAAGCACTTCTCTATGAACAAGTCCTACAATATACCTAGAATGGAATATAATTCTCATATATATTATGTAGAAAAAAGCATTCAAGGTCATTGGCGATTTGACAATAACTTGTCATATCGACCAGCTCGAGCACGGTCGGAATGTCGCATACCTTTCGGTCCTTTATCGCTACACGCATGGTCAATGTTCTAATAGAATATCTAGACTGATCCATTGAAAAATTATTCCTGCACGCAATTTTCGCGCTGTAAATCGCGCACATCTTTTACCCTTCAAATTACTTTCGTCCGTACAGTAAAATTCCGTGATGTTATTTCTTCCCTGAACTTTGTGTATGTGGAACAGTCTACCATCTTCCGGCATATAATCTTCGAAAGATAAGCAACTCCGCCACTCTTCTCTTGACCTCTAATCATCCTTTCCGTATCTCCTTCCTGCCATGCTGTGCTTTATATCATACGATATCCCCCGAGCTTGGCTTAATAATATATATTAAAAAAAAAATAAAAAAACAATACGAAGCAAATAGTTTTTTAACAGTGTAGGAAGAGCTTTTCCGTAAGTATTTTGGGCTCAGCGGATAGGTGAAGTGATTAAACATTCCTTGGAATGAGATTTGCATTTAATAACATGATAACATGTTGAAAATTAGTTTTGAAAAATCGGGTATTTCATAAGGAAAATTTTGCGAGAAAAACTTAAATCTCCTGTTACATGTTTGGGTGAAAGCTCTCGACTCTTTTCTTGTGCATGCGGTAGTCATCGTCATTTAAATGCGTCATCTGTCATTTAAATGCAACTAAAACTGGAAACTGGTTACTAATTATGATTGCGTTTTTCATAGTTGCATTGATGATGTTGTATACATCAATTCAAGAAGAATTATCGCGGTTTGATGCTTCCATGACACTTTCATTAACCTCCTATTCATACATAATTAAAAATGTAATTTGTAGGTACTTTATTTATTTAGTGGCGCATGAGTTTACCTATAAGATAATTACTATACAAACATAGTTATATTATTAGGGACGTCATATGTTAATAAGTAACAGAAATTTTCTGTTTACATACTACCTGCTCTGTCCATATGTCCTTCTGTAATGGGATGTTTGAGTTTAATTTTTGTAATTACGGGAAAAGGGCTCCGTTGTTTTCACACATTATAGTAAATTTTGTATGCATTATGTAGGAAAAGATATGAACAAAATGAAGATATTTACTTGAGTTGTTATGCACATTGTTCGATACTCGATTGGCTGAAGGTTACCGAAAATATTGGCGATAATAGTCGAAGAGATTTCTATGTATTTGGTACATACATATATGTATGTTAATGTCAAGGATATCGGAACAAATGTTATTTTGGAACGAAAATTTACGAATTGATGAATTTTGAGGAGTTCCTTTTTTATAACACGGATGCTGAATTACTGGACAACGACTTTGAAAATTTTCGACGAGATCGTAATTCGGATGACATTTCTGTGCTCGGAGGAGGTATTCTGATCGCGGTAAAGATTTCTTACAGTTGTTCCCGGATCGATATTCCCAATCCATCCCTGTCTGAATTCCTATGAATCAGTTTACAGTTTAACAGTTGGGGCTTTACGCTATAATACTGTACATTCTAGTAGTTTACATTCCTCCTGGTAGCCCTTCTGGTTCATATGGTGCTGTTGCTGCTGCTGTAGAATATGTATTCGATCTGGTGCTAGACTCGGATAAGATTGTATTATTTGGTGATTTTAATCTTCCTGCTGTTCAATGGCAAGTTTCGGATGATAATGTCTCCCTGGTCCTCATCACATCTTCTGGGAATGCGCATATCTTCCTGGATTCTATTGCCTCAGTTGGTCTTTCTCAGGTAAATGATGTTAAAAATAATCGTAATAAGAGCTTGGATTTGGTTTTTAACTCTGATGCTTCGGAATGTATGGTTCATCCGTGCAATATATCATTGCTTCCTATTGATGCATACCATCCAACTTGCGAAAGTATTGGTATGTCCTCGATTGAAAACTCACCGACCTTTATCTTTAAGACAGCTGATTTTAACCTACTTACTTTAACTACTTGTAAATACCAAAAAGAAACGCAATTATTTTCCTTCTGTGTTAGTATTTAAGGATAATACTAGTCATGATCCGTCTGTGATATCTAATTTCTTTGGTGATTAACACTTAACACTTCTGTTTAATCTGTCACTACGGCTCGGTAAATTTCCTGAGTTATGGAAAGATTAATTTATTATCCCAATTTTTAAGTCCGGTAAAAAGGAGCTTGTTACCAACTGTCGTCCTATTCTTAAAATGTTTGTATTCCCAAACTGTTTGAAGCTTCTTTATATGATTTTTGTATTTTCATTATAGTGGAGCTCTTAATCCTCCCCAACATGTTTTTACGAAGGGAAGGTCAACAACAACAAATCTGCTTCAGTTTACATCTACTTGCATCGAATCATTTGAGCGTGGTTGCGAAAATCACTGTATTTATACAGACTTCAACAAAGCTTTTGACAAGCTTCCGCACTCTCTTCTGTTATCTACACTGAAATCCTCAGGTTTCCCAATTTGGTTGTTGGATTGGCTATCATTCTCTCTTAAGAATCGCAAACTTATAATACAGTTCCTTTCTGCTCTTTCTAAAGAAATAACGGCTTGCCCTGGTGTTCCACAAGGTAGCCACTTAGGGTCTCTGCTCTTCATATTACTCATAAATGATGTTTCATATGTAGTCACCAAATCTGATATAGTAATTTACGCAGATGATTTAAAACTATATAAATCTATCGATTCGCATTCTGATTGTCTTAAATTGCAGGAAGACCTGGACAGAATTGTTGACTCGTGTACAAAGAGCTCTCCTTTTTTGAACATTGAAAAATGTAAGCTATCCATTTTCTCTCGTAAGCGAGTTCCTTTGAATGATGACTATGTTAAGAATGGGGTTTTTCTTTCGAAAGTTGTTAAGATATCTGACTTGGGGGTATTTTTCGACTCTAAACTCAAAAATTTTGTGAAGCGCTGGGCAAAGGAACTTGATGATGTCTACATTACTAAAGCCCTTTTTACCACTCTTGTTAGACCCATTGTGGAAGATGCCAGTCCTGTCTGGTCTCCCTCGTACAAAAATGACACAGAACGTATTGAGAGCGTGCAAAGGAGATTTTTACTTTTTGCCCTAAGAGGGTCTCGAATGGAGGGATAGACTTCAGCTTCCTCCTTATAACGAAAGATTAAATTTAATACACGTTTCTACTCTAGAAACTCGTAGGAAAAGATGTGATATAAGCTTTATTTTTCAACTTGCGAAGAGTGAAATCGACATGCCTTTGATACTTAAGAAAATTAATTTCAATTCACGAACTCGACACTTACGATCAAATGATTTTATTTACTTGTGCTCCCATCGCACCGTCTATGGATACTTTGAGCCCATGTCTAGAATGTGCTGTACTTTTAATTTGAATTTTCATTCGATTGACTTTTATATCAATAAGTCCCAATTAAGAAACTTTTTTAAAAATTGTTCTGTACTATAGCTTTTATTTGGGTATTGTTTTTTGATCATTGTACGTAGCTAGCATTTTTAGCGAAATAAATAAATAAATAGACTGGTATATGAAAGGGCGAAGATCAACCATTTATTTCCTAAAACACCAATGATATCTACTGTACATACGCCTCCAGCTCAGATTAATAGGATGATCTCTACTGCTATTGCAATTCAGAATACCTCTGATAATCTTGGTGTTACTTCCAATAAGGTTTGAGCCTGCTGCTTAACTTGCTTTCTGCAAAAATCTATGGTTATTTGCGGTTATTCTGGCAGCAGGTAAGCAGGCCCGGACGTAGAGAGCCAGGGGCCCGTGGCAGTTAACATATTTAGGGCCCCTTTTTTAAATTATTTTTAATTTTAATTTTATTTTTAATTTATTTAACGTACATCAACCTTGCGTGTAAGCATACACTTAGATTGCCATGCGGAAATTCTTCTCGGCAAAGAAACAGATTTACCTCACTATAGTCCATAGAATGCATTATTTGTGACAGTATTTCTTACAGTACAGAGAATATATTGAGCCTGATCTGCTCTGTGGTGGATTTTAAAGAGTTCTTTACTCGTTTTCTAAAATACCGCCTAAATCTTCCTAGATAGAAGGCTTTCAAGATCCGTGCGCTCTCGCGGATATCTTGAAATTCCAAGTTATGTAGCTTCATGAGAAAGTCAAACTTTTTGCTCAAGCTCTCGTAAGCAGAACCACTTCTTTGTAGTTCTGCAATCAACCTGTCGATAATGATATTGACACGTTATTCGTGTATAATGTATAAATGAAAAAAAATTATCAATTGAGAATTTCCGACCCCAAAAAATTTGCCGCCCTATTCTGTCTATTGGTAAATCCGTTCCTGTATGCAGAAAAAATAAAGTGAATTACATTTTTCGTTAACGTATGGCGTTATATGTCCTACATATAGACCCGGATTTAGACACAAGCTAGTCTGAAGCCTATGGCAGGGGAGGGTGGGGGGGGGGGGCAAATTTGTGATGATTCAAAAAATAGTAACTACCATCAAATATTACATACAAAAAAATTATTTGAAATAAAATAACACAACATTACGAAAAAAAATTGCTATAACTATTGTCACAACAATGATGATGATGACAGTCACAGTAAAAATCCTCTGCGCAGTGAACACCGTGCCCCTTATGCCTAGTCTCAATAAACCATGGTCCAAGACGTGACGTAAAATTTAATGAAATTGTTGTTTAGGTAACAACTTTCAGCCTAGGGGCGGCAAATAGCTAAATTTTTTTCTGCCTCCATGAATACCATTTCGACCCCTGGCGGGGCCCGTAGACGATTGGTCCTCTAGACAACTGCCTAATTTGTTAGGCAGAAGTTCTCCATTGCAGATACGATATTCTCTTCAAACCTGCTTCGAAAGAACATTATTAGTTTAATAATCGACACAATATGTAAACAACCCTGAAAACCATCAAGTCACCTCTCAAGTCATGAAACAGACTCTTTTACTAATATATGACAAACTTAGTTCTTACGTTCCAAAATATTTGCAATCATTAGGTAAAACTGACAAAAGTTTAATTTAAATAGGTTCTGCGCTTTAAACTACCACTCTTACAGATATAAATGGTCTTTTGATAATCTTAGGATTGCTTTCTTATCTTCCAATCGTAATCAATTTTGTATACCTTTCTTATCAAAATAATTAAAAAAAAATTTCTTAACCGAATGAGACTACTATATCTTGGTTTTCCTGTTATCTTTTCGGTAGGGATTATTTAGTTGGTTGCCTTCAATGGTTATAAACGGTACTGGGTCCATACATCTTCTTGTTATATATTATTTTTATGACTTCCTAGAATTTATCAAGTCAAATTGCTTATTGTATGCTGATGATGTTAAGATATTCCGGATTATAGATTCCCTCAATGATTGCCTCCTCTGACCAAAGGACTTGTACACCCTTCATAGGCGGTGCGCTGAAAAACAATTTGAAATTAACACTTTTAAGTGCAATGTTAGCACGTTTTCTCGTAAAGGCTCTCCTATTTTACTTGAATATAATCTTATATAATAATATGTACTTGGGCGTGCTGTTTGACTCGAAATTGCTCTTTAGATGTCATTTAAATAACATTACCTCAAGGGCCTTTCAATTGATGGATTTTATATTTCGAACATGTAAGTCGTTTTCTTCTCCGTCTTCTTTCCTTATATTATTCAATTCCCTCGTAAAAAGTATTTTGAAATACGCCTCTCAAGTTTAGAATCCCGTCTACTTAACATATTCCGATCAGTTGGAAGCAGTATAGAGGAAATTCATGGGAATTTTGATTTTCAAGTTTGAACATTCATACATCGAGTATGGCACCAGACAAGCTAGATTTGATCTAATATCCCTTAAAAGCCGAAGAGTGTATTTGGATGCAATGTTTCTCTTTAAACTGGTTAATGATTATATTGATTGTCTGCAGCTATTATCTAAACTGAATTTTAATGTCCATTCCAGAACCCTAAGGCAGCAAGATTTATTTTACTTACCTACCCATAGAGCTAATATAGTAGAAAAGTCTCCATTAAGGTGTTCACTTAGAATATAGAGACAACAGGAAGTGTTGATACCTGTAAAATTCGTCTGCATGAGCGTGGATTTTTTCAGCGTGCCGTGAAGTAGCTTAGCATTATATTGAAGAAAGAGACAAACCTATGTTTAGCTGTCTAACGAAGTTTGTTTAATTTGCAACTTGTGAAAAGTTATTTAAAAATAGTGCTAAATAAAGTGTAAAGAGTGTAAGTAATTATCTGTTGATATTATAGTGATAAATTTCTAAGTGTTGTGCATGTAATTTCAGAATGAAGTGTTCGGTGAAAAATTGCCACAACAACACCAAGGAACGACGTGGGAAATCATTTTTTAGGCAAGTATAGTTATAAAATATTATTTTGTATACTTTACACACCTTTGTATATTAAAATAAATTAAAAATGCATAACAAAAATGATGAAATATCGAAAAAATCCTTGCTCCACCGAGATTTGTTGTGGGTATGTTGGCGTAGTGACAGCGAATAAGAATATTTTCGATGGGAGCAAACGTAATATTTTTAACCGTATATCTTGTTGCCCCGCTCTCTATATTGATTCTACTACACGGCTGTACTGAGCGTTCACTACAGCGGCAACAGATACTAACACAACCAGAATTTGACTACACCAAATTTGGCTTATCACACTTCCTGTACTCTCTATATTCTAAGGGTGTTCATAAACGATCTGACCAAATGTCAGATATCTGCTAACTTTTCTGGGCAGATATCTAATCTACCCTACTGATTACACACGGAGCAGATATTCGGGCAGATTTCATCTGGCACAGAGTTGTCAGATAGTTTTTGGTCAGTTATCCGGCAAACGTCTGTCTTTATTGATTACACGACCTGGTAGTTTTCATCTGGTAAAATACTGCATTTATCTGGCAAAGACAACATAAACTAATGTAAAGTTCATTGTTCAAAAATTACTTCTAGAGAAAGGAACGCGGCTGCTTTTATTGTGTATAGTGAATTTTGTACAAGTGAAAGAAAATAGTGATAAAGTTAAAAAGAAGAGATGAACTTGGCTTAAAGAGTGGAGAAGCAAAAGAAATATAGAAGGAGCTTATGTCAACCTCCTTCCAGAAATAGAAATTTAGAAAATATAAAAATTCTGTTAATTATGTTATTTATATACTGTATACTCCTGGCGGATATAATAATATGGTCATGCGCTACAAAGCGACACAAGCGACATCTGTTGGAAATGGAAACAACTTTAGGCTAGTGACATCTTAGTAAACTTTGGGTTCGGAGAACGGAATATTTAGGAAGGTTTTAGGATAACTCTTAGAGTATAAATACGGCCCTTCTCACATCCAGGAGGCGGAGTCTTATTTCAGACAGTGAAGTGACCGAAGTAAATTATGTGGATTGTGTTAATTAGAAGTACAGTACTAGCGATAACTAAAAAGTTGATTTGATAATTGTTTGTGAATTGTCAGAATAAACAGTAAAGTTAAATAAAGAAAGAACTTTTGAATTACATCTGAAATATTGTGTTTTAAATATCGAACTAAAGTCACGCTCGTAACAATATATAATTATATAATATAAACAAACCTTGTATGAGCTTGTCTCCGGCAGTCTGTTCTATACTCTTATCACTGCGTGCACAAAACTAATTTTTTAACGGGTATACTGGACAGATATTTGTTCAGTTCAAAAATTTAGTGGTCCAGATTGACAGACGATGTTCAAAAATTTGTCAGATAGAAAAAATTGTTGATTAAACGTGCGGCAGACTCTGGACATATTTGAGTGGCAGACATTATCGCCAGATATCTGTCTACATCTGCCACCGTGATTACACGTATCTACCTACAAAAATGGGCAGATATCTGGCATTTTGTCAGATCGTTTAGGAGCCCCATTAGTTAGACTTCAGAAATCTTATAATAGTAGATTTTCTGATATAGACCTGTTCGATAATAGCCTTCTGACATTCAAAAGATGTAAATCCTTAATATCTTTCTCTTTTTGTTAAATTGCTTATTTCCCTTTTTTTCCAGTGTTTAAGTTTCAATTAATGACATGTAATCTTCTGGTGTAATTAAAATTAGACTCAGAGCATGGATTTGAATATTTAGCGTTTCCGTCAGCTCTTAATTTTTTCCGTTTGAATATTTGCTTGTATATTATTTTATATCCTGTTTATATTATAGCTTTGTAGTAGCACCACGTATTAATAGCTGCATACAAACGCATTACTATTACCGGTAGAATATAATTAGATTTTAAAATCTGTAATCTATCATAGGAACTGGGAATTAAAATAAATAAATAAAATAAATGACTATGATTTCCCAAACAAAAACTCTCACCTGATTAGTAATTGCATATTGTAGTGTGGCTGTGGTCCGATGAAAAATGGTATGAATCTGCCTAAAGTGCTAAATATCTGCAGCTGAGAATTATTATTGAATGTAAAATGTTAAGGTTCCTTTTTAATCGAAACTATTTCATTATTTTTTAAGTAAGGTATATAACTATAGTAAGTGTAGCCTTTGGGAAGGTAAGGACTCAAGTTTAAAATTCTTTTAAAGTTTTTTTTTTGTCTACATAGAAAGTAGTTTAGGCTCTATTCTATAGTATCCTACAAAATAAATGTGTAATCACTGGTCTTCTGGTAAGTAATACAGATTTCTTGGCTTACATCTCCTAAATGAATTGCATAAAGTGAAGGTTCTAAAAATCCTTAGGACTCTAAACATCTTTTCAATCGATCCATCCAACTTCACGTTTAATCCTAAGTATGGAGCGTTAGCATATTTTGATAAAACTTAAATTTAGCCTATTTTATGTAAAACTTTAATGTTTTCTCTTAACTCGTCGTAGTGCATATGATTCCAATCATATAATCACGGTTAATCAGTTATCGCCATCAACTATTGCAGTTTTCTGCCAGTCTTTTAACATCTGCAAGTCGCAGTAAATATTAAATTTAGTACAAAAAAAAGAAGAAAAAAAACAAAAACAAAGATATTTAACAACTAATGCGTTAATTTCATTTTATCCCCCTAGCTAACTTCTTCCCTCTAATTTGAAATCAAGTGTAACATCCCCCGGTCTTAAAGCGGCTATTCTGGAACGAATTGATTTATAAACACCAGACATGTTACGTAATTCCTCAATTGTGATAGGGCAGGTACTCGTATATTGGTGGAATCAAAATAAATTAATGTTGTTCCACCAAACCCAAAAAAAAAATAAAACTTAAGAAAACATTTTAGTTTCGGATAACAATCATAGTTTAATAGTTAGTTTAGCATTATACATACATCGTTATAACATTGGGATCATTTTACAGGGATTTTCCTAAGAGATTTTTTTTTTGTTTTTTTTTTTACCTTTAAAGAAATTCATGTTAACATTAAATGGAACAAAGGTAAGTAACATTTAAATCTACATTTAATCATACGCGATTTTTTTTCTCTCTTTTTAATGAATTTTATATTTTTCACTTATTATCGTTTTAGTGTATGCATGTAGAGTTAAATGAATTGAATATTAATATTCTTTTGTAATATATAAATTTTGTTGTTAATTACTTAATTGTAAAATCAAAATGAAAAAATAACTGGTAAAGTTTATAACAATGCTTAGAATGGTAGGCGAAGATGGGGTGAGGTTTCATATAAATTATCTAATCATGAACCACCTATATTATACATTTTTCTTACTAATGCAGCGTTATCTTGTCGTTTTTATTTATATTTTTATAATATACAAAAAAAAATTTCTCATAATATCATCAATTTTCCTGAACATTAATTTTATGAATTAGAACTATGAATATCGTGTATTTGCGGTAATCATAAATAAAATTAACATTGCTTTCAAGGTTTTATGGTAACGCTGCTTTTTATTTCTATTTTTGTAAAAATTATTTTAATATTTTATGTTATTCTATGTAGGTTGTTTTTGTAGTAACCTAATATTGATATTTTCTTACAATTAATTTAAATTTATATTTTACATACAGTTTCTTTTGAGTTTTATTACACTTTGCCGGCACTAATTCTTAAAACTATTATTCATAGTACTTATGTAGGGATGTTTGTGAATGTTGATTATATAAATAAATAGAAAATAATTAACGAAACCTCTGACCAAATATACATATGTGTATTGCCAACATTTAAAAATAAATGAAAAGATTATAAATAAAATTTATTTATATTTTTAAAATATATTTTTGTTCACTTATAAATATTATAAAATTGATTGGATTAATTTATTAACAGTATTATTAAAGGAAGTAGGTATTGAATTGCATAGAAATTATATTCCATTACAGGAAGAAGGTGTACAATTGCTGTATGCTATTGGAAACTCCAAAGTATTTGCAAGTATAAAATCTTAAAATGTTTGTGCTTTGGTTAAATTTTAAATGATTCATAGCAAAGACTAAATCACTTCTTGACTTCTACTCGAAAGTACTACGGAGACTCCAATCAAACACAGTTATTATTAATGAATTTTATTGAATGATTCGATATATTATAATATGAATAAATAATGATATCTACTGAGGCTCTTTATTGAATTTCACTATTCAAAGTTCAACAATAATAATTGAAATTTGCTAGTTAATGCTATTCAAATATTTCCGATGAAAGCAGTACGAGTAATCAATGTGTTTCCTAAACGAATAACTAGTATCCAGAAAACAATTCCCACTAAGCAAAGGAAGAGAGGGAACTTTTTAGATTTAAATTTACATTTAAGTTTATAGCAGGGTGAGTGGCTTTAGCACCGCAGCTATTCATTGGCTTAATTTGCACTGATATCCTTGATTGCTCATTATCCAATAATCCCAATCTTCCTGGGAAGAGCAGTATCATTTTGAATGAAATTTTCTCAAATTCGGCAGGCCTTAAAAAGTATGAGCGAAAATGCGTGCAATTCCCTCGCATTCGCAGTAAGACGTGCTCCGATGTTTCATCATTCTCCGAGACATATTTAACCTACATATGTACATTAGCCGATGATATGTCTATCCTATGGATTTGTTAAGTTTGCGTTAAGTATCCGCTTAAGACTCGTGTAATAATTCTGAGTTGATTTCTAGATAAGATTTTGAATGAACCAGACTCTTCTTTGATGAAGGTCCATTAATAAATTTTTAAGTTTGACTTTAACCTATCACTGATGTCCATCTCTGTGAAATGGCTTAGTAGATATCTCGATTACAGTTGTACTGGCAAGTATGCTATATCAGGACATCATATTGGGAGTTATTTTGAATGTGTTTATGTAGGCATGTATTAAAATAAAAATTTCTTGTTCCCTCACCTCGACAATATTAACTTTTGTTCAATTCAAGATAAATACATATGTATGTATGTGGAAAAATGGACAAAATAAACAAGGACACCAATGAAATTATTTCTATTGTTCTACTTTTAAAAACTAGACCATTAGCGCCATCTCTCATTCTCCACTTAAGTTAAATTCTGATTAAAGAAGACCAAATCCTCCCAACTTGGCCGCCCTGAAAGGGACATTTGCTTCAAAAGTTCGACTTCAACATTTTTTAATTATCTCTGTGCGATTAAAGTATTATTGTAAGGTCTTCTCCAGCCCGGTTGAACTCTAATTTCTGGGAACCGCAACAAATATTTGGTCACCGGGGACATTTGAATCTTCATCGCTCACATTTCTACTTTTTTTGCCTTTGGATGTTTTCATTTAACTATTACATTTTTATAGTTGAGAAGGTGTTTCCCACAACTACATAACATCACTGACATAAAAAATGATATTTCAAGTATATAATAGATGAATAGTAGAAAAAAGAGCATAAAAGTCAATTTTAGTAAATTTAACAAATCGAAATCGCTTACAGCTTCTACTCATTCAGGACCAGCTCATCTAAGCTTCATGGAACCATTTTTTCTTTCTAGATGACACTTGAAAAATGGATTCTTTCATCTCCTCATTCTTTTTGAATTTGGCATTAAAAGAAATAAACAGCTTTTGTGACCAATATATATCGCTTTCCAGAAGTATACTTACATTAGTTCAGATTTCGCTTCACGAATTAAAAATAAATAAATATTCGTTTACAGGGAAAGGTGAACGTATATAATGCGATACATAGAGGCAATGAAATTGCTGATGGCTTAGCAAAAAAGAAAAGTGGAAGCTGCCTTTGTTGGACCATGGGCATTTTATTGCAATTTCCAATGTCACTTCATAGTTCCTCTCAAATTTCTAGGAGAAAACAAAAACTCCTCTCTCAGGATTCTATTCGGGCCACTGTTTAACTAGAAATGGTCTCCCTAAGACTACATTCTAATGCTTCTGGCCTCAATCAGAGAAAAGTGCTAAATTTAATCAATAGTTTTAACCTAGATTGCGAATAAACAAGAACGGGGATTTAACACATAAAAAATCCCTTTAATCTAATGCAATTCACTTGAAGGAAATGTTAGAAGTTGCTACTCGAAATAGAATGTATATAACAATGAATATTCAGATTAATAAAATATATCTCATACGAGATTTCAGGAACATTAATAAAACCGTTAAACGAGTCGTGTAATAGTTCCCCACAAATCTTCTTAGATCAACAACAGATCATAAAAATTTATTTCAATTGGCAAATTACTTAGAGATCTGCTTAGAAATTATTCACATTTCATTCCCGGCGTAGCATACAGAAGTAAGCTTTTCACAAAATAAGTCGACTTTGATCATTCAAACCACTAACGCATAGACGGAATTGCATAAGGAAGCGATGCTATAAAATTTAGTTTTATTATCATTTAAAGTATTTTACTTAGTATAACGATAAAAGACTTTTCTTATACATAGAGCGGTTAGATGAGCTGATGAGAATCAGAGTGGTGTAAGTCTAGTGTCCATAGTTTAGACTAAATTGATTTTTCGAACCACGGTCCATAAAAAGTGGACATCTTTTGTTGACCATGACAATGACTCACTGCCATTAGTATCTGTATAACTTTAACTTTTGGTTTTGATTTACTTCACGATAGTGCTTAGCAGAGCTATGGTTAGAAGTAAAAAATTGGTCTTGGCAATTATTGACTTACATCACTATGGTTCTCACTGGCTCAATTAGAGCATCCAAGGTGCATTAGAATGAAATATGTACGTAAAAATCCTCAATAACTTTGATCCATAAAAGTTCTGCACAACTTAAAGGTAAGTTCTGCAAAACTTAAAGGTAAGACCATGAAGATGATTGCCAAGCTCCTGAAAACAGGACAATTTCAAGTCTACATTTTAGAGATTACGGACTTCCAGGGTATTCTTAGACAACAACAGTTAAATATGAAGCTTTGTATGTATACTCATATAAAAAGGCTTAAAGTGCTTAAAGACGACTTATTACAGATGAGTCCGTTTTAGAGGGAATGGAGAAAAAATAAATAAACTGGACGAACATTCCAACCTCGATTTTTCTAAATTTATACATTTTGTACCCTATGAAATGAGGCACCAAAATTTTTTTAATGGTTCTCGGAAAGTATGATAAGCCTTATAATCGCTAACTAGTTATACTAGTAGTAAATAGTGAAAATATGCATGCAAAAACAAGTCGAAGGTCATGGTTTGGTGCACCACTTCCAATTCCAAGGCAGGAATCTCCTTTTAAATTCACTTGGAAAATATTTCAGTTAAAATACATTCAAAATTGTTCGCCAAAATTGGTTCAATTCATGTTTGAGATACTATTGTGGCCATATCCTCCTTCATGTCATAGGATATGTTTTTGTGTAAGATCAAATCGAAGCTAAGGGAAAATACCTTGTGAGATATCCAGTCAATAGTGTAGAATATTAAAAGGAAATAAAAAAGGGCAGAAAATTTAAAATAACTAAATTAAATCTAGAAGAATGCTTGCTTCGGTTAATCACCTATGAAGAGAAAACAGGAAAGGGACAATAAATTATTCCTTATACGAACTGTACATATCTACTTAAGAAGAATTCACGAAATTTCACAGTGCAGCCAATTTTAAGTTTTTAAGGATACGTTCAGTTTGAGGCACGTGCAATACCCGTAGAAAGAATTCTATGTGGAGGTAGAGAGCAAGTCTTAGAAATAGCAATGAAAATGCAATGCAATAAGAAATCGTGTTTTGAAGTTATTATTGTGCGTAATATCTAATAAGGACAACGTAGTTCGGTTAGATCCTGTGCAAATGTTGGAATGCATACTACATATATAACAAAAATAGGATATTCCTTCAGATATTCCACAGGCTCGCACAAGCCCAAGTAAATTAGTGTACCTACATATGACAAGGGGTGTGAATCTTAGATTCAGCAGTAACTTCGCACAAGAAGAAATTAAAAACTATATTTAATTTTACTGTACCAAAAGTGTGTTATTACCAACACTTATGTAACATATTATCTTATCCTGAAAAAAATCGTTATCAATCATTAGTCAAGCAAGTCTATCTAATGCAGTACTCAAACTAAAACTCACCTCCTTTACCATCACATTTTTTTTGTTTTTATATAGATCTTAACTATGAAATCCTTAAATGTAATGCACGAGACTTTATAATTTTGCTATACATGAATGGAACAATTTGCGGTCTATGGTACTATCATGCACTTTTGCCGTATTAATTTTATGAAACTATTTAAGTAAAGAACGTTTCCTGCTGATTCTCGTAAGTGAAACACATTACGTTATTCGTAGTATGTAAAATCTTTACACGTATATAGATACACCTACATATATACATACAACAGTAAAAAGAGCCCCGGGTCCTGAAAAACACAGGTTAATAAAAACTAAAAAGTTTCTTTAGAAATATTAATTTTACAGACCTGACATTGTATTTTGATATATTTATTGAAGTTTCTCAAAGTTTCACATTGACTACTAACTATTTTATTTACTTTTTACTTTTTAATATTTAACAGTTAATAATTAGCGCACGTTCACTTTTATTTTGCAATATACCTAGTTACTCCTTTTACATTACATTCGGTTACTATTACCAAAATCTATCTGCATTCATTCTGCCACTGCACTTATTCTTTATATTTTATTTATTTTAATGCTGTTTTTTATGTTAACATATTATTCTTAATTTAATATTAATTTACGATTCTTCGAGTTTTTATAGAGTTGAAAAATATCTTACATCACATTGGAGGGGGTCATTTTGTTTTTTTTTTTGCAAACTGGTCTTAATAATTTTTAAGATATTTTTTAGGTTTCTGTGTACATTCCTAAAATATTCGCATATTAATGGTATGATAAAATGCAAATTTCTATATGTTTAAATGCTTTTTGTTTCAGATGAATATTTTATGACCACAGAAAAGCACTTATAGCATATTTATTTCTTTTATTTCTTCTTTCTGCACATATCTCGATATAATTACATAATTTAGTAAATTTACTTACAGATATTGTAGTCATTCACACAATACACTCAAACATTGATTTTAGCTTTTTTGTTTTTTCTTCAAAAATATGATTTTAAAATTACTCTTGATATTAAAAATAAATTAATTTTATTATTATTAGATATACAACCCATCACATATATGTATGTACATAGTTCGTCTGTAATATTTCGTCAGACTAGCTTGTGAAATTATTTTGATGGTGACATATGTACCTCTTAAAATTCTAAGCCTATATTATACGTATTCATGTCGGTGGTAGAAAGATCTATACATAGGGGAATGTCATCAGGGTTGGTCAGGTAGGTCAGTTTCTTATTTTCGACCACTAGCGCCACCAATGTTGGAGCGCGGAATAACTTCTCTCAGCGACAGCGTACTTATCGTGACATTACAGATTTGCAGCGTGTACGCAAAGCACGTGTTGTACATTCAATGGTTTCAAATTCTAAAAAAAGTATTTTTTAGCAGCAGTGAAAGTGGGGTGAAAATATGCAAACATCAAGGTAAGCATTGTAAATGTTTTGTGTGACTCATGCTTGAAAACAAACCAAAACGAACATTCAATCCTGTAACATGTTTAGTTGTGGCGTCACGTGATGTGGGAAAGGCGCTTGTAGTCAAGGTTGGCCACTTTGTATAGTCAGAGTTGTCCCACTGGGTTTTTTGTGCTTGGAAGACGTCTAAAAAAGTGTTCACCCCAATGCCAACGTAGTTCACCAATAAAACACCAGATGCAGAAAGATGCCTGCCCAAAAATCGAAGAAAAAGCCCTTTTAGGACAATACAAGAGAGAAGTGTATTTGAAAGTGTGACAATATAACGATATTTTCCGGAAATACGATTTCGAATAATGTGCCATTCAATTTTTGCTAAAAAACAGAAAACTGCGACAAATTCGGCTTTTATTTCATACAATTAGTTCTCCAGGTCATTTTCAACAATTTCAGCACATTTTTCGTCGACCGGGCAACCTGGCACTGGCAGACTTTGACAGCATTTCACTTTTTTTTAAATGTATATTTTTTTTTTCATTTTTCACCCAATCAATCTGTAATGTTCAGCAAAAGGGTTCCTTTTTCCTAGAGCTTTCCAAAGATGGGCTTGGATTTACCAAATTCTTCCTTAAATGGAAGTTATGGGCAAAAGTCAAAAAGGTGGCCAACCCTGACGACACTATCCCCTACATGTATAAATTAAGGAATTGTAAAATTTACTTACAAACTTTTTGAAGAAATTTTATGTTATATACCAAACCAAAAATTGCTAAACGGATTTTGATGTATCAATTTTGTCTACATATTCGTATAATCGCTACTTGGAGACTACAAACTACCAACAATTAATTGAGAATATTCCTCCAAAATTACGCTGTCAAGTTGATTAGACTTCGACTCGATTTTAGTAAAATCTACCACAGCATCAATCACAGCATATTGATTTAGCAAACTTTTGGATTTTTTCTTTTGTTTGTTCTTTGCCTGATGTGTTCTTACTTCAACAGCCGCACACAACCAGACTTGTTCGAAAAACTCTTTTTTTGATATAAAAAAAAATACATCAGTAGTTTTACATGGAAGCATTCTCGATCTATTTCACTGCATTCAATACCTTTTGCTAGTAAAATGTCCGTGCAGTTGGATTGAATGTTAAAAAATGTAAAACAATATCTTTTACATGTAAAATTATACTATGAAATATAACGTATTACTTAAAATTGAAAAAAAAAACGAAAAACAAATAGATTTGAGAGTCATTTTGAACTTTCTTCTTTCTTGGGGTTACATTATCGGTAGAGCTTAAAAAAGAGCTTAAAAATGATCTAAATAATTTGTTGATCCTTCCATTAAAAACCTTCTCCGCTCTTTCCCTCTATTATTACATTGTTAGACCATTTCGGAGTATACGAGGCCGATCTGATCACTATTTTATTTGGAATACATTCACCGAAATTATTCAGTTCAACGTAGAGTTATCTAACTCGTACCTTGTGATCTTCTTTAGATAAAGTTTTGCTACGAAATAAATTCTTAGTGCGTTTAGTCAATATGAAATCGACCGCGCTTATTGCCAGATCCGCTGTGAAATGCTAGTCCTGCATAGGTCTAATCTTGCTAGGCATTTAAGTAAATACTTTGTATTTCGCCTCGTATATAATTCAGACTTACAAATTATTTTAAGTGCATATATGAATGTCAGCTTGGCTTGTTCACTTTGGCGTTTAAGACAGGCAGGAACTCAGCCGTACTGATGAGTATACGGTTCCTGCTGATACGAAACGCCTGCTTTGCATAGACATTTATTTTTACAGATGGTTCGTTTGTAAAAGAGTTGGCAAGAAATAAATAAATTTTTCATCTAGTCTAAGCCTATATCACATGGGAGATTTTAACAAAATTATGGCCAGACTTCTGATAAACTTTCCAAATTTTGTGCTGCTTTGATTATTTTTTAAATTTATTCATACGGAATTAATCCGCGATTTGTGTTCGTAATATACAAACATACCATATTTCTAAATCTTTTTTATGTCTAATTATATAGAATCTGGAAAATTATATACTTTGACAAGAATTGTGCTAGTGTTACTCACTCTTGTCCCATTAGCATTTTGTGTCTTGTGGGTTAAATTTTTGGAAAAAATATATATAACACAGCAATTATAAAACTTCCTTGTCTTCAATATGATGTACTAATTCCAAACTGCTGTTTTCTTCTGATCTTTAAGACATGTATCTTTTACGGACATACTCAACTTCTCCAGGGCTTTTGACAGTGTAGATTATATCAGTCAACTACAATAAGTCTCTACACTTTACTTTTGTAATTTAGTGGTGGATAGCAATTTCTTCAAGAATTGTCTTTAATTGCTCAAAATGATATTCTCTCTCGCTGTTTAGCGGAATATCTCAAGGATCAATTCTAGGCACCTTATTGTTTAGTTTAAATATAAACGATAGAGTTAGAGTAGATCAGTTTTCTACTGTTACAAGTGTAGGGGAAGGTAGCCGATAAGGACATAGGGCCTTCCCAGATGACTATTCTTGATGCTGTATGCACACCGGTCTTAGAAGAGAAGAGGCCCCTCCAGACCGGTATTCTTACTGCAGGCTCGAAATAAGAAATACTTTGTTGCGGTTAAAATAGTGCGGCACAACATGAGAATACTGTTAGAATTTTGATGCAAATTTTCGCTCCAAAGTGCAGCTTCTACTTTTTTTACCTCTTCCCTAGAAAATCGGTATCAAGAATACTCGTCTGGGATGGCCAACAATCAGATAAAACGACACATTACCATTTCCACATGATTAAAGCGTCCGACGCATTCCTAATAGTATTGGTCATGTACGTCAGTTATTTTTCAGCTAATAACAAGTATAGCAGCGTCCAAAACTATTTTGGAGCGAATTAATGGAGAAAAGAAATGAAAAAGTGAATACTGAAGTATTTTTTTACATGGATTAGTATCTATTGTGTTTTTTCGATATTAAGTACTGATTTTATTTAATATGCTATTTCTGCCGGATTGTTCTTATTCTAAAAAAGCAACTGATGTGACATTCGTAGATATGTGATGAATAATAATATTATTATAATTATTTTATTTTGCTTTTGGCCAAGGAAAAATTGACATACCTTGGTCAAGGGCAAAATGACATATCTGTGTCATTTTACTCATGGACTCCAAAAATTACGATATTTTTATAATTTGGGCAATACAAAATAAATATAATATAAGAATACAGAAGTTTGAAAACTGCTATTTTGATATATAAAACAAATTTCTTTTAAACCACTATTGCGTTTTATTCAAATCACATGGGTGACCTAAAATGACACAGAGTATGTAATTTTATACACACTCTGCCAATATAACACATTAGGTGTTGTTTTTTTAAGGAAACCAAAAAAAGAAAAAATCGTGTCTTTATTTTAATGTCTAACATTCTTCAAAATATAAAAGCAAACACTTTTAAGCTGCTAAATGTGTACTTAAATACTTTAAGTACTTTAAGATCCACAAGGTAAATGTTAATGGTATGTCACCTTCTCCTACATATTTTAAATGAGGTTTTCTGGCAAAAAGGAATATAAAAAGAAATCGCATCATCAGTATTGGGATAAAAAAAAAGAAACGATACGTCGATATATTTTCTTTTTTCTCTTGAATCTTCGATTGGAGCAACATTCAGGCAAGATGTCTCACGACAATTCCCGCAAAGTGCCGAACATTGGATGGCTCACTTTCGATAACCCGCATAATGCGTCGAATCAGATTTCATCCTATAAAACCGATTGGCTACCCAGAAAAAATAAATAGAGTGATGGTAGTGGTAATTTTCAAATATTATTTACACTTATATATAAACGTGATACACTACACACGTAGAATATATAACTTAAAATTTTATTATACGAGTACAACCTAATTGCAGTAGGCACACATAAGAATTTTTTTGACATAATCTGCAAAAGCATTTTCACAAAAAGTGTGATAGATAATCAAAACATAATACTGTATCACGACTTAGAGCCTGTATTATTTTTAATAATTTTTACCATATTGTAAAGAATTTGATAAATTCTCTCGTTATTTTCTTTGCTTTGCTTTTGACGTAATATTCAGACGAAATACGTACTTTAAGACTGTTAGAATGAAACACTTATTCATACCTTAGAAGAGAAAAAAAAGAGAAAAAAGGAAAAAGTACAAAATAAATTACAATTCATTACATATTGCTAAATTCTACTATACTTTCTATACTTCGTATTAATTAGTAATTAACATATTAAGCCCTTTAAAAAAATCTTCTTTTCCAATCATTTAAAATATTTCTTAAGTCCTGGATATTGCTTTTATTCTTATATTTTAGAAGTTTTTATTCGTAGCTTTACGTATTAAACATTTATTTTGAAATAAAATACCTTCATCTGTATTTGAATACCTATATATATATATATATATATATATATATATATATATGTGTGTATATATTTTGCATTTTCTTGTTTTTTTTCTATATATTACTCAATCTTCGAAATATTTTTAATATAAAGATAATAATTGTAAATATAATTGCTTTGCTATTGGGTACATTTTTCAAAATATCCTGTAACCCAACAACATTTATAAATTTAATTGATACATTTTGATGGGAGATTTTTCATGAGTTTTTATGTTTTCTGGTTTCAATGCTTAGTTTTGATGTACAAATATTTAAATATATATATATTTTTATAATGTATTTAAAGGAAAAAAAAAGAGAATGTACATAATATGTGTGTATGTATATGCGTTTGATGATAATGATGAATGTAGATAATGAAAGTAGAATTAATTATTTTGTTTTTTACACAACATTTAAGAACGGTTCAGTAAAGTGCACGTAGATATTTGGGAGACTGAGAATTTATATATTTTGGTTGTATTTTAATATGACTAGGTAATGATTTCTACGAACTATATGTTGTCTATTTGGTTATAAAGAAAAAAAAGGGTAAAGGTTAAATTTAATAATATATGCCATTTTTGACCATAAGAAATTGAAAGAGTTTCTCTATGAACACTATTTTAATATTGGCATTTCGATGTGGATGTTTTTTTTTCTGTAGCCGTAAATTGTGATCATTTCATTGGATAAGTAAGATTCGTTGTTTCAGCAAAAATTATACATCTCAAGTGAGTTTTCATGTTTCACACATATAGATTAGCAGTGATTTGATAATGAGTCTGAATAGTTTCTCATTTTAGTTTTTTTTCTCCTAATAAGTGCTATAATAAAAATCTCATTATTTGTTGAAAGATGAAACAATTTTTTCTTCTTTTGCTCGTTGTGAAGAAAAGGAGCCTCCCGATTTATCATTTTATTAGATTTTACTATGAATTAATTTCTTTTCCTCCTTTTTACACATTAAATTTACCTTGAAATTCGAAAAAAATAAATAATGACAACGAAAATTGAGATGCATATGCTTTCAATCTATAAATGATCGGTATGAGTCTCTACATTCAATGTGTCACGATCTAAAATAAATTCAACAATCCCACAAATCTTTCATTCGATACGATTCATCTCTTCCTTGGAAAATATTTTAGTTGAATCTACAATTTCAAATGAATTCCGAATTTTCCCGAACATTTCCGGACTTATGCCCTAGACACAGAGCGCTCTTAATGAAGTAAAAACTCATTAGTCTATAATGATTCATTATAAACTGTAGACACACAGCCATTTCTTTAATTAAGTTGTACTATCTACTGTCAAATTGGTTTTGATATACTTATGACATTAAAACCGGTATGGATCGAATCAGCGCGATAAGCTTTGTTTTTATTTATTTTTATTTTTGTTTTATTCAATTTAACGAATTGGAAATGAAAAAAAAAACATATCAAATATTATTTTGACATAATATTTTGTGCTTTGCATTTCTTCTTCTTATTTTTCAAATGGACAGATGCACAGCTGAGCTTCAGATTTATATTATATGCCAAATCTAGCACATTTTTCCTCATTATATAATGAAGTAAAATAAAACTTCATTAGTGTACTTCATTTTGATTTGATTTTCGAGCCATAATGACGTATATTATATGACAAACGGTATTTTACTGAATAGTTAGTACTAATGATTCATTTGATCGTGCTGTGTATCTAGGGTATTACAGTGAATATCCTGTTGTATCAATAATTGGTGTAAGAGGCTGGTGCTTGAATTTATAAAATCATGACCCATATATATGTCTGTCTGTCTGTATCTTACAGTCTTAAGGATATTCAAGTGACTCTATTACTCTATTTGAATTTATTTTACTATTATTTCCCTAGATCACTTGTATTTGACAATCAAATTGACAAAAATGTCATGGTTCGTACATGCCCATGAGAGTCAGTTTGGTTACGACTGAAATTCACTATATGGTTGCGAGGTTTTATTGAGACGTTTTTCTTCGAATTAAATTTTAATTGCAAATCATATGATTGCGCAAACTATCTAGAAAAGTTATTTAACAACCACTATATGACTATCCAAGGGCGAAACATAAGTATGTAAACATATCTAATGAACAACTAAAGAGAGTGTTGTATAGATTTTGTCATTTTGGTAATATGTTGTGTTCATAAAATCCACAAACGTCAGTTTAGTTTTTATTCGAACCGATCTAAATGGACTCAATTTTGTATGTTTTTGTATTTCTTGTTTGTAGTAAATAAAAATCCATTAGCTTTTCTCAAAACTCTAGCGGTCACAAATACAAAGTTGCCATTAATCATGAAGCTCTGTTCTAAGTAGAACAGTCTCAACCAGCAACTACGATATTCTATTCAAAGTACTGCAAAGTTCTAAATCAGTATTATAACTATTTAGTAACTATTTATTTATATCTAAAAACAGTGTGTCTCTGCTGAGAACGTCAGAGTTGTATAAATCAAAACTAATTAGTTTTATTGAGAATCAATAACTTCTATGGCAGAACTAGATAGTTATTTTAAAAACTATAGAGGTATTAGGATTCATACCTGCTATATGGAAATATGGCTCAAATAAAAGCTAATAATTTGATTTAAACTTAATTAACTTGATATATTGCCATGTTTTTAGGAGTTATTATTACCTGATCTTATAAGCAATTTCAAAGTACAAAACAAAAATAAAAGACTCATAAGACCGTTGATGGGCTGTCGAATTAGATTTGCAAATAATTCTTATACATATATGGAAGAGGAAATAATACTTAAAGCTTTAGGTGTCATAGATTGTATTTGGTTGTAAAAATTATAGCTGCTCATTAAAATTATAATAAGTTCAGCTAAAATCAAATTGGCAAACAAATTATTTGTTGGGAAAGAATTATATTGCTTGTGACCATATTTTATTTTTTGACTGCAAAATAACGGCGATACAGTTAAGAATAGATGCAATATAGATCTTTCAGGTAGCAGTAATTAAGAGGTTAGCATTTAAACTCTCCCTCTATGAATTAATATAGATTGAACATGTTTTCAACTGCATAAGTTTAGAAAATTATTTTCTAATAGGATCTAGTAAATTGTTAGACATTGAGATTTTTTGATATTTAAATTTGAGAATTTGTGAATAATTGAGAAAAAAATTGATTGATGGTAATTTTTCTATGAAAGTTGGCCGTAGGTTGGTTTTCATCCGACAATAGATTTTATGACTATTTCAGCGGTGAGATAATTGTTTAGTTTCAATAAAAATAATCGTAATTAAGAAGGGTGCATTCGTTTTGATTTGTTCCCCAAAATAATTAGCTCGCAGTGCACCAAAATTAAGACGGAATTACAGTGAGCGCAGGGCATGTATCGCCTGTTTTGCTCCCATGTTGTTATTTTTGTAAGCCAATAACAACAAGATGGGAACGAAACAAGCTATGCTTGCGATACTTTCACTGTAATTTCACATTTCCTAGCGTAAGAATCGAGCTAATCTAAACTACGAATACTAATAATAGTTTCTTTAAAGCTGTGAACAGAAAAATATTATCAATTGTTGATATAACTCAAACTCAACTTAACAAAACTTTTTATTTAACATACATTCAGTTTTTGTTGGTAGAATGGACCAATTTTCCCATCATCCTTTGCCAAAAATGTCTTCCACTCCACTTTGGGTCTATAATGAAACAGCATTTACTCTATTTATAATTGAGAATAAATTAAAAAAAAGGGGAATGCCAACTTATCATACAACTTTAGGCCCGACATCTCCAGACATTAGAGACATTATAATACTCTGAATATATTTTATTAACAATTTTTGTTTCAATTAAGTGGGGGAAAGCTGTGACGATCGGTTGTAGCTTGAGCGATTTTGAAAAAAATGGACTTTTCCACTTCCCGTGATTGTGCGGAATTGGTGCGTCGTGGAAAACTACTTCCTAAATGAAAAATGTTCACATCAGAGCACTAATGGTCAGGGAAGAAAGAACTGCAAAAATATATGTGAAATATAGTAGCTGCGGTATATGTAACCAAGTGCATGAAAATGGGTTTTCCGGCGACTAAAAAATTTTTCTGAATCGGGGAAAAAGTACACCACCTGATAGTACTCGTCGATACCTTCAATTTGATATGAAACATGCGGTATTAGAACCACCCCTATGGGGTGCCCCCCCCCCTAAAAGTATACAGAGAAAAATTTTCTTCTAAAAATTCTAGCTTGTAATGACCTGAGGCGAACAGTGAAACCTTTCTGATCGGACATAACCTTACTTAAGACATCTTTCATGTCTGGACCTAAAATAGGCATTTGCTTTTACGCCGTAATGACGAACTAAGTTAAAAATGTTAGTCATTGCATTAATAATGCTCTATAATGTGTCCATCAGTCTGTCGTCGGCAAAAAGGTATTTATATGATCATCAAAGAATAATTGACTTCAATCTTAAAATTCTGTTTCTGTGTCTAAATAGTTTTGCACTGACGAATACAATCAGCGAAATTCAAGTCAATTACCATTTCCATAATCACTAAATTGGGTGCAACTCGGATTGAACTCTACATATAAACATAGTAAATCTTGCCGCATTTTGAATATTTAGACAATACAGTTAACCGGATGTTGGATTATATTTTTTTAACTTTTTATCTATCAGGCAATAACAATATTTTTATTCACATTAATATTATTTTCAAATGCTGCCAAAAATAAATTCTTAGACTCCATAAATATGTGGATAAAAAAAAAAATAAAGTAAGAATGAATGATGAAATATGAAATAAGTAAAATGAAAAAATCGCATTCAATTAGCGATTAGCATTAGACTTAAACATTAAATGGCCGTTTACTGATATGTTTACGTTGACTATTTAAAAATTGACACGATATTAATAATATTGTGCTTCCTGTACAGTTCTGTGAATGCTAAAAATTCTTATTGACTAAAATTGTGTTAAAATTAATATATAGATGTACATAATTATATCCAATTTGTATAATTTATCTTAATATATAAATATACAATGTATATAGGTATACTATATTTAATTAATAATATAAGTAATATCACTTTGGTAATAACAGGCGAACCATATGGCTCTGATATGTATCGTTACCTTGGTTGTGTCTTACGTTTTTTTTAAAATTGCCCAAGAAAAATACTATACACGAATGTTGTTTTTTTGTTTGTTTTTTGTTTTTCTTCTCTTTTATATATAGTTATGTCGCCATTAAATACATACATTCGCAGGACGTATTTCGCTTAAGAGCATTAAACAAAAAATATAAGAAAGAACTTAAAACACTATCAATTGGCAGATATTTCATCACTTGCACCCGAAAGGGATTTGTGCAAACTTCTTTTGATATGTATGCGATATTGATGCAATTTCCGAAATACAGCCAAATTAATAGTAATATAGTTATAACTAATGTTAATATTATTTTATATCTAATATATGTGTATGTATGTGTATGTACATATGAAATGTATACAATGAATATATGATATGCACAATATATGGACAGTTTCGGTTTGATTGTATTGGTTAGACGAAGTGATAATTATTATTTTGTTTATTACAAATTATTTCATGTAATTAATTATTTTTTTTCTAAATTCAAGATCATCTTTAATAAGAACATAGTTTTATAAATGAATAACAGAAAAGGCAAGCTTTGGGGATGCGAATATTGTCTGTACCTACATATGACGAATTGGAAGAAATTTGAATAATATCGGATCGAATTTTAAGAAATTTGATCTTCAGACTCGAACTTAACATAAATAATATCAAAATAAAGGAAAGCTTCATTTTTTATTTGGAAGTTCTCTGCTAGATTTAATCAAAATAAAAGCATGTTGCTATACTCAGTTTTAACATTAAGTACCTAGTAGCTTGAAGAAAGGGAATGAAATAGATAGAGGTTACCTTAATTAAAATTATATCCCTAGCTATTCGATGTTGAATTTCTTTTTAACTGCGCTACCAAGGAGGTATCCTGAGTGTACCAGGTACGTTCTAGGCTATTCATTACTTTTGATGTATAAGGATACACTTAACTTTGATATTCATCATAATATCATATTCATTGCTAATCCTTTGTCAATTATATACAAAGTTTTGAAACGTTAACTAATTATTATCGATAGCCTTTAATTATTTTCAATATAAATTCTTCGTTTTGGTACTGAAAGAATCAAAAGTTTTAAATAACAACTGTTAACGAGACTGTGCATGAAATTCTCTCATCTCAGCTCCGATTTAGACGTCTGCACTGAGATTAATTTCTGACATATTTTATGATCCAGATAAGAAGGTCAGATACATGTAAAAAGGTCAAATCCAGTTAATACATAAGTAATTCACTGCACTGTCGAAACTATGGTTCCTTCACGGTTACCTTTAAAGCTCTGATTTCTATGCACTGTCCTTAGGTGATAGTATCCTCTTATATTTGGCTCAGTATTTCTATCGTTCATGAATTTTTATTTTTCACATATTCATTCGAGTGCTTTGACTGCACTAAAAACTGGTCAAGTAAGCTCATTTTAGTATGTCAATATAATTTACAACGTCCCTGTGCAGGCTCTACTAAAAAATATATTCTTTGACGTAATTTATTCAATCGAAACTTGGTTATGTGAAAAACTATCAGCCACTGGTATTTTGACTGAGGCATTCTTGGGTTTTCATCGATTTCGCCATTTTTCTATTTTGAATATACACTACTGCTGAAGCATAGTTTTCTTCATTATGATATTGCATGGAGTTGCAATTTCTCATTTACAAAAAAACATGCTAATCTCTGTTTTTTATTCAATTAAACCTTCTCTTTTATCCGCATACCACAATCTGTGGATATAATTTTGGCTATCTACTGAGTTGATCCTTGTTGTGTTACGAACAACAATAATACATACATATATGATTCATTTTTTGTTTCTGTTCCTTATTAATTGTGATTGTATTTCGTTTTTCTATATAATTGTGTAGTCTTTCCCGTTTCGTGACAGAGGTTCCGGGTTTCGTTAATTCGTCGCATGAAAGCAAAAATAATTCCGAAATATCGAATTTCAAATTCATGTTATAATTCTAGAATATATGAAGCATTGGCTTGTATTGCCTTTTACTAGAATTGAAAACAAAAACTTGTCTCTGATATTTCGTAGATAATATAAGTCCAGTAATATCTAATCTTAAGAGGACGTCCATACAGCACAAAATAACCTGGAGACAATCCATTCTTTTCCTTCAGATCCCAGAACTTTCCCGGGATAAACACGAAATGTTCAGTATGTAGTTAGTACCTTATTTCCAGGAGTTATTAGAAAATTCCAACAAGTTATTCGCTAGAATATCCCACAACTACTCTACCGGGTGTTCCGATGTAGGTGATCCATAGAGAAGGAGGTCATAGTACTCACCTAAACAAACATCAAATTTTACGGTGAAGGGTCGCTAAGACGCGTCGTTTCGGCGGTACGGGGAGTTTAAGACTTTTAGTGCTGTTTCAACTTTACACCCTATAAGTTTCTTGATATACAACCTTTCAAGGCGTGATTTATCTCAGGTGATAGCAAACCGTCTAAGCTTTGCAATGCATGTCCTACTGCCATCTTCAATCTTGAGTTGTAGTACGTCAAAAATTGGGAAAAAAATCCCAATATTTTCAAATTTTAACGATTTTCCCGCCAAAATGCATGATAACTATACAGTTTATTTACAAGATTTAGAAACCCCGGAATGTTACTTTTAATTTGACGATGCACATATACCTATACCTAAATGCTACCGTCTTTTAGATATTCCCGTTTCTATGATGCATAATTTCAATAATTTTGCTAATAACAATAGAAATCGCGCCTAATTTTATGCAATTCCACGCAAATAGCAAAATTAATGAAATTATGAATCACAGAAACAGGAATATCAAAAAAACGGTTGCATTTAGGTAGGTACATCAGCATAGTCAAATTAAAGGTAACATTCCGGCGTTTCTAAATCTTGTAAATAAACTATATAGTTATCATGCATTGTGGCGGGAAAATCGTTAAAATTTGAAAAAATTACGATTTTTTTCCAATTTTCTGTGTTTGACGTCCTACAACTGACGATGGAAAATGACAGGAAGGCTGGTTGTGCATTCTTTGCAAAGCTTAGACGGTTTCTATTATTTGAGATGAATCTCGCCTTGATGGGGTGGGTATATATCAAGAAATTTACAGGTTGCAAACTGGAAAGAGCACTAAAAATCTTAAACCACCTTCACCGTACAATTTTTTGTTTGGCTAGGTGAGTGCTACCACCTCTTTCTCTATGGAGAGCACCCTGTATATGCGAACATTCTCAACATTGTACAGAAAAATACATACGGAATGTGGAGGACAATTTTGGGACAATCATGAGAAAGTCGTGTTTCCCCTTCCAGAATTTATTTTGGTATGTTCTACGGTTCTCATAGTTCGCGTATATAATTCTCTGGTAAATGTCGCTTGGTGTGCTTCTTTTTATCGTTTTTAGAGACCAAAAACAAAACAACCAATTTCGTTGTTTGAGCCAGCTAAATGCATGTAGGCTATATGTATTAGAATTCTTTTTGTCATTAGAGGCAAATGTTAAAAAATTTGTTTTTATGTATTATGCAAGTACATACATCTCTGGCATGTACTTTCCAGCCATTATTTATCCTTAGATATTCGCCCGCAATTCCTGAAAACAAACTAGGAGATCCGTCAGACGTCCTAGGCATGCAGAGGGAGTTTTACATTATTAAATGCATTAACTGTGCTTAAGTACAACCAGAGGAAATCCTGTGGGAAGGGCATGGGATCTACCAGGGACATTCGAGCTCCGGCCATTCGTCACTCCCAGGAATAACCTAAGTTGTTAATAAGGACCGGACGGGATTTCCTGCGGACAATTTATATATCCTAACAAGATTTCCCATTAACATACCACAGACAAATTTGTACTGTGATTTTTTACTAATTTAAATTTCGTATAAAGCATTCGCGCACAGTTTCTTCGCCATTAAGTAATAACCACATTTTCGACTGCACCGGCTGACTTCGACTGCAATATTTGCCGAAGTCGAGCACCCCCGCCGATTTTACATATAATTGGAGCGGCCGTATTGTAAATTATGAACAAAAAGAAGATTTTTGAATTTTTGTTGACGATGAACAACTACGATTCATAAAACACTATTAAAACTGCAGTTGCAGTGCAGTTGTCATCACTAAAATACGTTTCGATTGGCACTATTGAAGCTGCGATGGCAGAAATACAAAAAAAAGATCCAAGTTCGTATTCGACTTCGACCCATCTCTTGCCGCTGAAGTCGCAATTAAGTTCTGCTCTATTAATTCCCTCAGGGGTGACGCTAAACTCAGCTGTCGAAGTCACAATTTTGGTTAAGCCTTGAGCCCGTTCCACACGATCCACAGTTCTACCTCAGGTCGTGGTGGTTCCACAAACGGATAGCAATTACACCACAGCAAGAAAAATATAGCTTCAAATATGTGCTTTCATACGGAAGTGCAGACTAGTTCAATTATGGGAGTGCTGTGGTGGACGCAGTATCGCATTCTGGTAGGTTCCACTCTTAGAAATTCGATATTGCGAACTACAGTATTTTTATAGGAGACGTTCAGACGTACCACTGGGCAGTATTTTCTTATGATGCATTGTAATGTCTACGCGTATATGGAAGAGCAGTTTGCTAGAGAATTCAGATTCTATCTGTAATTCGTTCGAATCCCTGCAACCACGGCCTGTATAGTACAATTATGGTTCGTTTGAAAGAGACCTTAATTTATCTTTTATTCTTATTTATTCCGTAAGTGCATACTAACTGCAATAAATTGTACTGGCTTCATAGAGTTTCGGCTTATCCCTCTGCTTATCTACTATCTGACAAATATAGTGAGTAATATTCATCAAAGGCTACTTTTAAGTATTATAAAAATTTGCATACCAAAATGCAGTTGAAAAATAATTTCTAAGAAAGTTGCCGATAATACTAAAAATTTCCATGGATTTTATTCAAAAAAGGCCTTGATTAAAATTTGAATTATTCGAGCTCTTCTATCAGCTTAATCTAATTAAACTATTTTCACGTTATACACAAATCGAGTTCCGCAAGGTTCTATCGTCGTCGGTTTGCTTGTTTTTTTTTCGATTTTGATATCTTACCATAATCTCCCATTGATGTAGCTTAACTGAAATGTTCATTGTGTAATTATGTAGGTGAAATTTAACGCGTTTTAAGCCTGATTAAGGATGTTAAAGTGGGTAATATTATATTAATAGCTTCACGTCATTTACAGTTATTATTAGCAAATACAGCAGTGATACCCACTTTCTAGTTTAATAATATTTTGCTCAGCAGTATCAGCAGTCATATAATAGGATAGAAATCTTAGCTGCAGTAATTTTATTTATAGCATTATTTATGGCAATATATTTATTTGTAAATTTATTGCGTTGCTTTTTTCATTCGCATTAATACTTCTCCTCATGCTATGTGGATTAAGTCTTTTATTATTTCCAATTATATAGACTGCTATTCTCCAAAATCATACAACCTGTCTTAACTTTGTCTTAACACTGATTATTATAGTAGATCAACTGATAGCTCGCTGCACTGTATCCATGCATTTTATTTATGATCGTCTTAAAATACCTTCTAATTTGGTTGGTAGAGACATCCTAATTTTAATTTCTCTTATTTTATTTTATTCTTTTCCGCTTTCGAACTCGGTTAAATTTGTTTTTTCTTTCTTTAAACTATGAGGCACTTGAATACTTAAGCCAAAATGCTAAGGGATAGATGGTCCTGTTACTTCTCCTTTTCCACATCCCAAACATCTTTTGTATTGTGCGGCATGAATTTTGTATAGGTATGTTATGCCAACAGGTTTTATAGTTAAATTTTCCATACATTCTGCCATCTAGCAATAGGCACTCCGTACTGCCGAAGTTTGTCAATAGATGGAATTACTTACACGTTTCTCTCTAGTACTTACCCATAACACTTACTATGTAAATGACACGTAAAAAATTCATTTTCTCTCCACATTAGGTGAAATAGTGTCAAATTTAATGTAACAGTTTCCTTGAATAATAAAATTTTATGAAATTCGCTTAAGGCAAAGTTGACACAATTGTGATCTGGTTGGGTTTAAGTTGGCTTCAAATTGAGATGCGTGTAATCTTTTAGCACAAATTTCATCAATTTTATAAAATTGTATAAATTTTCCTTATACATTTTTTTGTACTACACTTTTGCTGTCATTCAAAATTCAACTGAGAGGTAGCTATCGAATTTTCATCACTTGAAAGCTATGCACTACGCAGATGAAAACTAAAATAAATGTAAATTTAAAATTTGATGAAAATTAGTGTTTACTTTAAAATGTTCGCCCAACGTCCATACAAATTCATATTTTCGTTTAAGATAAATTACAACAGTTGGTCCTTACTTTTTGTGGGCTGATTTTTTTATGTGTTCTTCATTTTGTGTTTCATATTTCCGATTTTTGCATATTTGTATTTTCTTTTTATTATTAAAATTATTAACCTCTGTCAGATGATAGTTATTTATCGATACTCTTGTGTTTGTTATTTGATTTCAACTTCTGTGTAGTATTTTGAGAAGTACGTTGCAGATGAAAAACAAAACCCCTTGACATATTATATTCTGGCAAAATTAGTTTCAATTTATAATAGTAATCGATGAATCATAGAAAGTAACCAAATAGGGGTTTTCTAGTTTAGGAAAAATTTTATGACATGTGAATTGGTATATTTACATTCTTCTCTGGGTTATGGGATGTTCCAATATTTTTGACGTATGCGAAGAACTTTATTTCTCTTATATTCCACAATCATTGCAAAATGCATTGGCTGGTTTCATTTTGTTATAATTATAACAAAATTCTCACTTATAGAATTCATCAGTTTCGTATTGTAAATGATTAAACGAAACGCCTAGCTTCCTGATATATCACTCCAAAATTGGTTTTATTCATAACTTTGTATTTTCAGTCGTTGTTTGCTTTAGAAGTAGGGTTAGAAATGAAATCTTTACTAAGCCCTATTCAGTAACCTGCAGTCTCCCGGATTATAAAGTTTGTTATAAAATCAAGCCAATACAATCAAACCTTTCTTTGGTTGTGCTTTTAAACATTTTGTACATTGATTTTGAAAATGGCTGCGATTGAAACATGCCAAAAAATCTTCATATTTTTCCATACCTTTTTCACTTATATTTTTTTTCACTTTACTAACATCTACACACTATAGACTATGTTTGTGGTTACGTAAAGTAAAATTTACTTCTGTACAATGCTTATTACATATGTATATGTAAATACTTGAATGTTCTAATACAATTTTTGCATATGTTTTTTACAACTTATCAAGTTTCGTTTTTGTATATAACTGCAATAAATTATGTTTCTATTCTATATATGTATATATATTTATATATATGTATATTGTATATTATATAATTTGTAGAATAATATCTTGTTATCACGAGAGCTCTGCATAAACTAACGTAAAAGAAGAGAAATTCTCTCAAATAAATAAACAAAGAAATATATAAAAATTAATTTAGGATATGACAACATTTTAAAACCCTTGCCTAAATGGGTTCGATACCCTGCCACCTGATTGTTGATCTGGCTGTTGATGATGTTGCTGCTGCGGCTGCTGTTGTTGTTGGTTATACTGTTGAGGTTGCTGCTGTTGTTGAGGTTGTTCACCATGTCGGAATGGATTTGCTACGGGTTGTTGAGGCAACTGTCGTTGATATGTTTGATTTTGTTGTACTCCTCCATGCTGTTGTTGTTGTTGTTGATACATTCCTCCCTGCTCTTGATAGCCTGGCTGATATTGTTGTTGCTGATAATCATCATATTGTCCCTGCTGTACATATCCATTTTGTGATTGATCGATATTTGTTTCTTGCATTCCTTCTCCTTCCTGCGGATATTTTCCGTATTCTAAATGATTTTTATAATCACCATCTACTGGTTGCTGATCATGCATTGTATACGTTTGGTATTCTTTATTTGGTGGATCAGACATTAGAATGTTTGCTTCATTTTCAAATGGTTTAAAATCATATATATGGCGAAGTTTCATTAATACTGGAACATAAAGTAAATTTGAAAACGCAATACCTACATTAAGTGCCGTAAATCCTATTGCTTCAACTACTCCGCCTGCTATAATTGGTCCAACCGCGTATGCTACAGAATATGATATATCTGCGATGGCATAAATACTTCCATAAACAGATACATATCTGACATCTACTAGATACCCTAAGGTAGGTAGAAGAGCTGTATCAATCAAGGCAATACCAAAACAAATTCCACAAATCGGAATCATCAGTACTTTATATGAGGATGAAAATGGAATAATGAAACAGGATAATCCTTCTAGAGCTAATCCACCTGCTGCCATTAACCATTGATGTTGAGGATATTGTTTCGCCATTTTAACTGTTATAATAACTCCAAAGACATGAGGAAAGAATGCGGGTAGCCATATCATACCAATTTTCCAATTATCTGTTGTCAAATTATCTTCCATCCATAGTGATATAGTTGGTTCTAGGAAGGCTAATGCTACGTTCGACATCATCAATGCTCCAGCGCAAACAGCTATATATGGATCCATTAGTAACTTCCAAATTGGAATAGTTGGCTGATGTGGTTCTTTGCTTCGACTAATTTGTTCCTTTAATGGTTTCATAACTAATAGAAGCATTAGACCATCCAAAAGGCAAATTAATGATAATATAAGGAATGGAACTTCTTTTCCAGCAAATTGATATAGAGCCCCTCCAAAAGGTGGCGCCACCAAACATCCAAAGCTAATAAAAGCCAACGCAATACCAAGAGCCTTAGATCGTTCATTTTCTTCAGTAAAACGATCTGCAATCATAGCTAATCCTGATGTATCTGCAAATGCCGAACCAACGCCCTGTAGTGATCGTGCAAAAAACAATACACTATAACTTCGTCCACATGCAAAAACTGCCGTAGAAAAGAACATTATAGTTAATCCAATCATCATTGGAATATCATAGCCAATCCTATCAATTAGAGCACCTGAAAATGGATTAACCATTAACTGAACTATGGCTTTTGATGCAAATAGCACTCCTGTTGCAGAATCTTGACCATGATGAACTTTCATTCCAATTGTTGGAATTACTGTTGTTGTTGCATTTGCTAAATGATTCGACGCTCCTGCTGCTGCCGCTGCTGCTTCTTGTTCTGCCCAGGCACCAATATAACGGAGATAATCTGGAATGATGGGCACGATGACCATATACAGCATATTATCGAGGAGTAACGCAATTGATACAATCACTAGGATTAGTTTCCTTTGTGACTTCGGCTCCTGTATTTTCTCCCATACGATTTCCTTCACCTCTTTTACTTCCAAATTAATAACAGGAATAGTAAACGACCCCATTTTTAAGTTTTAACACAAATATTTATCAATAAGAAAGTGATTTATGTAAAATAAATAAATAAATAAATAAATAAAATAGTACTAAAATGTTGGTAGTAAATATTTTAGAATTTTATTATCCTTCCGCTCTTCTTTTTCCATTCATTTTCCTTGACTGCTTGAAGACTCCCGGCTGCCAGCATTCAATCAACAATTATTATCTCCAGTTGACGAAAGTCCTCGGACAATCCACATCCGTTCAGACAACCTTTAATAACACAGAAACAATATTTCGTTAGTATTTTGAACATGATGGTATTGTTATGGAGATTTTACGTTTTAGATAATTGTTTTTTTTTTCATATTCATATAGAATACAAAATAGCGGCAGGTTGTTAAGCGGCAAGTTAAATGTTTATGATTGAAATGCTGTTTCTGTGGTAGAAAAGGATGTCTTAACGGCGAAATTAAATTTTCTACTATCCTTGTGTGAAGCATGCGTCTTAAATGGTACAAAAAAAAACAAACAATAATGCAAAACAAAGTTCTCATAAAAATAAGACTCTTTGAAATTATCCTACGGACATACATTTCAATCATAAAAATTTAACTTACGGTTGTATATTAGCATGGCTTTTATCTAATATATCTAAGATATAAATTCTACGGTAATAGTCTTAAGGATTTATTAAGAATATATTTATGTGACACAAAACTGAGAACACATCATATAATGGGGTTACGTTATACAAGATGCCTCATATATGTAGATAGGCTCCCACTCCATTTTAAGTTAGATCTCAACGAAGTCAAAATTTCGGAGTTTCAACTCAGTTTTACTTATTTAACTATAATTAAAAAAAAAAAAAAATCAGAGGCTCAGAGCTTTCAGTTTAAAATGACTTATCACACTTTCTACGAAAAATGCAGCCCTCTTTCGATTTTTCGTACATCCTTAATCATTTCGGAAATGGCTTGAAAGGCTCATTCGCAATTAAGTTAATTATCATTAGGCCGGGTTTAGATTGAACAAGGATGAGCGGTATATGATATAAAAATATCTCACAAAACATCTAAATAAACAAAAGGCGTTCCCAATATATCCAATTCCAGAGTTCTTATATGGAATTTCTTAATTTCTACCCCCATACAAAATTTTAACCAATTTTACTGAGCGATGCCAAAATCTAACCAAATAAAAGCCGATGCATCTCAGGAACAAGGCAGAATCATATTAAACGAGGATGACTTGATCAGTGGTGAGTTTTATTTATTTATACAACATCTTCATACTATAGCTCTAAAACGTATATTTAATCGAATGAACAATGCTAGGCATTTTCAAGCCAAATCACCCAAAGCACAAACGGTCAATAGTGGGTCTCCATTAACAACAACAATAAGATTCTTTGGAAAATAAAGAACATTTTTTCTTTTTGTATTGAATTTACCTTGGAGTAGGCGCAAATTAATGAGCTTGATCTCACTGGTGCTCTTTTAATAAAGAATTATTTACTTATTTACTTCCCAAATTGGTGCAGTTTTCTTTATCAACGAATAATGGCAGCTCCATGCTCCAACATCAGAGTAGCTACTGCGAGCAATTCACTTGAATAGCGAAATTATAATATTCAAGAAACCGAACAAGAGCCTCGGATACAACGAGCAAATAATACCGATGCCTAGTTTTGAATTAATATTAAGCTGAATTAAATTTTGCTATATCACAGGTGAAAAAGTACGACATTGGTATACTCTAGCAGTTTAAATGGCAGTGAAGTTGTGTTGACATAATAATTGACTGCATACTTGCACTTGCATTTGGACAGGGTAAATAATTGCCAAAATCTACTCAATATCCTACTAATTATTTGATGATGTCCCCCAACAGTAGTCGCAACTATCGAAACAAGAGAGTAACTCTACTCCTAGATTTTTACAACTTTGAACAACTTTCAGAAAACATTCATTGACGTACTATTGGGTAACTTTAATGCGAAACTTGGTTCAACGTCATCGTTTTCCAGAGGCCCACAAAGCATATTGGGTAAATATGTAATGGGTACAATTAGCGAAAAAATAAATATGCCTGGACCAGAATATGATGATTAATGCAACTCTATTTCCCCACAAGTATATATGGGAGTCTCCACATGGCGCCGTGATGGAATTCCTGGAAAACTTGTCAAAGCCAGTGTGAACAAGACCGTGGAAATTTTAAAGCATATCCTTGAGTTTATATAACAAACGAAAACATAACATCCTCTTAGATGGAAGGAATTATCATTTAAGCTTCCAAAACAGGACGTCCTAAGAGAATGTAGCAACTGGTACTAAATAAAGCTGTGAATCCCATAACTCTCTTCATAATAGAAGGAAAATATACGAGGAAAACAATCTGGATGCAAACGAATACGTGGATGCATAGACTAATCAAATTTTCTGCGACTTACGGTAGAACAATCATTGGAATAAAATTTCCCCTTGTACATTGTATATGGAGTAATGTGAATTTTTTTCAATATCTTGCGATGATTGGCCAAATCCATTGCTTTCCACCACACCATAAAACCGTAGGTTACCATGGATCGGATGACACTAGTGTAAATCAATAGTTAATCATCCGTGGTTTAAGTGCCCACTTCTATGATTCTGCTGTACATTACGAAGGCCCTAAGAGCTTTGTTAGGTCTGTCATCAAGGTGTGGTTTCCAGTTTAGCTTTTTATCTATTATTATGCCGAGGTATTTTACCCCGTCCTTTAGCTCCAAACGAGCGGAGCCAATAAAGGGCATGTTGTATCGGGGAATGCTCTTTTTTTTTGAGTAAAAAGGCATAAATCAGTTTTCAGTCAATTGATGCTCAGTCCGAAATCCGTAGCCCAGTCTATGATTAGTTAGATCGCGTTTTGCAGCAGTCCGCAGAGTTCGGACTCATAACTACCGGTAATTAAGATTACCAGGTCGTCTGTGTAACATACCGTTTTGTACCCCATCCACGTGAGTGTTAGCAAGAGAATAATAAGTATTCATTACAGAAGAGATAGGATAACACCCTGAGGGTGCCCTATAGACTCTTTTCATTCTGGCTTACTCCGTCCAACTCGGCAAAGACAGTTCTGTTGTTCAACATGTTTGCGATCCAGTATTTTAAGGACTGATTCACTCCATGTTTTGTTAGCTTTCAGTGATTTTATGTAAAAGAACATTATTCAAGGCACTTTCTACATGTACATCGATGAAACGGCCAGGGTAGATTATTTAAAGGGGAAGCAATTGAGTTCGTAACCTCGTAGAGAGCCATCTCAATTGACCATCCCTTTAACTACATAGGCTTGCGAGTGCTGGAACTTCTACTACATGTGAAGTAGATTTACTACACTTTAGCTCTTAGTAACTCCAACTAGTTTCTACTACACTTTTGAGAATTAAGGAAAATAAACAATAAACATTTAAATAAATTTACCAGTCAAGAAAGTTTTTCATATATATGTTACATAAAAAATTTCTTCGTTTATTCTTGTTTCATTTGGAGAAAGATGCAGGCAAGAATGATTAGTAAAACAGTACTGTACCTATTTAGTACCTACCTATAGAAGATTTTCAATTAAGCTTAATGGAAGTCATTAGGCCGGCGTACCCGCTTTACTTGTTGACGATGAGAGGCAATCGGGAGTAGGAAAAATGCCAAAATGCCAAGTTTTAAACTGCAGCACGAGAAGCATACCAATACTACTGCAAGAAAATAGTTTTGGCCATATTGCAATTGTGAAATCTCTGATCGGAGGGTTGCTATGGGCTTGCGATTTGAGGTGATAATATAAGAATTCTCATTACGTGATACACTAATTGTTTATATAAAAAACTGTAACTTAATTAACTTAACTCGGTAATCATATAAGAAAAGTCTAGCAAAATGCGCGTGCAGTATGCGACAAAGAGTACGCCGACCCATTTACTTCACTTTTACTACACTTTTGCATTCAAATTTGCTACAATGTCAACACATTGAAGTTCCAACACTGACGCGTGCTGATAATCTGTTTCTACAGGGTGGGCCAAAAGTCACGTAATGGAGTACCTACCTCAATTCCCATTCTCGCAGATGCGCTCTAGCGTTGTGAGTAGGAAAGAGGTCAAGCTTATAGGTCTATATGCCTTGGCAGTAGGATGATCAACCAGACCTGCCTTTGGGAGGGAATAAACACTACGCGGACCTCAGTGTGTTTTAATACATGCCCTAAAATGAAGGGATAGATTGCTAATCAACGAGTCAGCCGAGTTTTGAATAAGGGCTGAATAATTTTCCTAGTTGCCCAGGGATTTTTGGACATATACCCAGTAGGAAAAAGTGTCGTTGAGTCATTGATGAGTCAACGATATTTTGTATCTTAAACTTATCTTATGACTATTTTTAATGAAGTGGCACAGGCATAATTCCTTTGTCATAGTTGATAAAACAATGAGAAGCGGCAAAAGACACAACGTTGACAAGCTCATGCATGACACCACAATGACAAAAAATCGATGAAAATGTGTGGACAGAGTAATATATATACAATGGAAAACGATTTCGATTTGGACTTCTCTCTTATTTTAGTCAACACTGACTCTACAATTACAATTTGTTTCCTCAGATTATTTAAACAATTTCAATGCTATTACATCGTTGACAAGTCTTTGATGTGGCAACAATACTTACACACTTAAAATGTTTCAACTAAATATGCTCATTTTGTATACATATTCTGTTGACACGTAGCGTAAACAGTCAATAATGAAACATTGTTGACTTCGTGGTCGTTGACCACATTTCCTGCTGTAATTCTCTGTATGTAAATTACTAAAACGTAACGATATCAATTCTTAAATTACTTAAAACTTAGTCGAGATAATCAACTACAAAAATACCAGTCTCGGTTACCTTCCCAACTTTAAGCAAATCAAATAGTATCAATATGAATTATGGTCTGTAGACTCTATATGGGTCTCGAAAGAGTAAAACCAGAGATTCTATAATACAAAGATATTGCAGGCATAACTCAGCGGGAAATATATCAAGTGTTTGCCAGGAGAAGCGGTTCAACAACATAGCCAGAAAATATATTTTCCGAAGCGCTTTTTACCATAGACAAAGGAAGCTTTGCGGAAGCAGATCTCTTCTCTCAGCTTAGGCTGATTCATAACTTATGTTTTTGTTTTTTGTGAAAAGATGACTCATATCACCTCATATGCATCTGAAAGCGCAGTAGAATTGTCATTCTTTAGTAGTCAGTGGAAATGTGCGGTTAATTGAAATTTAATTTAATTTAAAATAAACATAAAATGGAGCGAGATTCAGAACAAAACTGAAATTTTTAATAAAGCCCATATCTTGATTCCCGCTGTATACCCTATTAGCGCTCCAAGTGCGCTACCCTACAAGTGTTCCGAGAGTGCTACCCTACAAACACTCCTAGAGAGCTTCCCAAGAATCTGCAGTTGAGCGCTTCCCTCTGCGGACATGCTCACGTTAAAACGAAATGAACAAGGATACGGTGGGAAGCTCTGCGAGCGTCCAAAGAAGCACTCTTGCTTTCTTTTTTGAGCGCTTCCATTTCCCGCTGGGATTGTGTAGTTTGGCCTCAGCACTGGGCCTCAGTGAAAAATAATGTGGAATCTCCGAGATTCCACCTCTGTTGAGAAATTATTAAAACTTCGCATTGTACACGGCCTCCACTAATCATGAGCACCGCCCATCAGCATGAACCTGATGTGGAGAAGGCATCAATATTTTTCTAGAAATTTATTGGATATTTCTTCTTGAGAATTTGTATGAATTTGTTGAACAACGGGTGCTTGGGAGGCGGGGCTGCTAATAATTTTTATGAGCGTAGACGCTAGTTAAGCAATAATCATTCATTTCTTCTTAGGAATTTACAGAAAATGTTTCGGAATAATTTTTATTCATTTAGAGGCCGAATGGGGTAATTTTTTCATGTGTGCCATTGTCGGTCTCCAAAAATGCATACAAATTCTAATGAAAAAATATCCAGTAAGTTTCTAAGAAAAAATTGAGGGCTTCTCTAAGAAGATTTGTTGGGTGTGAAGGGTGTGAAACACTGTAGAGTTTCAGATATTCAATCCTATTTTAGAAAATTGAGTTTTATAGACAGGCTATACCAATGCCTGCAACATCTTTGTATTATAGAGTATTTGGTAAAACGCAATCCAATTTCCAAATAGTATCACTACTGGAAACTTATTTATCACAGCAACTGTATAAGAAAACTTTATACTGCTTGCAGTAACAGAACTGTAATTAGGTTTGTAGGTTTGTTATCGTAGGCTCTATGTATAGATTTAGTAACAAAATACGTAATTGAGCCGTTTATTTTGAAAGTGTCCATTAACGTTCGAATCGAGATATTAAAGAGCTTGCGTTCGATTAAATTTAAAAATATGGGTAATAAATAACAGAGTAGAATAATGATTTTGAGTTTCTAAGGGTGTCAAATTTATCATCCCATTTATTTGAGAAATAATATGTTTTTATTGCTATAAATCGACTTACGCCACTTTCAAAATCAATGAAATTACACTTTCAATTCTTAAAAGAGCACAAAGTAAGTTTTTACATTAAAATTTTTATTGTTTTATTATTAATCATAGTCTTCTCCAGTTTGTGTATACAGGAGGGATTTGAAATAACTATGGCGTGCAGGTGTGTAAATATCAATTAGGTTTGTGAGTGGTCTTATTTTATTTGTGTATAGTAGTGCCAACTTGATATTATTAAAGTTTTTCGATCATCCCCATTGAGGCGATAAATCCAATATTTTGAATGGTGCATCTCATTTGTTGTTGTTTTGTAGAATAACTTAAATCCGGATCGCTTCTCAAAAATCTCATCTAATATATTTTAAACCAATTTGCTTTTATACCGTCAGTATTTTTTAACCTTTTTAAAATCGCGTTTTCTAGAGGCTTAGTTGAAATGAACTCCTCACGTTTCATTTTATTCTTATGACTTCCTAAAATTCCTGAGGGACAAACAATAAATTGTTTTTTTCTTAAAGGCACTTCTACAACTCCGAAATCTCTATCACTAGGTAAAAATGAATGCCCTGATAGCAGGAACTTATGGTCAATGATATCTACATTATTTTCGGTAGATTGGATAATTTTTAACCATGTTACAGCTATTTTAATATTCCTGTTTTGTCCTGAACACATATCGCTGTAAGCTATAATATGTCTTTGCTTCCTAAAACTTTTTATAGATGCTTCGGGATACATGATGCGACTTCCTGTGAACCTCTGGATGCGATGGATTCATCCCAGATATACCTACATGTGAACATTATTATCATGGAAGTTGTGAAAACTCACCCCAGTAGGAAATGGAACGCGTCCTAGACTAGTTCCATAACTAGTTACGGTAACTATGGTAGTAGTTACGTGTTGTATTATAACTTGCATTACTTTTAGCATTGCTTGACATTGCCGGAAACGCCGTTTACAATGTAGACTTTTCAAATAGTTATTGGAGCACTTATTGCGAACTAGGAGAGGAGTGTGCTTTTGTAACTAGTTATTGGACCAGTTATTTTGAGCTTCTTATATAGCCAGTCCCATTACGTTTTAAATAAAAGTATAAATAACAATGGCAAATAGTTTCACAAATTTTATAAATTTTATTCACGATCTAATCACAGGTGTAAAACAAACTTACGCGAAAACGTCTGATCACTGAGCTAATCATTACTTCTACCCGATTTCAAAATGACTATGAAAATATGAGCTATAACAAAATTCCCGGAGTCAAACAGAAATTCCCCTATTACATTTTCGAATACATAGAGTAGAGTGACGTAATATCTGAAGAGTATCCTATAACGTAATTGATTTTCATTTTCAATTCAGAAAGTAGTTACTCGTAACTATTTAAGTAACGAGTTTCGACTAAATATGGTATTTGGTAGCTACAGACTAACTAGTTATTTTTGTAGCGCATTGCTGTTGTCCTACTGGTAGATTTAATATGCACAAATTATGCTTGTAGTATGGTGCTTGGGTATGGTAGTGCTTTTTGTAAGTCAAAAGAAAAATTGAAATAGTGACAGAATTATTTAATTCCAAATTTTGATCTTTTTTTAATGATTCTCCAGGAAATTCTGCCTGTCTTAAATGAGCATCATGTTCACTTATAAGATTTGTCTTTTCTTCGTCATTATCACAAGTATCTTTCCGCGGCTCATCGAAAGTGAAATTTGATATTAAATTGTTTTAAAAAATTCATTGCACATTGGTAATTCAACTGCTACTTTGATAATTAAACATAAAGCTGTGATCTCATAAAATTTTATTGCATAATATTTTGAATACCCATTTGAAACTCTCACAATGGGACACGCCACTTTCCAAATAAACTCCCAGCATATTTTCATGTCACAAAATCTTAATGGTTTTAAATAAATTAGTAACAAGCTCTGAAGTAATACATGATCATGTAAAAATGTAACTATTAAGGTAGCTAACTCGTTTTTTTTGAAAAATGGACTTACGCCACTTTCAAAATAAACGGATCAATTCTTTACCTTTCAGTAACTTTGTGCTATTTTATCAAGAATTTATACTACCAGCAACATTTGTCAGTTTTGCTAATAAAAGTAGAATCGATTGACGAATTGTCATAAGATTTACAAGAATATTTTAAATAGATTCGAAAGCATGCCTAGATTGACATGGATAGAAAAATTTCTAAAATATTCCTATTTTAGCGCGGCTTATTTACAAAGTGTTAGCCACTGCCAACTGATGATCTTGGAAGATACTACCCTAATTCTTTGCCTAACTATCTATTATTGCATTTATTATAATATTTTTCAGATAATTTTCACTAATGGAAACGAAACTGAAAATGCGTCGTTAACCCGATAATCTTCCATTTAGATATATTATTTCGAAAAGTGTGGGGATTATAGTAACGCAAACCTCTTCAATTTTCTGTTTCTATTATGGCTTCATAAGTCTTAACAAGTGGGATTATCATTACCGCCTTTCTCCTTTGTGTTTCTTATTTTAGTTCGGGTGATATTGGCTATGCCGTCCAAGGTCCCACTGCTGGCCCAAGTCGTAACAGTTAAAGGGTGCTTAATGAGTTGGAATCAATTTGCCATACTTACTCCCGGCATAGCAAGACGATACCCACTTAAGTACGGCTCATATAATTTTCCTATTGGAATTGTATTCGAAGGAAATTGTAAGTTTTTCATTTAAGAGCAATTGATTGCCTAACCCTCTACGCTTTTCATACTCGTATTCATATATGTATTTAAATTTAATTATTAAGGACCCTAGACGCATAGGCATTACAGACGAACGACATGATGACATTCATTTTCTCCTGTTTCAATGTTATTCACTTGCTTTTCCCATTGTGACAAAGTTTTCGATAATTTCAAGCAGCCTCTCACCTGCTCCGAGAATAAAAATGCTCGTGAAAATTTATGAAAAATTTCCTCAAGAGCAGAGCGGCGCGCGACGTAGATTGATAAGAGTAGGCATGACCATATTATATTCATGAAAAGAGAGTTGAAGTGGTGCTTGCCCTATGCGCCCCATTTATTATCCTTAAGTTCTATGTTTCTGTGCACCCCACGGATCAGGACCTCGTCGGGTATTTTTCCTTCAAGTATTGAAGCAACTGTACGTACGAAGTCAAAAGCAAACCTTATGGTTGGTTCTCATGCTAGGGGATAATATTTTTCATGATCCAGTCACGCACGAAATTTCGTTTGGGGTTTATTTATGTCCATACATATATGTACGTAACTACATATGTACTTATACACGAGGAAATCTTAAGTAGAATTGTATCGATTTTTTTAACACCTAGTATACATGCATGTATGGATGTGCATATACACAATTGTATATCATGCAATTAGAATAACAATTTTCGATTTAATTGCTTCCTCTTGGAGTGTATGCACCCTCCCTGCATTTGAATGGATTTATAATGAGTTACGTACCTTGCTGCTGGTAAAATGCCTCAACCACAAGCATCCAATTAAGACTGGTTGAACTCTAGTCGTGAAAAGAAACACCTACATACATATATATGTACATATTGCTCATATTACATAATTCAATAATTTTTTGAAGAAATTGCTCAAGTAATTCGAAAAGGCATCTAATGATGTAGGAAACGAGTTTTTCAGGGAACGCCGTTCAATAGTAAAAGCAATTTATTTTGGCAGCGGAAAGATATTAGAAAATTTCTTATAATTTCCACGTAAATATATATATATTTTTTTTATCAAACTAGAACAATTTCAAATCATGACCGGCTTCAATCAACTTTTATTAGGAGCGGAAACATTTCAAACTAATCCAAATTCAAATTGGTCCAAATTTTCAACTCAAAATCGTCCGAATATCCAGTACTAACTAAACCACATTTAGAATTTCATTACTTTAAAGCTATGGATTAAAAAAATTATTTTTGTTTTTTATTTAAACAATTTCTTTCACAATATTCAGAAATATCGGGATAATCCCCGGGGAGGGGGGGGGCGCTTATTTTGGGCTTTAAGCTTAAGCCCCTTCCGGAAACAATCAAAGCACCATATTCAATATTTATTGCGAAACATCCGCCCTTGTAGACAAGATTTGATGATTTCATCGATGAGCTCATCATGAGCCCTTAGATGGAGGTAATGATGAAATCTGTTCTTGATCCGGGACTGTACTCATTATATACTTTTCTTCAACATAATGAACTTTTCCATGAGTTCTATGAGTTTTTACATTATTTTCTTGTTGACATAATGAAAATACTCACTGACACATTCATCAGTGATAAAATAATGGAATTGCTCACTGCTTTTATCATCGATAAATTCATAAAGATGACATTGATATATAATTTCAATTATAATATCGCACGATAGTTTTATTTTACATCTGAATGTTCTGATTTTGCATAGATTTTCGCTTTTAATGACCAGTGATAGCTTAGTGTATAGAATGGAGATTTTTTCAAAGTTTTAAACGATCCTCAGGGTATACCTATCTGCCGTACAGGGAGACTAAGGAGAACTAGAAACGAAATTATTTTGACCTATACATAGACCTATTCAAAATGTTTCCGGGATACAGAATTCACTTCACAGCACCTTACATAACTTTCTTAAACTAATGCAAATTTCAACTACGCGTCAGAAGTAAAAACTTTACTCTTTGTTATTTTTAATCAATACAACACATCATTCATCATAATTTCGTGGAAATGCATATGAATTTTGAATATGGAAACGCTCATGGTATACCTACTCATCGAAAGACTCATCGGAACTCATCACAAAATTTCACCCGCATTCAAAAACAGAGAAATCTACACATTTATGCACAATTTCCAGATGTGACAATGCTGGTTTACAAAGGGCTCCCCCCAGAGCGGGGAAGAGGACATTCGAGACCGGTGAGCGTTTTCTACTAGGGCGATACATATATCAATAGTGCCACAGCTTCCTTTATGTATTCGTTATGCTAAAATCGTAACATCAGAGTATACTGTAAAAAATGCACAAATTGTTGCCACAAAGCTTAGGTATTTTTCCCTAAAAATGTAGCGAATATTCCTTAAAATTTAGGGAAAAAAACCTTTAATTTTAGGCAATATTCCTTACATTTTAGGGAATAATCCCTACAGTTTAGGGAGTGTTCCCTATATTTTTAGGGAAAAATACCTAAACTTTGTGGCAACAATTTGTGCATTTTTTACAGTGAGCGTAAAATTTGCGCGAATACTTTTTGCACTTTATGGCTGTAGAATTAACAAGTGCAAAAACAACTGCAACTCGCTGACTCCATTATATCCTGGTTGAAGGAGTGCAATAACCATATGAAGTATCTGCAAGGCCAAGGTTTTGACAGTGCAGCATTATAATGAGCGAAAAATTTAAAGGCGCTGAAGTCTACATATGTACTGGGTGGCGCAATAGTAATGACGCTATTTGGTTCAGCTACAATTTCTTTTCGAAATTAGAAAACTAGAATTAGTTTTTTTTTTTATATGAAAATGTGTGCCATGAAATTTCGTCGTATTAAGATTTGAAAATGATGTCTCTTAAATGGTGACCTCCAGAGTTGATGCACATTTCAGTCCTATTTATGACATTTTCCATAACTTGCCGTAACTCATCCTGCGATATGTTCCTTATATCTTGATGAATGTTTTCTTTTAGGGCTGCGAGAGTCTGTGGCTTGTTCACATACACCAGTGATTTCAAATAACTCCCAAAACAGAAGTCTGGAGAAGTCAGATCGGGTGATCTTACAGGCTAAGTCAAATCGTCAAAACGAGAGATAATATGGCCCGGAAAAGCGTCCCTCACTAAGTCCATAGTCTCGCGTGTTGTGTGTGCCGTGGCGCCGTCTTGTTGGAACCAGATGTGCTCCAACCCCAATTCATCCAAACTGGGTATCAAGAACTCACGTAACATGGTTCTGTAGCGCTCGCCAGTGACAGTTATTGCATTGCCTGCACTTTGAAGAAATAGGGTCCGATCACTCTTTCAGCACAGACGCCACAGCATAAAGTAACTTTTAGTGGCTGTAAAGATGTTTCTTGAATATTGCGCGGATTTTCAGTGCTCCAGAAGCGAGTATTCTGCTTATTGACATGCCCCCAGAGATGGAAATGCGCTTCGTCACTCATAACCAATTTAAAAAAAAATCATCCTCTTCAAGGTTGAGGTTCATGACGCGCTGGCTGTTCTCTAGACGATCTCGATGAACAGTAGGCAGCAGCTGATGAGTCATCTGAGTTTTATACGGAAACATCTTCAAGTCTTTGACCAAAATAGGCTGCAGTGTCCGCCTGGAAATGCCCAATTGCGTGCCACGTGCGTCGCCTCGTTGAAGTTTCTGGACACTTTTACACATCTTCGCGCACAGCACGGATATTTTCAGCTGAACGGCCTATTCTTGGTCTGCCAGACTTAGGTCTATCCAATGTTGCGCCAATTTCTTCTAGGCGTGTGGCAAAGCGTCGCATTGTACGACCAACCGGTGCCGGATGGCGGGGAAATCGTCGACGAAATTCACGTTGTGTTTTTATCACTGATAAATTATTCCGTAAAAACATTGACACGATTATTCCACGTTCTTGGGGAGTATAACGGTCCATGTTTATTTTTAGAAATTTTACATTTGTTTACTACACAATTTTCAATATCAGCATGACAGGAGATGTCATATAAAGAAATAAAAGTAATTTCTATATAGTGCCAGTACTTTTGCGCCACCCAGTATATATTCGGTCCGACAGATTGTCTTAATGTCAAATATGGAACAGCTGGCCTATGTGCGAAATAAGACAAAGCTTAAGTAGCTTTGTTCAGAAAGTTGGATAGAAAGACATGACGCTATTTTATTATTGTGCTAATTGTTAACTCCTATAGCTGCAACTTTAGAGCAAATACAATTATGGTATGACAGAGCTTCTTCGTCTCGTCTGATGAGTTTCTTCTTCTGTAAGGGATTCTCCAGTCAGAGTTTATAATTTCTCTATTGTGCTCTGAGAAGCCTTTTAGCTATACGTTACCATTAAGCAAAACTCTTCAAACTAGTGCTTCTGATTTATCTGTGCAGTTATCCAGCATGCTACGAGAGCTATTTCGGAAAATTAGAATTCCAACAACTTTTGGATAAAGCGCTAAAAAGGGCAGATTCTCTAGGAATGACAATGAGCTTACTTAGGCTGACAAAGAAACAAACAATGCGAAGTAATGTGCCTGCTGAAACGTATGCCCGGCTAAACGTATACCTGGCGAAATATTTTCTTACCACTATTGGATTCACTCGTTAATAATGTACCAGACAGGTTCCTAAAACATGAAAACCTTATAAAATATTTTGCTATCCTTTTGCCATCTAATAAATCAGCTAAACGACGGATGAAAAGCAACAGCTTTTAAGTTTAATGATTAACTTTAAAGAGCAATAGTCCCAACACGTAAAGAACTTATTGTAATCTGGCAGTTAACCCCGATTATTCATTCAGTTGGACATCAAATACCACTTCTTTAATTTAATCGAATAGACCTCCAAGTAAAGTACTTATTGAATTATATATATTTTCATCAGCCTCTTTTAATCCCACATAGGGGACATAGGACAAAAACGGTTGCTCCCCAGCGCACCCATGTGATTCTTGGCCTGCCTATACAATAGACCGCTTCCGGCCGGGTCGACAGCCTGCTTTGCGATGTTCTAATTTCTTCGTCGATCCTGTCCAAACTTGAATGCATCCAAAATTCATCGTTGGACACTTAATCTCTCCAGCGACTTCTTACGTTTGACAAAAACATCTATTGATAAATGTTTGCCTTCGGCGTGTTATGAATTACACGACTCGCAACGCAATCATATAGCAGTACTGTTGGAGTTGAAAAGGCGTAATTTTCTTTTAACGGAGATCTCACTGGAAATTCATATCCGGGACAGCTGGAAAGATGATCTCCCCGATCTATTTGTACTACGGATATTGATGAATTTTTCTGTACCACCTGATTGGGTAATTATCCTGTTATGGTGATAACAATTCTGGTCTACCTCCACTCTCACGTGTGTTTCTGAGATGGATCTTGTATTAATCCGAATTTCTTTAATTCTCGCTGGATTGAGTCTCAGAGCAGATGGACTACTTTCTGCTGCAAGAATTTGTATTATGGTGTTAAGGTCCTGCTGTCGGTGGGTCAGTAAGCAAATGTTATCGGCATAATCTAAACCGCTGAGACAATCAATTAATCTCCATTGTGTGCCGAGTAGATTTTGGTCGGGCGCATCGCGATGATATTATTATTATTGATAAACAATGGAAAATAGGAGAGGTAAAAGTACACATTCTTGACACACTTCGGAATTTACATTGAATTTGTCGGATAGTTTGCAATTGTGAAGAACTCTGCACTTCGAATTGGAGTACGGACCTTTATCAACTATATTATTTTTAGAGGGATTCCGCGTTTATGTAGCAAAACGCCTGGTAGAGGTCGGAACGGTATTCTGTATTTTGCTCCACGATGATCCGCAAAATGTTAATAAGATCTACATAGGAGCGCCCTTTCCTTAACCTGGCTAATTGCCTTTTGATCGTTTGGTCGGCTACAGACTTAATTCTATCCAGTATCACATGAATCAGGATTTTTCTGCCTGTGGACAGTAGGGATTCATTAAGGATTATTGCAATTTACTAGGTATCCCTTCCTTGAATTTTTGGCTATGATACCTCCCATCCAATCCTCCAGGAAGATATATGTAGGTATGCAGCTTTATTATTAGCCGCAGCGACCTGATTGCGGTTATTATTTCAGTTCTGGATGGTATTCGAACATTTAATCGTAAAGATTGCACGTCCTTGTTGTTCATGTTTTCAAGACACTGTACATAGGTCTAAACTATTAAAGCAATTATTCGTATACCGCAACAAAAATTTTCCCTTTCTACATCAACGAATTCATCACGGAATGACAAACTTAGTATGATTGTTATGATTTCATCGTCACTCGAAGTTACATAACAAGGTCTTAAGGGTTATTCTATCAGCACCGAAGGATCGATTCATCACATTCTATTGCAAAATTACAAAGTTAGCCTCGTTGAACTCTTCCGAGATATTTTAGAGGTGAGTCTTGTACATCTCTGTGGAGGGAGGGGAATGCAACAACTTTTACAAATGTATCGCGTTTCACTTCGCGATCCTCTTATGGAACCGACTCTATACATATCTTGTAGATATTTTTTTTTATGTGTTGTTTCCCCTAGGACATCTTTCCTTATTAGAGCGATTAGTCAACAGGAGGAAGCTTTTTGATCAGATGAAAGAACTATCATTTTTTGAACCACTACAATCGCTCGGTCAAACGAATAAGTTTACAAAATTGAACGTAAAGTTCTTTTGGAAATTTAATGGTTGCACTTGTTGCCTTTATACTTAACACATACGAGATAATAAAATTTTCAAAGGAACAAACTGGATGGTGCATGATGTGAATGATAACAATGTGACAACAACCCACACGTTGTCTTATCAAAATACGTCTTATGACGTCATCGGTCAACGACGTGCGTTAACCTAACTTAATCTAAGGCTTCATTCGACTGTTGAATTAAGCGTTCTAGGATTAAAAACAAACTCTTTAAAATGGATTATACTTTTTACAATTTCATGAATTCATTTTGATTTCAATTCCAACAGCATAAATCCGGAATTGTTATAGAAATTTGAATTTTCAAAACGCTTCCATGAAAAATTTATGAAAAGCCAGTTGGCTTCATTCTCACGCGACGTTGTGTGAAAACTTGATCCCAGAAAGGTCTTTTCCTATAGTATCAATTTCTGCTAGAAGTAAATTCAAAGTGAGTATAAATGGAGATTCACAATAAATATTTCAGGCAGAGAGAAATTGAAATACAGCAAATTGGAGCGAGAATTAATTAGAGTTGAAGTCCTGCTGTTGTTTTCCCCCCGGTTTTTCCGAATGCTTGCAATTCAATTCTACTAATCTACTTTATATACTTTAGTAAGGATCTACCCTTTGGGTTTTCCCTAAATATTTCATGTTCAAAATACGGAAATGAAGCAGATATTATTCAATATAAAAAGAAACTGAAAGCAAAGTATATGTACGATTGAAATACTTCTTTTTGGGTCTGTGTATGTTTATTAAGTGAACGCTAATACGTTTTAAGACCAAGGCTACTCTCTTCATGAATTGAAACTTAAGCTGAAAATGAAAAAAGACATTGGTGGCTTAGTGGGTAGGACATACAAGGAAGTCGAATCTTGATGGTCGCTGATCCGATTTCCACAATATGGGGGCTCACTGTCACACGACGTTTAATTTCACTTTGATAATCAAAAGAAGTAAGGAAGATGTAAAAAACGGACATCAGAGAGCAGCACACCAAAAGCTATGGGATTAAAGCTTCTGCATTAAAGTGAATTTAATAGGAGAATGAACTATGGTAGATTAACTTCAAGCAAATTACAATCATTGATGGGAAATGCTGATTTTCCAACACTTTCACGTCAGGGAAATTAATTTGCTTTTATTCAATGAGCTTTCGGTAAACGACATACAATAACATCGACATCATAGATGTGTCAATTAACATAAACAAATATGCTAATCAGAACATACTTCATCTCGTGGCTAATCAATATATCAGTTTAGAAATTAATCTGGATATGCTAGTTTTTAAGGTATCCATTGGTGCTGAATATTTCAGTCTGACAAATAATTGTAGAAGTACAGACAGACTTTCGTATATTGTCAAATACTCATAAACCATAGCCTTTTGGAACTCAGCCCAATTAATATCACCTTAGATGTATCACACTCCCTTTAATTTCTATAATTTGAACATATGATCATTAGTGCTTACTTGGGTCCAACAGTATGTAGTGTCTTTCAGGCAGAGCTTGGAACGATTTACCTGGAGGTACTATTGGTATCTATGAGCAGAGAATGTGTACGGCACATCTGCATATACACTTACAGCCAGGCAGCCATAATTGGTGCAGTTATGCTAGACCAGCCTTGAATGATTAAACGGCACAAGGTGACCCTATGCTATGTACCCGGCCACAAGGATATCCAAAGCAACGAGATGGCTGATGAGTTTGCCAAAACGGTCTCTGAAATGGATAGCTCCGCTCCGATAAATTATGTGAGGATCCTGATCGGATCTTTAAAAGAGGAGATCATCAGGGGTGTCTATCAAAAGGCAAGCATCCGCTGGATCAACCAGGAAAACTGTCGTATTGCCAGGTAATTGCGGCTTGCATATTTCAGGAAGGGGGCAAGAGACTTTCTTAATTAAAGTAGAACAAATACAAGGAATCTAGTAGGGGTCATTGCGAATCATTGGGCAATAGGAGATCATGCTAGAAGACTGGGAATAGTTGCGAACAATTTCTTCAGGAATATTCGGAAAAAGTCGAATCCATCCAGCACGTACTTTGTCAGTGCCTCGCTCTGATATATATAAAAAAAGGGTGTCTATTAGGTAATTATTTCTTTTCAAGTCTGGGTGAGCTGCAAAGTAATGAGTTCAGATGTATCCTGATATTCCTAAGGGCAGCAGGCTAGAGCGGTTTCAATTGTTATTCTATTAGGTCAAGGGGCACAATGGACCCACTGAAGGTTGAGGTGAAGTAGATTAGTCACTTCTAGTGGCTATATCCTCTTAGCTAACCTAACCTAAGGTCGAAAATATGAAATTGATTGAACAACCTTGTGATACAAGTGAGTTGCAGTGATTTTGAATCGATTTCCATACTTCTATAAGACTGCATACTCACTGCTTTGAAAACAATCAGCCGATTTAAAGTTTGTATAGTATATGGCGGCTCTTAATGTCCGACTTGTTCATAGTATTACAGTTCGGTTTAGTTATCTATCCTAGAGTTTATTTTTTCAATCTATATACAAATATTTGCCTTAAGGTACATACATATATATGATAGGAAACATTAGTCTTCCGGTCTGGTCATCACTGAAATTATGTATGTATAATAAAATCTTCGAAGTGCTATTTTGATTTCTGATGAATAAAAAAATTGGTTTCGCTAACTAATGTCCGAAATTGTAGTTTTGTAATTGTCTTTGGGAAATTTAAAAGTTAAGCTGAAATTATGTCTAAGAACTTCATTCGAATTATAGGAGAACGCTGCAAATATGCTGCAAGAATAAATAAAATTTTCCATTGAAAAACAAGGCATAAATATGTGATGAGCCACAATTTTATTGAACTTCTTGTTCAGATTTTTTTCTTTATTCATTGATAGAAATTTGTGAATTTTTCATTCTAACCGACAGCTATTAATTACTCTGTGCATGTACATATGTATCTATGTACAATAAGCAAAATGCCTTAAAGAATGATTTTGTGAATTTTGTTTATTTATTTTTATTCACATATTTACCGAAAACTAAATTTTTTACAAATGATAAAGCAGACTGCTTAAGAAGTTACGCAATACTTCGAAATAAGGTGCTCAGCTACAAATGATTAAATGAAAGGCTTCCGAATGTTGGAATAAAGCAATATTTTTAAGGGCTAGTATAATACTCTACCCAATCTCAGTTTGATAAGCCATCCTATCTCAAATTGATCGGGAACGATTTATAACGATCCGCCATATGATAATAGTTTGTTCGATAGTTAGTCGTTGGAGCCTTTTCCACAGACTAAAGCTTTTCTGCTACTCCTCTTTGTTTCGACATAACCTTACTTTTCAAAATTGAAATTTCAGAATTTTAACTCTGTTCAACAAAAGCAAAATTCCCTACACCGTCTTACTTTCCTGCCAAGGTTGTGTTACAGCATCAGAGGGTATCCTCATAAGGTATATAAAATACAATGTATTCCCATTATGAATCGTTTTCCCCTATTTGGTGACGTAATATTGTGAAATGTATAGGAAAGTACGGCACAGAAAACACAGTACTTTATCTTCTTTCTCTGTCTTTCCTATAAAAATATATATACATTAGTCACAGAATTACGTCACCGACTATCAGCTGCAATGTGTCAAAATACCTTGTCCTCTATATACCTTGGGGTATCCTCTGAGGTTTAATATCATAAAAAAAAATGGAACCATTATAAGATCATTCGTGCGTGTGTCCGTCCATCTGTCATAGACGTTTTTCTCAAAAACGACGTGTCGTAGGAAATTTGAAATTTGGCTGAATGCTAGGTTCTTGTGACGTGCATATATTTCTACTAATTTTCCTACTTTCAAGTATTAAAAAAAAACGTTTAAATTTTTGGTTTATAAAGACATAAAAGTGCGAAAAAATACCGTCTTCCCTCTGATCTTCTACTTCAAATATCGGGCTAGCGCCCAATCACCCGGTGATCTCCAGGTTAATCACAACCACACGTATTTATCATGTACCCCGGTTAAATGCTGCGACTGCGGTGGTAGAAAGCTATGAATTAAAAATGCTACAAAATGCTCCGCCACCTATAAACATTTAACAGGACGTAGAGCCAAGGTAACTTATGAGAGTTGCCAAGATAGCATAATACTTATATGACAAATCTGGCATTCTCGTAGAATTTTTGTTAACTACATCTGGCATTCTCGTAGCATTTTTGTTAACTACTTGACATAATCTTTCGCATCATATCATATTTATTTCGTAAAACGCATAGAAAATTCAAAACGGTTCAACAAGGATCTCTAAGCGTGGTTATATCCTATGTGTACTTTCTGGGCTTGTAGTAATTCGTTAGACATATACAATATTCAGTATTTTGCGTTATCGTGATATTTTTTTTTTATTCTTTTCAAACTAATACAAAATTGAAAAAACAAATATACAAAAACTTTTTTAAAATTTTAGAAACTAAACGAGGATACCCTGCCAATACCATAACCATTTTTAAAAATACGCGGCATAGTCTATCCGTTAACGCGAAAGTTTTTACTCGGTGTAAAAACTTTAACGCAAATTTACACACAAGCCCTCTGTTAATTTTTGGGATCGTGAATATCGAGTCAATTGATATGTTTCCGCTCTTGCATAAAGTTACACATTTTTACACATGCCTCAGAGCATGTGTAACTTCGATATGCAACCAGCTGACTGTCAAAAGTATTAAATTTGAGGTTAGGCCACTTTTTGTGATATCGAGTGAAAAGTGATCATCTAAAGAGTTGCGATTTGAATACAACTATTAAGGAAGGTGAGAATGCTGTTTTACTTAAACAAAATATTCTTTCAATTATTTAAAAAATTGTTTCATTTTCCGTTTGAGACACAAAATGTACCTGTCAAATTTTTGACAAATGACAAGTTTAGCAAAATTTACTTGAGAAGTGTAACTTTTTCGTATAAAAGTTTTTACTTAATTTTTACGCAAAGATTTTTGCTCTAAAGTTATCAGACATTATACACCTGAGCGTTCAGGTGCCGAAAGTGTACATATCGGTGTACATATTTTAATAGTCTGGTTTGGCCCCATTGTCCTAGTTTATAACTTTCGATAAGACCAAGGTTATATATAGACTTACGCAGAGTTACCAACATATTTTTTTTTTAATTTAATTTACGTACAAACTGTCGAGAATAAACCATTATGTTGCATATAAAGACACATTTCAAATAGGAGCCATACTAATTCCCCAGTCCAAGAAGACTTCTCCAAAATCCCACGAACTGTACAGATATTTAATTTTTCGCAATCTCTCATGGTGCCAAAATCCATGGGTGCCAAAAAATCTATGGTGCAAAAATTCCCGCTCACGAAATTCCATAAATCCAATGCTTTGAGATACGATTTTGACAATTAGACGAAGTCTATCACATTTGTCCATTAGTTCTAAATGGCTCACTTACAGATGGAGCATTATCTAGTCAGTGTATCATGAATATTCTTTTTCTCAGCTCCATACTGTATATGTTGTATACCTAAATGCTAGATGTTAAAGGTCATCCAAGCTATAACGTGACGGCTGTCATCCTTTATATTGTACATAGAAGATTAGGCTGAATAAGAAATAATTACTACTCTGTTGTTGAACCGCAAAGAAAGAACTTTGAAAGATGGGCTAACTTGACGTGGACCACGTGAAAATAAAAAGAAAAAAACCTTAATTAGATTTGTATAGCAGGCTAAAAAAAACAGGGAAAAACTTTGAAAAAAAAACAGAATGGTCCAATGAATTTCAGTTAGAGAATCCGAGTATACAAGTGTAATTTGTAGAATTTTCGGCAATATAAAATATTGACGTAAATGCCAATGTAAATATTCAAGAAGCAAGAATAAAATGGAACAAGTTCTAATTTAATATTTATTAAGCAAGAAAAAAAACCAACACGCACAAATACACCAACACTAAAAGTGAAGTAGACTTGTGTCAAAGCTTGAAATATTGAAAATTGTTCGGTGGGGATGAAATTACCCAGAGCCTAGCAAACCGAGAAACTTCTGCATAGTAATCTACGACCAGGCCAACCGAACCCTCGTCAGGTAACGAACCCGTCTCACCTTATCCAATATTTCATTTCTATTTCATTTTTCTGCACGTTTTTGCCCTACAAAACTTTTTGGGGTGATGTTGAATTTTCGCCTGTATTAGTGGTAAAGAGGATGAAATATAAATGTACATCAAGGACATGCTTCTCCTTGTTGCGGAGCTCGTATGTATTTATAGTAAGGCTTTCACGTGTTAAGGGCGCTTGGAAAATGTTCAGCTAAGTCCTGTAGTTTGAATGGTAGCAAAGAGAGGACTTTATCGATCTGAGGGTCCTCTTCTTGCCACTACTTCGACCAAAGTGTGCGCTACGAAATTGTCAGAGTAGCAAATTTGTAAATATAGAAATGAAGAAGGAGCAGAGGGAAGAAATTATGTCAGGACAAACAGAAAACACAAACAACGGCAGTTATAATGGGTTTTCAATTAGATAAGTCCTTTACAAAAGAATCACTTTACCTTGGGGTGGAGTATACTGTGCAGCCTTGGTAAGTATATAAGAGGCAAGATGTACTGTTTCAGAAAAAAAAAACTTTTAGTCTTTTTTTCTTCAAAGATAGCAAAAAGATTTTGTTAAGTTCTGAGGTGTTTTAAGAAGTTTAAATGTTTCTTTCTTCTTAATATTTAACAGAGTGGACCGGAATCCGCTGTTGGCGTTGCCACATCGATTATCGGATCTCTCATCGAAGCGGATGTTTGTATGAACCTGAGCAATTGCAGGTGCACAAAACTTTGTCTTGATGGGCCCAATAGAAATTTCGAAATTTCTCTGTTTTACTCTAGGGGCTCGGAAGGAAACAATGTAGAACAGTGGTTGACATCATCACCGGCTACAGCTCGTGTTATGCTCATCTAACAAGGATGGGAGTTGTTGACAGCTCTGAGTGTCTGTCATGAGATAACCGAACACTTTCTGTGTGCTTGACCGGCCTTTGCCCGGAGTAGGCTGAATGTGCTTGGGTCTGCCCACTTATCTGTGGATGAGCTGAAAAACTTACCTCACCGGGACATGATGCTCTTCATTAAGAGGACTGGAAGGTTTCGGTGAAAGAGTTTTTAGCAGGTTAGCACAATAGGCCACCCCGACTTCCGTGCTTGGGATAGCTCATCCCCTTGCAAAAAAAAAAAAAACACCTAACAGTGCCCTTTTCCACCATTTTTTTTACACATCTTTATTCACCAATACGAACTGTTGTGCCTATTTACAAAGTCTAACTTCTTTCCATCGTCTCTAATCTTTACCTAAACCATTCCACGTTTTAAACACCATGCCGTCGAACAACAGTTTCTTGTTCAAAACCTTTCCTATATATGAGGTCCAATTAAATAACCTTCGGTTTGATTTATTTTGGTTTCCTCAAAATTACAGTCACTGGTAATTTCGAGCCCACTAAGGAACATTGCCGCAACTTGAAATTCAGGACGTGACTGGAGGAACCTGCATTGCAAATATTTTCTCATCAGAATAAGTGTAATGATTTTCAATTAGTTCAATTAGAGTAAATTTATTCGATTTTTCGGTAAAAAACTCTAATGAAATACAAATAAACTCGAATCCTATTGTTTAACCTATGCTTTATGCTCCACAGACAAATTGTGACAATCAAATATCGAATTCGATTGAAATTTTGGTTTGATTAGAATTCGACCCCATTAAAATGATTAAATTTAGAGGGGGGCTTGAAAATGTCCTTCTTTACTGGCAGCTATTTTCCGTGTATGTAAATCCATATTGAGCTCGAGAAATTTTGTATGGTTAACTTGATTCTTGTGGATTGCATCCGGAGGCTTCCTGGGATGAAATATTTGATTCAAACGAATACTTTGACAGGACTTAGCTTTGATCTGGGACGGATATGAAGTTTAAATAAATTCGATTTTGTTGTTGTTGTTATTTTATATTATTCAATCAAGCTCAGGGGATACTCCATGATACAAAGCATAGTTAAATCTTCCTCCGTTAGACGATTACGGTATATGAGAGGATTGATGAAGTTTTACAGATTGTGAATGCAAGCAAAGCCAGAACGATATTCGTAAAGTTCTAGATAAAAAAGTGTCGATAATATTCCTGCTTCCTAGCCATGTCCAAATATGCAAATTGTATTCCATTCTAGGTCTGATATAAGAATTGGTGAGACTAAATTTGTTGGATTGAAATATTTCTAACACGTTTTCAGAATATTTCATTTGGAAACATGGAAAATGTAAACAATCCAGTTTAACTTGCTGAAAATATTAATGGCAAAAATTCTAAGGGTGAGTGTTATTGGAATACTGAGGATTACAGTATCGGCATTGCTCAATGACTTGTTAATGCAATCTCGGTTAGCAGTATTCCATGTGGAGTTCACAAGACTGTAAAATGTGTAAGCGAAATCAAGGATACCAACAGCAAAACTATGGATGGGATTGAAAGCAGGAGATAGTAAACCGTTGATGAGTATTTAGAAAAAAGATGGAATAAGAACAGAGCCTTGAGGCACTTCCATGATAATAAATTGATGAGGTTCGAAAGTGATACCATTTAATACTCTCCCGCATAATAGAAAACCATATTATAAAGTTAAGTCTAGATGGGAAGAGAAGTGAATAGACCAAGTGTTTTAATAAAACTAAGAATGCAGGTTACTGAGTCTATCATAGGTTTTAGATGAATCTTAAACAACGATCTTTGACTCACTGTCGAAACCCAAGATTTCGCTCTAGTTACGCCACCGCTTTTAAGTAGGTAGCTGAGTATTAAATTTAGAGTTGTGATACTGACTCTTATACCGGAGACAGACTTACGGTTTCAATATTGCAGTTTGTACTAAACTGCAAGTGTATCTCTGTATACTGAAAAACAGATCTGTATACACTTGGTGTACACTCAGTATGTAGCACATTGGAACTCAATATTGAAATTGTAAAAAATGTTTATTGTACTCTGACCCTAGTTATTAAGCCATAATCATTTAACACACGAATTTTATACTGCAATGTTGGCTGTAACTTTTTTTGACATTTAATATTTGACGCTTGTCATGTTGAAGTGTCTATTTTATATCTATTTTCCATATAGACAAGTAATTTTACAATATTTGCTCGCATTTTATACGTGCACGAAACTTTCTTAAGTCAAATAACAAATCAAATGATAAATCAAATCTAAGTTCTCTAATTAGTTTTCAGTATCGTAAACCGTAAGTGTATCTCTGAAATTCTATAATTGCAATGTCAATATCTCTTCGTGTTAATTTTCATATTTTTAAAATACTCAAAATATTATTTTGAATCTTGTTGAAACTTTTCATCATATTTCGTAGTACTATATATTTACTATTCTAAATAAAAATGATTAACGTGAAAGTCTGCATGAGCTGGATAATTTAATCTGATATTTTCGATGGAAGATGAAATACTTTAGAAAAGCTAAAGTCCATAGTTCCATGTTAATCTTTAAATGCGAAACACTGGAAAATTTGAAAAATTGATTTTCCAAAGCCTATTTCTAATGAGTTTGCTTTCAAAAACATTAACTGCGTTTTTTTTTATCTCTATGATTTGATCCGGATCAAATGAAAGTATCGATTGACATCGGTGTCGAAAACGGTTATATATTTACATGGTTTTCTAAATTCATAAGAAATCTTCACATATCCATGCTTTTGTAGGGTAGAAACTTCAAAATTTGAGCCAAATTTTGCTTAGGTTCTATTTTGACGTTTTGTGGAGATTGAAATCGTGGCATTTTGATAAGTTGCCTCCTATCTAAAATCATAGCTACCTACAGACATTTTTTAGAACCAAGTCAACTTGAAATTTCCAATGAACCGGATCAGTATAAAAAAACGCAGCTAGTATTTGAAATGTGCAAATATACAAAATAACTTTTTGCAATTTTTTGAGGCATATCCTTGAGATATATGCTATTTTATAGTATTGTAATTAGTCTTAGGTCAATTATGGCTTTTCCTTCAGTAACCAATTACATTTCTGAATTCTGAAATGGAAAAATATAATGAAAAAAAAAATAAACATCCTTCCCCTGTCAGCATCATCTAATATATTGCGATAAAAATTGCACACTAGGGAAAGTTTTATTCTGATTTATATTCTAGACCTATTACCTCTAGCTGACGCACATGTATTCATTATATATTGCCACATAAAAAAGTTTAAATAAAGCAAAACAAAAACATTCAGGATAAAATCCAATTTATGAAAAAAATTACTTGTCTACTATTTGCAAAAATATTCGACAATCTTCCCCCAGGGCAGCTCTTGTGATAACATCATGCTTGCGATACACGATACCAGGGATGTATCATATCCTAGGTTCAAAAATATTGAATTACCTAGCGGTACACTAATGGCGTGGCGAGAAATTTTAGATCCTTGCTTTCCTATGTAGTATCCCAGCAACTGAAATATTTGCGGAAATTACTAAGCGAAATTGAACAGCCACTTGAGCAAGTTTCACTGTAAATATATCCTACGTAGTCAACCGATAGGGGATGGAAACGTATTGAAGGGTGGCTCTTCAATCTTCACACTCATTGCTATTCAAAGAGTAAAATTTTAAAGAATGTGCCCATAAGCACCGGATAAATTGGCAATCAAAGAACGTTTCCAGCAAGAAGTGGTGAAGTTTTTCAATTTTCATAAAGCAACACAGGGGGTTGACAAGTGTGGCATAAAGAAATAGGATCAAGTATAAGAAGGATTTTCCCCGGCATTTCTTGCACTTGAAATATGAAAATTCTTTTTATACGACCCCGTACGTAAACGTTCTCCAGATCCTTTGTTTTGACACAGCATTAGTATTTGAGTTATACAAAAGGGGGAAGAGTATGAATGCACACTCCCCAATATTTAGTGTCTAGTCTAGTGGCAAGGACATAGTCCTTTTTAGGCATTAAATTTTAATGAGATTTTTTTTTACAAAGGTATGATTGTTGTTTTCTTGAAATGCACTGTCTTTAGAGAGTATATCTCTGTGTATGCATACAGAAATGATGGGATAATTTCAGTTTTGTAAGATTTTCCCTGTGTTCTTGGATATTGTTTTTAAGATTAGGCAATAGTTCACTCGGACTGGTTGTTATTATTATTATTCTTATTAGTGGGAGATGCAGACAGGACTTCCGCCTCTCATCTAATCGCCGCGATCTATAAGATCTTTTGTGACATTACCCCTAAATGCCCTAGGGCGCCCATTCGAACTTAAGGTCTTTTATAAAGCCTTTGATGTTCTTGGGGTCCATTTTTTCGACATCTTCTTGCAGTGGAAATGCCTTTCCTAGATGTCTTAGCCTTATCCAGCACAAAGCTTCACAGTCACACAGGACATGTTCAGCGGTTTCATCGTCTTCCACAAAGAAGCGACAGGTCTCGTCATCGACCTTACCAATTTTTTTAAGATGATATCTAGGTGGACAATGAACAGCAAATAGGCCCGTTATGAGTCTTAGTTCCTTTCTGCTGAGTATGAGGAATGCTTCTGCCTTCTGTTGCGAATATTTTATAAGCTTCTTTGCTTGTCTCAGCCCCGGGGTATTTTCCCAGTATGCCTTTTTAAATTCTGTCCTCCCAAAGCCTGATCTGAACTAGAAGGTGACTTTTTGGGTGTCCAAAGACAGGCTCAGGGCCAATAATCAGAGATTTGACTCCTTCCTTTGCAAGGCGGTCCGCAATCTCCTTGCCTATAATGCCTTCATGTCCTGGTACCCAAATCAACGTCACCCTGTTTCTTTCGGTCAGTTGCTTCACGACAGTTCCAAACCAATTTAGATTCAAAGGTAAACGAGTTTAACACTGTAAGTGCTGCTTGGCTGTCTGATATAATGTAGATTTTGTCTCCACGCATATTCTTGTGGATTATTTCGCGAGGACAGAGTTCTATGGCGTATATTTTTGCCTGAAAAATGGTCGGTGAGGCCCCCAGTGCCTTTCTGAGATGGCGCCTTGGCTCATATATTCCCACGCCTGCCTTTTAGTTGAACATAATATTTCATTTCATGCGTTGGGCCAATTATCAGACGTTTTAAAAAGGTTCGAAAATTGTTTCGGATTTTAAAATGAGCAGAACAAAAGCTTGTGCAATAACTAAAAATGTTATAGGTTCTAGTTATTAGGAAAGTTTAGTTGGCAAACTTAAAGAATGTAAGTTTAGTATTTTAGTTGATGAGGTAACTTATATCTTGACAAACAAAACTTGTATGTGTCATGGTACGATATTTCGACAGTACTTTGGGAAATATTATTAGTACATTATTTGAACTTATCGAAGTGCCGAGCAATTCGGAAGAGGCATATGTACCACCAACTACAACTTTATTTATGTGAATTATGGAAGTATTTACTTCTAGAAAGGTCCCCATTGGTAATATTAGTCGATGATTCGCCAGTGATAACTGCAATATGATGATGGAGAAGCATAAGTTCGTTGCAGCATGCTTTAAAAAAGAGTTCCCAGGATTACAAATTTTTAAATGCCTCTGCCAGTCATTTGGGCGCATCTATAGCTTTGCAAAATCATACCCAGGGTCCCAAGGAATGCGAGGACCTTGTAAGAAACTTTTATAATTATTTAAAATATAGCTGCAAGGAGACAGGCGCTTCCAGTATCTTTTCAATCTTATCTTAATTTAGAACCGCATAAAATCCTACACCCAGCTCAGACAAAGAGGCTCTCGCTGGGAAAGATAGTTAACTGCTTGTTGGAATACTGGAAAGTACTCTTACTATTTTTTACGGATCAGTGGTTAAGTGAAGACATTCGTGCATCTGAAGATATTCTAGAAAAACTATCGAATTCGATTAATAAATTATATTTCCTTTTCCTAGATTGGATAATACCGAAATTTACCGCAAATTAACATAGATTCATTCTTCAAAAATTGAGCAGCTGGCTCCAAGTGAAAAAAAAATATTTACCTAGAGACAAAATTTATTTACCCTTTCTATTTGTCAAGAGTTAGATCATATAAAGACAAATGATTGTACAATTTACAAGCAACCAATTTCAATTTAAAGCAAATTATGTAGAACGATTCGGCGGACAGGAAAAATGATGATAACCAATTTTATAGGATTCCATATTCTGAAGAAGTTTTTAGTACAATTAAAATGTCTAAGACTGATCGTACCAAATTTCAGTTGGCTATGTCGACACGTTCTCAGGCAGTGTCCAAATATATAGGTAGTGGAAATTTTTGTATGGCAACCACATGAAGGAATTCCCCGATTTATCTCAGTTTCAAACTAAATTTTCCTTTTTTTTTTGTACAAAATTTCAGCTTTCTAAGTGAACGCGTTTTCGAATTATCGTGCGCACAGACGGACGGACATGCAAAAATCAAAATTTCTTTTAATATTATGCGTGGGTGTCTAAGCAATTTCGCTCTACCATAATTATTTCTGTGCGTTACAAACGGAAGGACAAACTTAGTATACCCTATAGATTTCATCTGGGGTCTAAAGGCCTGAAAAATCTAGATATTCCTGTAGACGAGTTTTATTTTAAGTTAATTAACATAATAGATGAAGGAAACCGACAAAAATTTAAAAATTTGTCGCAATTTGCGTTAAATTTACTATTACTTCCGCACTGAAATGCCGATGCGAACAACTTTTTTGAAAAGTCTTCTTACTAAATTGTATTCGTTCCAAAAATGATAAATCAAGAAGAAAATGGAGCATAGAAGAAAATTTCTAAATTTTTAATCATCCGGAATACTTTCTTCTGGTTAGTTCCAATTTTGTTCCTTCTAAATTAAAATGCTCTCTATTAAGACGCAAGTTTGAAAACACTTCTTTATGTGAGGTTTGTTTCTACGTTTAATACCAATATTTTAGGTCAAGACCGCATCAGATACCGGATTAAAGTAGGACTAGCTTTTCGTAGTACGACATCTTTAGACCACTTCATATTATCTCTACGTAAGTCGACTTACGTAAAACTAGTCCTAAATAGCACAGTCTAAGCAGGCTCATTATTTCCCACTCACTGAATGCAGTTACTGCAGCCGCGCCGCGGAAAATTGGCCAAATATTAACGACGGCACTGTATATAAGCTTTTTGACAGCTGAAGAAAATCTTTGTTTTGAATCGAATTTGTAAGCGAAACTAATAAGTTTTGTAGAAAGTGTGATATTTCAAATTTTACTATTATTAACAAAATTCACAAGCAGCAGAACACTGAAAGTATGACAATTGTACTGAATTTTCACTTAACATATGTCGATTTCGATGGGACTTTGGTGCAACACCAGTATTGCACTTTTTCCAGCAGTCCAACACTGAAAATGTTCGATGGGATAATTTTTATAGCAGAAGTGCAACACAAGTTTTGCACTCACTTCCCCTACTTTGCACCGGATATTTTCTCGGTGTTACAAATACATATTGAGGTTGAATTGTCATCTGTTCTGTCAAAGTGCACTGTCGCGATTATTTGTGAAATTTTGGAGTTGAATGAATTAAACATTTTTATTTGGGTAATTGGCTTTAAGTTAAGAAGAATTTTTTTTCTATATATCATTAAAGAACATGTATTACGTTTGACAGTTCCATGAATATAATACGTGTGCCCACAAATACAAGGAATATGACAAAAATATGTTCGATGGACTTCAGTTCTCCCAGTTCTCCGCTGCCAGAAAAAGTGCAAAACTGAAATGGTCCCATCGAAATCGACAATAGCCACGGTAGTTTTATTCTGTTCATCACATTATTTTCCGTGATTTTTGACAGATAGCTACAGAGTGCTGCTGGGACAGGTTTCTTATATCAATTTCGATGAGATTTCAGTGTAGTACCAGTATAACGTTTTTTCTAGTAGTGTACCACTGAAAATGTTCGATGGGACAACTTTTATAGCAGAATTGCAACAATAAGTTTGCACTGACTTCCCCTACTTTGCAATAGATATTTTCTCGGTGTTACAAATACATACATATAGTAGAAGTTGAATTGTCCTCTTGTTTGTCAAAGTATACTGTCGCGATTATTTGTGAAATTTTTGAATTAAATGAATTAAAAGATTTCATATTGGGTAATTTTCATAAAGTTTAAGAAGATCTTTTCCTATTCTATATATCAATAAAGAACCTTTATAACGTTTGACATTTCTGTGTATATAATATGTGTGTCCACGAATACAAGGAATATGACAGAAATATGTTCGATGGAATTCAGTGCTCCCAGTTCTCCGCTGCCAGAAAAAGTGCAACACTGAAATAGTACCATCGAAATTGACACTAAATTTTCTACAAAAGAATTATAATTCTTTAAGTAAAGACAAATAACACAGCTCCTACAGTTGTGAGAATCAATAAAAGCGCTAGCTACAATTTGATCTTCGAAATGTGAGTAAGTAAATTTATTTTGTAGTAGGGGAACTTATCCTGAAATGACAGATCAGGAGTGCATTCCAAAACATAGCCACAGTTGACTACAGATGACTTCATAACGCACAAAAGTCAACTCAACTAACATAATTCAGTTGACTACTGGGTTTTGAAACGATTGAAGTCAGCTGTAGTCAACTGTAGCTATGTTTTGGAACACACTCCTGGATTAAATGACACAATGACCAATTCCGACTTAAATGCAATCTTTTGGAGCACGCCACTGAGCACAGAACTAACAAACAGTAAAGCTGAGAAAATTTCAGTCAGTTTGAGTGGTTTTTGTGTTTCTATCAGTGATAACGGACATATAAAAGCGAAAGTGCAACAGTTTAGTTTAAAAAAAAAGTGGTTGTTAAAACGTGTTACTGTAGTAAACATATAACAAAAAGTATCCAACTAGATTTAAGGGTAAACTGGCATGGTATGTCAAGTCCTCCATAGTACATCGTCGTTGGATCTGCAAGAGCTCTTATGTGTAAAAATACTATTTTTGCAGGAGGGGCAAAAACTGTCCGTTCATTTTCACAGGCGTATATCAATGGGGTTCATTTTTGATTTTTTAACAGTAAATATTTAAAAAAAAATGTATTTCCATTATTTATAACATTTATGACATTTATGACATTTTTAAATGACATATAAGATGTACTTTTGTTCCTGGTAAATTTTACTTAGGATGTATTTCCAATGTCATAGCATTTTACGGCATTCTGAGTATCTGTCAAACTGGTTTTGATAAACTTATCACATTAAAGAAGCAATATGGATCGAATTATAAACTTTGTTTTCATTTATTTTATTTTCAATTTAACAATTTGCAAATGAGAAAAACATTATGTATATTAAAAAAAATATTGATAATATAATTTGTGATTTGCATTTCTTTACATTTCTTCTTCTTATTTTTCAAATCGGCAGATGCACAGCGGAGCTCCAGATGTACATTATCTGCCAAATCTAGCACATTTTTCCTCATTATAATGAAGGAGGAAAACAATTTAGTGTACTTCATTATCAACTGATTTTCGAGCTATAATGACGTATATATAGTTAGTACAAATGATTCATTAGTTCGTGCTGTGTGTCTAGGGTATAACACTTACAGCTAATAACCCTAGTGAGGATTTCAACTCAAACCATGAGGATTTCGATGAGTCAGGGGAACGATGCCTACAGTGCTGTCTATGCTCTAAAATATGGGCACGATTAGAAAATAGTGCGAAAGATTTTATTTGTGATGTATGCAAAAAATTATTAAAAATGAACAGCCCTATGTCATTTTACCAAAGTCTCAGGTGAAATGACACATCAAAGGTTTTTATATAGCTCAAAATACTAATACTTTAAAACTACCTTATTTCTCGTCCATTTCCAATCATTATATGTATTAATATCATTATTTGATTTTGTTAAGAAACTTTTTATATTTTGTTATAGTTCTAGAAAATAAATGAGTGCCATATGTCATTTTAGGACAACTTCCTCTAAATTTGATCATAACTTAGCTCATAAATTATGCGTTATGATGGATAGAATAATTATTATTAGCCACTTTGATTAGTTTCTCAGGATAATGATGTTGAACCTTCTCTCATCGTGACGTACATAATTATTGCTGTATCATCGCCATAATTTCTTATATATATATGTTTCGCACTTTCTTAATTTATTATTTATTATTATTCAGTTCAGAGTTTTGATTAGTCTTCCATTTCATCTCGGGGCCTGAGGATGGAAGTTCGTAAAACACATAAACGTTACTTTCTCTTATATTATTTTTATTAATTATTCTATAATATTTGGTTCCTTTGGATTACCAACTTTTGGTTCTCACCTTTCTTTACATTATATTTCATTTTAGGATTATTATTTCTTTCATTTATACTTTATTATTTGACTGGTAATCTAATTTCTAGAGCATGTACAACATGCCAAAGGAGTTTTGCCTTATTTGGACAAATTAAGAGAGAATTATTTATTTTGCATTCTTAAGCTTGAGACTTGTGCTCTAATCCCACCTGCATATTTTGTCTGAAGGATAGGTGTTTTGTGATTGCCCGGTAATAGCATTTGTTAAACAACTACAACTAGACTTTGGTGAGTTGATGAACAAACTAATTCGCGAGCAAGAGAACTGGCCTGCTATAGCGTTTTAAAATTTCTCATATCCCTCTTTAACCAACCAAGCTTTGGAATTTGAAAAAAGCCAGAACAAAAGAAAAGCCTCATTTGACTCACCTAGATATATACAAAGTATAATTTTCAATCATTCAAAGTATTTTTAAGCGACATAGACCTGCTGACTAATAACTATTGAAGTTTTTTTGAGATATCTTACCTCATCCAACATATTTCCTGGACATTGCCTTTCTTAACTACGACCTAGACGAGTTTGTGACTTCCAGGATTCTTGATTTTGGAAATTCGAAATTATTAACCTTCGACTTTTTTGATTTTTTTTTGCATTTTTCCAAAGTTTCAAGTGTATAAACACAAATATTTTTTCAACTACAGCCTTCTGAAGAGCAGCTGCTCGTCGGTCAGAAAAGTACGTAAGTTGAGAGTCGTACCTGAACTATTGGTCAGTTTCTATCGGCATCGTAAATATTGTAATAGTATTAGGGATGCTACTCTCGACCTCTAGGTAGATATGTACCTATATATAGGTATATGCCAGTCAAACCTTTCGTACGTTGCCTGGAATAGCAGGTTAGCTCTAAGTATGATATTTATCAATTTGTAGCAATGAAATTAATATTTTTATCTTTCAATGTGTTTTTCTCAAAACGACATTTTTCGAATTTGCTGCAGTTCTAACTCGAAAACAAAGCATCCGATCGACTTGAATCTATTTTAGCGTATTTAGTATTTGTTTGTTCATACCATGAACCTCCAGATTTTCGATTGGACAAAAAATGTCAATTTGCCCTGCAAAAAATCATTAGATTTTAAGCGTAATTTGCGAATTTTGTTTCAAAACTCCGCCATTGGATTTTATTTTTTTTCACAATCCTTCTTCATGATACAAGCAATACCTTCTAATTAAACGGACCTTTCTGATTTCAGGCACTGTGAAGGCTGCAATCACTGGAGCAGTAGAAGAGATTTTTTTTTTTTTGAGACTCGGGAGACGGCGCGTAACTCGCTGAAAATTGAGTTTTTTCATACAAAAAAATACTGTGAATATATAACTTATACACAAATATATCTTTGAAATGTCAAACATTCGATGCAATCCTTTTCTTTTAATAAATTCCCGAAACAACCTTTTTTGGGCCGTCACACTAGTTGTGCGCCTTGATTGATTAATTGATTGAAGCAGAGGTTTGGGACCTTTTTCATACAGGATCATCAACAAGTCTCATCCTGTGAAGGTGGCCTCTGAGAGGGGAGTGCCCAGTGAGAATGGACATCAGAGTTCTCAGGGTTGGCTTGTTGAGCCCTAGGAGCTTATTCGTTTGATTTGGGTTTGGCTTACCCCACACTTCCTTTGATGTTCTACCCGTTGGATCTTCTAACCAAATGCGACTCTGTTGGCGGTCAGCCCAGCTTGAAATGATTGAAACAAGGTATTTTGGTGCAATCTCCACTGTAGAGGCAGGTTCCTCTGAGGCTGCTCCAAGACGAGCAAGTTCGTCCGCCCTTTCACTCCTGGTGATATTGCTGTGCCCCGGCACCCACTGCACTATCACCCTGTTATTCCGAGAAAGGGAATTCAGGGTGGTTTTGCACTCCATTAATAATTTGAAGGTTATAAAGGATTTAGACAAAGCTTTGACAGCTGCTTGGCTGTCTGAACAGATGGTTATCTCCTTATTCTCAGTGTCTGAGTTAAGGAGGTGCCTTCCCGCTTCAAGAATGGCCTTGACTTCTGTCTGGAAAACCGTGGCATGGTTTTCAAGGCGCATGGAGAGCTCAATTTCAGGTTCTTCACAGAAAACTACCGCTCCGGTGTCTTCATCGGACTTAGAACCATCAGTATATATTATAATTGGGTTTGTCAATGGTTGGAACACGGAATGTGATTCCCATTCTGCCCTGGATGGATTTTAAAATTGCTTTCCAGCATGGTCTCGAACAGATGGTCGCTATCTCTGTCGATGACAGGTGCGATAGACTGCACGAACTCATAAATGAATTCATGTGGAACTCTTGCTCCTAAATGAAGCCAGCCAAGGTTAAGATCGACGCCCTCTGCTTGTTATGTATTTGCACCGGGTGTATATTGAGGATAATCTCCAGAGCCCGGGTGCTAGTTGACTTAAAAGCGCACAGCATTAAGCTGAGTCATTTAATTAAGAAAAGATGAAGACAGTATTGGGAGAAGATCTGGACAAATATCGAACAAATATAAAAATATGAAAACTCGGGTTTTTAAGACTCGGCGAGAATGAGTCCCAAATTTTGAAAACTCGTCGAGTCCGGATCTAAATCTCAACTCAAATCATGGGATCTTGATTGAAAAATGTGTGTCATCTTTCGTCCTTAAAAAGTGGGGCAGCAGTTGAGTAAATTACACTGAAAGTAAAAAAGCCTTAATGGTTGACCTAAAAAATTTCTCAAGAGAGTTTTGATTTAAATTACGAGTAGGTAATGTGTAACTACTTGGATGGTATCGGCTGAGATTATATGATACGACATATTGATATAGAAACATGTATATGCTACAGCGATGTTCGTCGTACAATGTTCGAATGTCGTTCAGACAACGCTATTCGACGAACGCAGCATTTTTTAGTTTTTTTGTGAAAACTTTGACTTTAATCAGTAACAATCATTGAATAAGGAGCTATTAAGGAAGCGGGTTATCGTGCGAATACAATGTACGTGAGTAAGCCATTCAATGACAGCCGGATTGCACTTGGTTTCACTTGCTTTGACGTTTCTGAAAGAAAATATTTCAGAGTTCCGGGAGTTCAGTTAACTTTTTTAAATATATTTGTTTTAATAAATATTAAATACTTGAAATTGTATTAATACGGACACGTTAAGTGTATATTTTGATTGAGTTCAGTGTTGTGTGAAATTAAAGCTGTTAAGCTATTAATTTAGAGTGATAAATTGTACAGTGCAATGAAACAATCGCCGAAATTCTGGCGGAAAATCATTTTTTAAAACGGTTTAAGATCACGTGCGATTTGTTTATTTGAGAAATGTCAGAAGGTTTCTTTTTTTCAATGGCAGCCCTATATATATATATATATATTTTACCTAAAAAAAAAAGGGGGGCGCTAACGATCTGTTTATTTTACACAGCAATTTGGATTATAGAAAATGTCCCCCTTCTAAATGTGATGATGATTTTACTACTGCCATGACCAAACGAATACAAACAAACACAGCACACACTAATCAATTTCGCGAGTGGCTTAAAGTTTCACCTGATATCCCACTTCCTTATTGGTTTTTTATTCAATGGTAGATAACAATGGAATAATTAAAAAAAAAAAACCTGCAATTTATCAAAACATTCCTATATATGTACGTACTTTTTGAAGTTACTGCTTAATTTTAAAAACTTGGACTCGTCGAGTATTAAGAGTCGAGTTCCAAATCCGTGTAACTACCCAAATACTCGACGTCTCCGAGTCGAATCGAATCGAGTACAGAAACCCTACTAAAAATAATTCTTCTTATTTTATTTTATTATATAATTTGTTCTGTACGCTTTCCTCATACATATATTTTAAACTTATTTCATACTTCTGTTAAGACCACTATTTTATTTTGCGGTAAATCGTGTGTTAATACACAAACCCTCTTTTGTAGTGCCGTCCAGAAATCCAAAATTTCCTCATTGGTTGGACATTTGGTGTATCTCTATCTTTTTTAACATAAACTTTTTATAGAATTTAACTTGTCTTGGAAACTAAATCTGGGCAGAAAATCCTGTACAGTTTTTATTATTACTAATGTCAATGAAATCATTCAGTTTAGTAATGCAGGACTTTAGATATGTGAATCTTTTTATTAACCACTGAACTAAATTGTGGCTTGCGTAGTTTCAAGACACTACGTTTACTCATAAAGTTAAGTTTAAGGTTTAAAAAAACCTAGACGACGATGACCTGACGGATAGAGCCACCAGAGCTGATAGATATATTGCGTCCTCCCGTACAATGATTAAGCTAAATCTAGCCTCTTTACAAGCTCGGTTATTGCCTTTGGCGTTAGATTGCAAAACCTTATTTTGAGTGATATACTCCGCGATAAAAATGATCACCCACCCATAAATTTTACCTTTTTTCAGGTCCAGCCGTAATTTTTTTTGCCTGTTGTAAATACAATCTTTGAAAAATGCTGATTGTTTTTTCTTTGAAAATAATTTTGAGTAAAGGTCGATGCACACTTACCGGCACAGATGAACCGGCACAGGCAAGCAAAATATTTTTCTATGGAAAGAAGTTATCTAATTCATATCAACCGGCACCGGCAGATAGCGGCACGATACGGAAACTTCATTGTCGGTCGCTTTTGATGCTAGAAACCAGACCGAAATTTGTCGGTTGCTGATCTAGCTGCAAACTTAACATTATATCACTTTTCTATAGTTTCCTCTTCCAGAGTATTGTATGAATCCAGTACTCTCGGTCTCTCTTCTCTCTTAATATTAGCTGCTTTTTATGAAATTTAGGCATTCTTTTGCTTAGAACTGTCTTGTTCAAAATCTACTTATGAATTAAAGTTTCCTCAAAAACATTTTTTTTTTGTCAAAAACAATCTTTTATTGACCTAACAAATCTGAAAATGCTAACTTACTTGCTAAGTATTTCTAAGCTTTTATAATCAGACAGTGATTTTTATTCTTTTTACCATAATTTCTACCTAAGGTTATCCTACTTCATTAAAACATGTGTATGGGGACAACACCAGCTGATTTATTATACGAGAACAAAGGCTTTGGTAAAAACTAACGATACCTATATTACTGAAAGTATCCTTTCCATTTAATTTCGTTATAGGTGCAGGAAAAATACCAGTGCCGGTCGATGATATTTTCTACACAAACCCAGGTACTAGTTATATTCGGAGAAGGGTAAATAAAAAACCCAGTTCTTCTCGTCTCGTCTCTAGAAATATGATATAAATAGAGCACTCGTTATCAGTGTGTTTTTGATAGTCAGTACGTCCTCATCAATAATAATGGGCAATGGAAAGCAGTCAAACGAGACCGAAGGAAAAATAATTTTAAATTAAAAAAGAAAAGAAAAGCAAAGTATTTCTCATATCGCGAGACTTTTGAAGAGAAGTCATCGAGTAATTGCAAATTTTCTGAAAGTCGTGGTCGTCCTCGTGCTGTAAGCTCAAGAGAGGAGCGAGGCATCAAACACTACGTTTGCAGCTTGAGAAATTGCAACCATAGCTGGTATGTCAATAAACGTAAAAAATGTAAAAATGTAAAAACTGGAAGGAAAGCCAACTTTACTGGCAAAACATAAGGAGGAATATTTAAAGTTTGCTCATAAACATCTCAGGTGGAAGAAAAGATGGAGGAAAATAATTTTTATCGACGAAAATAAGTTTAATTGGAATGGACCAGATAGGTGTTCGTATTATTTCGACGATTTAAGGAAAACATAATTGTTTCGGAAAGCACGATAAATGGGAGGAGGGCGAAAAATGATTTGGGCAGGAATAGGCTACAATGGGAAGACGAATTAACATTCATTTCTGGAAAATTGGACAGCAATTTTTATATACAGCTAATCGACGACAAAATAAGGAGCCAAGGAAACCCGATAGCAGTAGAAAACTTCACTTTTCAACAACAAAATAATGCTGCAGTTCATACCGCCAGGATAGTGAAAGATTATCCTCAAGAAAATGATATTGAGCTTCTGCAATGGTCATCAAGGTCTCCAGGTCTTAATATTATTGTTTAGGGTCTTCTTGCAAGAACAGTTTATCAAGGAAACAGGCAATCTCAAACGTAAATGATTTGAAAAATGCTATTCAGGCGGTTTGGAATTTGATTCCTAGAAAAAACGTAAAATTGTTGTTTAATTCTGTTCCAAAATGAATGGAAGAGGTAATAGAAGAGGAAGCTCCACCAATTATTAAAAAATAGTAAAAGTCTTTAAAAAAAAACAAGAACTGTCCTTTTAATTTAGTACCCTTATATTTACATAACTGCTACCTGGGTCATCATTTCGCACAATTTTTGTAGAAAACACCACATAATTAGTCAAATTTAATTTCAAGGAAAAACAACCATATATATATATATAATGTCGCAGAGTACGTGGTTATGTTACGCAGTGATCATCAAGCGGGAAATATTGTGCTAACTTTTGAAACTGGCCGATCTCACCAACTCTAACATGAGATACATGAGATCAAGTTATCAGGAATCTAATGGCAAAGGTGATGAGTTTCGAATTACATGTCCTCTCAAATTTGTAGCTCCCTCTAAAGTACGTTTTTGGTATAGGCTTCCGTTTTAGCCAGATCATCGTCAGCAAACTCCCTCATGTCCAGGGACCCAAAACTTATAACCACAAAAAATATTAAATGAACTTTTTCAGAAACAACATTAAAACCAGACTCAAAAGAAATTTATCCTATATCACAACAAATTTTTTTTTTAATGTAGTTTTTACTAATGTTTCTACACACTATTTTTTTATCTTCATTGTCTGATTTTACTTTAAATAGGATTTCTGTTGATTTTCTTTTAAGGTTGATTTTATTTGTACACTTTCTAATACTTTTAATACTTTTCCAAGTTCGCGGAATTAAGATTTTTTACTTTCTGTCTATTTAAGGGTTACTATAAAAGTCGATTTTAGTCCTGAACTTTTTTTGTTACTTTTTTATTTTTTGCAAAACACTGTAGACATAATTGTTTATGTTTCGAGAATCATGACACTTTATTAACTGCCATTATACTCATTTGAGTTGACAAAATCAACGCAACTAACGATTTCTTAGAATGTGAAAGGTGCAGAAAAATAACTGAAATAATATTGCCTTGTCATTTAGCATTTTATTCATGGAATCTGAAATTTGTCTAGATTATTTTTTTGTTATATTATTGTTTCATAAATGTTAAACATGAAATAATAATAACAGAAAATTTTTCATTAAATTTACTCATAAAAAAAATTTCCATGGTGTGCTCTGTAATAAAACCACTAAATAACAATAATAAAAGGATGGGAGAAAACTGTATATAGGTATACCTACTATACAAGCAATGCCTATATTTCTTATCGCTACGAGACTTATAGTTATATATTTCTCCCAAATCCAATCTTATTTAAGTGGTATTAAAACTTTTACGATGAGATAGAGAAATTCATCTAGAAGAAAAATCCTCAACAGAATTCTTTGCCTTCTCCTTTGCACATCGCATGCCTCTATAGAACTTTGCCTAAAAGTATATGGGCGACCCTTCAAACCTACATAGTATATGGTACCCAAAATAATATTAAAGCTAAAAAAAAGTACAAGTTCAACGGGCCTGAGAGAGAATACCTCCGTAGACGCTTCAGTTGAAAGAAAAAGATGTAAAATTAGATTTTTCTTCAAGATTTGTTCTATGGAACTATGTTAGTGCCTACATTATATTCTGAAGAAATAGAAAGAAAAAAATTCCCATTCTGAATTGACTATAAACAAATCTCATTTACTACTATTTAAAAAAAAAAACAATGCATTTATAGTAAACATAGATTTATTTAAAAATATTTTAACCTTAGTATTTCACTCACAATTGAATGAGACGAAAGAAAACAACAAAACCTCGTCGGTTTCCCATTTTATGAATTAAACAGGCGATTCTGTAAGCTTCGATGGATCGAACGATTGGACATTGCGCATTGGATTATTTTAAATTTAGCAACTCTGTAATTAACGACCTCTTCACATGCATAATATTAAACCAATTTTCTATAAATAATTAACTCCTATGGTATTACATGTTATGCACTCATTACACCAACACTTTAACTTCAGTGACGTGCATAAGAATAGCTTATTACATAATTTCTTGAAATTGTTATGTAAAAACTTTAAGAAATTTACAATATTTCAAAATGGCGGACCGGCCTTTGCTGCTTCCCTTCAGGATTAGTAGAGACCTGCAAATTATTACATAACAATTGAGCAAGCAATAATTTGGCTTTTGCCCCTCCTTCCTAGAGGCTATTTAGTTTCAGATGATATTCGATTTAATTATAAACGCATTAAATTGAGGAATATTATAAAACTTCTAAAGTCGAAAACGAAAGACTCCTAAAGTCACCAAAGATATTTCGGTTTTTGTAATATTAAAATCTTTAAATATAAAAAAAAAGGGTTTTTCTTTTTTCTTTATTTTTGTAAGCTTAATAAAATTTAAAAAAAAAATCTGTCTCTTACCTGTATCTGGGATGGCACCGCTAAAACGATTCGATAAAAATCCGCGGATATTCGAGACTACACGTTGGGGGGAATTTTGGCCACTAAATAACGACCCCCCAAACTTAGAAAACAATGCGGATTCTCCTCCGCTGCTACTTCCCGCTGAAGACGCCACTGTCGTCTAATTTATAATTATTTTCAAATTAATTTTATTTTTTATTTCTGTAGAAATTTTTTATTTTTTGATAACATCCACTCTCATCACACAACACTTGAAATATTTATTTGGATTTTTTTCTTATCGTTTGCACAATTAGCGGTCAAATATCCTTGGAAAACTATATATATATGTAAAGCAAAGGAAAATGTTATAACTGTTAACGCAATGGGATCCCCGGATTATTTTAAATTTAATTAAAATTTATTTTTCGTTATTTTCGATTTTTTAAAGAAGTTTTGATGCGGGCACTAATCAATATTTGCTTCCTTTTAATAAAATTTTAATTAAATCCCACACAGCCGAAACGACCAGTCGACCAGATCGCAGCAAAGGTAATATCTATCTGCGTGGTTCCTGAATGCTCCAAAACCAACCCCTAAAGTTCTCTTCATTCACAGTTGTATTGTTAGGAGCAGCAGCAGCAGCAGTATTTGAAATATTTTCAGTAGGTATACAGGTGAAAAAGTGGATCCCCTACAAAATTTACGCGCATGTTTCAATCCCCGTCCGTCAATTGGAGGAAAACGTCTATTACGTCACTGTTTTAGTCCTATGTATAGGTATAGTCTCCTTTGTAAGATGCAATAATTCAAGAAAGCTCCATGCATTCTGCTTTTGTATACATAACTCCTTTTTACGTAGCTCCATATTATGATAAATGTAAATTGCAAACAACGATAACTTTTTTATTATTGAAAACAACAAAATTAATTACTGTTAACTATATAAACAAATAATTAATTTTTCCAACATGCGAATCGATATTTGACGAAAAGTTGACGATATAAAATTGGAATTTGGTTGTCCTGCGCTCTTCAGAAGGGATATGAAGGGAAAAATGTTGGTTATAAATATTTAATAAACTAGGACCAGTAGAAGGTAGGTGGAAATTAAAAACTTATGATTATGGGAATAAATTAAGACTGATCGGAAAATGCTCTGTCATCTACTTAATTATCAAATTACTATTAGTCTACAGAGGAGTCTATGATTAAAGTGTATAGGTGTATAGTGTGTACTTCGTACACAAATTTGCCTTACAATAATATCAAATTGAAGAAGAATTTTTTTTGTAATTCAGAGAACATTTTTGTAATAAATAGCTCACTGTTGACCTATTTGGAAATTTCTGTGATTTAGGTAGTATACTTGATTCAGAAAATTTTAATTATGAAAGAGATAATGACTATACTAGGGAAGCTCATTTTGACTATTGTTTGCAGTTCACTTAGGCATACTCCATTCATTTCAACCGAAGAAATTTTTTTATGAATAACCATAGACACCAATTCGTATTTAATCCTGGGCTTCTAATAAAGAAAAAACTTTTTCGCGATTTTGAAAGTGGTAGAAACGGCTATTCAATGCCGTAGCAATTGCAAAATATCCATTCATTGTGATTATCTCTGTTTTTTAGGGCAGAAGATACAGGTGAAGAAATCATTTTACAAAAGTTAGATTAACTGTTTTTTTCTTTAATCTTTAGTGGGATTATTGTAATGTTACCGTAGTTCATGACCAATTCCTATTAAATTTATTTTAATTCCATTCAATTAAAATATTGCAATCTTTTAATTATGCCCAGTAAAAAAAAAACATAGGTATAAAGTGTTAGGTATGAGCATTTGTAGGAAAGGAAAAATATCAAGCAAATGTCAAATAAAAATAAATTTTGCAGAAGCTTAACAAAAAAGCAAGGTAAGTCAAATGTGGTAAAAAAATTTATTAGAAAAGTAACGGAAATCAAATAAATAAAATAATCAAAGTTAAGGAAGTAGCAATCAGTGTATACATACGATGAAATGTTGCTTGCCTTAAGTTGGCCTCTCCGAAGGATCATTGCGGAGGTTCCAGCTCTTTGAAAAAAAAAGCAATTTTTACCCTTTCACCGTCACGATAACTTGCAAAAGCGTGAATTTAGAGAGCTGAACTTTTGCACAAGGGGAAAAAAGTAAATGTATGTTTGAAAATAGCACAAATCGGGTAACACTTTCGCGGGGCTGCCATAGAAAAATTTCGTTTTTCTCTATATATTTGGACACTGCCGGAGAACGGGTCAGCTGAGAAAACGGAGATTTTGTACACAGTGTTTTCATAGAAATAGTAAATTCAATTTCAAAAATGACCTAAATAGGGAAACGCCTCCTTGGTGTAGCCATATAAAAATTTAATTTTATACGTATACTGTGAAAACGATCAGTACTAGATTATTTTATTGTACAGAAAAGTTTTTCAGAATATGAAATCCTACGATATTGGCGATAATCATTTTTACAATCCGACGAACCGTTCTAGAAATATGTATATGCGAAAAACCACTTCAACAATCAAACTTTCACAGAGAGGAGTGAAATTACATACGGGCATTCATCTAGAGTATCATAAAAATTGGTCTTAGACCGATTCTAGCTTTTTTACTTGTTTTTTTTTTTACCTTATATTACCCACTAAAACATATTCAAATTTCAACTTGGGATCTTAAAGGGATCAAGGAGTAAACAAACATGAAACTTCACCAAGCTTGTGTTTTCTCTCAATGAATTCTTAGTTTCTTGAAAGTTTCTATAAAAATTTATAAATTTCCCGAAATGTTCTGAGTCGTAATACTAAATTATATGGCCTTTAGGGACCCCCATGACACCAACTCGGTTCCGAGCCCGGATATAATCTGAAGCTTCCCCCCTAACCGGAAGATATCATGGTGTCATGCTAATTACCTCGTTACCGTTAACGATATTTATTACATATAGCTATATTCAACTAGACGTGTACTCTTTGTGTCATGTCTACGTACTTATTTCTCTGGCCTAAGTCGCTACCCTGTACTTATTGCAACTCAATTGCATTCACTTCGATTCTTTAAAAGGTTTCTGAATCTATCATTAACTATAAATTAATGAAGTATCTAGAAAATAATCAACCCATAAACGATCGCCAATATGGCATCCGAGGTTGAAGCTCATCAGGAGATATTCTGAATTTACGTAAAGTTGGAACCGTAGTCTTCACAATTTTGGTGAGTCTAAAATCATTGCCCTGCATATTTTTAAAGTACTTTGATAGAGTCTGGCATCCAGAACTTTTAGCCAAGCTTAAAGCACTTGGTCACTACGCTCTTCTTCTATTGTTGATTGAAAGTTTTTTATCTAATCCCTTAATACGGATTGGATTAGATGGCGTAATATCTGAGCTTCATCCTATTAATTCCGGTGTGCCACAGGGCTCTGTTATCTCGCAGTCTCTCCTTTTAATTTTCATTAATGATCTGCTTTACCTTACTTTCAATACCATCCATAGTTTCGCTGATGACAGTACGCTTGATTTAGCTTACTGCTTTGACACTCTTGCGGACAGATCACATCTTCTCTGTTGCCAAAGAAGCGTCGAAATATCTTGGATTTCTGAAAAGGTGTCAGAAATATTTCAGCCCATCGAATCTAGCGCTGTATACAAATCCAACATTGGAACTAGAATGGAATGCAATTCCCATGTATGTGTCAGGGCTGGTCGCAGAGCCTTAGTTTCATCGGATATTATGCAGAAAAGAGCCTTCAAGCTCATTGGCGATATGGTAATCACTTGTCCAAGCACCACCGCAATGTTGGATGCTTTTCACTCCTTTATCGCTACATGTATGGTCAATGCTCTGATGGAATATCTAGTCTGATCCCTTGTAGAATAATTCCTGGTCGCAATAGTTGCGCTGCAAACCGCGCACATCCTTTTACCTTCAAATTACTTACGGCCGTACAGTAAAACTCCGTTATGCTTATTTATTCCGAACTGTAGAACAGTTTACCATCTTCTGTCTTTCTTATATCGGCGTCACTCTCCTCATATTTTCTAATCTTTCCCTATCTCTTTCCTGCCATGCTGTGCTTTGCATCATAGGGTATCCCCTGAGCTTCGCTCAATAATATATATAGTTAGTATATATGTATACAAAAAAAAAAAACTTTCTTTTTGCAATATCCTTATCATAAACTCATAAAATCTACACCTCTTCATATTAGCCTCGGAAAACCGAAAAGAATGAACACATTCGTAACATCAAGGAAACCGATCGAGATTTTATTCGCTGTATCATAAGACATTGAAGCTCTTTTCCATTCATCATTCTTTTAGAGATATAAGCCACACTTGTCAAACTGCGATCATGCTAAATAGACTGCCGAAGTCGAAACGATATATTTAAAAAAGTGTTTATGTTGTTAACTTACTCTAGACTGTCATGAAGTTCGAATCAAAAATAAAAAATTTCTAATAAAGTATGTTCTAATCCGTTCGGAAAAACACGGCATAATCACAGGTCAACTATGTTATTTAAGACCTGTTCAGCTTTGGATGACTGGAAAAAAACCGCAGTTGATTTTAAGCACAAAAGTTTGTTCAGGGTGCTGCAACAGAAGAATGTATGAATTTTTAAAGAAGACCAGAACAGTATTTTCCGAACGGCCAAAAGCGTATTAAATGCATTTAAAGACATCCTTGTAAAGTTTTTAAATTAACAAGGAGTTTTCAGTTTTCAGTTCTTTAAGAACCAACAAACTCCGCAATCTCTACGAAGAAGACACTTTCTACTCTAGAACTTTCTTTCTCCATATTTGTTTGTAGATTTTCTCAGTTCAGTAGAACACACAATTAGCACTGCTAATAAAATATTATTAAAATGAATAATTTGTATTGCTCTACAAGCTCTTATTATGAAATCTCATAAGCCTTTATCATATGATAAAATCATATGAAATATTTAATAGGGTAAAGCGAGATTAAGCTTTATTTTTTTATATTTCTCTCCCGATGGTTGTAAATATTTATGTGCGTGTCAATTCATTTATACACATGTTTTGCTGAGTCAACATAATTTTATGAATAAATTTACATTTCTTAATGTATATATTATTTGATTAAAACTTAGATTTTCATATTTTGTGCATGTAATATTGGCGTGGATAAAAGGCAAGCTGATTATTATTTTTAAGCCTTTATTCATTAATTTCTTCGGATTAAGTTTAGTGACACCACGCAACTAATATGGCACGCTATATGTGCATTAGTGCTGTATCATTCTTTAGCCAAGGGTCTTTTCGCGGTGCACCTGATATTTTATTCAGTTTGAAATCCATTTTGTCGACATACCAGGTTATCAATGTTAATACTTATGTGTTTGAAGTCCGTTATCTTTTCGATTTGCTTGGAATTAATACAAAATATGGAATACATTCCCGTCTTATTTCGCTGTTGTTCGCATCACATAGACTATTAAAATTTATTCAATCCAATCTTCCATTATAATATTCATTTGTTTTCCAACTCTTGTTCATTTGCCTTGTAGTGAATCAAATTTGTATTATCAAATCATATATGGTACCTGTCTGTCCATGAGACGACTGGTCATAGAATATTTCAATTAAGTATAATGTTATAGAATTCATTTTATTTGATTTAAAATCAAAAACAAATAAAATGGATGATTATCATCTTAGAAGATATCACAGAAATCATTAAAATATTTCGATTTAGTCATTTAATGCCAAGCAGATTGAAGATTTCATCCATAACCAAAAAATTAAAAAAAAAACACAATTCCTAACTGAAACATCGTAGCAACCGATTTTTACATTATTACATAGGGTAAATGTACCAGTCACCGGCCAACTAACTTTTTTATTGGGTTTGAACAGCTACCATTCGGTCATGCAAAATCCAAAATTAACTGTGTCAAGTGTATTGGATTCGCACATGAATGTTGCTGAATATAAGTATAAATAATCACTTACATAAGTAGTTATAAGTAAGAAAGTTTCAATAAAGTCATATATCACCAGTTTACGGCCACGTCAAACCAGTGTCCGGCCACCACATAATGAAAGGTTTCACACACTTCAGTCTTTACAAACGTCTCAATAAAATTCCAATTTGGTAGCTTCTTTGAGGTGAAAACTAAAGGAGACGACATCCCATAGTAAAGTATATGTATGGCAGCTTAGCCAAAAATTTTCGCCATCTTGATTTTGACTGTCACTTTTTTGTAAACAAAGAGCCGCGAAGTGTGTTTGGCGCAGAGACGTAGTTACAAAAGGGATAATTTACTTTTTATAGGAAATGGTTAATGGCTATTGGATTAAGTGATAGTAATATAAAAAGGAGTTATATATGCTCGAAGATTTAGATACAACAAGCCGTGTTGAGGAAAATACTTTTAAAATACTTTTGTGGTAAATTCGGTAAATCCCACTGACATGCATATATAAGTAAATTCGCAAATAATTTAAATATATGGTCAGTGATAGCATACTTTCTGAAATCAAAACTGGTGCCACATGAAACAGGAGGTCAGTCAGTCCATTTATATACATGTCAGTGGGTGGTGCGGAAGATTGTGCGGAGTTTCTAAGAAATGTGTTTGAATTTTCGCGCCATTAATTTGTTGTGATATTTAAGGCATCAACAATTTTTAACGCCGCCTCTGGCACCTCGATAAAATAAGAAGAAGAATGATAATTGCTACGTTTTTTTCATCACATCTCGCCTCCTTTAGTTCCCTTCTCGAAGGGTAGCTTCTTCGAAACTGAAACTGAAACCACCTAACACATCCGCAGCAATCTGTTTTTTTCTTCCTCATTCTCAGTGTCGCGAATGAGCTCCTCATCGCAATTAAAACACCTCTGCACCTCTTTCTCCTTTCATTTTTTAAAATTTCTGTTCTTTTGCTTGTTCCTTCCTCTTAAGTCTATCTTCTTTTCTCTTCTGGGTATCTTCAGTGATTTTTCTTCTTTTTATTCTCCTTTTTATACCCTAGATGAAATCTATAGGGTATACTAAGTTTGTCATTCCGTTTGTAACACCTCGAAATAATGATGGTAGAGCAAAATGGATTGGACGCATAAAATTAAAAGTTATTTTGATTTTTGCATGTCCGTCCGTCCGTCCGTGCGCACGATAACTCGAGAACGCGTCTACTTAGAGAGCTGAAATTTTGTACACGGACTTTAAAAAAAAAAGTAAAATTAAGTTCCGAAATGAGACAAATCGGGCAATTCATACTTGGGGTTGCCATACAAAAATTTCGTTTTCCGTTATATATTTGAACACTACCTGAGAACGCGTCTATGTAGATAGCTGAAATTTGGTACGTGGTGTTTTCATTATACTAGCAAATAAAATTTCAAAAATACACTAAATCGGGCAACCCATTCTTGGTGTTGCCATATAAAAATTTAGATTTTTTATGTATACTGTGAAAACGATCAGTCCAAGACATTTTTATTGTACCAAAAACTTCTTTAGAATATGAAATCCTATAAAATTGGTTATAATAATTTTTCTGTCCGACGAACCGTTCTAGAAATATATGCGAAAAACCACTGCAAAAATCAAAATTGCTCAAATGGGTAACCATACGAAATTTCATATGGACATTCATCTAGGGTATCATAAGAATTGATCTTAGACCAATATTAGCTTTTTTACTTGTTTATATGTAGGACCCGCCAATTTAACAATGATATGCACTTGGTGCTTTGTCCTTTTTATTTGTCTTTCGCGTGGAAAATATATGGTCAGTCTTCAGTAATTTTAGATACTTATCAAAGATAAGAGAGCACGTTCCTGATTGTCTTCTACTTTTATTAAGATGAGTTAAGGATAAAGACGATGAACAACATGCATTTGAGTCCTCATTGCTGGATAGAGGTAGGATTATCATCATTATAAATGGCATGATTTTGCAATAATACAGATTATTTTTGTCTGTTTGGAGTCGATGTAGAAGGTTGACATGCCGATCTGTCATAAATCTCAACATTTGGCTCTGATGTTACTGTCGAGTTGGGTGAATCAATATTTTGAATGAACAATATTTGTCGAACTACTCCTCCACCTAAATTGAATTTATAGAATCCTGGATTAAGTCCAGCAAGGACTTCTGTAATCTCTTAAATCCAAAGGTGAAACTTGTGCTTGTATAAGGTTCACATTTTCTTTTACCTTTATCTTATTTCGTCAATGATTATATTGATGGTATTTGAACTTACAATACGAGCATACAGATTTAATTTTAAGGATTCGATTACTTTTATGGCATTTTCATGACGATCAGGTTTTAATACTGTCAGGTAATGTATTCATTCCAAGAATAGATTCCAGTAAAAGGCAAAACGTACTTCTGGTGACGTTATTTATGGCAGTCGACCTTTGCCAGTTTTATGTTAATTTCTTCCATTCGGATTTTAAATACAGCTAGGTCGGCAGGTTGCATCATGTGGGTCGTATTAGTAGGAAGAGAACATAGAATGATTCCATGATTAAAACGGAATTCGCTTAGTTCAACTATCATATGAGATTTGTGCCCATCCACAAAAAATACATGTCTTTCGTTGTCGTTGTCTTCTAACCATTTATGTAGCCCATTAGCCACGTATTCATAGAAGACATCGCTCTTCCTCTATCCGGTTTCGGATCGTCCAAGGTACCAAGAGGAAGGAATACTTGCTACAATTTCTTTAGGTGGACGCAAATATGGGAAAACCACGAGAGGTGTCACTACTTCTCCTCTGACAGTAAATACCAGTAAGACGGTTATTGTGTCCTTTTCACTACGCATTACAACTTGATATACATTGCGATAGCCTTTTGGCGCCATCACCTTCCCAGTTTTTGGACACATCCTGAATCCAGTTTCATACCCATTTAATATAATGATCGGCGCTTATCTCTTTAAGATAGCTTTCCATATTTTTAAACAAATTGCCGATCATTTCTTGCGTCACAACTGCCCTTCTTTTGATTAAGTTTTCTGAAGTACGTTGAACTAATTGTGGATATCTTTTCATGAAAAGATAAAACCATTTTCTACTAGGTCTACTATTAACAAAAGGTGTCAATCTTCCATCATCTGCGATAATTTTTTGTACCGCATTCAAAAGTTCGTATTGTTTAATTGGAAAGCCGCACCTAGTGAGAGCGACGCAGCAATCTACAAACCTGGTATCTTCAGCCGTGGTCAAAATAGTGGGAGGGCCAGCTTGCACCCTGCTTCTGGGAGCTTTCCACATAATTTGTCCTGTATTGTCGTTCTTGGGATATCAAACATTCATTCATTTTTAATGCAATATATTGCTTTTCTCAAATCCTCGCAGGTGTATCCATGGGTTTTAGACATAGTTATCATTTTTCTGAATTAAAAAAAAATATTATCTTAGTTCCCAAGAACTTCCTTCAACTAATGGCAGTGAATTTAAGACTTTTTAAGAATTTTGCTTATACACAGGAGTAATTGTTTTTAAAGACTTAGTCCACGATGACATTTATTATGAGTTTCTGTTATTGCACTGTGCTTACAGATTGCTTCTATGTCCAAAAGCTTTTCTCCAAAATCTCAGTACAGCTGAAAAAATGTTTGAATTATTTGTAGAAAATTTTCCAAAAGTATTCGCAAATAACAGTGTAACATTCAATGTTCACAGCCTTTTACATTTCGTAGACTGCATTAAAAACTTCGGTTTTATGCAAGAATTTATTGCTTATCCATTTGAAATTTTTTTACAAAAGTTAAAGCGAAAAATAAGAAAGCCGAGCGGTATTTTGCAGCTAATGCATAATAAATATAGACATAGTAATTTGGAAAAAGAAATTAAATCATCATATTTTATCAAAAGAGGAAACTGTTGCCCCATAGCGTATAAAACTACTCAACTATATGTAAGCATATTTCAGCCTAATAATTTTTGTTACATACGGCCGGGTATATCAATCAAAATTATTAGTTTTGATGAAATAAACAAATCTGTCCAAGGAATACAATTACAAGCGTGCGGAAATTATTTTGAAGAACCGATAGAATCAAGGAGTGGACTAGGAGTTTTTCTCTGCCAAATAAATTCCGGGATAACTCTATCCAATGACAAAAACATTTCTCTTTGTATTTCTTCTTTTAAAGATAGCCCCACGGCCCGTGAATTTTCACCACTCATAATTTGTTTCCTTCTAACTCGACGCTCAGTTGATATCTCCAACTCTTCACATATTTTGTTGGCAGTTGTGACTGCATTTTGCACTAGCGTATCCTTTTGTCCAATGAAAAACATTTATAAAGAATTCAGGTTAAAATCACGTTGATATTGGTGTGACCTCCATTATTGAACTTCTATGGTAGGCGATCAGAGATAACCGTACCGATGAGACGTCTCTGAGCGCTGGGTCGAAAAATGGAGATAGCACAGGAAAGATAAAGATTGCATTGAGTTGAGTAATATTACTCAATTCCAGTGTCTAATCTCGATTTTATATTTTCTTCCTCAGATATCAATTTTTCTAAAGGACTTAAAATGTTTAATAAATTTTTTTTTTCAATAGTCATCGCATCTCCTCTTGTGTTCCAACGAGCTTCTACACTTCGCTTAACACCTTGACCAGTGACAGAAACTATCAAATTTTGCAAAAAAAAAATCAATAAAATTTTCAAAATTTGAGGATTTTTTTCTTCCAATTTTGACTGAAAATAACTCAAATCGACCACCAAAGTAAATGAAAAATCCGCCGAAATATTTTTTGATTTTTTGGAAATTCCTAAGAAGAAATATTTATTGCACATGAAATTGCTATACAGGGGTGGATTATTCAAACAAAAAATTTACGAAATTCATTTAATTAATTTAAATTAAATTTTTGGGCAATATTGGTATAACACATACATATATCAGAAACAAACAGGGGGGGGGGGGTGGTAAATACAACTATAAATAAATGAATTTATATCAAGTATACAAAGTCTCCAAATTCTAAGAAAATGTATAGTTATAGACATTATTTTTTTTCTAAACGAAATTAAAAAGTAATCTAGTTTTAAGGAAATCTCTTTTACTTCCTAACTTGTTCACATTAGCGTCCTTGTGCTTCTGGATTTTTCGAAGGCATTCGACAGTATTATTTATCATAAGCTTTTGGATAAGTTGTCTTCAAATGTTGGCTTTTTTTCCTCTTTAGTTGAACTAATCCGGAATTATCTAACTGATAGGTGGCAGCAAGTTAAAGTGGAAAATACTTTATCTAGTCTTCTACCGCTCTATTGCGGGGTTCGTCAGGGATCAGTACTTAGACCTCTTTTGTTCAGTATCTTTATTAATGACCTACCGGAAGTTATAAAGTATGCAAAAATTTATATGTATGCTGATGATATTCAGATATACTTAGACAGGCCGGTTGGCATAGCAAACTGTCCAAACTAGTGGTAAGTGGGAAAAGTAAGAAAAAAACCAAAAATTTCTGAAAATAAGTTCAACTTAGGGAGTTTTTCGAGATAAGGAAATTCATGTTAGCAGAATGGTTTTCTATAAAAAATCCAAAGCAGTGCCAAATTAAGTGCAAAAATGTCGACTTAAAAAGAAATTCGAATAAGAGGCAGTTCGACTTAGAGAGGTTTGACTGTATTAGAGTCTAATGTTTCTAGAAACACTTTTCCATTGACATTAGGTGGCTTGTAGTATGCTATAACCGTTGCTTTTGGAATTATATCTTCAATCATAATAGTGTCATCACATTGAATTGCTCGTATAACAACTCCGTGGTTTGCGCTCGGTTTCAAACTTTATGGTATTTCCTAAAGTGGAGCAGAGTGGTTCAATCCAATTAGGTCGATTTTCAGTTTCTCCTCTTTGTATACCCTATCTAGATAAGATATGCGAATTATTGGTTACCTCGTGAATTTCTTTATTTATCTTTTCTTCCGGCTCATGTAAAAGTATTTTTTGCGCCTCGGGGTTCGAAGTCTTTATAATTATTCCACCGTTGCTAATGTTTTGAATATTTTTATTGGGGCCTTGATTTTCACTGTTAACTGTTGCGAGTTCGACTTATAATTATGTTGTAGAAGCAAGACTCTACAACTCCGATCTTCTGGAACATTTATTGAATTCTATTCCATTAGAGATTCTTCTTCTTCATAAGATTCATTGTACTGTCTTCGAGTATTGACGGTTGTAGTCTTCCAAATGTCTATTTTTTACTTTTGCAATGTGTCCAGCTTTATAGTCCAGTTCTGAAATTTTTTGTAGTCTAGAACTGATACTACACATAAAAAAACCCCACTTTTAGTAGGGCAACATCAAGAAGGGGTTGCCCAATTTTGTATGGCTACCCTACAAAGGGGTTACTCGATTTTTCCCATTTTCGAACTTAGATCTGCAACTTTTTGTACAAAATCTCAGATCTCAACGTGAACGCGTTCTCGAGCTATAGTGCAAACAGACAAACCGACAGATTTATTATGCGTGCGTTTTCAACACAGTATGCTCTACCATCATTACTTTTATGCATTACAAACGGAATGACAAACTTAGATTTCATCTATAGGGTATAAAAAGAATAAAATTACTTCAAATCTATACACTGTAATTAATGAAATCAATTTAATAAAAACAAAAATACTTAACTCGAAGTTATTTGGGTAAAATAAAAGCAAACTTACAGCAAAACAAAATAAAGCGGCAACCGCATACAGAATACAGTATGCAAAACTCCGCAAACTAAGCAAACAAAGGATGATAACAGTTAAAAAGCACTAAAAAGCATACACAATGTACATTAGCAAGATAAAGGAAGTAATTAAACCCTCTATATTGTAAACTAGCTAAAATAACAAAACAATTATATCTTTAATGATAGAAAATAGACCATTCCACCTGCAACACAATTTCTATACGAAATTTCACCAGTATCCAGCATCCAGTCCGGAGTGAAAGTAAGGAAAATTAAAACCTGATATAGCAAATTTGCAAAAAATAATGACCAAATTCCAAACTGAATTAGTAGTGCCAGGATAGTTTCAAGGTGCAAAATTATAGCAAATAATTAAAATTAAATTATACGCATAAAAATTAATGGAATTTATCGGTAAATAAGAAATAAAAGTAAATTAAAACCGGAAGTACCGATAAAAAATTTAGAAAATATTTAAAAACAAATTATGGATATGGATGGATTCCGTATTTTAGCTAAAAACCTTGTTTGTGGAAATTGGCAACGATTTTCAAAAATTTCTCCAACTAAAGGAGGATTTACATTATGATTGCATGCATTTCTTCCAGAAAATGTGAGGCAGGTAGAACATGGTATACGGAAATTTCTTTATGAGTAACAAGAGAAATGAACGTCTTCTGCATATTTAGCAAACCTCGTATTGTCAATGTATGCGTGTTTGAAAAAATATCACTGCCATAAAAAGTTTTTTTTTATTGATACTGGCAGTAAAACTTTATTACTGACAACCATAATCTGTTTCGACTACTTGCAACACGTTTTTAACTGTAATTTCATAGCAAATATTTATTCGATTACCTACCTGTCAAAATGGAAGAAAATTAGTTTTTAAAATGTAATTAAATATTGCAAAATTGAAAGATTTGAAATATTTTGTATAGAAAGGATTAAAGTTAGTTTAGAGGTAGTCCCTCATTCAGAAGCGAGAAGGAGTGCATCTGCAGTGATCTTTTTTCGGAGCTCTTTGGAGATGATTTGTTAGTAGTTATTCCAATTTAACTGTTTGACTGTTTGCTATTTTTACCATAAAAATTATAGATGAGTGTACGTGTGAGGTATTGCAGTAATTCCTTTCGCATCATTTGGTCAATTGCAATTGCTCTTCTAATCGTTGGCAGTTTTTCAAGAGTCAATTAAAAGCTAAATTGGGAATCACCTTCAAATATAAAAATTTTTAATAAATGGTACATGAAAGTATTGAGAAATTGTGATAAATTCTCCTTTAATTTTCAAAAGTATTGCAGAATTTAAATTTCAATTCCTTTTAATTTTTTTTTTTATTTTAATTTACAACGCATATTTTTACATTCTTTATTTAATTATATTAATTTTACATAATTATTAATTTTTATTTCAATTTCTATGTTTTGTGGTTTTCCTGTATGTGGCTTTATATTAAAATTAGAATTAAAATCAATTTGAAAATTATGTATATTAATTAACTTAAATTAAACCCATTTATAAAACTGTACCTACATTTACAAAAAAGCCTTCATGTTATAATTTACAAAAATTTAGCACTCCTCTGCACATGACTTTTTTAAATTGTTTAAGTTTTAAAAATAATTAAATATTTCTCCACTTGTTCTACTTTGGCAGTTTTGGCAGTTTGTTAATAATGATAAAGGGTTGAAAATTTATCGAAAAGTTTATAATTTTACAGAGAGAAAAATTTATTTAGTGTCAGTTGTTCTAACAATTAATCGTTTGCTGAAACAATTGAAATTGACTCACATTAAAATAAAATCCGTCAGATAAAAAAAAATCGGTTCGACTAAAACAAAATTAATCAGATCAAACAAAAATCAGTTAGTCCAATGCATTTTATTTAATCTAAATAATTTTCCGATTAACGGGTATTAATAGTCAGGTATAAGATTGTGTTACTTTAAAAAATTTCTCATGTAGTTAAAAAAATTAGTACCGACTGTATGCACGATTTTTTTAGAGAGCATTTGTCACTATGACGTTATTTTAATTCTAAAAATTTGTATTTAGAAAAAAAAAAATAAAAAACACTATTGCTTTCTACAACAATTAAATCAGAGAATTGAATGGTACAAGGTACAAAAATAAGTTAAGGTTAATATAATTGGTGATTTAGTAGTCACCCCTCTGCCTTCTATTTAATTTTTTTGCAAACTCCTACCCTGGCATGCATTTTTTCCAGAATTGTGAAGGATAATTTAATGACCCTTCCTCGATTTAAAGCTCTTAGTATTTTATAAAAAAAAAAAAAACAAATCTATCCACATTTTGTTGTAGCTAGCATTAACTAGTAACGATGAAAGCTCACAAATAAATTGGCTAAACAAATTAATAAATACAAGAGGTAAAGACTCAGTGATAATAGCAGTCGTCCGGATAGCGGAAGGTGTCAGCTTCAAAAATCGGCCAAGGCTGTTGTTTTTAATAATTTGATTTAAAATGGTAAAAATACAAATTTTTCTAAAATTTTTCTATTATATCGAAGAGGTATTATTAAACGGAGCACACTGTTGTGATAATTTTATTTAACCTAATTTTCAACAGTGGTGGTCCTTATTTTCGATAAAGCTGGATTATCCATAGATTTTTTAAAAAATATATTGGGGCATTAAATTCGAAGAAAATGTATTAATTAGCCCTTATTGAGCTCTAACTTTTGATGAATTCAAAACTTTTCTACCATGAAATGGCGATGCCAGCTATATTGATATCAATTCCCTTACTTATACTCGCTTCTAACTCTTACGGTAAAAATTGGCAAATTGTAAATTTTTTAAACACAAAGAAGAATAATAATTATTTATAAATAATGGATACGGACGAAGAATACATTTTGCTTATTTGCCTTATTTTACTTAATTTTATTTTTTCCATTTTGACAGGTAGATAATTCACACGATACAGAGAATAAAATTTTGACATATGACAAGACACATGTGACGAAATTTCATGCACAAATGTATACCTATACATTTCTATTGAAAGACAGAGAGAGAAGAGAGAGTATTGTACCGTGCTTTCCTATACATTTTCACGATATCTGGTCAGTAATGGCGGAACGTGGTTCGTAATGAGAATAAAAGGTATTCTCTGTATCATGCGTAATTCAATAAATATTTACTATAAAATTATAGTAAAATACGTTGCAAGTAGTTAAAATTAAGAAAGTCAGTAGAAATGTTTTACTGCCAGCACCCATAAAGCCTTAATGTGCTTGGGAATTTTTTATATGATTAAAGTTTTCCAGACACACACATTGCAATATATGCAGAAGGCGTTTGCTTCTATTATCACTTACAAATAAATATCCGTAGACAATGTTCTATCTCACTTATGATTTCTTAGAAAAATGCAAGTCATCATAATGTAAATTCTCCGGAATGAATTCACCAGTTTTGAACTTATCGCAATTGAAATATATTACACACCTTGTGGAGTAACTTAGCTAGTTCAAGAAAACAGAAGTTCGATGTGGTATACACACCTGTTCTGAGCACCAGGTGGTTTCGGAGTCCACCAACTAGTATATTAAATTAAAAACAATCTCTAATAGAACGAAAAGACGTTAAAAAATTAATTTAAACAAGTAAGAAAGCTAGAACTGGTCTAAAACCAATTCTTATGATACCCTGCCCAAACGTAATTTCATATGGGCGGTCACACATCTGTGCAAGTCTAATTATTGAAGTAGTTTTTCTCATATACATATTTCTAGAACCATTTGTCGGACAGTAAAAATGCTTATCACCAATTTCATAGAATTTCTTATTCTGAAGAAGTTATTAGTACTACAAAAACATTTTCGCGTAAAAACCCAAATTTTTTATATGGCAACATCAAAAATGGGTTGCCCGATTTAGACCACTTTTGATACTATATTTACTATTTTTATAATTGTGCAAAATTTTAACTCTCTACGTTGACGCGTTATCAGGCGGTGTCTAAATATATAGTGAAAAACGAAATTTTTGTATGGCAACCCCACAAAGAAGCTACCCGATTTGTTCTATTTTCGAACTTAACTTTACATTTTTTTTTTAAAGCCCATGTTCAGTTTTCTAAGTTCACGCGTTCTCGAAGTATCATCGCACTGACGGACAGACGGATATGCATAAATCAAAATAACTTTTTTAGTTCTATGCATGGGTGTCGAATCCATATTGCTCTACTTCCATTATTTCTATGTATTACAAATGGAATGACAAACTTAGTATAACCTTTAGATTTCATCTAGGGTATAAAAATTAAACTAAAATATATAAAAAAAAATTGTATATCTTGGCCGCGCACAAAACACGTATAATTAGAAATTAAAAAAAAAAAGAACAAATCAAAGGACATTAGGAACTTATATTTTGTTCAACTCCTTCATTTTTTCCTCTCTCTGTCCCCTTCAAATTTTTCTTTGTTTAAAATTAATTACATAATTACTTTAATGAGAATTCCAAAAAGAAAACTCCAACACTTGTTATGTTTCACAAAATTTAAAGTTAATTATTCAAATAATTTACACTAAGCCTAACGCGTTTCGATCTATCAGAGGACTAACCAATACGAAAAGCTTTTGAATCCATCAAACCAAACACTAATACCAGTACATACTAAAATGAATGATACATACATAGATGAAGTTTTTAATTAATAGACATTATGTTAATCCAACAAAAGCAGACTTAATAGAGGGCTCGAAATTTTTAAGTCAGTCTGTTCATTTAACCTAAAACTGCCTTTATCTTATTCTGCTCGGATTTCTTTAATCTCATATGAGGTAGGCTATGCAAATTAATATTATTTTCTACAATTTTATGATTGTTGCACATTAAATGCTGATGCACATTAGAGGTTTTAGAATTAACCAAACTTAAAGTTTCCCTCTTGTTTTTCCAACAAAAATGGCGTCGCAGCTGTTACAAGAAATTTTATAGACACCACTTTTTCCAAGTCGTACACATCAGGACTTAAATTATTGTTAATTTGTTGGAAAAAGCAGGCAATACATTACTATGTTTTAACTCTTTTATTAATTTATATGACACACCTTTAATGGAATTTTTTTGCATTTCATGTCACAATTAATAAGACTTATATTCTAGAAAATACACGAACTTCACTTTGGAAATTAAAAAAAAAATAGACTGTCCGTTCTGCTCATTACGGATCGCGATTTATTTAATTTTACCTCCCATTTGGAAATCACTTCCATTCTTTCCCAATCGAGACAAAATTTCTTATTACTTTCCAATCGATCTATATTTAAATTTAATTTTTTTAATTTATTGTTTTCAAAGAATCTCTCCATTTTATTAATTATTCCAAGTAAACCGAAAAAATTATCAGGCCCTTAGAAATTCAATAATATTTTTGGACCAATGGAAATATTTTATAGTTGCCCGTGGGCATGGGAATTTTCTTAATTTTCAGGGTTTTTGAAATATATCTTTTATATAGGTAATGCGAACCTCGAAAGGGAACTTGTAAATTACTATTCGCGCCCTCGGGATTATAAAGTTTTCAGCACAATTTAAAATTTTCTGCAACCCAACCTCTACGGCTTGAAAATGTCTTTTGGGACAGAAGAAAGAATCACTAGGAAATTCTTTCACTAATTATCTTCTAAGATATTTATTATGGAAATAAGTGCTGTTGTGCCAGTTGAGGGTACCTATACAATTGTAGGAGGCACAGGTAAAATAATAAAAAAAAGAAGTATCACGGTTGTCAAAATAGTGAAAAATTGTCATTCCTTGAGTACTAATACATAAGTGCATTTGAGTTTTGTTATGTTAAATGTTTTTTTTTTGCTTTTTTTTTTGGCTAATGGTGTGGGTTTTTTGTTTACGAATCAATTAAATGCATCTTCAACAGTTGATTCTAGTGGAGACTGATAATAGCCTATATTTAGTTACAATCCATCGGTCCACTACATTTTTCAAGTGGCTTTAGAGGCTTAGTTATAGGTTATTGTTTCTCCTCTGATGAAATGGGTGTCATTGCGAAGAGAAAGTCTTTACTGCTATCGGATTTTGTGTTCCTGTCGATAGCTTTATTCTGCCAGATTGATGTTTTTGCTGGCAATATTTAAGAGCTCTTCATCCACTGGATTTGGTCCTTCTACCAGTGAAGACTTTTCGTGGCTGAATTCGATGTTCCTGCCATTTACCGGCCGGCACGTTCACTTCACCACTGAATTTGGTGTTTCTGTAAATGTAGTAGCCATGTTCGTCAGCTTCACAATTGGTGCCATTGTTATTGTGGTTAATTAGGTTATTCATCGAATCCCCAAGGAGTGGTCAGGTGCAACAGATTGGTTCACACTAGGGATTAACGGCGTAAGTATTGTATCATTGTTATAACGCTCGGGAATGTACGCATTTACATCTTTGCTAAGTCTATCATTGTGGATGGCAGAGCTGGGCAAGTACCAAAGAAATAGTACTTAAGTACAAGTACAAGTACCGAAAGCCTGAGTACTTCAGCGTAAGTACAAGTACCGCATGTATGAAAAGTACTTGTAACTAAGTACAAAGTCTACAAAAAGTTCCGAGTACTTTTTGAAGTACTTTTTTAGAATCTTTGTACGTTGGTAGTAATATAATGAACTTTATCTAGTTCAGTTAATATCATTTATAGTATATTTTTTTATAGTTTTCGACGCTACAGGTACAGTAAAACTTTCACCTCTCATTGCTACACTCATGAAAACTATAAGAGGTCCTCCAATAATGAATAACAATTCTAAGGAAAAAATGTCCAGTAAATTTCTACGAAAAAATTGAGGCCTTGCTTACATTAGGTCGAGGCATTGTTGATTTTATATTGGAGCGAGGCATTGCTTGCTTACCCACTGACAAATATAATATGGACTGCTTACTTTTCTATTTCACGTGGGCACAATTGCTTGTGTCAAAAAGAGTTCTTACGTCGGTGCCAACATTGAAAAAATCATTGGCGGGAAGTTGAAAAAGTGAGCACGCAGCTCGAAAAGTTATTTTAATAAAACATTTAGATTTCTTCTGCGTATCTAATGAATATATTGTCTTTGGTAAAACAGTTTTTATCGCAGTAATATCCCTAAATGATTATGATAATTTAAAATCATGTATTTCGACTAATTCACTAATTTATTTGTTGTTTTCAGATCTCTCTCAGTTGGTACTTGGTGCTCAGACCGAAAGTCAGCAATATAGAAGTGAGCCCACTTTCTGCAGTGAATTTCTATGAATGCAGTCAGTCCATATTATACATGTCAAAGGTTATGTCATCAAGTCAAGGCATCGTCGATTTTATATTCGAGCGATACGTTACTGGCTTTTGTTCTACTTGCCCAGCCTTGTTTGTATGTTATTAGTTTGTCTAAGGTTCTGCCTTGACGCGCCAGTGCAGCACATGCTTTGACAGTTCTTTGCGTGCTTTAAAACCCAAAAAAAAAGTAATTGTGCTAGTGATTGTGTTTGCTTTTCTACGAAGAGTTGTATGTACTAAATAGGTTCAGAAATACTTAAGTACAATCTTGGTACTTAAGTACAAAACTAAGTCTTAAGTACAAGTACTTATGTTTCAAGTACTAAGTAGTTCATTTCAAAAGTATTGAGTAATAAGTCTTAGGTAACGAAAATGTGCTTTAAGTAGTAATTAATTCTTCTTTTACTTAAGTATTGCCCAGCTCTGCTGGATGGACAGAACAATTATAATATATTATATATTATACAATACATATTATAATATAATACAATTATGCAATAATTATAATCTTTTGAATATCGGGTTTTGTAAATACCTAGATTATGTTATTTCTTTTTCTTTTGTGTTCCGTGTGTGTTTTCCGTTAGCTCTACAGAAACTGATGAACAAGTTTTTTCCATCAAATCAGAATCTATTGGTCGCGATGGTGTACCACCGCGTTTTCTTAAATTATTGTTACCCTTTATCAGTAAGTGCCTTCTTCACATCGTCAAATGCTGCCTTACGTTCTCCTGTTTCCCTAGTAACTTGAAGTCAGCTATAGTCCTACCTATTCCCAAAAAACCATCTCCAGAATATCCATCTGATTTTTGGCCAATAAGGATATTATGTTTTTTGTCGAAGGTACTAGAGAAGCTTAACTACAGGCAAATACTTGAGCACGTGGAAACCAATAATCTTCTGACGTGTTCGCAATCTGGTTTTCGTGCGTCCCACAGCTGCGAGTCCGCAGAATTAAAAGTAACCTCGGACATCAGAACCGCCATGGATAGGTATAATTTTGTTGTTCTGGCTCTACTAGATTTCTCGAAGGCTTTTGACAGCGTAGGCCATTACATCCTATTCGACAAACTTTACAATTCTTTTAGTTTCAGTGCATCTGCAATTGCGATGATTGGAAGCTTTTTGAAGGGGCGCAGTCAGTGTGTGAGGACCAAAAGTTTAGTATCTAATAGTCTACCCTTACTGTGTGGAGTACCACAAGGATCTATCTTAGGTCCGTTGCTCTTCAGCTTATGCATTAACAACTTGCCGAATGTTAAGCAAGATGTGAGTATCCACATATACGCAGATGATGTACAACTGTACATATGTCGGCATATTGTACTTATTGAGGACTGCGTAGCTCGCTTAAACGACGACTTAGAAAGAATCCACTCTTGGGCCTTAAACAACAGACTGCTATTGAATCCTCAAAAATCCGTAGTCCCTCCCGTGGTCTTAAATGGATACTCGTTACCTATTTTAAGCAAAGTAACAAACCTAGGAATTGTATTAAACCAGGATATGAAGTGCTGCAATTATATCAGTTTTATTCTTAGCAAGATATATGCAGGATTGCGGCGACTATGGCTTTCAGCCCACATCTTATCGAGAGGTATGCGATCTAAGCTTATAAAGGCACTTATTTGACCACATTTCACATTTGACAGCATCGTCTATCCTAAGCTGGATAGCGTATGCGCTCGCAGGCTAGAGGTTGCATTTAACGATTGCATACGATTTATATTTGGCTTGAGGCGATTCGACCATGTTTCGCTCTTCAGGACTAACCTGTTGGGCTGCCCTCTTTCCAGCTACCTAAAACAAAGGGTTTAATTTTCCTATATGTTTTACTACAGACTAATACGCCGCGTTATCTTACAGAATTTTTCCAATTGACTGCGTCCCACACCCGTTCACATCACCCGTTTATGGAGTGCTCTTCCTCATGGAGCTCAGACGGCGGGTAGTGTCAGGGATTTCAGAAGGCTCATTAAGGCCCACACGAATTAACTCTTTCATCTAATAGTTTTTTTTTCTCAATATTTTACTATGTTTCTCCCTCCACAACTGAGGCTCCAGAGTTATGATAATTTAAGAATTCTTCAACATCGTAGTATTTTTCTCATCTTAATTTTTTTTTCTCTTCTCTTTTCTGGTTTTGGATTTATCTTAGATATATTTTTAATGTTAACTTAGAATACTATCTAGCACCATCTACCTAATTGTACTCTAAAAGATTATACAATCTTGTGTACGCAATACCGAAATATATATTTATTTATTATTTATTTATTAAATACCCTGTATTAAGCTGTGGGCTGGGATGATCCAAATATTTTGGTGATGTTGTGAATATCCAATATGTGTCCATAATACCTCGACAGTGCTCCAACCCAAATTGACTTCTTTTCTTTTTAGTATACCCGCAAAAAAAATCAGCCATCTAACTCACAAGTAACCTAAAATAAAAGGATCTCGCAGTATTTTTGTTTTAGGTACAGGGATGAAAAAGTATTCTACAATAGGAAAATATATATAATTTTCAGGAATTGTATACTGGTGTATTGATTTTGGAAGCGTAACACATATTTGTGCAGAATCATACGAATTTCTTCAATCGATTTAATGGAGATGTTAATAACAATTGGTACTATAAACAATGCTTTCTTTGTTTGAGGCTCGGTAACTATGTACAACCAATCATTAGAATTAAGCATGAATACACCTTTGAGTAAGACAATTTTGATGTTTTATTTTGTGTCGCCATATTAAATTACTACCACAACTGTTTGGTGATTTACAATGGTGAGGGCACATACAAGATACAAATAGATAAGAAAATCTCCATATAAGCCGGATAATTTTTTCAAAGCTCTTTAACTTTTTATTCAACCAAAGAAAGCTATCATTGCGAAAATCTTATGTGGCATAATCTGTAAAAGAGAGAGAGAGAGAGAGAGAGAGAATGTATAGAGCTTTCTATTAGCTCGTTTAATTCGACCGATTTTTTGTGAGGCTTTCACATCTAGATGTAAGTTGTCTCAGGTGAGGGTGTGGTGTAGTTTTAGTCAATCTTGTATATTTTTACTGTATTGAGTCACAAGCCAGACAGATAATATTTTCGGTTCATTTTTTAAAATATTACTCAAAAATCTATTCAAATGTATGCCCCTCTATTCCTTGAGGTGAGCTGATAAAAAAATCGTTCTACATACCGTCCGCCTTCCCCCCCCCCCTCGCCCTGAAGAATTACAACTATTTAAATAAAATATCCTAGTTTTTCACTAAACACCTCGTAACTTCATTGTTTACAACCTATAAATATGATTTTCAGCTCAAATTAACTGTCTAAGCTTACCAACGAATGTCGAACCATCCATCCATCTTCTTCATGATTATTATTATTAGAACAAAACTCTTAATTTTTTCCAATTTAACGATTTTTCCACAAAATGCCTGATAACCGTTACATTTTCCTTCAAGATTTGGCAACCTCAGAATATTACCTTTTATTACATGTACCTACCTACATAACACCGTTTTTTGAGGTATAACTGTTTTTATGACGCATAATTTCATAAATTTTGCAAATTTTGCCTAGAATTGCATATAATTAGGCGCGATGTCTATCGACGCAAAGCGACAATGACGGAGTGTAAAATATATGTTTTCTGCATATTTAATTAATCAGATAAAAATTATGAAAATGCATCTGCCAGTTAACGACGAAGCCCTCAATTTTTTCGTCGAAATTTCTTAGAAACCTTTATGCATTCACATTTGCACCTGTTGTCGGCCTCCAATAATTCATAAAAATTATAGAGAAAACATTTCCTGTAAATTGTTTTAAAAAAAAACAATTGAGGGCAGCCCATTGGCCTGTATATAAATGGACGTTCGTTGAACCAAAAATGCATGAAAGCAAATTGCACCACTTTTCTATGTTTGTCTCTTTCCGTGAAAGCATATGCTTTCCCACTGAACTGTAACGATTGGCAACGAGAAAATGCTTAAGATTCAGCGGTTTTTGCAGAACTCGCAACTTGGTAATTAAACATTTCCTACCAAAACAATCTTATGTCCTAAACATACAGCAATCCGAATGAATAATTAATTAAGGACTCATTAGACCATAATGATTCATTAGGCAACTGCAGACACACAGCCATTTCTTTAATTAAACTGGTTTTGACATACCTATGACAGCACGGAAGCGAAATGGATCAAATCGACGCTATAAACTTAATTTTTATTTATTTTATTTTTCAATTTACCGATTTTGAAATGAAAAAAACATTATATTAAAAAGTATTTTGATAATATATTTTGTGCTTTGCAGGTCTTCTTCTTAGTTTTCAAATGGGCAGATACATAGCGGAGTAGTCTGTTTATCTCACACACAATTACAGAAAATCATATTTCACTCACGAAACGAAACTAACGTAGAGCTTTTAACGTTTCACACACTTTTTTGATGACAAATGCAATTTCAGCGGTTGTCTGGCTTCTCTAGTTAAGTTATCTTTTAAGAAATAATTAAGACAGTCTTGACTTGTTTGTGAAGAAATTAAGATCGAGTTGAATAAAGTTGGTTTTAGAGTAAATTGATTTATCTTCTTTTTTTGTGTGTTAATGGAAGATAAATTTGTTTTGCACACAAAATTACACGAGTTTTGCATGCGTCACAGCTTCCTCTCTCGCATGAATTTACCCGAAGTTTTTAGTTACTGCATCATTCTTGCAGGGAAAATTGACAGCTGTCATAGGATTGGTACGATAGGTTCATTTTATTAATTTTGTGAAAAGTTTTTACACCGCATCCAAAATGTCGAATGAAGATAGGTTTACTATTCAATACTTTCGTGCGACTTTGCAAGAATGCAACAAGTTAAAAAAAGTAATAATACTCCATTCGCAAATACTATTCCACACTTCTTCTTCTTCTTCTTGTTTTTCAGGAAGTTGCATGAAAAGCGTTCGTTTACTTTTTCATGCATTTTACATTCTTCCCCACCACATGATTAACTTTTTACCCAGAAAGTTTTTGCACGAGAAGTACGCGAACAGAACTAATGTATGCCAAAATATATTCAGTTCTAGCACATTTTTCTTCCTTAGAGCTCTAATGAAGGAGAAAAAAACACTCGATTCATAATAAAAATTAATAAAAATTGTCCCAAATACCCTTTTGGAAAATTCGATAAGTCCCACTGATATTTAGACATATAAATAAATCTCCAAATAATTTATATATGGCACCAGCTTACTACAGTTGGTAGCATTGACAGTGAGAGCATACTTTCTGAATTTGGTGCCCCATGAAAATAGGAGATAAATAAGTCCATTCATATACATGTTAGTGGGACTGCCTTACATTAGATCGAGGCATCAACGATTCCTTGATCTGATGTAAGGCAGCACATCTGACATGTATATAAATGTTCTGACTGATTTTAAATATTGGAGCGAAGCCAGCAATCCTTTGGTTTACTCCAGTATAGGACTTTGCTAGAATAATAGCAATTTTGCTAACTTATGACCCAGTTTAATAACTTTTAATTTTGAATTGTAAACAAAAACAATAAAATTTTTTTCTTTTTTTAAATCTACTGTGAATGTTTATATGTATTTCAGATTTTCTTGGATTTTTTATTCAATTAAAAAAAAATTTTGTATTGTAACTGTCATTTTGACTACGAGGAAAGGAATTAGAAGAAGAACGCGATAAATGCATGTCCACCTGCCGAAACCGATGAAGTTGCCGTTGCCTTGGTTTGCATGTTGTTGCAGTGACAGTAAACTCCGACTCCACCCTAGTATTAAAAACTTATGATGAAAAATAAAGCGTTATAGCTAAAACATATTGGCATTTGTCAAAATTAACAGCTACAAAATTTAGATCAGTTTTTATTGCATACCCACATTTTCAATACGAACAGAAAAAGCATTGACACACAACTAGTATAGGTACCATGGTTCGGATACCATTGTATTCTCTTTATCATGCTAGATTACAGGTTGTATAATAGTTTCATTTGACAGTTTTTAAAACTTGTAATTTTTGCTTTTCAAAAAAAGGTGTTTAAAAAATGTCAACTTGACATATGTCATAAACTATATTGAAAAACTATATTGAATATAATTTTATAATTTCCCAAAAAGGCCAACTTGAATAAAAAGTCATAAGCTAGATAATTTTGTCATTACGTGAACGTGGCGCTTTTTAATGATTTTTAAATTCCATACACCGCACCGTGGAGAAAACCCAACTACTTATAAATACTATCTGGTACCAGTTTGCTCAGGTTATAACTTGCCATGGGCAAGCATAACCCTCGAAAATGATATTGCCAAATGCTCGTTTGTAATTTAGGCGGCGGACTAAACGGACATAAGAAAGCTAGCTAAAAAAGATAATTTATAAATAATTCGCCTATTCCTTACCAAAGGCAAGTATATATATTTTATATACTTGCCAACTACGAGGGTTGAGTAAATTACTTTTAATTTACCAATTTCAACTTATTTTTAATATGTCTCGATTGACATTTTGTAATTCATAAAGGTAGCGACAATGTTTTTTAAATATTTCCACAATATCTTATTATTATTTTATTACAATTATAAGTCCGCTACCTTGTAAAATAAAATACGTCAACAATTGTAATAAATTGTAAAAAGCATTGTTGAAAAATTGAATAAAAACGAATTTGATACAAGAAGTCATGCAATAATGCTGTCCCTGCTTCATAATTATTGCTCATTTCTTACTTTTGGCAATACCTCGCCAAATTGTTTGCTGGGTACTAGCTGTGTGTCATACGTATGTATGTAACGCTATGTATGCAAAATCATATTTATGATTCAAAAATACTACTTTTGTTTTTATAAACTATAGTACACATCAAATGAAAATACTACTGTAAAATAAAATTATGATATTAAATAAAAAAACATAAAACATAACATTAACTAAAATATTTAAAGAATAATAAAATTTATGGAAGGTATCTTCTTGTAGAACAAAAAAGAGGATTCAAATATGTGTTTAAAGAAATTTTCAAGAAGCTTTGTTTCTATGTATAAGACAGTTCAATAATGACATAAATAACACAATTTTTTACTTTCTAATGTGAAGTCTAAGAAGAGATCAGGCAGGATATGCAATATTAATGTTGTAATGAATAGATTTTAGTTTACACTGTAATGTAATAGCTCAAAAGAAGAATATCTGGTCTGGAGCCAATTTTTATGTTTTCTAGAATTACATTCATTTTATTTTGCATATCTTTACTCTGTAGTCACTTTGCTAACTTTTTAACGATTTTGCTAACTTTTATTCTCAACTAATGCTAACATAATTTGGCAGAAAGGTCCCATCACTGAACCCCATTAAGTCGATGCATCGTCGATGTTATATACGATACTCACGCTATGCAGATAACACAGAAACTCGTACACCGGAATCTGGATATCTATTTACTCATAATTAATGGCTAAAAATCACCCTCAGATGTTGTATAACATGAAAGTTAGGAGGCGTTTCGTGGAAAACTAGGAAATTTTCTTTAGATAGCCGTAATTCCTCAGGAGGCACCTAGGGAGATATGTGGAACGATTTTTTTAGCAGTTCACCTCAAAATATCGCGTGATAATTTCTTGAAGTGAAACACCCCCATTCCATTTTATATTTCAGTTTTTTTTTTTATAATTACTTTGTCTTCTAATCACACTCAGTAAATGTTCTAAATTTAAAATCTCCGTTCAGTATTGTGTAGGAGTTGTATAAACAAACCCACTCTCGTTTAATCTTCATTATGACCTTCATGTTTCATAAAAAATAAGCAGTCTCAAAACAGATGATATCTCTGCATCGATTCGAGTGAGGTTCGATAATAAACTAATGAAATTACATGCATACGTTTCAGTTTTGCAACATTTTATGATATCTACTTATATACACGTATAAATCTTCGTAAAGATTCCTTTTGGGCATGCATAAAAAATAAGCGGGTTTTATTTTTTATAAATCCCTTGAAAAACGTTTTTACACCCAACTGAAAAAATGTTTAGAGCGAAAATATCCAATCCGTAAATTGATAAAAGCACCGGAAAATGTGGGGTTATAGGTAACCGCGTCACTATTAAGTCATAAATATTTCAGACCACATACTTCGCTGGCTTATATTTATCTATATCAAGTCGTATAAGATTAAGAGCAAGTAGCTTCCTTGGTTGTATTCGAGTGGAAATATATACTTATGTAGGTTTATGTATGGTTATCCCCAATATAAGTCCGTCGTCCTAAAATTCAAATTGTATCATTAAAGGATCTTGTATTATTTAGACTCCTAGTAGTACACAGACAGTAGCTCAGACAGTTGTAACAAACACAATTATGAAATTCCTACTGCTATATGTATGCATGTATGTTCTTCTTCAATACTTTTGCAAAAATCAATGAATTTTTCTAGGTTTGCTATAACTTTAGTGGTGCACTTAAATTAGGGGAATTCCTCCAATACATTTCACACTTTGCATTTAAGAAAAGGAATTAAGTAAGTCATTTGCTGGTGGCTTTGTGCTTGTTTTAAAATGCCCTTTGATATTATCACCATAATTTTGGATGACATTTTAATGACCTCTAAAATCAAATTTAATCGAACAACACATCACATTCACATTAAATATGGCTGCGGAGGAGTGGCCTAAAAGTTTTTTCTCCATCATTAAGGCGTATCATTTCGGGTAACTTTTTGTACTACACATAATATAACTGTATTAACTGCAGTTAACTGGAGTGAGTTGAAGCTTTTTTGTAATCAATAAAATTCTCATTGAGAGCCCTTTTGGTCTTGCGTAATATTCAACCTTCTAAAGAGAGCTTTCAAGACCTCAACCCCTGAAGAGATGACGTTTGAATTTATAGCAAGCTTTTCACCATACCGTTATTTAATAAATTTCAGAGCTTTCTCAGGAGGAACGGAAGTCAAAAATAGCATGTAACAAACTCATGAACAGTACTTTGACAGGTTGAGCTTTTTTTTTATAACATATGTAGATGATTACGTCAGTAATTAAAAAAAATATATATTGTTTGTTAATAGGTTTGCATGACATGCCTTGCACACTAATTTTAGTCAATTGTAATTTTGAGCAATTAAATTGCGGTGTGAATATTTAGAAATAGATTTTCATTCATGCAATGTCCTCTATGAGAACAGTGAACCGAAGAAAAACAGGAATTTACTCTAGCTTAGAATATGTAGAAGGATTTTCATTGGAGAATTGTAACCCACTAATGAATGGCCTTGACCTGAATCATCAAAATTTTAAATGTCAACATATTTTTCATATTTCATTTAAATTTAGAATGGGAATAGTAAAATAAGTGAGCTATCCAAAAGTTATTAGCATAATTTAGTGGAGTTGAATAGTTAGTTTCTGGAAATGTTCTAAATAACAACAACAAAACTCTTAAGTTGGCAAATCCTTTATTTCTCGTTGAGATAGTAGAAAGCTTACAAAAATTCTGGGAAATTGATAGTGATCAAACAGAAACATAACCAAATAATATCTGTGAAAAACATATAAAACACAACCACCGAAGAGAGTTAGGTTTGTAATTTGTTTATCTTTGAAGTAAAACCTTGGAAAATTAGACGATACCAAAAGTAAGTTAATATCTCGTCTAAAGGCAAATAGAGAAAAAACTAGAAGAAGCTATTATCAGTAGATTATTGTAATGCCTTCTTTAAAGAAGACCTACCTTTCAATGGGGAATCTAACGTACACATGCTGTTTTTAAAAACGATAACAATACCTACATATAACAGTTGCTTTTGATTTATCATCCAAAAGACTAAGGCTAATAATTTTCAAAATCGTTTCTCAAATAGAATTCCTAGTAGAGAGAAGTAGAAGTATAATTACGTTGGAAATGACTGATGTGATTTCTACAGACGTTTCGAATATTGATTTAGAATAGGGAGCCGGGATATACATATACATACATACTTAGCATGCCTTAAAATAGGCTGAGCCACAATGGACATAAAGCACTTTACGAATTTAGAGGAGATTGAGGATTACTTACGGATGATTGACATTTTTGCTCTAATTAAATGTCACATTCCGTAAGGGTTATTATCTTCACATTAAATAATTTTTATTTTAAAAAGCGGTAAAAAGAAAACAAATTAACTAATGGAAGTTGATTTAATTGGAGCTTTGTACCTTTTATTGATGGATGAACAATATATAAAAAAATATAAGAAGAATCTGAAGAATAATCTGAAGAAAAATCGCACTTCCAGAAGTAATATCTCGATTTCTTAGCTCATTCTCAAACTTTTCTCTTAGAAAGGGACTAACTTTTTTCACATTTTTCATCTATAATAAAATAAAGTAATAATACCGTAGACACACAGCACGATCTAATGAATCATTTTTACTAATTATTCATTAATATCGTGTGTCACATAGTATTCATAATTATGATGACTCGAAAATCAGATCATAATGAAGTACACAGAATGAAATGTTTTTTTTCCTTCATTAGAGCTCTAATGAGGAAAAATGTGCTAAAGCTGAATGTATTTTAACATATAATATAAATCTAAAGCTCTGATATGTATCTGCCCATTTGAAAACTAAGAAGAAGATCTGCAAAACACAAGCTATATTATCAAAGTACTTTTTAATATAATTCCGTACCAAAAAGGCCTAAACATAATTACGACGACCGGCGACAACCATGAGCAGCAACCACTGTCAAAGTCCTCCGTGGACAAATATAAAACACAATTGCAGCGACAATGAAAAAGAAGAAGAGATCTCTTGATATGGTTTGGTTGGCTCGTACTGTATTCGTTGTGAAAACATACATAGTTTTTCTTTTTTATCGGTCCTCCGAAATTGCCGATGGTGTATGTAAGTTACATATGTAAACCGCTCTTCAAAACTCATTTTTTACTCATCTTTGTTTGTTCACTTTAAATTTTATTTTGCCGCGTTTTTCCTGCCTGATCAGCCAATCCACTGCCACACAATTATACGGTCAGTAATCAGTGCGATAAACTTAAAGAGCCATAAATATTATCACAGTTCAACATTATCTATTTGGCAGGCCTGCAGTTGGCGATGAAATTAGAAATTTTATCAATCGCGGCGACGAGCGAAAATGTAGTCATCGCCGGTAATCGCAATTGTGTTCAATTGGATAGCAAAGGGAAGGTTTGAATTTTTTGACAGTGGCTGTTGCTTGTAGTTATCGCTGATCGTCGCAATTGTGTTTATGCCTAAAGTGTGCCAACGGCGCCCTATTACTAAGCCACTGTTGTCCGTCCGTGTATCTGTCAGAGGGCTGTAACCTCATGAACCATAATAATAGGTAGACAGTTGAAATGTTCACAGAGTGTGTATTTCTATTGCCGCTATAAAATTAAGCCATAACCCGCGGCAATTAAAAAATACAAAAATAAAAATTAAATTAACTGTATAACGATAATACTAGCCAACTGGAACTATTTTTGCCATAATTGTTATTGTTTTTATTTAAATATAAAAATTAATACCCGTCCCATTTTTGGGACATTGGCGAAACGTACTATGGTATACTGAAAAAAAAACAAAAAAACAGAATTAAAATTATATATTCAGTTTTCTAGTAAATAATACAAAAACAATATTTATGAAGTATGGAAATATTCAAAACATTTGACGTGCAAGCCAACGGAACATTACATCTTGCGCATATTCTTGTTGATTTTTCTTTCCACAAGCTGCATATCTTCGCACATTGTGGACCCGGTATTTTACGGCTTGATATCACATCACAAATAACCAAAAACTGTTTTGCGTCTTATGTCAAGGAGCGATAATTTTTCATTAGTATGCGATATTTGTTATCTCCAAGTATTTATTACGGCTATGTCCATGAATTGAATAAATAATGGCCACCCCCACCACAATTTTTTTGATCGCCCACTTTTGCAGGGAAATTTCTTTTTTTAAAAGGTTTTTCGATTGCAAGAGTTTTTCATCTTTTTCATCTTTTATGTCAAATTTCTTATCAAAATATCCTCTTTCCTCTCTTTTCTCTATTTCCTTGAATAATATTAATGAATACTGCTTGGTTCGATTTTCACGAATAGTTCTCGTCGCTTTTCATTTTATACATTGTAGGTCCTTTAGAAGTTCATGCCCCGTAAAAAAGTTGCCAGAAAAAAAACCTCGAGATTCTCTGTAGTGCCCAATGCAATTATCAATTTATCAATCTTTTCACTACTCTGGAACCTAGTGGGACCTTCATTTGCTTATTTACCACTATAAGGATCAAAATTCTAAACATAGGTATCCATTTGAGCTATACAAGCAGCAAATTTTGTATCGAAATTTAATTGGTTTTCCTTGTATGTATATACATCTTAGTTGGATGTTTCCCATTGTAACGCACCATCATTTCAACTGTAGATAACATGCTATAAAAATCTCCAAATCTGGAAAAAAAAAATTTTATCTATATTGACCAACTTACTATTGTCATTTGGATGAATATATCGCTTTATTTCTCGAATTCTACCTCTTGTTATAGAATTAAAAATAATCGGTACAAAAGCATCAAGTGTTTGTTCCAAAAACATATCTTCTTGTGGTATAGTTTATTGTAGCCACTAAATCCCAATAAATTTCATCAAGTCTTTTAAAACCAAAGAAAAAATTACGATATCATTCCTCGTGTCGTTTTCATCCAAATCATTTTTACATTTATGTATATCCTCCAATTCCGTCAATTCGACCGTATCTGATGGTATAATTGCAACATTCACATCGTTAGAGTCTTTGTTTCTAAGATCAGCCAAAAATTCTTCGTATTCTAAAGTAGCAGTAAGTTCAGAAATAGTTAAAAATCTCTTTCAACCCATTTCTAAAAATTATAATTCTACTAGTTACTTTATATATATACTTTATGCCAATGTCCCAAAAATGGGACACTGCACTTAGAAGTGAAAAATACTTACCCAGGATATATATGAAATAATATTTCTCGATGGAAATGTAAAACAACGTCCAATGAACAAGTTTTAATCAAAAAAGTTTTTTATTTAGAAGAATTGTGAACAGTCTGCGATATAAGAAATAAACTCATGTAAAAGACCAACTGATAGGTTATTGGCTTCAATCTGAAGTTTGCAATGATTTAAAATAAAATACCGGCAATTTTTAGTACTTTCATGGAGCACGCGATATGATCTCATTATTTTAACGACTGTATTTTATTTACAAGTAGCAGTTATTAAAAAAAATTGAGTATCCACAAAATGGGACATTGGCGGGTAATGGGTCAATAAAAATTAAAGGGGGCCCCCATACAAGAAACGTGATTTTTTCGGCGTTTTTTGCTCGACCTTAATAATCGCTGTATCTCTTGAACCGTAATATGTAGACACATGAAATTTTCAAAAAGTGAGTTATACTATAGATTCTATAACAACAAATAATGAAAATAAAATAAATCAAAAAGTTAGAGGGATAGTTGCCTAATGAATCATTATGGTCTAATGAGTCGTTAATTAATTATTCATAGGAGCGTTGTGTGTCCAGGCATAAGAGTATTACCGATTTCATTAGTATTTTATATTAATATCATTGGATAAACAGACGCGTCCGTACGTAACGAGCAACCCTTATCGTACTTTACTTACGACAGAAAGCTGTCAGGATTTTATGTGAGCACCTAGCTACTAAGCCTTAATCTCACGGCAGTCGTAATACACGGATTAGTAGACAAGCGACAATTAACGCCCCCAAGGGACAGAATATATTATATTCTGTCTCAAGAGTAACAGTTTATGTCAGCGCATGCTTGACATTGGACTTACTGGTCGAAGCAAAAGCTATCCAAAATCTCTTCCGATCTTTGGGTCACGGAACCGGGTTGATTTAGCGCAATTCCACGCCGAAAGCCAATCCTCTAAGCATACATTAATAAGCGACCATCCTTCAGATCCTCGAACGCAGTATGCAATTAGTATACAAAACACATACTCTTGTGTTCAAAGAAGAATGCCCACCTTAGTCATGCAGACTCAGAAAATGTCTCTCTGCCCGCATACGGGCCACCTCAATCACTACGATTCTCCTGCATGGTATCGTCACTTTACAGTTTTGGCAACAAAAAATTTTTTTGCTACAGGCTTATACGAAAATCCTGTTGGAAGTAATAATGGCTGTAGAATCCTTTACCTAAGATTTATGTGATAAAATAATAATTCAATTATTATTACGTGCCATGAGTTTATCGTATATTTATTAGTTATATTAATAATTGTAACTTGATTAAAGACACACACAATTAATCTTGATAATCATATAAGGAGCTACAGCGTAGCAAAATTATTGTGATGACATGTATGGGCACAAGTGTAGCATAATGCGTGTACATCGTGCTAGCTACATATGGGTTGGCTCTAATGCCATCATCTCCTCGCCAAAAATTTCTTCTTGCAAAGTGAATTGTCGTTAACAGCTGGGCTGACTGAAAAGGAAGTGTCCAGATTCTCCAAACCCTCTAAATAAATTGATGTAAGGCCGAGATACATTAAAAATAGAAAGCAGCGACAGAAGCAGAGGCAGAAGCAGAAAACAGTTACTTGTCAGCTACAAGTGTCAGGTGTTATAATTTTCAAGAAGTTGATGTTAATTGTAAATTAGTTTGTTACATCTAATATAAATTATATATTAATTATTTATTATTTTTTCCTCCATGGACATTTTGTTTTTCAAGCATCAACCTCTCTGACACTTTTAAAAGGAACGACGCCAACAATGAAATACAAATTTTAGCTCTCCGTATATTGGCAGGCAGTAACTGAACAGAAACAGAATTTTTGAGATTTGATCAACTTACAAGTTCTGCTTCTGCTGCTGTCGCTGCCTCTACTAAATTGTTAGTGCTCGAAGAGTTGCATGGTTTTAGAAAAAATTCTGCATCTCTCGCTGCTTTCTGCTTTAAATGTGTCACGGCTTGTAGAATACTAATTCTGCTAACATATATAAATTGCTAATTTTAAGAGCTTGAGAGATTTCTTATGTTGGGTCGGGGGCTTATTCTTCTCCTTCTTGCTGTGAAGTGGGAAATTAATTCATTCATTTCAATACTAATATTTCGATGAACACTTAGCAGAGCGAGTCCTATCCGTCATCCTGTGGAATAGCTAAGCCAGGCTTTCAACTTCGTGAATGTGAAAAAACATTCGCTCAGCCGTCGCAGTTGAAACTGGCTGAGTAGCTAGGAATACGAGTAAAAGCGATGGATAACTTGCTTCAATCAAAAACAACTGCCACGGGGGTCTTTCATGTTGAGAAAACTTGTTTGATCTATTTTGCGGGGCTAAAATTGCAATTTAAAAAAATGATTGGAACAAAACTTTTTATATTTTGAGGTATTTAGATACAACTATGTAATTATCTAAAATGCCGTTCAGGAAAAATATTAGTTACCGTATTATGATTAATTGCAATAAAAGTTGTTGTTTTAACGACGAAAAGTTACACTTAGATTTAATATTCGCTTCACAAGTGAACAAAATTAAAATACTACTGCAATTAAGCTAAGGTGTATCAAATAAAGCTACCAACTGCTAATCCATAATGTAATACGGATTGCTTATTGTAAGTAGAAGCTACAACGATAGGGTGGGTTTGAGCCCCTAAAACCCACCCCATATATACCTACAGCCTTGTTGTGAACATTCATTTCAATAAGAAAATGTCCTTGATACGTCGATGACATAGCAGTAGTGATAGAAGCGGAAGTCACGCTAGGAAAAAATTTTGATTATTGGACTACAAACTGCTCACCTAGCGGGGAAAAGCTTTTCAGCACTTACTCAAACCCAGCAGTTTCCCAACGGGAAATATGTCCAGCGCTTCTAAACCATAGCCAGAAAATATCTTTCCCTAAGCGCTCTCTTACTATAGCCAAAGGAATCTATGCGGAAGCAGACCTCTTCTGCACGGATTTCTTTAATTTCATATTTATCTAACAATCTCCCGCCGGTAGACTATGCAAGAGTTTAATATTAATTTAATTTAAAATAAAGTGGAGCTCGTTCAGAATAAAAGTGAAATTATTAATAAAGCCCTTATCTTAATTCCCTCTCTATTTCCTAAAAGCGCTCCAATTTGCTACGGCTATCCTAAAAGCTCTCCAAAAATGCTACCCTGAAAGCGTTCCAAGAGTGCCATTCTACGAGCCCTCCAAAAGTGCTTCTCAAGAATCTAGAACTGAGCGCTTCCCTCTGCGGACATGCTCACCCGAAAACGATACGAACAAGGATACGGTGGGGAAGTGCTACAAGCTTCCAAAGAAGCGCTCTTGCATTCGTCTTTGAGCTCTTCCATTTCCCGCTGGGTTCTCGCAGCCTTACATTGGCTGGGTAATGGGGGCAGTACTATGGAAGCACTATATGCAAATGTATTAACCGAGTCAGTACATCAACTGTGAACTTATATTCAATAGCATTGTATGTTTGTCGTAGGGAATGCAATAGCACAGTATATTCATACAATAGAATAGCTCTTTTGAAACTGTCAGTTAAGTAGGATACTTCTATAATGTGACTATACTTTCTCTGTCAACATTTTTAACTAACACAATAGTAAGTTTTTAATACACAGGTTCATATGTAAATTTAAAGCGGACGAATGAGAGCTTACAGCATGCATAAACTTCTACTAGTGCAAAAAGGGCAAAATGACAAAAAAAAACTATTTCTGCAAGGGAGCCTTTTCCACATTGAGGCGAATAGCACTACTAATTGCAGCACTACCCGGGGCTCCTCAACCGTGCAGTATCAAATTAGCAATGTCGGCTACCCAATTGGTATGGCTTCGTATAACTTGACCATAATATCATGAGTACTCTCAGTGGTATCTTTGCATGTTGATATCCTTGTAGAAATGGGACTACATTCGGGCCTAAGATCTTATTAGCAACGTCTAAAGAGATTTGAATATATCAGGCAAACACAAACCTTAATAGGTGCTGTCAGCGGGGACCACGCGAGGTAAGATATGCCCGATTCAAGACTGGAGAGGTTAAGAGATTAACACCAGTAATCTTATAGCATACCATGCATACTAGGTACATAAGTGCTACTAATATACATACTCGATTTCAAACATTTATTAACCTTCATAACATCGTTTTTTGCCCCGTGCCATTGGAACTATGTCTGAGATTTTGTTATTCTGACTATCATGAGCACTTAACTTTGACCTCTTTGCCATGCGTACCCTACTAAAGTACCCACAGAGTCAAACATCTCAATTTTTATGTCACTAAGGTATAGTTATCTCGCCGTGAGAGGTACCAATTCGTGCATATGATATCGTTCAGTCATATTACCTACCTTACTTTGTACCTTCGTGGAAGATCCCAAAGCGATCAACAGTACTACTACTACTAGTTTTATAGGCCTACAAGGCTGCAAGTTAGCTATAATTTCAGATAGCGAGAGCTACCTACATAAGCGATTTAAAGGCTGCTATAGCTGAAGATATATCGTAGGAAGACAGAAGCTCTAACGAATTCATTCAAAGATGGTTGAGAACGTGAAGACCTGCTGTACGAATGCCCAAACCAGCCAAACGTAGTAGAAATACGCATACAAAGATTTGGGTACCTAATGATGTTCATTAAATTTTGTGGCTAGTCTTAACGCCTCTCCAACCCTAAATTAAGCAATTATCATCTAGGTAGGGTCCCGATTGGGTAGCATCACAATAGACCATCGATGGTCTAACTATGACTGATCGTAGGTACATATTTCGATAGCTCCCACTCTAACCCAGTCTAGTGGCACACTCTGGAGTTGTTATTAATCCAAGCCATTTCAATTCCCAATTCAATTTTTAATTTCCCAATTCTTCCAAATTATACTTTTCTTTGGGATTATACACCCTTCTCCTCGGCTAGCTTTAAATATGAAGTGAGGCCTGAAGCACAATTGGAGCTTTGCAGCCAGCTTTATCGCCAGCTTTCTTCTAAAGCTTATTGAAAAATTCGAATTGAACACAACTGGCGTTTTTGATATTACCCAGCAAACAAATTGAATTGCAAATAACTCGAAAGTAACTTGCCATGGGCAAGCATAACCCTCGAAAACGATATTGCCAAATGCTCGTTTGTAATTTAGGCGGCGGACTAAACGGACATAAGAAACCAAGCTAAAAAAGATAATTTATAAGTAATTCGCCTATTCCTTACCAAAGGCAAGTATACAGGGTGTTCCGTAAATGTCTTTAATCCTTTAAGGGGATGAAAGTAGAAGTCATTTGGATTAAAAGAGTCTAGATACTTTTATATCGAACTCCGCTTGGTTTTCGAGTAAATCGATAATATCGATTTTCGAGATTTTGCATACTTCTTTAGAGCAATTTCGTTATAAGTTCTATTGTAATTAATGGATTGTGACGTTCAAACCATTGTTTAAAAGAACACATATTGACCTTTCTAAGAATGTATAACAAGTTATAATTGTGCCTTCAATTATTTTAAAAAAAAAACAGTTTTCTGTAGAATTTTTTATTTCACCAAAATTTTTGTCGCGCTTCAGTGTACATTTATTCGAAATATCACCATTGCACGAACTTGCCAAAACTATGAAAAAATTTGCGCATTATCTCCCCTTTCCAAAATGACCAACCTAAGTGCTATCAACAATAACAATCAAAAGCTATAAGCAAACATTTGGAAGATGTGCCCATCGAGGTAATCTTCAGTTTTTTCGTGGGATTCTATCTCCTCCTACAGTTTTTAACCTACGACAACCATTTATATGTCATTGTACGGGAATCTGAACTGGCTATTAGATAGGGTACTTTTCGATTTCGAATTTCGAAAATGGAGGGGATAATTTTGAAAAAACACTTTTTTACCAAACTTGATATTTACGTAGATTTCGTTATTCCTCATCTTCATTTTTGCGGGAGGGGCAAGCTCTGGCTCTACGAAAAAACTGAAGATTACCTCGATGGGCACATCTTCCAAATGTTTGCTTATAGCTTTTGATTGTTATTGTTGATAGCACTTAGGTTGGTCATTTTGGAAAGGGGAGATAATGCGCAAATTTTTTCATAGTTTTGCCAAGTTCGTGCAATGGTGATATTTCGAATAAATGTACACTGAAGCGCGACAAAAATTTTGGTGAAATAAAAAATTCTACAGAAAACTGTTTTTTTTTTAAAATAATTGAAGGCACAATTATAACTTGTTATACATTCTTAGAAAGGTCAATATGTGTTCTTTTAAACAATGCTTTGAACGTCACAATCCATTAATTATAATAGAACTTATAACGAAATTACTCTGAAGAAGTATGCAAAATCTCGAAAATCGATATTATCGATTTACTCGAAAACCAAGCGGAGTTCGATATAAAAGTATCTAGACTTTTTTGACCCGAATGACCTCTAATTTCATCCCCTTAAAGGATTAAGGACATTTACGGAACACCCTGTATATATTTTATGTACTTGCCAATTGCGAGGGTTGAGTAAATTACTTTTAATTTATCAATTTCAACTTATTTTTAATATGTCTGGATTGACATTTTGTAATTTATGAAAGTAAAGGCAATCTTTTTTAAATTTCCACAATATCTTATTATTATTTTATTATAATTATAAGTCCGCTACCTTGTAAAATAAAATACGTCAGCAATTGTAATAAATTGTAAAAAGCATAGTTGAAAAATTTAATAAGAGCGAATTTGTTAGAAGAAGTAATGCAAATTCGCATGAAGATTGCTAAAAGTGAGAAATGGGCAATAGTTGAAACAGAGGCAATCATATATACACTTTATGGCAATAATGCTGTCCCTGCTTCACAATTACTGCTCATTCCTTACTTTTGGCAAAACCTCGCCAAATTGTTTGCTGGTTTGCAACTTTAACTTATTTAACTTAGATTATAATGCAAAAAGGATAGGCTATGAGGAAGAAAAACTTAAGCATTTTTCTTCAAGTACTAGAATTGCTTCGATGTGTGTGTTTAGTCATGGAAGTAGTAAACTACGATATTTTCTGAGCGCGCACATAATTCAGTGGTGGAAACTTTATCAAGTATTGAACAAGTTTCATAATTTCTTGTCACCGTGATTCGAATCATTTTTCAGTTTATAATTTTGTAATTCTTTTATAACTTTTTACATTTGTAAGAATTTTCCTAGTGCCCCATATATTTTGCGATAAAAATTTTTTTTGAGTTGCATTTGTACGGCTGATATCATATAGACACCCACTGACAGTTCAATTGTAAGTAAACAAACCGGCATTGGAAAATGTTAAATTTTTTTTACCACAGCTGTACATTTTTATAACTATTTCGCTTATATTTTATTTAAAACATTAAAATTTATTATTGAAACTATTTAACTCGCCTGAAAAACGACTTCCTATGGCAATAACTCCGGTTATTTCTACAGCACAGCACAACGCACTTCATCACCATAATTCTAGACATCGCAGTCTCGATTATCTCTCGATCTCTTGAAGAAAACAATATTTCACTATAGTTTCTCACTATTACAAAAGTATAAATCACTTTTAATTACTTTTCACTCACAAAATCACTAAAACAACACCGGAGTTGTTTTCGTAAATTAAAATAAATTCAGAAATGTCGGACTGACAAAAACTAAACACCCAGCCCTCTTGTCATTTCCCTGCCGTGTCCACAAAGAAAAATGCTTATCATACGCACACGAATTTTACACAGCACAGCCTATCCTTTTTGCTATATAATCTAAGGTTGAGAACCTTTATTAAGGAACGACAGTTAATGCATCCGATTTGCCAAAATTACGATATATGCTTTTTTGGATAGTTTCGAGATGTACTAATTATAGATACATATGTAAAAATAATACTGAGGTTTTTTTTTATGTCCCACAGAAACTGCTTATCTTTTACTCACTATATAAGTGTTCTACCATTTTAATATTTTTGGTAGCTGTTTACTTCCTAAATGTGTCAACAGAAGCCATTCTCATCTGATATTCGACATTCGCACAGTTGTTGGCAACATTAAAATTTTCCTTAAATTGGCAGTCATTGGGCTTGAAATTTTCAATTTGATCAAATCTCAAACCAGCTTGAAGCTGTTAAAAAAGTTAAAGCTTCAATTGTGTTCTTCTACATTGATTTACATTGTCAACAAATCTCAAGTTGGCTGAAAAGCTCAAATTGTGTTTCACGCCTGATATTTTCAAGCCTTCACATTAATGCAGGCTTCTTCTTCTTCTTCAAAGTTAAAATAGCCTACGTACGCCGTAATATTTAAAATTGTTATAAGCGTATCAATTTCCATGTATTCTCTAAGATATCAATTTATTCAAAATTTCATCTTTATAAGTATATTGCCCTGTACAGTTAATTACTTATACAATCGCGCATGATAAATCATTTGCATGTACATATTTGCTACTTAACTACTTATCAAACGTACTATTTGTCTTAAATCTAAAACAAACACTCCACTCATGAGTTAAGGTAAAACAACCTAGGTAAATTTCTATTACCTGAAAGTAGGGCTTCCAATCCGGATATCCGGATATCAATTATCAATTAACAAAGCTAGAATTGGTCCAAGATTAATTCTTATGATACCCTAGATGAATGCCCTTATGACCCGGTTTAGACGGGTCAATAAGCTGCCTCTGGTTGGGGGCAGGAATGAAGCATCACCCAACCTACAGATTTCGTGTGGCAGAGACTGACCTGTCTAAACTGGGTCGATGTAATTTCGTATGGTCACCCATCTGTGTAAATTTGATTTTCTGCGTGGTTTTTCGCATATATTTCTAGTACGGTTCGTCGGACAGTATAAATTATTATAACTAGTTTCATAGCATTTCATATTCTGAAGCACTTTTGAGTACACAAAAAACGTCTAGGACTGATTGTTTTCACAGAATACCTACGTAAAAGATCAACATTTTTATATGGCCCAATTTAGCTCATTTATGAAATTATTTTTACTATTTTTATGAAAACGTCGCGTAGAAAATTTCAGCTCTCTACGCTGATGCTCTCTAATGAAATATCCAAATATGTAGTGAAAAATGAAAGTTTTGTATGGCAACACCTTCAAGGAGTTACCCGATTTGTCCCATTTTCGAACTTGAATTTACATTTTTTTTAAAAAAAAGCTCATGTTCAGCTCGAGTTATCGTGCGGACACACAGACAGATAGACAGACGGACATGCAAAAATCAAAATAACTCTTAATATTATACATGGGTGTTCATTCCATTTTGCTCTACCATAATTATTTCTATGCATTACAAACGGAAGGACAAACTTAGTATACCCAATAGATTTCATCTAGGGTATAACAAAACCTATGTATTAAGCACTGAAATTATATGATAACAGTGTGGTTAAAAATTAAATATATTTATAAGTACTCAATATTTTACTTAATCGCCCAAAAAGGTAGTATATACATTGATTATGGAGTAAATAGATGTCTCCAGATTCCGGTGTAGGAGTTTTCTGTTACCCGTATGGCGATATCCATATATGACGTGATTATCTATATAAAATCGACGATGGCTCGACTTGTTGACGTAACCAACGAGTAAGCCAGCAGTCAACGATGCGACATTTAATTTTTAACCATTTAAGGGCAATCTAGTTTAAAAGAATTGTTAGATGTCCTATTGCTACTAGAGACTGCAGCAAAGGAATTAAATAAAAATTCAGCGACACTTTTGACCGCTGAATGTGCTTATAAATTTCTATTTGAAAGCTTCGTTGAGTTTAGAACGAACTTAGGTTAAAATTTATCGAAACAGAACAGAAAACGAATGAATGACCATCGAGATAAAACGCTTATGAAAGTAAATCTTCTTAGAAGCAGGCAATGTACCACATTCCATAAATATTTTGATTATAATTCAAAAGGTTCTCCCATGACATTGCCAGTCTGCAAGGATAACTGGAAGTGGCAATTTCTTCTGTTGATGAGCACAGCAAAGCAAAAAAAATATTATTCAATGCATTTCTTACAATAAAGCCAGCATTTATAGTTTCAATCAATTACAATTTTGAAATTTTCAATGCAATAACTTTTTAAAATATTCTTTTTTAAAAACAAAATAAATTTAAATCATATAACGTTTTTTTACTATTTATTAATTATTTATGTACATAATTAAAATATTTGAATAAAAAAATTATAAAACACCATGAAATATTGGATTCAAGCTATTTATTTATTTTGCTTTTCGTTATCCGGATATCCGGATTATCCGGATATTTTGAGTTTTCAGTATACGACATCCGGATAGTCATTAATGTCGGATAATTGGAAACCCTACCTGAAAGGCAAGTAAAGTAGATAAAAAAATTAATTCTTTAAAAAGAGTTTCCATGTAGATAATGTGATTAGTTGATTTCTTGTCAAGAGCGTTATTCATGATCATCGTTACATTCATACTAAAAAATACCCTCTTACCAACACTGCACGACGAAAAGCAAAGAATACGTGCAGTGTCGTAATTGGGTAATGCCCTGAAATATATGTAGGTATATTGTATATGCTTAAAAGGCACAATATATTTCTAAATAATCTAAATAAAGTGCTAAATTGCTTTTCTTAATGTTCATTGGGAAATGACTTCGCAAAATTCAAGCCCCTTTTGAGACGATCTACTTGTAATGCACCTGGCAGGTAATAAAAAGAACATCAAATTCATGCATTTTTCGTGCAATAATCACCCAACAAAATGCAATCAACAATTATTTATCCATGAAATCACACTTCCATACATAGCAGGAGAGTCAAGAAGAAGTCACGAAAACTTCATGAATGTACATCTTTGAAAGATACCTATACCTACCTACCTACCTACCTGCCTACCTAGCTACTTAGTTTTAAGACATAATCCGCTCAGATCTTCTCGAAGCCGTTAGATCTGACATGTGCGCATTCTCAGTTCGTTTATAATAAGCGAAATACTCTTCTTCACAATGGTGCTAGATTATAATATCTACAGTTTTTCTGTAGTTTGTCAGCATGCATACCTATATGCATTTAGTGTACAACGTACTTACGGTTCGCATTCAAGGTTGGAAGTTAGACTAAATTGGAAAAGTCTACTGTGCAATCGGATGGCTTAGTAGCGCATATATGTATATGTATGCTTTATGGTTCTTGAACCAAATCACACAGACAGATTTTCGCAACATTTTGATCATAAAAGTGAATAACACGTTCATGTGCAATACTGTTTATTGTCTGACCTCGAAAAATCTGCTCCATCCGGTTGATATTCATCTATGAATCCCCTCCGCTCTGGAGACCTGCATTTTATCAAAAAATCAAGCTCATGATTACGCCATACGTTGTCATCGGCTTTGTATTTGATAACTAAAAAATAATCCGGAATTCGATTTATTTACAAAATGATAAATTTCATTCAAATTTTTTTAAATTGCGCGCTGATTTCTTGAAGTGTTTTTGATAAGTTAATCTAGAGCGGTATAGGATTTCGTTGTAATCGTTATTATGCTGATTATCATCGGATATCAAGTATCGCTGCATTTCACAAGTACTCAACATTTTAAAGTAATCCGCAAAAAAGTGACTATATAGATTCATAATTCCTTGGTTGATTGAATGGTTTAAAGAGGAAGATGAGAATTTATAAGCAGCCAATTAATGGACCTATTGTGCTCACCGTTCCATCTCCTTTTTTTTATTATTAGAAGGAAGGGAGACAGGTGACCCTATCCAAAAGCACGGAGGCCAAAGCGACCCATTGTACTGTCCTGCTAGAAGGCCATTCACCAAAACCTTCCTGTCCTCTTAATGAAGCGCAACACGTCTTGGTGGAGGCAGGTTTTTCAGCTCATCCACAGATAGAAGGACAGGCCCTAGAGTATCCAGCCTGCACCGGGCGAAGGCCGGACACGCACACAAAACGTGTTCGGTTGTTTCGAACTCTCCCTCCAGGCGGAACAGACACTCAGGGCTGTCAACAACTCCTATCCTTGTTAGATGAGCGTGGAGTGAGCTGTGGCCGGTGATGATTTTTCCTTTCGAGCCCCATTAGAAAATCGAACATATTCCCATTGGGCCCATCAAGAAACAGTTTTGTACACCTGCAAGTATTCAGATACGCCCATCTCTGCTGGTGCTTTCTACGAACATACGCTTTGATGAGAGACCCGATACTAGCTAAGAGCTTAGCACTTTCACTCCCCATGATCCCCATATGACCAGGAACCCACAAAAGGGACACCTTGTTGTAGATACACAGCTTATCCACAGAAGCCCTGCAATCGCCCAGTAACTTAAATGTTATCCGAGGGCCACTCAGAGCCATCAAGGCTACCTGACTATCCGAGAGGATAGCAATGTCTTTCTCCTTGATTTGCATATCAAGGGCTAAGTTCGCTGCCATCGAAATGGCGAAGACTTCAGCCTGGAAGACAGCGGAGTCTCTACCGAGTGAGTACTCCATTCCAATATCAGACTCAGGAAAGTAGACACCCGCACTTCCCTTAGTCCACGATTCCCTACCAGGAAAGCTCACAGAAAAGAGACGCCCAGACCGAAGCCCAGATACCATCGCATCACGTGGTATACTGACCAGAGGGTTTGCCATACGCCAGAGAGCAATGAGAAGAGCCAGTCCAGCCATCCTCCCAACATCCCCATGAGCGCAACCTGCACACAGCCCTTTTGGCATCTGCCTGAATGACTAGGACTGATTGAGTAGGACCTCTAGAGCAGCAGTTGCCGTAGATCGCATGGACCTCGTATTACCCAAGCCTTCCAGCGATCACAGACCCCACAAACGTCCTTGGAAACCATATACAGGAGGCATACGTAGGAATGGGTCTAACGGTCTAGGTGTACATCCAGTGCACGACAGTCGGTATTATGCCCCATGTGCAGCCAAAGGTTCTCCTGCATTGGGCGAAGACATTCGCAGCTACATTAACATTTTCCTCTACGTGCAATCCCCATGTCAGCTTCGAGGCGAGGAAGACTCCAAGATGCTTGACATGAGGAGAGAGTTGCAGAGTGTGCCCATAAAGCTTTGGAACAACAAAGTACCCAAGCTTACGTCTTCTGGAGAAGAGCACCAAGCTGGTCTTTGTCGGGTTAACTGTCATATCATGACGGGTGCAGCAGTCCTCAACAATTTTGAGGCCACGTTGCATGAAGGCACAGGCAGTATTCATGCTGTGCCTGGAAATGAGCAGAGGGATGTCATCCGCATAAGCTTCACATGAGAATCCCACGGCTTTCAGCACCGTGATGAGTCAGTCAACCAACATACACCAGAGTACTGGAGAAAGCACTCCACCTTGCGCTCAGACTCTCTCCATTTCCTTAAAAGGAAGCCAATCCCCTTGAGCAAGTTTGAAAATCCGGGAAGCGGTCTGTTCACCAACTCACTAGGGTCGAACTGTGGGTTACCAAAAATTGAACCGAAAAGAGATTTGTGACCTAGCTCTCCTTGATTTTTCTAAAGCTTTCGATAGTCTTAGTCACAAAATGCTGCTAAATAAATTATATTCTAAATTATGTATGTCATCATCTGCTATCAGGTTCGTTCAAGTAAAATCTGACGGCCGATTATCAAAGACTACCAGAACTCCATGCGGTGTTCCCCAGGGTTCGATTTTAGGACCATTGTCATTTGGATTGTACATATATGACTTGCCTTTTGTAGTAAGACACACTTAAATCCTTGTTAACTTTCCATTAGCGTACCAACTAGCTTTATCAATACATATGTAAATAAACTAAATTGTGACTTAGCTCGCATTTATAGGTGGTCAATTGATAATTCTCTATCTCTGAATCTATCAAAATCATGCTACATTATCTTTTCGTGCACGGAGCTTGACGAAAACTTGTATTTACCTACAGTTTGACCCAACAATTTAACCCTAAGTCGTGTTGATAAACTTAAAAATTTGGGTGTTGTTCTTAATAATAAAATGACCTGCTGTGATCATATGAACCCATTTCTGACAAAGATTTATGCAACTTTAAGAAGGCTCAGGATAACTGCATCTTTTCTACCAACTTCAACACATATAAGGTTAATTAAAGCGCTCATTTATCCATTTTTCCTGTATAGTCTCGTAATATTTCCCTGCTGTCTTAACTCTGTGTGTGGTAGTAAAATAAGTGTTGCTTTTAACGACTGTGTTCGTTTTGTGCATGGCTTACGTCGTCATGTATCGCCGTATATATCCTCCATAGTTGGTTGCTCCCTTAAAATGTATTTCGATGTTAAATTATTGTGTTTTCTCCATAAAATAATTTATTGTAATGGTCCTGAGTATCTGTCGTCATCTCTTATTTACTTACACCAAAATTTCATACTTTGATTGGTGAACGCTTCTTTTTGGTTCAAGTTGTTCTATTTTGGAGCTCACTTCCTGCTCATATTCAAAGGTTGACTGCCCTTGGAGCTATCAGGAATGGCATGCTGGAGCACTTTTGTGGTTTGAATTGATGTAGGTAGATACTACATTTATGATTTTTAATTTTCGTTTATATATATTTTATTCTCTCTCTCTTATTTTACTTAGAGTAATTAATTCATTTATTTATTGTTTGTACTGGTATTTGTTGTTTTAAAGTGTTATATTCTTATACTCCTTTCTTTTCTCTTTTTCATATTTTTAATCTTTTAGTTTGTATCTAAAGCAACGGAACATGCTTTAGATACAAACTAAAAGATGTTATTCTTGTTGCACCAAATCTAAGTAATAAATGAAATAAATAAAAAAAAAATCTGGAACTGCCAAGAAAGTCGTACATGAAGATTTGGCATAAATGGCAAAAATGTACAATGAATTTTTATCATCTATTTAAACGACTCAGGACCAGTGATGCGCGTGCCTTATATAAAATTGCTCATAATAGGGCTACTTCTGCGACTCGCTCTGCAAAATATAATTATTTTCGCTCGAAATTTGTTGAAGAATCTCAGAGGGACCGGGACCTAGGGAAAGGACAGCATTAAACATCAGTAGTTCAATGTAAATTAACTTAGTCAACACTTTGTATCCACTCATAACAACTTAATACCTGCTTCTGGCAGCAATGTCAATGTAATGACTCCTCCTCAGCAGAATCATGCATCTACTATATTTAATTTCAGATATGCTGATATTGATGAACTCCATGAAGCCCTCTTTACCATTAAATCAGATGCAGTTGGCCCTGATCACCATTTCCCAAAGTTTATAAAAATTATTTACCCCTACATTGGACCATATATGTAGCATATACTTAATACTACTCTGACTACATCTGTTTTCCCGTCAAGATGGAAAAAAGTGGCGGTGCTACCAATTCCGAAAAAATCTGTAACTTTTTTTGATTTTCGACCCATAAGTCTTCTGTGCTTCCGGTCTAAAGTCATCGAAAAACTTATGTACAGCTTCCCATTGGCAATCTGGTTCCCGCTCAAACATAGTAGCGAAACTGCTCTGCTAAAGGTCACCACGGGCCTGAGGTTGGACAGAAGTGAAATGGGTGTTCTTGTAATGCTTGATTTTACCAAAGCTTTCGATAGTGTTAATCATCTTAAGTTAATTAAAAAATATTCTTCAAATTTTGGTTTTTCCCCCTCTGCTTTTAATTTAATCTTCAGCTTCTTCTCTGGACGATTTCAGCAGGTTCGAATTAATGAAATGCTCCCTAAAATGCTTTTTTGTCATCCGGTGTACCTCAGGGTTCATTTTTGGGTCCAGTATTATTTTCCTTATTTATTAATGATTTGCCAGATACCATACGTGATACTAAAATTCACCTATATGCCGACGATGTTCAATTGTACTTTAGCAGACCAGTTGGTCTCATTGAAAACTGTACTGCACGTGTAAAAGAGGATAAGATAAATCGCAATGCCTTGACTCCTTAGAAGAACCACCCCCCTCGCCCGTCTTTCTCGACTGCCATATATTTCCTTATGTTAGTCAGGCTGAGAATTTGGGGATAAAGATCAACTCAAGATTGAGCTATTCTGATCACATATCCTTCCTGATAGGTAAAATTTATGGTGGACTACGGAGATTATGGCCCTCTGCTCACATTTTAAGTTTCACCACTAAACGGAAGCTCGTCAAAGCACTGATTTATCCACTACTTGATTGGTACTACCGTCGCAGAATTAATGTTGCCTTTAATGGCTGTAGTAGATTGGATTTCGGTCTTCGTATAAATTTCATCACATCTCCCCGTTCAGTACAGATCTTCTCGGCTGTTCCTTGAAGTCACATCTCAGGCACAAGACACTTATCTTTTTTTATAAACACATACGCACGTACATATTTGACAACCTACATTTCTTCCCTTCAATCATCGCGGCACCGTAACATCTTGATTCTGCGATACAATAGGTGAGTATTGGAAGGCTCTTACTTTGTATACATTGCTCGTTGTTGGAATAATTTACCAAGTGCAATAAAGAGTGTCTTCATAAGTATATGTGCGGTCATACAACATAATGTACATAGCTTCCCCGAAAGGAGACTAACAACATTACAGCTGGCAAAATTACACAATCGTAATTCATTTAAGCTGTTAGAAATCGTATTTCATCTGCGCATAGATACTTCATTTATATTCAAGTAAAACACAAAAAAAAAAAAAAGCACAGTACGTAATTCTCATGACAAGAATAAAACTGTTGATTTTTACACTAGTTACTTTCACCTTTATAAAAGCAAAACGTTTTGTGAGCACCGCATTACCTTGCCGGTGTTATATATTAAATAGTGACGCAGCTTACAAGTGTTAGGCGCACGACAGTTTCTCAAAAGCTCAGAAAATCCTAAGAAATACAATGGCGAATTAAAGCAAGATGCAATGCTGGAAACTATGCTAAGTACCCATCAGGTAATATTTTCTGAAAGGAAATGAACCTTCCTTATACCAGTTACATCCACGAGATTTTCTGTGTGTTACAAGATATGCATCGAATGCGATGCGACATGGATTGCAAAAGACTAACTGAATGCATGCACTTTGGTGGCGACAGTTGGCGCAGTAAATTTATTTTTGTGGAACTTGATGCAATTTAAATTTAGTTATGTTGTTAATTTGATGAGAATACAATTCAGGTAATTTATCTAGGTGTCCGAAACAAAATCGTTAGACAATGACTTTTGCATTTCTACATAGTTTACAGATTGTTTACCTCTGAGTGGTACTTGTCATGAATCATGAGGAAATATTTACCTTAGAACAAACAATAAAGTCGCTCGATCGCATTTCCGATGCGCCTGAGTTTTAAAATCTGAGGAAATATTTTTCATTTATATTTTTAGAGAAGGTACCTAAGGTAGATGTACCAGTAGTTGATTTATTCACATAGCTCAGTCTAAGTTCACTTTATGGAAAGTATATGATTAATATTCGCTGCACAAAGTATTCTTCTATTATATTACAACAAATATTCATTACTGATGGCGGTTGTAAAAATTTATAATTTACTTTTTTTTTCTAAAAGTAAAATTTGATTCATTAGTTGACACCCAGCGAAAGCAGAAAATTTAGTAGTTGACATCCTTTTGTTTCAGTAGTTGACATAGGGAGAAAATTCAATTAATGAACTAGTCTTGGTAATGTATGAATACCGAAATGTATTGAATGTTTAAAAAAGATTATTCTTGAGTAAGTTTGCAAAAAAAAACAAAAAAATATTTATTTATTAGAAGTAACTTCCGAAAAGAATCTAACTTAGTTCGGTAACTGGATACACATTTCTGGTTGTACTCATTTTAACGGGTTGACTGATACGATACACCACATCCTTCCATTCATAATCAAGGTTATCCATTCTTTCCGTCCACTTCCACAGTCTACCCTACTTTGCCATTGCTGAAATGGTTGCAGTCGTCTCAGACACTGCAGAAAGTTCCTATGGTTTTACGTGAGCACCTGCCAAGTATCGCTTAATCTCACGGTATTCTTCATGCTCGGATTGTTATCGACAATCAACGTGCTCATGTGCGTAACTCTGCCGATCTAGGGTTACGACGCCCATGCCACAGCCACTACGATGCTCCCATAAAGGGGCCAACCCAAGTTAAGGTGGATAAAACCTTGTTATTCAGGGCTCCTCTAACCCCGTCGCTTTCGTAAAGCATGATCAACGGACAATGAATACTCCCAGTTTCATATATTCATGCAAGATATGTTTTTTTAACGGTACTGGTAAATCCGTTCGGCCGTAGATCTTATTAGCAGCGTCTAAAAGAATTGTACTTGGCCTATACAGGTAATACAACCCTTATGGGTGCTGTCAGAGGGGACCACGTGAAGGTTAAGATATGCCCAATTCAGTCTGGATAGGCTTCGAGATTCACTATTTGGATCTTATAGCTGACCATGCATACTAACCATATAAGCAGTACTAACATACATACCTGATTTCCGCCATTTATCAACTTATTCATCAACTAAGACATCCTTTCGCCCCCTGCCCAAGACTCTATGTGTCTTTCTTCTCAGACACAGCAATTATAACTCCAGGGAAGAGCTTGTCTTCGTAGGAAAATAATACCCACTTTTCTTTCTAGGGATAGATTGTTATCCCGCACCTGTAGATCTTCTTCCTCGCTCTCATCATTTGAACCATAAGAGATCTCATCATCATTACTAGAGTTCGAACTCTCTGTTCTAGGTTTCTGAGATTTTTCTTGTTTATCTTTTTCTTTTTCATCTCTTTTCCGTGTTCTTTCGGCAGCATGTTCCAAATTTCTTCGATCTAAATCTTCTTTTTTGGATACCCTTTTTTTAAAATACTCCTGGCACAAAAGTAGTGAGACAATAGCGGGCATTTATTCCTTGGCGCTCCTTTTTTTTTGTGCTCTTCGCTGTTCCTTTCATAGAACAAGTGCTTCTTGAAAGAGGTGGGAATCTCTGCAGAAACCGAAGAAGGTCCTGCTTTACAGGAATCCGCAACAGACTCATCGATTGCATCATTGGTGGATATTTCAGTTTGGATATTATGCATATCCTAAAAACTTTGATTGGTGCAGGAGGACGTTTCAGGTTGCATATTATGCATATCCCTAAAACTCTGATTGGCGCATGTGGACGATTCAGGTTTATATCCTCAAGACTCTGATTTGCAGATGTATTGGGGGAAAAAGTCATACTGTCAAGCTGTTGTTTTGTGTTCTGCCACAGTTGAAATAGGGACATATCTCTTTCTTCTAACTCATTATTTGGATTGCCATTCTTAATATATTTAAGTTTCGTCTGCTCAATCATTTTATTAAGAAAAAAAAGCCCTTGTTCTAAAAAAATTTGTTGATCTCTGATGTAAGCGAAAGATGGGTTATAATTGCTAGGCTCAAAGGAAGTTTTATAGCTTCCGGGTTCCAAAGATAAAGTCCACACTTTCCTAACCCAGTTTTTAGAACACTTGGACTTACGACATCATCAATCACTTCTTTTAAAAGTTTTGGAAAGCACTTTTGTTTAATATAGTGTTCTCCACATTTGACAACCTCCAAGTATGAACCCTCTTCTTCCATAGCTCTTTTAAAGGTCTAAAAATCGCAACACCCATCGGCTGAAGGAGATGGGTAGCATTGGGGTAAAGGGCAATGAGGATTATCCAATTTTCTCCACAGAACTAACTTACTTGTAAGTTTAAATGAGATGTGTGTCCATCAACAAAAAGTATGACAGGCAAACGAATACTTTCTTTTTTTAACCACGGATGGAAAATATTCGCAACAACCTGGAAAAATGCTTCGCAGGTCATTCACCCTGAGCCAGTTTAACCAGGCCCCATTCTTCAGGGAAATTTTCAAAAATTTCCTGCGGAATTCTTTTATACTTATACAAAACTGTTGGTGGGGGTACAGCACTTGCAGTACTGCCAGTGATCAAGACCGTCAGGCATTCCTTTTCGTCAGGATTAATTTGCTGATATATCGTTTTCTCCCCATTTTTCGCCAAAACCTTACCGCCTTTCGGATTTAAAACAGAAACTGTTTCATCAGTGTTGAATATTCTGGTGGGATCCTCTAAAATATCCTCGTTTCCACTTTGAGTAACGTATGTCCTTACTTCATTAAACCAATTTAAAAGGCTTTCCTTGCAAACGCCATCCCTTGTTTTTGTGAGGTTTTAAGACATCCTAACAGAAGTCTTAGGGTGATTTTTCATAAAACCTTTAACTCACGACCTTCTTGGACGATCGTATTTAAAGGGGCTGGGTCGGTCCAAGTCTTTAATAATACATTACACACTAAAGGTAACCTGTTCAGTTGTCACAGGAAAACTTGCACAGGCCATTTCGATAATCCAGTTTATAATAGCATTTTCTTCTCCTTCGGTCAAAACTCTGGCTGGACCCATTTTTCTGAAAATAACCAGACAAAATTAACTTCAGCATGTACATGTGTAAAGTTGCAGGTACGGTGAGCATGTCATTCCAAAGTCTTAGACTTTCTGTTAGCCAATAGCAGATACCTAACTTCCATACCAAGTCACCATTCAGGAACTTCGAAATTTAAATACTTAATGACAATATTACCTTTTAATTGGATGTTTGCCTTCAACCTTGTACTTTAGAGTCACTCTAGGAACATTAATTGCCTGGCTGCCATTTTATACGGAGTTTTATGGAGCCGGACATCCTCCAAAGCCACTTGCAAAGCTTCTTCTGTAAAATTTCTAAAATTACCGTTCGTAGGAGGCATCTAAAAATTGACAGCGGAACAAAGTCAGTAGTTGACACTTAATAATTCAATAGTTGACACCCCATGTCAACAACTGAATAATAGACAATTACAAGTTTCAATAGTTGACATGGGTGAATTTAGGGCAGTGTGGATTCTTTGTTGCGAATTTTAATAAATAAACCCCTTTTTAGGTTTCAAACAACAGAAACGAATGCCTTTTCTACCCACAATGATATAAACCTGCAATACTTACATTTTAACCAAGTCCTTAGCAATTTACATAAGAATATAAACAAAAACCCTACGCACGGTTTGTTTAACATGTCGCCATGACATTTCTCAATAGCGGACTATACGCAGTGGTCGCCAATTCAGACACTGAAAGTCGACATTATACAGACTAATAATGTTCGATGTATTCTATCTTGCGGTTTCCTCATTTATTTACTTTTAGTGGGAAAGTGTCAACTACTGGTGCTTTTACCTTACACTTTATTTTTCCCATTCATTAAATTTACGTTTTTATTTATTTTTTTTATTTTTCAGTGCTCTTTAAAAAACCATAGTGTAAAATCTAAATCCCCACGTTGAGATCAGAGGATGAAGCATAGTACCTACGTAGATAAATAAGATGACTGCGAGGAGCTGATAGGTTTTTAAAGAAAAAAAAGATAAAACTCTTCAATAGAAATACGCCCTACAAACATTTTAACGAAGAGCTCGCTTTTTCGAAGTAATCTCGAATTTGAACAAGAAATGAGAATTTCGAAATTCTCCCGAGATTCCTTCGTTTCTCTGATTTTGTTACGAATGTGAGGAAAATAGAGAGCTCAGCACAAAATTCCGCTTTTTGCCCGAGATTTTTCCATTTCTCTGATTTCGGAATTACAATGAAATGAGACTACGTGCGTCTTTACTTCGAATATACTGCGAGATTCCTTCGTTTCTCTGAGTAAGATTCAAATGAGTCATCACTTATTGATAATGTTCAAAACAAAAATAAATTATGTGTTTAGTGGCATGAATGGCTAAAATGTCTAGTGTTTATCTGATAAGTGATATAATTAAAGGTGCGATGAAGTGACCAAGACAATAATGTTCATGGACCTTATTTTTCACTTAAAATCATTAAATCTCCATTTCCACGGCTCTAATTAAATGTCCATGAAAACTTGCTCTGTTCGAATCGCTTACGACACGAGAATAGCTCGTTTTAACATTTTTCGGTTCATCTTAGGATCTATTAAATCAATTCGCTATTAAAAGAGAATCTCAGGTTGATAAGTCGAGAATCATGTTCCATTTACTACGCTGGTAGTCTGTTTTCCGATCGATATCGAGTTCGATATCGAAGTTTAAGCCAGAGACTACGATTTGCTAGCAAATGGTTTTCTAATGATGATGTTTTCAGCAGGGGCGGATCCAGCTCGGCAGGGGGGGGGGCTCCCCCCAGAAGACCACTGAAAAGAATTGCAGTAGATCTTCTGAGTTTTTCCTAACAAAATGATTCACTGAGCAGTAAATCTATTCTACTGCACATTTTGTAAAAATACGTAACAATTTCTGGAAGCGCTCAATTTGATACATTTAGGAACGCAGGCCCTAGCTAGCACCTTGGCTTTCGCTTTAATTTAGGGCTATAGAGAAAACAGGAAGCGCGGATACCTGTACATAAGCGTCGCTTTGCTCGAGGTATTAGAAGCACGACAGAGCCAATTCATGTAAACGCGATGGAAGGTATGTTTTAATTGAAAATAGCTGCCAAAGGGTTTTGATAAGCCTTCGATGTAAAAACGGCTTCTTAAAATATTATCGGAGCCGGCGTGGCACATTAAAAGAAACAATTATAACTCGCAATTAAAAAAATTCAGCGAAACTATACAACGGCGAACAAGCCATTGTGCCCTACTGAAGTGACTGTTATTACATTTACAGCAAGAGATTAATTTTTAAATAATTTTTTTTTTATTATTTCGTAAAATGTCATAGTTTTTATAGAATACTTAGCCCAAAAGTTAAATAAAAAGAAAATAAATCTGCAGATTCGGAAAGTCTCAATCAGTATCCTAGAGAATTTGATTGCTCCGTATGTTTTGCTTCAAAGGATGTCGATGAACGCACATTTGAATTTAGTGCAATTATAATTCTTGGCATGCGTGAATATATTCAGTATTTATACATCAGATCATAACAACAGCAAAATCGCTTTTGGTTTAACGATAAGTACAACCAAGCAATAAAAGCGAAATAGTCTGCTCTTCGCACCTATCAATTGCATCCATGTCCAGAGTTGAAACACTATCCAAAGAGAAAAATTTCTTTTCGGCCAGAATTTTAGAATCTTGGCAAGACGCAAAGGTAGCAAAGGTTTCCAGTCCCTGGTCAAAACCATCAGGAGCAACTTCAGCAGTTCCTCTATTCCTTCACTACTTTACAATGAAGTGATTTTTGACTCCCTGAATAAAACTAATATTTTGATTGTTAGATTTACTTCAAATTCTCCTTTTCCACCCACTTTATAGCTCCCTTGAGGATGTGTACAAAAGCCAATACACATCCGTACGAGAGATACGATCAAGGTCCTTAAGGAGATCAACGTCTTCATAACTGATAACTGATCCTGATAGTTTCAAGCCCCCGCTAAATAAAACCTGTGCCTCATTCTTGGCATTCTACGAAAACTATTCTACTTGTCTTATTCGACAGGAAAATTTCCAATTGCTTGGAAACTAGCTCACGTTCAGCCTAATCTCAAGAAAGGAAAGAGTAGCGATCAATCAAATCACTTCGATTCTTTCAAAGGTTTTTGAATCTATCATTAGTTCTAAGTTAATGAAGTAACTAGAAACTAATCAAATCCTCAACGAGCGGCAATATGGCTTTTCTATTTCTCATCTTTCTTATGGAACGTTGAAAATTTTTGGTGAGTCCAAAATCGGGGCCCTAGATATTTCAAAGGCCTTTGATAGTATCTGGCATTCAGCTCTTTTAGGCAAACTTAAAGCACTTGGCCTCTCTCGTTCTCTTCTATTATAGATGTAAATCTTTTATCTGGTCGCTTAATACGGATTATATTAGATGGCGTTACATCTGAATCTCAGCCAATAAATGCCGGGGTACCTCAGAGCTCTGTTATCTCTCCATCTCTCTTCTCAATTTTCATTAATGATCTGCTTTCCGTTAACTTCAATCCAATGCATTAATATTTGCAGTAAATTAAGCTCAACAGATCACATCTTCTCTGTTGCCAAGAAGCTTCGAAGTATCTTAAATTTCTGAAAAGTGTAAGGAAGCCCATCGGTTTTAGGGATCCTCTACAAGTCCTACATCAGACCTAGAATGGAATATAATTTCTATATGGCCGTGGCTTGGCACAGAGCATTAGCTTCATTGGATATTGTCCAAAAGTGGGCCTTCAGCTCATTCGCGATGGGCCAAGAACTTGTCATATGGACTACTCGGCCATCGCCTCAATGTTGGTTGCTTTTCGCTCCTTATTGCTACATGCATGGTCAATGTTCTCATGAGATGTCTAGTCTGATCCCTGATTCCTGAATGTAAAGCTGGCACTGCAAGCTCTTCGAAATACTTTCGGCCGTAGAGTAAAATTCCGTGATGTTTTTTTTATCCCGAACTGTGCGAACGTAGAACAGTCTACCATCTTCCGTCTTTCCTCTGGCATGCAATCTGCGAAAGTTTAAGGGGACATACATCAGCACCTTCGCCACTCTCCACGTTCCCTAATTCCTTTCTTTATCATTTGCCTGCCATGCTGTGCTTTGCATCATTGCTCATAAGATATCTCCTGAGCTTGGCTTAACAATATAAAAAACAAAGGAAGTCACACTTTCTTAGCTTGCCGACGAAGTTATATACGCTCAAGGGATGTATTGCATCTATTCTGTGACTGCTATTTTAAATAAATGTAAATTTTTAATTCCTGTATTTTACAAAGATACAATTTATGATGATACGTGAATCTGAATAAAATATATTTCCGTAGTTTTACTAACTAAAATGGAAGTTGGGAAGTTTTACACTTCCACCATTTACAAACCAAAACAAAATGAAAATCTAACATCTCCTTTGACTTTCGAGAGTAGCGGAGAACGTTGAGCAACTTTCTTCGTTGCGAGTGGTAGCTACTTGCTAATCAGTTCATCTCGTATCTTTTAAATGATAAATTTTGTGCATTTGACAGTGGTGACGAGTGTGTCCAAACTTATGTACCAGTATTCAGCATATACCATTTTTAAACCATAATTGCACCCCACCCCTCACATGAATCCTGTATCCGCCACTGGTTTGCAGGGACGTATCTAACGAACATCTAAGTATGAAAATGAAACCAAGGTGGAAAGTGATGTGATCAAACCAAAACAATGGAAAAATGAGCTTGTTGGAGTCCTTAAAGTCTACATTTAACTTACGAGAACAGCAGGAATAAAGTTAGCCAAAAACAAAATAGTCTTGAGTAAATTAAGCTAACAACATCAGCGAGTTGACACGATGCCACCGCACGCAATCTGAGGGAGATAGTCCTTAATGATAGCCCATACAGTGTGCACAATTTTTTAACAATTCATATAAGAGTTTAAAGTAACGCCCAAGCTACGGATGTTTTAAGGTAGGCACTAAATTGCCTACTTAGTAGTTGTTTTCATCCAGTTGAAAAAATTTACACCTGCAATACTCAATGTTGTAAACGAATTACAAACGAAATCACAAAATTACACATTTTCTTAGTAATAGAATTCAAACATTCCCAGCAAATATTACGATTGGCTTACGAATCGCTTTCTTATGATTGCTATTGCTACAACAAGCATTTTTATTGTCGGAAATAATGCATTTTTATCGCTTAAATATCACTTGACGGAGGTAAAAGTTGTATCACATATGAATAGTGTAAGTGAATCATTTGATGACCGCCATGGCGATAAATACTCTAATCTTCTTGCGTTTGCTTTTAAATTGTATACGAATCGCCATTTTATCGCATAAAAGTTATTTCGTATTGCCGGAATTATATGCATATCTATCGCTTGCGTTTAGTTTACCGGGTGTAAATGTTGCTTCGCATATAAATCGTATAAGTGATTCATTTTATGATCGTTATGGCGATAAATATCCTAATAATTTCGGGTTTTCCAAAATGTCAATGTCATTAAGTCACTAAATTGCAGATTTATAGTTGGTTTCGTGTATAATAAACATATCGGATTATCAATATTACCATTGCCATTCGCACATACAAAAATGTATCAATTTTCTATAGTTTTCGTCAAATATATATTTTGCACATTTCTGTCGATTGATGTATTAAACAATTAAAAATCAAAGAAAAAACTACTAGTTTTGATATACAAATATATAATACAATTATATTGTTTATTTTTGTATGAAATTCGACTTACGACCACTTCGATTTACATCCGAAGTTGTGGAACCGAACTCCGTCGTAGGTCGACAACTAACTGTATTACTTTTCTACTCTACTATTTCTATACCGCGGGTGGAGAAATAACAACTCTCAAATGAGGCAATTTCCAAAGACAGAGTACTGAAATATTTTCGATATTGGGAAGATTTCTTTAAAAAGAGCTCATTTGCACCTTGCTCTCATCACATCTGGTACCACCGATCTAGGCAATAAAAATGCAATAATGTATCAGAAAGCTGTCATGGTTTTACGTGAGCACCAGCCATTATGGCTTAATCTCGCGGCACTCTTAATGCACGGATTGAAGACAAGCGACAATCAACGCCTTTGAGAGACAGAATATATTATATTCTGTCTCAAGAGTACCAGTTTATGTCAGTGCATGCTTAACATTGGACTTACTGGTCGAAGCGAGACCTACCTAAAATCTCTTTCGATTTGTGGGTCACGGCACCCGGTTGATTTAGCGCAACTCCACGCCGTGAGCCAATCCTCTAAGCATACATTAATAAGCGACCATCCTTCAAATTCACGGACGCAGTATGCAATTTTTTCAAAAGAACAAACTACTCTGTTTAAAGAAGAATGTTCGCCTAAGTCATGCAGACTCAGATAACCTCACTCTGCCCGCGATATGGGCTACCACAACCACTACGATGCTCCGGGGGCCTTCCCATGTTGAGACGAATATTACTCAAAGAGCTCTATTCGGGGCTCCTCAACCCCGTAGGACCAAGTTAGCAATATCGGCTACCCAATTGGTATGGCTTCGTATCACATGATCATACGATCATGAATACTCCCAGTGAATCTAACATGCAGATCCTTAAACGTTACTGGTACCTCCGTTCGGGCTTAATCATATTAGCACTTATACAGTGACAGCAGTGGTCCACGAGAAGGTTATGATCCGCCCTTTAGGTTAGGAGAGGCTTGAAACTAACGCCAGTAGTCTTCTAGCATACCAAGGTACAAATACAAAGCTGCATACTAGGTCATATACGAGCTAGGCTTCACTAGGTACACGCCCAATCATCAGTAATCAGATGTGTCAATGTCCTCAGCACAACGAAGCACGGTGCACTTATATGGCTTTTCACATCCAATTATCCTCCCTTCGCAGCTCTGCGCTTCACTAGCCCTTTGCACCGCCCAATAATGTAGCAATAAGAAAGTGATTCGTAGCCCAATTGTAATATTTTCTGGAATCTAATTGACTTTAATTTTCGAGTTATCGCCAAAATATCGCTCGCCATGGCAATAAAAAGTAAATGTTTGCTGAGTTGTTTGTAAGATTAAGCACACGATTGCGAATAATGCAATAAAATGTATAAAATTCAAATGAAAATTATATTTGGTTACCGTTCTAAAGTAACCCTCTACCCAGCAAAATATTGCAAAGCCAATGCGAATCGCAAAAAGTTCACAAAGTTGAAAATAAATTAATTTCGCTAGTAAATTCAAATTCAAATGAGATATGAAAGCGAAATCTCGAATGGAAGCAAATGTTAACAGAGCGTTGGTTGTATCACATTGATAGTATCACTTCCGATTCACTTTGCCATTCTTTTTCGATTAAATGTGAGAAATTTAGATGAATCTAAAGTGAATATTAATCTACTGTGATAGCAATAACTTTAACAATTCACAAATGAAATTATTTCTAAATCATTAGCGATATTGCTCCATTACATTGGTGGAATCAAAATCAATTCGGCTTTGCTTTGATTTTCTTCCTATCTAATCCGGTCAACTATAAATGTAGCCTCTCATTTTACTCTCAATATTAATTAAATGTAATTTTAATTGTTCACCTTTTACAATTCACTTATAGAAACACAAAAGTGACAAATTTGTGACCTATTCATGCTGAAATGGAAACTCAGAATGAAAAAATAGAACCCGAAAATTTTGAAATTGTAAAATTCTCAGAAGTTCGGGTACAGCGTATATGCACGTGCTTCTGTAAGATAAATAAAAGAGAACAGAATTTATATTCGCGTTCGTTTCGTTTTTATATCGCTTGGATAAAATAAATAATTTTTAGCTCTGTCGCATTTACTCTCATGTTTGTTGCAGCTAAATTGTCGCTTAAGTTTTGCTGTTGCAGACATTCGCCAAATTGTTTCCTGGGTGGTTATTCCGGAAGTCAATTTGTATTTAAATCAAATATATCAGGCTACATTTGAGGTCCACACTACAATTTTTATTTATTGATCAGATGTTGCATAAACGTATGAAGAATCGTCATGTTCACCTTCTTCTCTAATTTAAATGTTGGCTAGCAAAATATTTTTTGTAAAATGATAACCTACTTTCGCACGGTTAGCCTATCTCATTTTGTCCCATAACAAGTCCAAGCCCAATCTTATATTTTATTTTTATATATATTATTATATTACTTATAATGTTTTAGTTGTTTAAATACAAAGAAAAATAGTATGTTTAACAGTTTTGTGGAAAAAATTTAGGTGAGTTAATTGTCGTTAAAAATTTTCAATTTATTTGAACTGCAAATATTAATTTTTCGTCTTAAATTGTATAGTTTTGTCGCATGCTGGGTTTCTGCCTTTTACGCTAGATGTCTCTAATCTAGTCTGTGGTCTAGTTCTAGGCTAATTTTATATGAATTTTCTCACTTTCAGAGCACAAAACTACGTATAGTAAATTTTATTTCCTAAAGGCTCGCTGGTATCTAACTCGAAACTTTTGCTGAGTATTTACTCCTCTTAAGGCCTCAAATCCAATACCTACCCCAATAATTTTGCTGTCACCACAAACCCACAAGCAGAAATTTGATTTAATAATTTTAATAGGAAGAGGCTATATTGTAAATGTTCTATTAAGCTGTTCATGAAACTAAGTTGGCCATCTATCGACGCCATCTGTGACGCCATGGTATCGACTCACAGTCTTTTAACAGAAATTCCACATTTATAATTCTGAATTTCTATAGTGAAATTATCTAAGATCAGCAACAGTAAGATACAACGTTACACCACATGTTAAGAATATAATATCATAATCTATAAATTAATTAACGAAATTTATCGGCACAAGATTACAGTATAGAAACTCGTAATGAATTAGTCTCATTATAATATGTGAACGACGATTTAGTGATTGATAACAACACTCCATTCAGAATTGAAAAGTAAGTAGGAATATTATTTGACTCAACTTCGGTTCTATACCGGAAATGGTAAAAAAAACCAATACGAGACTAAAGAATCGATGCTTGTATCGATACTCCGATTTAGTTGAAATGGATTAATGGGCTACTTTAGGATAAATTAAGAACCCACTGGTGAGCCTTTTAAAACAATACTGAGTAAATTTTTTTTTATTCGTTCCAGCATATTTATAATAAAATTGATTGCATACAATCAATATCGAAATCAATATAATATGTGCCATATAAGAAAGGTTCATCGACTTCACTGCACTGAGCATGCTGACCCAGCAATAAATCCCAGGTCATTAAATTGTGATCGTAAGACTGAAAATAGTCACGTGTGACATAATTACGCCTGATGTGAATATTGTTGAAAGTACGTATAAAGCGAAAAAATTGAAATTGCCATTGCTTACGGTGGTGTATTGTCATCACTGGCTCAATGATCTTATGAACATTTTTAAAGCGATTACTTTAGGAGTGATTACATTCATGATGTATGATAAAATTGAAATCGATTTATTTATATGGCTAAAATAAATTCTAAGCTACTAGCTAAGATCTGGGTCATATTAGAATTCGAGATACGTATAATAACAACAACCAACTATAATAGCTAGAATCAAAGTTGAAGATGAAGAGAAGAAGGAAAGATGTAAAATTACAAATCAAAAGATGCCTTTAAAAGCTGATCGGAAAAAGCGAGCATATGTAATAATTATGATCAGAGTATTTCATTATATATTGCCAAATTTAATTAATAATAATAATAATATTTATTCTCTTAGAAGTACGCAAGGTTACATCTTATATTGTACAAATTTAAGTTCAGTTAATTCGGGGTTGACTAAATTAATGTAACTAATTGAATTCAATTAAAAAAATTAAAAAGATTTTAATAAAAGAAAGAAGAAAATACAAACTAAATTATAAGCAATAAGAAAATCCAATTAGTAATTAAACACAATTTGAGAAACCTTCTGAAAGCTGCCGCCACTATGATCCCACTGACGCTAAAAGGTAAAGTATTCCACATTCGCGGAATTTGAACGAAGAAAGAACTGTCGAATATTACTTTATTATAGCGCATTAACAGCAACTTATTTTGCGTAGTTGATTGGAGAAATCGTATACGATAGTACAGATAGTCAGGCTCCTTCGATTGCATCACCTCATAAAGAAAAACAAGCGCCCTCCCCTCCCCGACCGGCCTACTGCAGTAAAGTTGAACATCATCGACGTACAGTTGGATTTCAACATCCTGCAGAAGATTAGGAAGACCGTTTATGTACATGCAAAAATTAAGAGGTCCAAGAACTGAGCCTTGAGAAACACCTCTGTGAAGAGGAAAAGGATCGGAAAACACATTGTTGACTATCACTCTTTGCTCACGGTTAGACAGGAAATTTTCAATTAAACAACTGGCCGATCTAGAGAAATGATAAAAAGAAGCCAATTTTCTACATAGCATATCATGATGGATGCTATCAAAGGCCTTAGAGAAGTCTAGGAGGACTAGTACGCTGACATCGCTGTTGTCAAGCACTTCCCGGATGTCAGTTGTAATTCCTTGCAATGCTGATTCACAACTGTGTCGTGGACGAAACCCAGACTGCGAGATAGCAGCTTGTGATCGGTAAGAAAACTTTGAATTTGCCAGCAAATTAACTTCTCTAATACCTTTGCCATGAAACACAGGGGGCGAAATCACCTTCGCTCTCTGGTAATCTTATCTTATCGACCGAAAGGACATTTGCTAGTTTCCTCGAGGCTGGAAAACTAGAAGAAGTCACGCAAAAATTAACTATGTGTAATGCATAGGGATGAATTAGAGAAAATAATATCTTCAGAAATCTAGGCGGCATATTATCTGGCCCAATAGAGTACGCTTCAATTGAATAGACCGCTTTAAGCAATTCCTCAGTGGTAGCACATCTAACCGGGGCGCAAAGAGAGGAGGGACGAACGGGACCGGTCCCCCTCCAGAATGTCAGTTTTCTGAACATAATTTACAAATTGCGTATAAAATGTGGTCTGTATATTATTACATAGTGCGATAAAATAAAATAAAACCTTTTAATCTACAATACCAGTCCTTAAGTGCTCAGATTGGTGCAGGACGCGACTTTAGAGCCCTACTTTTCCGACTCTTTAGGACTTGGGACACCTATGCCGGGTGCGGTACTGCATCTGAAGAAAAAAGGATTTCGAAATGTCGACTGGTTTGAATGAAATCTGGATAACAACCAGCGTTAGGGTGGACTAGAATGACTGGAAGTAAAATAAACATTGAGATTATTTGGGTTCAAACTGCAATTGTTTTCCTTATTTCCACAGATGCCCAGCATTTTAAGATTTTTCCAGAGAGATTTAGAGGGAATATCAGGCCTTAATTTCGATGTGTAATACGCAAGCTTAGCTGCGCGGATACCCCGAATTAGCCTTGCTCCGGACTCTTGTGTAGGTTTTTCTTGCAGTGGTAGACTTGAGGCGCTTAAATCGATGATAAAAATATTCCCGCTCAGTAATCAAGGAAAGTATATGTGAATTAAATCAGGGGCAGTCATTGGATCTTTGGTGTTTCACTTTTATCGGAGCATACTTGTCGAGAAGATATTTCACATTGTCTTCCAATAATTTCAGCTGAGCTTCAGCTGTAGCACAATAATAAATATCATACCACGGCATTTATTGACATTCTTCATACAGATTAACATAATCAATATTATTGAAATCACGATAAGTCGCCATGTTGACCATATTATTGTAGTCAATAGGAATTTTATAGCTAACAAATAAGAAATCATGGTCGAATGAAGAAGGTGGACTTAATTGGCTATGAAAATATATACGGGAATCATCAGACGTTAGGATCAGATCGAGTAAAGACGGATTAGAAATGTTGAAATAGGTTGGCTGAGAGTTTATTCTAGTTAGATGTAAAGATTGTAAAATATCCATAAGGGTTAGATTACTTTGCTGGAGAACATCAAGATTAAAACCACCGCTAATTAGTACGTTATTATACCTGTGACATATTTTGGATGCTGTGTTTTCGAATTCGCTAATGTAGTCGTTTTTAAAGTAGCCTGGTTAGCAGTAAACTATACCATACCTGTATCAATTTCAATATAGAGAAATTCTGTATCATTACTGCTTGAGGAGCAAAGTTTTTTTATTTTAAGTTTTTCTTTATCTCCATTTCCTAAAATTTAGGTTCTATGGAGATAGTCTACTCTAATCTGACACGATGATATGCTGTATGCTTGCTTTTTGAATTTTAATTCGTAATCATTATACCGGCTAGCAATGGAAAAGGGTCGAGTAGGTACCTTAACTAATTTTTGGCGACATTCGAAAATAATAAGTTTTATTAAACACAATACCTACATAATAACATTTTTCTAAACACTTGTTTCTATTTCCACAAATTTTTTTTTATTAAATTATTAGTTTTCTAAACGAGCAAAACTAATGCGTTTCGCCTTCTTAGGGCATCTTCAGAGCTACTAACTATACTGAGTCTATGTGCAAACTTCATAGGAAAATATATATGTGTACTAAAAACTAGCGTAATGGAACGTAACAAAGTAAAAACGTGTATGTAAGTGACAAACTAACGAACTAACGTATACAATTAAATAAGCAAATAAATACATAAACAGCTAAATGCCTAAATAAAGAACAAAAAACATGTATGTATGTAACAAGTAACAAACCACTGTACACTAACAAACAAATAAATAAATAAATAAATAATAAATGAATAAACAGATAGCAAAATACACAATTACAATTTCATAAGATCTGGTTCAAGTAAAGGACTTTTATTTGTAAAATCTATTTGATCGTTCAGCAAGATCCCGCCGTTAAGTTTTGATTTTTTAATTTCATAAATTTCGTATTTATCTAGTACATGTCCTCCGCGCAATCTATGCAACAATTCCGAGTTATCTACCTTGCACTTGCGTCCTGTGTCAATCAATTGTTTTGCCAAAACAGATGTAGGTTTATTTAATCTGGCAGAGCTGATATGCTCTCCAAAGCGCTGTTTCAAAGAACGCTTAGTCTTCCTATATAAATACCCGGACAGTCCTCACAGCTTATCTTATAGACTCCACTTGATTTTATAATATCTTGTTTATTCCCGATTTTATTATTAACCAATAAATTTTTAAAATTTCTGCCATTAAAAAATGCTGGTTTGATACTTTCTTTCCTTAAAGGTAGTAATAAATTTGATGAGATATTTTGAATGTATGGGATTTTTCTCCACCCCTTCCCATCCATTTCACCTACATAATACAACATTATCCCACAAATTTTATATTGACTCTTGAAATTGGTAAGGCACTAAAGCGTGCAAGTCCATTTAAACTCCTACCAATACATAACATTAATTTTGCACAGGAAAATCCTCAACTTGTATAATTCAGAATTCGTAAAAAGCAACGCTTTGGTGAAAAGAATCTGCCAGAAACCACTGAACACGGGCATTACATTGCTCTCACATACAATATAATTAGTATTTTTAGGTTAAAAATTATTCTAAATTTCGCAATCTATCGTCAACTATGTGAACTTAAAAATGAGTCTAATGGATCCATGCATTAGATGCTTCAGTTTGACGCCAGAGGGCCTTCCCAATCGTGTAGTGTCGTCTTTCAAACTGCTATGCGATGAGGTCATCGAGATGTTGCTATTGGACTAAAAATTCTGGCCACATGGTTTATCGGTAAAACGTTTCGTATCTCGTCCGAACCGGGATGCATCAAAAAACCTAATTAGACGACGCGACGAATAAAGACTTGGTAGTTTATTACCAAAATGTTCGTGGTCTACAGTCAAAAACACGTGGGTCTACTTGAACTCTTTTAATATCCCTCATGATGTTATTATTTTAACGGAGACATGGTTTAACAATTCCTTTTCGGATACTGAATTACTGGAAATTACTTTCAAAATTTTCGACGTGATCGAAATCCTGATGACATTTCTGTGCTCGAAAGAGGTATTCTAATCACGGTAAAGATTTCTTACAGCTGTTCCAAGATAGATATTCCCCATCCATCCCTATCTGAATTCCTATCATCCATCAGTATAGCAATTGGGACAAAAATACTTTACATTTTATCTGTCGACATTCCTCCTGGCAGTCCGTCTGCTTCATACGATGCTGTTGCTGCTGCTGTGGAATATGTATGTGTTCGAGCTGGCGCAGGACTAGGATGATATTGTATTTCTTGGTGATTTCAATCTTGCTACTGTTCAATGACAAGTATCTGAAGATGATGACTCCCTGGTTTCCAGCACATCTTCTGGAAATGCGCATATCTTCCTGAATGCTATTGCCGCAATAGGTCTTTCTCATGTAAATGACGTTAAGAACAATCGTAATAAAAGCTTGGACTTGGTCCTTACCTCGGATGTTTCGAAATGTATGGTTCATCCGTGTGATATGTCATTGGTTCCTATTGACGCATACCATCCAAATTTGGACGTGATAGTGGGCATTGATTGCGAGGGTACTGGTATGTTGATTGAAAACTCTCCCAACTTTAACTATAAAAAAGCTAATTTTGATCTGATTAACTTTAATTTATCTTCTATTAACTGGTCCTTTCTATTTAGCAATAATGATGTATATGAACGTACAGCACAATTTTACAATGTTATGTTTAATTGTTTCAATGATTGTATTCCATTCTCTTGTATCAAGAGTGGCTCTTCGTGTCGTCCTTGGTACGATGCTGAGCTTAAACGCTTGCGCAACTTAAGAAATAAGGCTTGGCGAAAGTTTCACCTCTCTCAGTGTAATGATGACTTACGCAATTTTTGTTTTTGAGGAGCGAATCTCGTAATCCTCTTTTGCATGCCTATGATACGTACCCGTTTATGATGAGAAATGTAATAAGATCGGATCCTAAGCAATTTTGGCGTTTTATAAATACCAAAAAGGAATCTAATAATTTTTCTCCTGTGTTAGTATTTAATAATAATTGTTGTCATGATCTTTCTGTGATTTATAATCTCTTTGCTGATTACTTTAGTGAATCATTTTTAACATATGACGTTCAAATAGATAGATTGCCAATTTTAATTACTTAACGACACTTCCTAAAGTTGATATCCCATTCTTCACTATTGTTCAGCAATCTATTGAAGATTCCATATCCAAGCTGGACTCTGGTTGTTCAGCTGGGCCTGATGGGATACCCTCTATTGTCTTAAAGAACTGCAGTGGAATGCTTTCTCAGGGTACGTACACAACGAGGCGAGGCGAGGCGAGGCTAGGCTAGACAATTGAGCGAGATGAGGTAAAGAGACACCTCAAGGTGTCGTGTTCACAGCAAGGCGTTCAGTTTCTTGGTCAATCGCGAAGTGAGAGCATAAGTTATGTCATCAGTTTCTGAAGAAGAAATTTTGTGTTTGTCAAGTAATGCTACTATATTGCATTTTTCACATACGTGTACTTTCCGCTGTTCTACTTGACTTGCCACCCGATAAGTACAAAATGTCTAGAATTTGGTAAATGTCATTATCTATTTAGGATCTATGTACTGATCCTGATAGGTTCTTCAAATATATGAGAATGAGTTAAGAAAAGAAAAAATCTATAAGAATATGCTAGCTTTCAAAATTAGCGCGCTGCACCTGGCGAAAGAATGAAAAATTTCATTCTCGAGCGAGATACCTCGAACTGTCTTGCCATATCGCGCGCTGACACAGCGTTGTTATGAATACTCTCATAGTACAGCGTACAATCATTCTATTTCGTCAACTTTTGATGTAGCCACGCCTCGCCTCGTTGTGCACATACCCTTACCCGTTAACATTTTTGTTTAATTTATCACTGCGACTTGGTAAATTTCCTAAGTAATGGAATGAGTCGTTTATTGTCCGAATCTTTAAGTCCGGTAAAAGGGAGCTTGCTACCAACTATCATCCTATTGTTGAATTGTCTTGTATTCCCAAACTGTTTGAAGCTTCCTTATATGATTTTTGTATTTTCATTTTAGTGGAGCTCTTAATCCTAATCAGCATGGTTTTATGAAGGGAAGGTCAACAACAACAAATTTTCTCTAGTTTACATCTACCTGTATCGAATCATTTGAGCGTGGTTGCGAAACTCATTATATTTATACAGACTTCAGCAAGGCTTTTGACAAGCTTCCCCACTCTGTTTTGTTATTTAAACTGAGATCTTTAGGCTTACCAATTTGGTTGTTGAACTGGTTATCATCCTACCTTAAGGATCGCAGTACTGAGCAGAAGCAGAATTTTTTAGATTTGATCAACTTTCAAGTTCTGCTTCTGCTGCTGCCGCTGCCTCTGCTTTCAATTTGTTAGTGCTCGAACAGTTGCATGGTTTCAGAAAAAATTCTGCTTCTGTCGCTGCTTTCTGCTTGTAATGTGTCACGGCCTTTAGGATTCAGTTCCCTTCTGCTCTGTCTGAAGAAACAACGGCTTACTCCGGTGTTTCACAGGATAGTCACTTATAGCCCCTTTTCTTCATATTATTCATAAATGATGCTTCCCATGTAGTTACCAAATCTGATTTGCTAATATACGCAGATGATCTAAAACTATATAAATCTATCGACACGCATTGCGACTGTCTCAAATTGCAGGATGACCTGCACAGACTTGTTGAATGGTGTGAAAATGTTGATAAATGTAGGGTAATAGGGCAAGCTCAATGTTAGGCTTTGTAAAGTGTTGGCCAAAAGAATTAAATGATATCTATATTACTAAAGCTATTTTTACCACTCTTGTTATACTTATTTAGGAATATGTCAGTCCTGTCTGGTCTCCCTCTTACAAAAATCACTCTGATCGTATTGAGAGCGTGCAAAGGAGATTCTTACTTTTTCCTCTAAGAGGTCTCGAATGGAGAGATAGACTTCATCTTTCTCCTTCTAACGAAATATTAAATTTAATACACCTTCCTACTCTTGAGACGCGCAGAAAAAATTTATGACATAAGCTTTGTATTTCAACTTGCGAAGGGTGACATCGACATACCTTTGATGCTTCAGAAAATTAATTTCAATTCACGAACTCGACACTTGCGGTCTAATGAGTTTATATATTTGTGTTCCCATCGCACCAACTATGGACACTTTGAGCCTATGACTAGGATGTGCCTTACTTTTATTTTGAATTTCCATTCGATAGATTTTAATATTAATAAGACTCAATTAAGAAAAATCCGCAATAATTGTACTGTACTTTAGCTTTAATTTAAATATTGTGTCCTGGGACTATTATAGCTAGCACTTCACTTCACTTCACACTTCGGCTTCTCTTCATCTGCATGTGAGGTGATACATAGTTACCTAGCGATTAGGTCCTTCATGGTGATATCTAGGGGTGCATTCTCCTGAGTGAGATTATTAAGATCGGGCATACGCTGTGCTGTCTCCATTTTCTCACTTTACATTAATGACATTTGCGAGACCCCCAACAGGGTTAGTCACCACATCTATGCTGATGATGTACACATCTATGCTGGAGGTCAAGCCGACAGATTTCAGGGAACTATAGCAATAATCAATGAGACAATAACGAAAGTGGTAGCTTGGGCGGCAACTAATGAATTGTTGGTGAACGAAACTAAAACTCTGGCTATTGATTACACCATTAGACAAGGAAGTGTACCCCATGTACCCCTAATATGGCAAGTATCCAATCTATGCATCATGGGACACAACATCCTTTTAACTAGCAAAAATGTTAAAAATCAAGGTCTTCTTATGGATCCCAAACTCAGTTGAAACGCACATATTAATCTTTTGTGCTCACGTATTTACCATGGACTGCGTTCACTTTACGCAGCCTCTCCGCACTCTGATGAGACTACTAAACTAAGGCTGTGGTACTTATCCCTCCACATTTTATGTGCGCGGACATAGTCCTGTACCCTCTCTTACAAGCTGCGCTGTCCAAACTACTACGTTTTGTGTTTTGGTCTGACAAGAGGAGCTCATATTAGCCCTCTACTGGAAATTCTTCTACCAGGATCGCTTCACAGTTTGTACAAGCTAAAGGCACTGTCATTTATCTATATAGCAAGATCTGGTCTGCTCCCTGGTTACGTCAGAGGTCGCTTTTCATGGAGTATAAGGGACCCCCGCCAGCTAATCTATTCCCGAGAAAACACTCAATTCGGAGCAGGAATATATTCTCGCAGGAGGTCACGAGTTGGAGCCGCCTACCTGGTGGGACTAGAGAAATTAGTCTCAACAGGCAATTCAACAAAGAAGCAATGGACTCGATCAGAGCGCCATATCTGATTAAAATTAATATCTCATAGAATATCGCGATGTCAAATAATATCTCATTTATTATCTCAACTCACTTATTGATATAATTAAAAACTTTGGAATTACCAACGGCGTGATCTGTGAGCAGGCTTACAAATAAATAAATAAATAAATAAATAACATCGATTGTGATATAAGAAATAAAGGTAGGTTTAATGGCAGTTTTGGGCTTAGCTATATTACTGTGCAATTGGCTTGCTCAAGTACTCAATAGAATAAATAGAATGGGCAATAAAAATAAGTGGAGTAATGATTAAAAAAAATGGATTAATAATTATAATTTTATTTGTACAAGAAAAATTTAGGAGAGTTATTTCTCGTTAAAAATTTTCAATTTCTTTGAACTGCGAATTTTCATTTTTCGTCTTAAATTCTCGCAAGTTGGGTTTCTGTCTTTTACGCTAGATGTCTCTAATATGACTTGTGGTCTAGGTCTAGGCTAATTTTATATGAATTTTCTCACTTTCAGGACACAAACCCACGTATAGTAAATTTTATTGCCTACAGACTTGCTGGTATCTAAACTGAAACTTTTGCTGAGTACTGACTCCTCTTAATATAATTCATACATAAGTTCTGTATCTTATAATATTTACTTTTGTTTGTTAATGAATCTTAATGACAGGAAACTGTCCAACTATGTGATCTTTATGCTAAGCATTACTAATCTGTAAGGGCTGACTATGGCCCAATAGTTGTAAGATCTATTTTTCTTTTCACAATATCTAAGCCCAATACTGAATATTTTATATGTGGCTATTTTATTTTTATTGTTTATTTTGCTATTGTTATAATCTATCTCTAACCGGTTTGATATCGGAATGCCTAGCGTGTGTGTTGCTTTAAGCAGGGGCTCGCAAATAAATGATCTTTGAATTTGAATTTGAACTAGAGTTATCGGGAATTTCAAAAGAACAGTGCTAATAACCTGACTCATTTCAATAAAAAATACTAAATCGCTACATAGATAAGGGAAATATAATTAGCAAAAATTACATACCTGAAAAATCGATAAATGTGTGAAATACAGGAAAAAAGACATAAGTTTACAACTTCAAAAAACGATACGATATTGCTATTATCGATATACATTAGAAGCTTTCGGCAAGCACTGTCTCAGTGACCCCCTGTCTATACTGGACATGAAAACTTGCTTACCATATTTTATGGTAAAGCCCATCTTGGAAAAAAAAGGTTGGTGTGGACAAATTATGTTATGGCATTTCATTTTTGATTGACCGATGGCGTTATCCCGACCGAAAAAGACTGCGATTGCATTAAAGAATTTGCAGCTCGCCAAGTTAGAAGAGATGCAAAAATTAAGAAAACGAATATTCACCTTTATAGTTCCACAAGCACTCATTTAGTCCGTAAAAATTAATTAAATTAATTAGTTCCGAACGCGTTAGCTTTATTTCAGTCATTTTGATTATAAACGTCAAATTTATGGTAAGCAATTTTCTTCGACATATATGGTACGCCACATGGTCTGCCATATGTGGCGTACCATGAATTATTGCCATGGCTACACGGTCTACACTGGCAATTCCGTAGCAATAACATATGAAGCGCTTTCGGCAAGCACATTCCCAGTGAGATAAGTGAGATACTCTCAGTTGGCTCACTGAGACTGCACTTTCGGTGAATTGTCTTAGTTCGAAATTGAACTACAAAAATCGAACACAACCACTGAGCAACTGAGACAAGTGAAACTGAATTTTCTTGACTCAGTTGACTCAGTTTCGTTATTTTATGATTTTAATTGCTAATTAAAAATGAGTGAGCTATTTGAATAAACTACCAACACTTTCTTCAATTTATTACTATCCATTTTCTGTGGTCAAAATTGGAAAATCAGCTGATTGGTTTGAACTGAGACAACTGAGACGGTTGCTCAAAGTTTTGGTCTCAGTTTTGTCTCACTGAGACAGTGCTTACCGAAAGCCCCTATGGTAGACCATAATTTATGCTCAGTATAGACAGGGGGTGGGATAACTGAGACAAAACTTTGAGCAGCTGATTTACCAATTTTGACATTTAAATAATTTTGACCGCAGAAAATGGATAGTAATAAATTGAAAAAAGTGTTGGTAGTTTATTCAAATAGCTCACTAATTTTTAATTAGCAATTAAAATCATAAAATAACGAAACTGAGTCAATTGAGACAAGAAAATTCAGTTTCACTTATCTCAGTTGCTCAGTGCTTGTGTTTGATTTTTGTAGCTCAATTTCGAACTAAGACAATTCACCGAAAGTTTAGTATCAGTGAGCCAACTGAGAATATCTCAATTGTCTCACTGAGAATGTGCTTGCCGAAAGCGCCTTTTATTGGCAGGAAAAATATACTACAAAATATCGATATATTTGTATTAATGTATTAATTTTATTAAATTTCGATACACATCACACAAACCATAAAAGTCAGAAAAATTATATCAAAACTACTCTCTATTACTCCGGACAAATTTCCGATCTCACCAGAAATGACCTAAAATTCCTACAAAAAAAAAAATAATAAAACATAAAAAATTTATCTGTAACGAACGATATACATACCTGCCATTAAGTATAACTATGTTATCTTGCAAATATCGAAATAGTTAATTAATATGAAGATGAATGAGGCTCTGCATCTTCCTGCCAATTATCTTGGAAAATTTTCAAAGAGCCTACTAACTATATATAATTTCAGCTATGTATGTAAATGCAAGTAGCATCCATCATCGCATTATAATCGGTAGCTATGGCAATTGTGATGTAAACATCTCAATCTGGAACTTGTATAGGTAGACATTAAATTATGCTGTACATATATATATAACTGTTTCGTGTCGTCTCAATTCATCTCATCATCCATCAATCCATTAGACTTTGGGTTTTAAAAGTTAGGCATCGCACTTAAATGTCATGCTGCAGACGCATTATTATTACGCTTTGGTAATTTTGTAATCAAATTGCAGCACTTTTGTTCTTCCTACTATCCTCTCCATATTATCTATTACCCATTTATTTATCTCTACTTTTCCTGCCTAATATTTAGCAGATTGATCACAGAAAGAGTTTATTTAATTTATGCTCTATCGAAATTTACTTCCTGTGTACTAGGCTGAGAAAACAAAACATTTAACTCGGCATAAATAAGCAAAACATTTTATTTTTATTTTTGTTTCGAGTGATTTTAACTTATGATGATGACTTTTTAATGCTTTTAAAGTTTTGCAAGTGCAGCCTTGAAGCGTGAGTCTTTCATGTATGTTTTTTTTTTTTGTTCCCAAGTAAAATCAATTTATTTTAAAATTAGAAAATTGTCAAAACTTAAAACCTGTTCAAGCTATATATCAACAACCGTTATAATTTCTTCTTCCACTCTACATATCCTCGACAGGTAAAAAAATTGATTAATTAGAAGATCGTGTCTACCATTATCCCTTTTGGAGGATAATTCCGTGGACTTTTTATATCAATTAATCCAAAAATATACTAAAAGCTTGATTTATTGATTGTCTTGGAAGTAGTAAGTAATTATGTTCAGGTATGCACCGCATTGGTAAACTTTAATATTAAAACTTAAGGACCATTGAAAAATTACATCAACTAATCAATCATAACAAACCACTTGCCAAGGTAGCTAAACAATTTCCCTTTCTACTAGCAATGGCCTAGTAGTGTTCATCTCTTGAGATCATGTCAGTTCATCATAAAATAATAGAAGATGCGGTTCCGTTCCGTGAGAGAAAAGAAGCAATTTTTAGCTTCATCTGCAATTGAATGTTTTTGCGCTTCACGTGGCCTAGAGATAATTGTTTTTCAGGCCTTTGTTATTCCACTCTACGTCTAATCGCTTGGACTAACTCTGAATGAAGTGGTACGTACCATTCTGCTATGAAGATTGAAGCTACATATCTTCACTAACAACAATCATGTGGGTTTCATAGAGTGATTTTTCTTCGAATTTTTCTGCAATCATCTTCATCTGCATCTCATGTACATAGTTAAATAGTATACAACTTAATGGTTTCATCTCGCTTCATAGATTTGGGGACGTCTTCTGTTTCATATTGCTTTATTTTTTTTTTTGTCTCTCTACTTTTTTATAAGAGTCGGTATACCAGACAGGTATAATATAATATATGAAGTGGTAATTCCAGGCGGCTAGAAAAGCAACTGTAATATGTGCAAATCTTATGACACCGTGCTTTAGATCAAGTAAAAATCGCATCTGCATATAAAAGCACCAATTTTTGGTGGTAAATTATTCAGTCTTATTTTAACATTTGTTGTGGTCGTATCTAAGAGAAACTAATAGAATCGAAAGTATAATTTTGAAAGAAAAAACAACTTGGTTAGTGTTACGTATAAGTATGAAAATAATTTAGTGTAGTGACTTACAATATTATATCAGTGATTTTGTATATTATCGGATATCTAAGCAAATATGGGATATATCTATAAACGGATGTTAAATTTGGCAACTAATCTTGATGAAATTTTAGAATTTTGTCAATTATCAGAATTTATTTGTAAATTTTTTTAAAAGTGTGTTATTGTATTATTGTCACTTATGTTCATAATTTATATTAAATCTCCCTTCAGTCAATATACTCGTATGCCTATACCCTAAATGAAATCTTAGTGTTCGTGCTAGTGATAGCCTATATTTTGTCATCTGCTTATTATTGAAACTTTCAATAAAGAAAAAAATCTGTGATTTCTTTAGATAGAGAATTCATTCGTCGAAAATGAGGCTTAAAATTACTATAAAAATATATAAATATTTTTTTTTTCAATTTGTTGTACTACGATTTCTTTTTACTATCTGAAATATAAAAAACAAAAACCTAAATTAAAAGGATCTGACAACAAAAATTTTTCTATTCTTGATGTTTTTTTATTGTTGTTGTTGGTTTTTGTTTAATATAATAATTCGAAAGTGTGAAGAGATGAAATTTAATGTAATAATAAATAACAAAAATAATATAATTTGGAAAAAGGAAGATATGCGTTTGTATTGTTACTTTTTCTTGATTTGGATTTTATGTGTAATAACAGAACAGTATAATTTATTTAGTAATGTTCAAAGGATAATGTTTTAAAAGCAAAATTTTGATTATTTAATTCATTGTAAAATTGCATAATTTTTTTTTATAATTTTTTTTTAAATGAGTTCACTAAAAAATTACTCTTCAAAACATTATGAGTGAATTTACGATAGTTGCATTTTCACTCCATTTTCGCGAATTCAAACTTGAAAAAAAGTTCATCTCAATTAGATTTTACTAAGCGATGAGATTAAAATAATTCCAAATTTTCAAATTTTGAAGGATCGCAAAACTTACTTCGAAATACTAATTTCAAAGCAAATGGTAACTAATAAAAATTTAATTATAAAATAAATGCAAACTTTTTTATTTTTTATAAATAAATTTAAAAAATTTAAATTTTTATAAGGTTAATTTTGAATTGAAATTTCGTAATGTTCGAATTTGTTTCATAACTCCAAATAGATGAGTACGAGCAATTCTTTTCGAAAGGATCCATGATAAATCCCTTATCAATTTGTAGTAACATTAGAATGTTTTTTTTCATATGAATGCATTACATTCTACATTCAACATCAGTTAGAGTACATATTTCATACTATTGGACAATTGGGGCAAAGGTAACAGCGCAACGGTCTACTTCGAAATATTACCTTGCACAGATTTCATTACTTGACTTCAATTCGTACGTTATTTGGCATGATTTTCGACGCATTTCTCATTGATAAAAGAAAATCTTAGATATTTCAAGAAAAATCACCGTTTGACCCGTTTATTTGATTGCCATCCTGGATTTATTTCTGTTCAAATGATGAATGCATTACAAGCTGATATACGTATGTATCTAATTCGAAAAAAGCGCCACTGGCCATTGGTTAGTCTTTCACTTATATGTATATATTCGAATTAGTTGGTCTAAGGTATCCACTCCTAATTTCTTTAAATTATAAAGCTCTATTATATTTGACTTTTTCTGCTGATCCGATGATATGAGCTTACCGTGGTGAAGATTAGGTACTTAGTAATAAAACTGAACTACCTAATTTTAAAATGCAATAAATTAAGTATTCGATGATATATGTAGAACTACAAAAACAAAATTTCCGTGAAGTTTATTTATTTGCACAACTAAAAAAGTAGAAAAACTATAACAGAAGTGAGTATTTTAAAAAATAACTCTATTTTATAAAACCTTTTCCAAGGGCCTTATTGAACTACCACAGTATAATAAGGCCCAAGGCAAAAATGAAATTTTTCAAAACCTAATCACCGGAATGATTCCATTTAAACTTGCTAAAACTGAGAAAATGAACAAAATTCGGTTATTTTTAAAAATTTCCAATAAAATGGGCATTTTTAACCCCCAGGGCGATAATAAGGTCCCCAACAGCTTTAGTTATAAATTTCTTAACGTACAACAGAGTAAATCCAAGGAGTCTTCATTATTTGGAACAAAAATAATGTCATAATCATAATCCTATATAGGAACATTAGTTTTATCGAAAATTTAGGTTAGGTAGGGTAATAAGGCCCACGGTCTACTTCAGTGGGCCTTATTAGACCTATGACAAGATTTTACAAAATTACTCATTAATCAAACAAACACAATGGTGGGCGAAAATAAACACCGAATTCATAAACTACATTACCTAACTTTCAAACTAAACAAGTTGCTGCATGTGGAAATAGCAATTAAACAACGGAACTTATGATTTTGTCTAGGCATATCCATAACATAATACCGCTGCCTTAAAAATTATCTTTTGTCCCGGTAATTAATTAGTTTTTCGTCATTTTCGTTATCCTCCTGCTCTAGAAAAATTCATAAATTCCAATTTTATTATTATTAAAATTTATCAACAACTAGAAAAAGAATCTATAAATGTCATTTGTGCTAGGGAAAAAAATTCGGAAATAATTTCGAAACAAGCAAAATCGCCTGTCGAACGAAAATCTTATAACATACCGCCAGAGCGAAATCTTCGCTTCGATGATCGCTTTCGATGCGAAGTTATAACATGTTGCCACAGGTTTGCAATTCCTATCTTTCCCTGTGTAAACTTGCAAATTCTAAGCTATTTTTTTTACACTATCGCAGTGAACCCATATTTTTATACCCTAGATGAAATCTAAGGGCTATACTAAGTTTGTCATTCCGTTTGTAACACCTGGAAATAATGATGGTAGAGCAAAATGGATTGGACACCATAATATTAAAAATTATTTTGATTTTTGCATGTCCGTCTGTCCGTCCGTCCGTGCGCACGATAACTCGAGAACGCGTATACTTAGAGAGCTGCAATTTTGTACATGGACTTTCAAAAAAAAAGTAAAATTAAGTTCGAAAATGAGACAAATCGGGCAACTCCTTCGTAGGGTTGCCATATAAAAATTTCGTTTTCCGCTATATATTTGGACACTGCCTGAGAACACGTCGACGTAGAGAGCTGAAATTTCGTACATGATGTTTTTACTACATTAGCAATTAAAATGTCTGAAATGGACTAAATCGGGCAACTCTTTCTTGGTGTTGCCATATAAAAATTTAGGTTTTTTACGTATACTTTGAAAACGATAAGTCCAAGACATTTTTATTGTACTAAAATCCTCTGCAGAATACGAAATCCTATAAAATTGATTTTAATCATTTTTTCTGTGCGATAAACCGTTCTAGAAATATATGCAAAAAACAACTTCAAAATCAAACTTTAGTAGATCGGTGACCATACGAAATTTAATACGGGCATTCATCTAGGGTATCATAAGAATTGGTCTTAGACCAATTCTAGCTTTTTTACTTGTTATTCCGTATTTTGCTGGGTTAGATGGTATGTACTGTTGGAATAGGCTTCATCTGCCACGAAAAGTAATAGTTCCATGTGGATTGTACAATTTACTAAGATTTATAACCGATTTGTCCCATAAATTTCTTAATGGTACAACCTTATAGCGGGCTCAGCTTTCATTTCTATCTATATGGTCGTTGAAGCGCAATACTCGTCTAATATTCCCGATTGGTGTAAACTAATCGTAGCTTTAAAAATAGGTCTTCCCTTCTTGTCGTCCCGTAAACTTTCTAATAACTCACCGTGTAAACAATAAATACCTGCTAGGAGCAGTAATTCAATATAGGCTAGCAAGTAAATGTGCTCGACCGGTATCCAATCATCTCCAAATACTCTGTTAGCTACAAAAACTATTTCTATATAAAAATCTACTCAGCTGCAAGACTTTCAATATTTGTGATATCAATAACAAGGTTTTCCATTACAGTTGGAAGGAATAATTTAAATGAAGCTTCGATGTCATATACTCGCGATGCTGCATAATATGTAGGCCTTGGACCGGTGTTCATCAAGTTTCTTCACCTCTATATCTTCCAACTGAAGTAATACAAAGAGGATTTGCGTGTCAGTGCAATTTATTATCTTTTGACGGATAAAAATCACTAGAAGAATTTTCCTGTTCGTTACTCTCAGAGCTGTCCTTGCTGATATACTCCCGAAACCTCTGAGCTTTTTCGTTGTCCTATTACGACAGTGAAGAAGAATATGGAAAAATAAAACCTCCAAATAACTTACCTGGATACTCATTTTTCACCATTTCACGTTCAAAACAATACTATAACCAATTCCAAACTTATATGTATGTATGGATACATTGGGCAAATTTGACCCAATAACACCATCAACGTAACTTTTTCTGCTGCGAGCAGACTAAAATTACGCAACCAATAAAAACCCGTTTATTACAAGAAGAAATCACTAAATTAAGGGCTGCCACGTATGAATTATTACAGGTCAGATTTAGTATATGAAGTACACGGTGGGCAATTTTGACCCATACTCACAAGACAATGGTTAAAGTGTCAGGAAACTAATCAAAAAGTGGCTGCGGTTGTTCAGCTAGTAAACGCGCTGACTACCATCACAAGGGCCATAGGTTCGACACATGCTTCGACCCGGTTCTGCGCTTTTTCCTACTATCTAGTTTCCTTTCAACTTTTATAGCTTTATAACTACTCCTAGAGCAAGTTATCACAATTGGTTGCCTTGACCTCTGTTCTTAGGATCCCTTATTCCCTTCCCACGCAAGGGCGGATCCAGACATTTGCTCTAGGTGGGGTGATTAAAAAATTTTAATACTACTACTAAATTGAAAATAAGAAAGAAATCGATTACATATATAACATATATTATATTACTTAGCGACGGCTTACATTTATGTTATCAGGAGCACATTCCTAATAATGTAGTGAAATATAAGAGTGATTGAATTTGAGGAAATACAAAAATTTATACACCTGTAGATAATTTTAATCAATGTGGAACTTAATTATGTGGTCCACATAAAATAGTAAATAAATTGGGGAAAACTTAATTAATTCCAACACTTAGAAGAAAAAAAAAAAGAATCGTAAAGTATTTGCAAAAGCTGTTCTAAAATCTCGATCGGAAAGTTTTGGAGAAAAGAAAACTAATCTATAGAAATTTTGTAGAATTTATAACGCATTTTAATAAAGATTGTAAAAATCTATAAAATATTTCGTAAAACGAACCCACGTATTCTTGTGATTGTGCAAGCTTGCTTCGTAATTTCCTTTGGTAATATAAAATGTAAAAATTACGAATATTTCGTACATATGTAATTCTATAAAGAGATTTTGTTCAGTTTCAACAAAAGTATCGTTAAATTTATAAAACACTTGCAAAGCCAAACAATGGTGTACAGTTAATCTCTGAATCAGTCAGGTTGCTACCAATTGCATGCATTTCAAAGTAGAACAGGATCGTTTATTGCTGACAAGTTAAACTAATAATGGTACATACTGCACAATAAATGAAAAGCATAATCATATAATCTTTTTTCATGTTGAAAAATTTTGAAATTTCCTCAAGTTCCCAACACTCCTCACGACACTTTTCGATAAGGGAGAAGAATATTCTTTCTATTACATACATATATGATCTTTGATAAAACACATTGTGAAGGAATTTCCAATCAGGAAAAAATTATATGAAAGCGATTTAAGCTCCTTTATAGAGAATTTATGCAGATTAATTGTTAAGAAGATTTTCCCCTATGTAATTTGGTAGTGTTAATATATGATCCCATTTTCTTTTAATTAAATATTTCCAGAAAAACTGAACCTGATATTAATTACCCCGTCTATGATGATTTTCCCAACATACTGCATTTCATCAAATACCCCAGTTTTTGTAAGCTTTCGATCACAAAAAAATGCAAACATATTTCTTGTACTGAAATTTCCTTATTGATATAATTTTAAATTTTTTGAGAATTATTTAAGGCTAAAAAAGAATATTCTTGATAAATATAAAAAAAAATCTTTAAAAAAAATCTTGCTTCAAAATTCGCACTAAAACATAAAAAATAATTTTCACTTCTCTATGATGAATACCTACATCACAAAAGCTCTCTAAAATTTCCGTTCATTTTGCATTTAATTAAATTTTGAAATTAAATTAAATTTGTGAATAAATTTTAAAATTTTCAAAGTACACAAAGGTACGAAAGTCTGCGCATTAAACTGTAATTTTGTAAGTATTTTGATAAACATTAGGAGCTCCAAATTTCAATTTCGGGAAATTGTTATTTACTATAGTAGTGTTAAACTTTGAACTGCCTATATTTTGATTTCTTTATATAATGTGAAAATTTCAAAATTTATACACAAATGTAATATACTTTCAAAATTAATTAAACGCAAATTGAAGGGAAACCCTATAGAACTTTTGTGATGTACTCATTAAGAAAAGGGAGAAATTATTTTCTATTTTTTAAGTGCGAATTGAGAAGCAGTCTTTTTTTAAATTTATTTTTTTTTTTATATTTTTAACTTAATTTAATTAGAGCGGAAAATTTTAGAGTATACATTTTGATTTTATTAGAGCTCTAGCGCGGGGGGGGGGGTGATCGCCCCCCGCTATATCCACCCTTGTTGCCACAAATCAAATTAAAAATAGAAAGTTAATAAATTTAATTAAAACTCCGATGATGAGTAGTGTATAGAATTTATGGAAACAATCCACAGAATGAAGAAATTTTTCGGAACATTTGAAAATTCGAACAAATTTCACTTTCTATTTTGTATAGACTCTACTCAGTTACTGATATTGCTTAGAATTTCTAGGGTTAAAACTTTTTTCTCCGTATTAAACTTGACGGAAAAATGTTCAATTTGCTTAGAAAAAGGACCAAAAATTTTTCTTACAAAAATTTTATTTCAAATAAGCAATATAGAAAATCATCGCTCGAATAATAAAATTGACAAGAAATCAACAACAAAACAGAAATACCGAATATATTATAAATAATAATTTTTGAATTCTTCAAATTAACTCCTCAGGAGAGTACACAGAAGACGCTTCCATTCAAATTTGCAATTCGGAATATTACTGTAATTTCATTACATAGTCAATGAAACTTATGATCTGTTCATTTACTTACGGCTTTTTCGTTAGTAAATTTAAGAACAATACAATGTTTATTTGTATACTTCATCTAATGTTGTTTAGCAAAACTAGAATCGGGTTTTGCATGAAATAATTGTTTTAAATGAATGTCTCAATTATAAACATAAGACTTTTTTCTATTTGAAAGACTTTTTTCCATTTGAAATTCAAGTTAATATTTCATTCTTGTAAGAATTTTTTGGCCCTAAGTTAACTATAAATTTAGTTTCAAATCATAAAAAAAGTATTATTATAGCTTGTTATTTCAAATTTTCCTAGTTGTGAAAACATAAATGCAAAATTTATCATAAAAGTATTTTTTGCACTTTAAAGCCTATTACGCTGTTCAAGCGAAAATTTCGCTTGCATTCTGGGAATATAATTCTACACGGAAAAAAAGTTGTGGAGAAAGTGTAAAATCACAAATTAAATAACATTAAAGTGACTGAAGTAGTACATGTAAAATCACATATTCAATATATGTGCCAAAGCGCCAAACATTAAACGGTATCAATAATCAAACTGGCAGCTTTTCCGTGCGAAATAAATGTCTGGATATATAAATCGCTGCGAAAAAATGTCTCCACTTCATATTAGCACCATATGCATTCCACGCCATAAACTTTGATTTTTTCTTTCGAACAGCGTACCTACTATTTTACGAAATCTCAAACCGAAAATTTCGTGGCACTTTTCGCCCACATTTTTTTTACAGAAAATGTTACTTAAAGTTGAAGTATGCATGTACATACATATATAGAACAACAAATACAATATGAGCACTAACACAAGAAATATTTTAATGGTGTCTGAATTTTTAAAAGCACTTTCCGTCGTGTTGACCATGCAAAATTTAACCTTTTTTATAAAAGTAAAAAAACACTTTTAAAATAAAAGTTTTCAATAACCGCTAATATATCACGTATATTTTTAAGACAAATAATAAAAGTCAAAAAAGACTTTTATTTTTCAGTCCAAAAATAAAAATAATTTCTTTCCTTTTAGTTTTCAGTCAAATAATAAAAGCAATTTGTTAAAAAGTTTTTCAGTTTGGTGTACTAAAAGTAGAGATGCTCACAATAAAATTCATGTGAAATATGGAAGAAGCAAAGTAATTGTTATACCTAGAAATAAAATTCGTATTACTTCGCCCTGAAAATATTCGATAAACTAAACGTAGGGGAATTTTACTTGAAAAAGCTTTTGTCCAATTTAAAGGTTGTAAAATTGCCCTGTTTATTAGTGTTTGTTTATCGACTATTTTCAGGACGAAGTATTACGAAATTAATTTTCAGGCAAACCATTTTTCTTCAGGGTGGCTCTTTTCATTGCTAATAAAATTTCAAATTTTATGATTAATAATATAAAAATCATAGTAAACAAATTATATTTATTATTGCTTTAAAAATCCGAACGAAACGGTTAACCTTTACTTACATAGTGTTTCAGACCCTGTTAAATGCTTATGAAAGGTTTTCATTTTTTTTTCAATCGTTATGAGATGATTAATATTTTTCTCATCACGAATAAAAATCTTTTCCTGATTTTTATTTTTCCTGATCACATATCACATTGTGATTTTTATTTTCCTTGATAGAAAATAAAAATTATGAAGTGATTTTAATTTTTCTGGTCGGCAAAGAAATATCATCAAGGTATTTCTCCTGATTCTAATAACGGAATATTTACATCACTATACAAAATAATGGATCCTTGTGTTCAGATGTTCAAGTAAGATGTGAGCTCCAACCATAAGTCAACTGAAATGTAACATATGAACATATGCAGCTATTATTATGCAGTAATAATCACAGTTTATTTTGAATTGACTGATAACTTAAAAATTTAAAAATAAGTAAGACTAAAAAAGAAAAAAAATCACTTGGCGATTTTTATTTGTCGATCAGAAAAATAAAAATCACTTCGTGATTTTATTCTTGATCAAAATAAATAAAAATCACGATGTGGATTTTTTATTTGTGATCAGGAAAAATAAAAATCATCAAATGATTTATTATTATCACGACTAAAAAAACACAAAAAGACCTTTCATAAGCATTTAGCAGGGACTGAAGCTGTATCTGACTAAATTTTAACCATTTCGTTCTCACTTTTGAAGTAAAAATTATATCTAAGCTCTTTGAATAATAAGTAAGTCCCTGCTTTTTTTCTATGCTTCTTCCATATGCCACTTGAATTTTATTGTGAGTATATTCTCTACATTAAACAGGAACACCAAAATGAAGAAAAAAACGACTTTTAATATTTTACTAAAAAAGTAAAGGTGAAACAGAAATTGCTTTTATTGTTTGACTGAAAAATAAAAATAATTTGTTTATTTTTATTACTTGACTGGACTGAAATATACAAGTTATTTTTTGACTACTAACATTTAATTGAAAAATATACGTTAAAAATTACCGTTATTAAGAACTTTTATATTTAAAGTTAAAATGAAACGATTATAATTGTTATGGTTTGCAACTGATGCCAAAAGATTTCGGTGGATGACGTAATAAAATATTTTCTTCTAATTCAATAACTTGATTTAATACTTCTCTGTCTGACAGCTTCAAGAGAACAGTGATCCATTGCAATCATGATAAAAACTATTTAGCCAATTCAAAGTAATGAAATTATGATGAAATCAAATATAAACAAATATGTAATTATAACTTACTATTAAACAATAATAATGAATGATATTTTTTAGTCGTAACTTTTACTTTAATAGTTATAAAAGCCCTGATTTTTTTCCGGTCCCTCTCTAGAACTTATCACAAGTGAAGCACGTTGGTTAACCTTTTCTAAATGGAATTAGAAAATTTATGAAATCTGTTGAGAAATATGAAAGAAAATGTGAAAAAGTAAATCAAGTGTATTCAGGGGCGCACCGGGAGGGGGGACGAACGGGACCGGTCCCCCTCCAAAATGTCAGTTTTCTGAACATAATTCACAAATTACGTCAAAATGTGGTCTGTATATTATTACAAAGTCCGATAAAATAAAATAAAAGCTTTTAATCTACAATAGAAGTCCTTAAGTGCTCAGATGGGTGAAGGACGCGACTTTAGAGCCCTATTTTTCCGACTCGTTAGAACTCCTATGGTCCCCCTCCCCTCCCCCCAAAGCCAAATCCTGGGTGCGGTACTGAGTGTATTATGCCCTTAAATACTAATAGACGGAGAGCTGGCGACCAAAATACTGACGTCATTTCATAAACAAAATTTTCCATCTTATCATACTCTCTTAACATCGCTGATAGGAAGTCAGCCTTGTTTTCAGGTGTTGCGGGAGGGCCTCGAAGGTCTAAAAAACTGGTCAAATTACGTGACTTTATATAGGTTGATTTTTGGTGTGGTAGCAGATCTATTTTAAAAATGGATGACAATTTGGTTGGTGGGTTTAGTGGACGAAATTAATTAGAATTAGAACAATTCTTCTTTTGTTTTCTTTTGATTGGAAATAATTTAGATTTACTTTTTACTTTTCTTTTGAACTCTAATTTAGTAATAGTTAAGTTCTGTTTAAATTTCTTCTTTTATATTTTAAGTTTATAATAATTTTTAGTTTTTTATTGCTATGAATTTCTTTCTCAGAATCGCTTTTTTTAACTCAGATGCTGAGATGAAGCCAGTTATGAAATTGTTGTTTGGTGGTGCAGCTACATATCTTGATGTTTTTATTCATTGCTTCTATATTGCAAATCAATGAAAGCTAGTTTTTGGTCGTCTAGCACAAACTTGACCATGCGCGAAATGAGAACGTTGCTCAACATAATGTCAGCACGATCGAAGGGTCTTAATATATGTCTCTTAATGCGAGAAGTATTAAAAACAAAGTTGACGAATTGAGAGAAGTTTTTGTTAGTTCCGATATACATGTGATTTTCGTCACGGAGACCTGGTTACATAAGGACATTGCCTCCACCTTAGTTAATATTCCGGGATATAACAGAAATAACAGAACTGATCGTGTTGGTGGTGGGGTAGCTATTTATGTACGTGACTTCTTAAAATCGTCAGTAATAAAATTATCTGGACCTTTGCTACAGTCCACCAAACAACTTTAGTATCAATAATTCTACTGATTTCATGAATGCTATCTCCCTATGCACATATCGATATAACAAGATTGTAATAGGTTGAGACTTTAATGTTATGACCTCTTACGACATTCTGGCTTGCGCGACACCTTTTTACAATCTATGGATCTTAAAACAATAAATGCTTTACCTACTTACTACAATACTACATAATCCTCGCAATTAGATCTACTTTTAGTAACTGATTTACACTCAGTACTTTTTCACAACCAGTTAAGTCCGCCGAGTTATTTGGACCACGATATATTGTTTCTAACCTATTATGTATCCATCAGCGCACGGTCTGTAACTATAAAAATTCAATCACGTTAACGTCCCCGTTCTTTTGCGTGATGGTTCATCCTTGCCGTATCTTGTATCGAAAATATAAAAGGCTCAAAACTGATACTGCAAAACAGATATATGCAAAAGTGCGGAATCTAGTAACATCAAAAATTCGCTGCGTTAAGTGCCGCTACTATCATAAAAAGCTTGATCCCAATCTGTCTCCTAAACATTTCTGGGCTAATTTGCGCAAACTTCAGATAAAAGAAGACAAAGCAGTAGATGTCTGTAACTTCAATACAGATGAGTTAAATGGATACTTCATCAATGCTAATAATACGTTATCGTAAACCAACGGACCTTGTGTAGATAATGTTATACCTCCCTTGCTAAATGATTATGGTTTTAGCTTTATAAATGTCGACCAAGATGAAGTACTACGAGCCATATAAAAAACAGGATCTGACGCTACTGGCCCCGATAATCTCTCCCCCCGCTTCTTGAAGCTTTTGCTCCCGATCATATTTTCATTCGTAACCCATATTTTCAACACCAGCCTGAACTCTGGATTTTCTCCCACCCAATGGAAAATAGCAGGTATACTTGCTATTGCAAAAAAGAACTCGCCGTATTTACCTTCAGACTTCCATCCTATCAATCTGCCCTGCTTTTTCTCAAAAGCTCTGGAAAAGCTAATGACACTTCAAATGCTTGGTTATTTTAAAACCTCATGTTCCCTGTCATGCTGGCAATCTGGCTTTCGTCGTGGACATAGCTGCGAGACAGCTTCGTTAAAGGTGACTACAGATCTTCGATTTGCACTTAACAGAGTTGAAATTGGTTTGCTTTCTTTATTGGACTTCTCGAAGGCTTTTGACAGTGTGAATCATTTTAAATTACTAACAAAACGTTTTTCTCTGTATAACTTTTCTTCGTCAGCCATTGCAAGTATAAAAACTTTTCTGTCTGATAGGTTCCAACAACTAAAACTAAATAATGTTTGTTCTAAGCTTTTACCACTAGTCTGTGGCGTCCCACAAGTATCAATTCTGGGACCACTACTATTTATCTTATATATAAACGATCTCCGTAGTGTTGTTAAAGATTCAAAAGTACCTCTGTATGCTGACGACGTTCAAATATACCTTAATAAACCGATTGGTTTGATCGAGGATGATGTACAATGCATGAATAACGATCTTCAACGAATTTACTCATGGTCAATCATAAATAATCTGGCACTCAATGCCAATAAATCTTGCTGCTGCATGTTGCAATATAGAAATGACATTGATGTATATGATGTACCTCCGATAACTCTAAACGGTTCTCCTTTGCCGTACATGAGAACAGTCATGGAATCTTGGTGACATGTTGAATAATCATATGAACTGTTGCGACTTTACCAAGGCTCTTATCAGCAAAGTCTATGGCTGTCTTCGACAGTTATGGTTAACTGCAGCGGTATTATCCATAGAAACCAGATTTATGCTTATAAAAACCTTGGTTATGCCTCATTTTAGTTATGGCAGTCTAATGTTTCCGTCATTGGACTCTATCTACAGTCGTAAACTTGACGTAGCCTATAACAATTGTGTACGTTTTATCTATAAATTGCGACGTTTTGAACACATCAGTCCGTATCAACATAAAGTATTTGAATGTTCCAATAAAACTTATCGCACATACAGGAGTTTAATTTTCATGCATAAAATTATATATACTGAAGAACCTGGGTATCTTTATGAATATATAAATTTCCTTCGTTCTGAAAGACATTGACTACCTCTAATGCCTCACTTTCCCTCGTTATTTGGGCAGCGTTCTTACTTTGTACATGTAACAAGTATCTGGAACTCTCTACCTTCGGACATTCAACGGACGACTTCAGTTTAAATAGTTTAAAAACATTCTTAAATATATCGCAATGATTATAGTTTCCATGTATGTTGCTGCTCTTATGCTTTTTCTTCATAGTTTCATAACTTGCTTCCATTTTCGGCTCTCGTTATCTACCTCTGAATTGTAATATATTGTCTATTAGTTAGTAATGTAGTCATTTAGCTTAAATTATATTTTGGTTACATTGAAACTCAATTAAAATTATTATTTTGTAGATGTTAAAATTAATTGTGCAAACAAAAGCTTGTAAGTCTTGTTGTACAGTCAACCAGTATAAATAAATAAATTGAATTGAATTGAAAAAGTGATGGCAGACGGCAACAAAGGCTCGGAAAATGTATATAGCTTACGTTATACCACGATAATTCGAGAATGCTTTCACTTAGAGTACTGAAATTTTGCACACGGGCTTTTTTTAAAAAAAATAAGTAAATTTAGTTTGGAAAGTTCAAATCAAAAAATTTTTTTTTCACTATATATTAGGGCACTTCCTAAGAACTCATAGATGTAGAGAGGTGAAATTTTGAATGAAGTATTGTCATAGCAATGGTAAATACTAGTTCTTGGTGCTGCCATACAAAAGTTTTGGGTTTCACTATATATTTGAACACTGCCTGAGAACGCATCAACGCAGAGAGCTGAAGTTTTTGTGGCTGCAATACAAAACTCTGACTTTTATATTATATATTTGAATACTGCCTATGAACGCTTCGACGTACAGCCGTTGAAATTTTGCACAATTTTGGAACGTAGACCAGAGCAAAACCCATTGTTCACCCTCCAGACTTGTGAGCAATTGCTCATAGGTCTCAGCCGAACACCCTTACAAAACTGAAAATCCCTCCTTGCAGGCATCATGCAGCTCGTCCGGGAAATATGAGCCAAGGAATATGTAACGCTTTCCTGAGAGAGCCGGACAGTAACAGAGAATGTGAGTAACCGTTTCAGACTCCTTTCTGCAACCCCTGCATGTAGGATCATCAACAAGTCTCATCCTGTAAAAGTGACCCCTGAGGAAAAGTGCCCCGTAATATTTGACACTAAAGTTATAAAGGTTGGCATGCTTAGTCCCAAGATCTTATTCGTTAGGTTTGGGTAAGGTTTACCCCCAGTTCCTTTGTAGTTCTACCCGAAAGGTCATCTAGCCAAAAGCGATTGTGTTGGTGATCAACCCAAACCGAAATAAAAGAGGCAAGATGTTTTTGTGCAATACCGATTATGGAGGAAGATTCTTCCGATGCTGCACCAAGACGAGCAAGCTCGTCTGCACTTTCATTTCCATCGATGCCGTGACACCCACAGAACGAGTAACCTGTTATACCGAGACAGGAATTTCAGGGTTTTTTTACACTCCAATACTATTTTGGAGGTTGTAAAGGATTTAGATAAAGCCATGATAGCTGCTTTGCTATCAGAGCACATGGAAAGCTTCTTGTTCTCAGTGTCTGAGCTTAAGAGATACCTTCCCGTTTCAATGATGGCCTTGACTTTCGCCTGGACAACCATTATATGCCTCTCAAGGTGATATGGCAATTTTCATGTGAGGCTCCTCGCTGAAAACGCCTGCTACGATATTTTCTTCAGATTTGGAGCCACTACTGTAGACAAAGCTTGCGTCAATGTCTGAAGCACAGCACCACCGACGCGACGGGTCCATTATGCCCATAGATTCATGGGAATCTATCTTGATGGTAATACAACCCTAGATCGACTCTGATTATCTAAGGAAACTCATGATGGATTTAAGTTTTTTACATTGCATCTGGTCCAGTTCCGAGCAGAAGTAGCTATCAAGTAGCCTGCTTCTATTATATTCGCTGAAGCAGGACACCTGTAAAGTAAATGTCGAACTGTTTCGATTTCCTCAGGAACCTTACAGGTACAATAGAGATCGTTTGACTCTAGACCCAGCTTCCTAGCATGGGTACTTATAGTTGAAATACTTTATAAAACCGTTCAAGAGCAAGTCAGGCTTGCGCAATTAGGGTTTCGTATCAGAACTTTATCAACGAACAGTCAATCGACCGAATTTGATTTTATTTAAATCTAATCCAAATTTCCCTGTGATAACTGAAAAATTATTGAATTGTGCCACATTGCTCTGGAACATTAGTAAATATCAATTATTATGTTTTGCCTTTAGTTAGCTCTATATTTCATATGCTTGACTGTATCGTTAAATTTCAATGACTCAATACCTATACTAAGCCTGATAATATCAAAATTTTAGCTTTAGAAACCTAGGAGATCAGGGGGTAACGGTGCGCTTTTTCACACATTTTGGGCTATATCTTTATAAACAATTCACCAAGAGTTTTTTTTTATTAATCCTTTCAAGTAGCCTTTACAAACGATACCTTGACAAAAACAATTTTTTTTTTGTGGTGCAACAATATTGAAAAAGGGTGCCATTAATACAACAACAACTGCAGTCATGACCTTTTGTTTTATCAAATAATTTTTATTTGACTATTACTTTATCATTTGCATTATGACAACCGACATGGTATAATTACTACGTGCTATGAAACTGGTGACCTTTTTTCTTTATACCGGGGACAGACTTGCAGTTTCAAATTGAGATATAGATATTGGAATTATGTCATATTGCAATAATAGAATTTCAGAGACAACACTTACGGCTTATGATACTGAGAATTAATTAGAGAACATACATTTGAGTTATCACTTGATTTGTCATTTGACTTAAGAAAGTTCCGCGCACGTACAAAACGCGAGCAAATATTGAAAAATGACTTGTCTATATATGTCTATATGCCAAATAAAAACGAAATAGATACCTACTTCAATTTGACAAGTTTTACATATTAAATGTCAGAAAAATTTGTAGCCAACATTGCAGTATTAAATTCGGTTCTAAAAGGTTCGTGTATTAAATGATTATGGTTTATGACTAGGGTCAGATTGCAATAAGCTCGTATACCGCGTACATTTTTCGCAATTTTAATATTGAGCTCCAATGTATTCCAATGTGCACTCAGTATGCACACCGACCGTATACCGAACTGTTTCTCAGTATATAGAGACAGACTTGCGGTTTATCGCAAATTGCAAGACTATTTCTGGTATTATGTTCTTCATTAAATTTTGTACAGAAACAGTATCGAATGTATCGGACGTACTTTTACATTGCCTCTTAAAACTGTCTATCTTAGAGGTGTTTTTTTTTTTTAATATTTTTTTAATATTAGTCCAATATTTTTCGATTGTCCTTAGTTTCGGACAATTTGGGGTATTCTCTTCCTCGGGTACTACGGGAAAAGTTAACCTAAATAAAATGCACACGGCAAGAAAAGGAAGAAAGAAAGAAAAAAAATCGAAAAAAAAATCAAAAACTCTCTTTAAAACTTTTATGAATAAAGATAAAAAATTTTAAAACGCAAATTGCATGCAACGAAACAGAATGGCAAATGTTTCATTTTTGTAAATAAATGAGAAGGGGCGGAGTTTCCAGGTTTTACTATCATAAAATATTCCCGCGCTTTTGTGAAAACCGGTTTTTGTTGAAAAATTGAGAGAATCGGCCAATGTTTTTTATAGCATGGCCCATGCTTGTTAGTGTAATTTCTATGCTAATTGAGCAGCACGTGCTTCTGTTTACATTCGTTTTGCATGTGAAGAGATTAAGTGGGAGAAATTCTTGCTGGATTCTCTGCTATTTTCGGAAAAAATGACAATTTCATTCGAGAGGAATTTCTCCTTTCCGCATCTGGGCCAAAGCGAAATTTATCTTTTTCTTAAAAATGGGAGGTAGTGTGACCTGATGAATGGTTTGATTTTGTCGTTCGGGTAATCCTACATTCTCTCGATTTTTGTTTTTAACTCGTTATCTCAATTGCACTGCAATAATGCATAGCTATACGTTCTTTTCCCTCATTCATGCAAAAGACGAAAGTATATGAAATTACTTGTTTCATTCTAAAAAACACCAAAATTTTCCAATTTTGCCCTATAGCTTCTTAACTTGACATTAGGTAACTTTGCTACGGGTATGCATTGGTCATCGTCGCTATTCTGCCGTAGTGGCAAGTTGCTAAATCCAGCCAAAAGGAAAGCTGATGCATCATGCTTTCTAAAGAATGAAAGAAGGCGCTTCTGAAGACACTCCTTAATGTAGAATATTTACCGGGAAATTTGGTAACCCGACGATTCTTAAACTTGGGATCTGCGTCACCGCTCTTTTTTAATACCACCCCAACATTAGTGTAAAGGCACTTTCACAACAAACACAAGAATCGAAAAAATGTAAACCGAAAAACTCAATTTATTACACTTTAAAAGAAGATTTTTGCTCCAATGATTAATAAAATCATGGGAAATAGGATAAACTAATAATTTTACTAATAAAATTGTATATTCATCTTAGAATTTTTAATAAAACACAACTTTTATGATTTATCGGACGAATTTTTCCGCCGAAAAAGTTTTTTGGCCGATAAAACGTAAAAGTTGTGTTTTTCTCCAAAAACCTGAAGTTAGTTTATCATATTTCTCTGGATTTTATTAATCATTGGAACAAAAATCTTGTTTTAAAGTGGAATAAATTGAGTTTTTCGGTTTACATTTTTCTGTTCTTGTTTTTGATGTGAAAGTGCCTTAAGAAGATTCTGTGCGAAAATAACACAGTCGCTTAAAAATTAGTTTTGGTTTTTAAAATGCTTAAATTTTTTGAAAAAAATAGATTTTCTTTCTTCATATACTTCTTAAGAGATGCAAACATTTTTTAGAGCAAAGTCAAATCTTTCAAAAAAGCTTAACACATGCAACTTTAGAAATTTTTGTAATTTACATATTCTTGACCATTATATAACTTTATATATGTATGTATAGCAACTGTGGGGGAAATAGTTATATGGCGCAATTAAGCGTCTCGAAAGTAAGAGTTCTTTGGTTGAGGCCATGGTACAAGGATTAAGAAGCATGGCCTTCTCGAACTGTCAATTAGGAGCTACGTCATATGGTGTTCATTTTCTTCATTTGAGTTTCGATCGTCCTCAACAAAGGGCGAATATTTTATTCTAATTGGAGTTTTTTTTTTGCTTTTAAGCAACCATTTGTTCATTTTTCTTGATGCAATTACTGCGATTTTGTCTTTGAAGAACTGAAGAGATGAAAGCTTCTAACCGAGTGTTATATCTGCAGCTTAATACTACACTCATAATGTCGATTATAGTTTTGAGAAACAAGTATGACCTTGTCAATATTTGCACCATGGATTAAAGACGCGACGTGTGAATGTAAGAAGCTGATAACATAGCGTTTATGAATTATTATGATGGGTACGTATTCATAATAGGTACGGCACTGATTCTAAAAATTTTAGCCTGTCTTCGAATTGGAAGGTAATAAATTGTTTTTACTTGTTTGGCATCAAATCGTAAGATTATCTTGAAAAGGGAATATTTATGTCTCCAATTATATTTTGATTATTTGGATATTCGTTAGGGGTTACGCCACCCTGAGATTTTCAAAAAATCAAAAACTTGTGTTTGCTGCATAAATTATTTATACTTCTAAGAATATTTTGGACGTTTCATTTCAAAGTTGAAATTATTTTCGAAGTTATAGCAATTAGAAGTAACGCGGCAGCGAGTAGCTGTTTTTTCTTTGAAACTACGTTTTTCAAACTGGTCTGTAAGAATTTTCAAGATCCACTTAACAGACTTTGATAAAAATTAAACCACATATTCTTTATAATATTATCTTAGATCTCAGATGTAGCGTAGCACTTTTGCATTGGATACCGTGTACATTTTTTATTAATTTTTAAAACTTAAAATTTCGATAAAATTAGAGTTTTTTTTCAAACAGCTGTCATTTCTACAAAAAAAAATGTATAAGAATTATCCTATGCTATATGTTAGATATTAGCATAGATGGCACAAGAGTTAGATGTCGCATGCAGTACCAAAAAAGTATACAAAATTTATATGGCTGGGTGGTCCATTCCGGAATGGACCACAACATTTGAACTGATGTGTACGTCGAGTGATTAATATTTTTTCGTATCTGAAGTGTTGAGGTGGTCGATCAAACGAATACAAAACTGCTGTTAAAAAATACATTTGCTCTCGGCATACTCTAAACCGTGTTGTGGCCCATTCCAGAATGCACTACCCATTTCACAATTTGTATACTCTGCTCTTGTATGCCATGCGACATCTAGTTCTTGTGTCATCTATGATATTAGGTACCTTTCTAAATGTGAAAAAAGAAAAATTATATTTTCCATACGATGCCTGATAGAGAAAAAGTTACACCATCAGGAAGGTTTTTTAAAACAGGGTACTAGGTACTTCACGGCTGATATCTCCTTCATTTTTGTTATTTTTTATTCGTTTTTTTCTTTTTCAAATTATTCATTAAACTAGGTACTATATAATATGTGTAAAATAAAAATTATTTTATATATTTAATAGCTGCGTCAGAAAAAAAAAATCTATTTATCACCACTTTTCCGAGCGCCAGGGTGGTGTAACGCCTTAAGTGCGATTATCACAGTCCATTAAGACTTTCGAGATCATCAAAAAATCTTTTAATCAAACTACAGAAGAATCATTTTTTTATCATTTTGATTACTTTCCGTCTTCTGCTTTTCCTTGTCTTTATTTTTTAATAAACTGCTTCCAAAGAAAAATTCTTTTATGTAGTATAAGTTCGAAGTGCTTGGGAGGGTGGGGTTCCGGATCCCTGAGCAGCTCCCCCTGCATAAGTGCCTGCCTACCGGATAGATAAATTATAAAATAACATTCTAAAATGAAGAGCAGGAAAGGTTTATGAAGGTAGGAAGTAAAGACTAAAAGCCGAATGCTAGTTGTACCTGTCGAAGATCGCTCAGCAACCTTTGTTGATTCTCTCTGATTCTCCTTTCCTTGGACCGGAACCCGCCGTAGGCGTTGTCACCTCGAGTATCGGGTCTCTCATAAAAGCGGATGTTCATAGGAACCCATCACCAGAGATAGGCGAACCTGAGTACTTGCAGGTGCACAAAACTGTTTCTTGATGGGTCCAATAGAAATATCTCTGATTTTCTCATAGGGCTCGGATGAAAACAATGTGGTTATCATCATCACCGGCCACAGTTTTCTTCACGCTCATCTAACAAGGATGGGAGTTGTCGACAGCCCTGAGTGTCTGTCTTGCCTAGAAGGAGAGCCTATCTATAGTTGAGCTGGAAAACCTTCCTCACCAAGACCTGATGCACTTTATTAAGAGGACAGGAAGATTTTGGTGAATTGGCTCAGCACCATGGGTCGCCATGGCCTTCGTACTTGGGATGATATCACCTCCTCTACCTGTCCCCTACAAAGAAACAAGAACCTTTGTTGATCTACTGAAAACTGGGAGCTCAACCAGTTTAGGTGAGAGCGGACACAAAACCACAAACTCCATCACTACCGTAATGTCGCTCCTCTTCCCAGTCGCCTCCTATAATTCCTCACAATCCTAAGAAAATATTCACAGGATAACTTATATATAACGATCTTTCAGATAATGCGAATGAAAGCAAGGGCTTTGTTTATT